>CM035410.1:52243877-52293877 GCA_020310875.1 Ceratopteris richardii
TCTAGCCTGTTTAGTGATGAAAGTCTAGCAAAAACCAAGTGAATCGTCTTCTTTCTTGTAGCTTTTGTCGTAGGAGCCCCATACACCAATCAAAATGGGGAACTCTCTATGGCTTCCTTACATGCTAGATTATACTCCCATAAAGTCCTTAGATATGCAATACCCCAAGTATGCATCTTTAGACTTCATTCCTTTCTAACTAGTGCTATCAAGTCTTTATTTCTTAACTCTGCTTACCCATTTTCTCTTGGATAGTAAGCACATGAAGTGTGATGGAGAATCTTTATTTACTATCCTAGGTGTAGAGGCCTCTACAAAAATGATTCCAATCTCCTTCTTCTTTGCCCCTTTTGCAATTATTTAGGACAAATCTTCACGACATGATCATTTGCTTTAACACACTTCAAATTCATTTCTTCTTTTCTATTTTCTTATCATGTTTGTCTTCTTTCTTCAACTATGCATCATTTGTAGATTTTTTTCTTACTGGTAAACAAGCTCGATTTGCCTTTGCCCTTCTGAATATCTGAGAATGCTTGATCTCCAAGACATATAATGGACATGGTCTACATAGATTGATCTTCTTACAACAAAATAGAGAATAGCTCTTACGATTATGGAATTTGGATTGTCTTTCATCATCAATTGAAGAGTAGAGGCAAAATTCTGATATGAATATGGAAGATCATTTAGAATAATCTACACAAGTGAATAATCTAGTAAGCTTTTATTAACAAATATTAAATCCTCTTTCAAACCATTGATCTTTGTCAAAAAAATGTCCATTGAATCTACTTCATTCTTATATTCACTTTGCAACTATTTTTGGAGGTAAGCAACATGAGCCTCATTTCTTGCATAGTATAATCTTGTAATTGTAACCAATCATCTTTTGTTATTTTGTAAGAACGAATGTGAGGAATAATGGCACATTTGACAATTAAATCTATCAATACATGTGCTTGTGCATCTCTTCCATCCCAATTAAGTTGCTCTACAATAGGTGAAACAAGAACCACAATAGCATCAAGAGATTGAAGATCATCATCTTCCATACCACTTGCATCACCTGCAATCATTGTATTTGCATGCATAGGAGGACGTGTTTCAACACCCTCCACAATATTCCATAAGTCTGCTACCAATACATGATGCATCATATATTCCCACAATGGGTAGTTGTAATCAAACACCTTATCCTCAATAGCCAACATATAGCTCGAAGGTTGAAATAAGCACAAATAAAAATTTGGATGTCACAAGGCAAAGCTATTTTGGACTCCTAATTACCTTGAGTATGCTTACCATGTTTGTCCGATTCTAAGATTATGGTTGGAAGGGTGTGGACGATGCCCTAAAGAGAGCAATGACTTGGTCTAATACCAATTGTTGGAGTCTGAGAACTACAGAAGCATATGCATAGCATAAGAAAGAAGAAGAACCTTGGAGAACAACACAACACTATTTGTATTACCAAGTGAATGTAAGAAAATAAATGAGTTATTCAGCTTATAGGTATATATACAAGCCAAGGGAAAAAAAACCTCCTAAAGAGGGAAAAAAGTGCCCAGTGGCCCTAAGTGTGTCTACACACATCACTACCAAAATATATCAATAGTTATTCCTATTTGTTAGTTTGTAGGATTATTGGGAAAATATTTGGATCAAATGTTGTTCAGGCGCCCAATAATAATTCAACATTGTAGGTCCTTATTTGCACACATTGTTGTGCCAAATAATCTCCCTCAAGCATAGAATATCTCACAAGTAAAAAACAAGTAGATTTGAACTCTATTTATGTTGAAGATAACACATGCTACTGCTTATTACTCCAAATAAGATCTAAGCATTGGAAATATATTAGTAATTGTTATCTTCTTTAGTGTCCTATAATCTATACATAGCTTCCAAATTTTAACTTTTTCTTTCATGCTTTAAAACAAAGCGCACAAGTTTTCTGGGTTAGAATTGCTTCGCATATTTCAATTTTAAGGTGTTCCTTAAAGCACAAAATCTAATTACTTGAATTAGCTTAGACTTTTGAATTGTTTCTTGGATATTTCTTAATGCTTTTTTACCTCTTAATATCTCATCTTGGAAAACTCTTTCTGAGGTCTAATTCTTCTTGGCATTATCTTCAAGAGGTGAAATCTTACTTCTCATCATTGGTCCATGAGTTTATTTCCAATATTTGGATATTGTACATCTAAGTATTTTTGCTAAGGCAAACAAAGTTTATGAAAATTCCATCCACAATCACTTGGATGGTCTCTAGTCAAGTTTTTCCAACTCTTGTTGATTTAAAAAAATGATAAAGATAATATTCAACTTGAAATCTCTTTTCTCAATCTTCAAAGCATAACCTTTTATCCCATGGATTTTCTAAAGATCCCCACCTCCATTCAAGTCTGAGCATCCATGCATGCTTTTTAGATTCCATGTCTAGTGAATCTCCTTGAGAATTCTTACACCTTTTGGCTATACCATCCATAATACTTAAGTATCACTTTTTTATGGTTTCGGTCTTACTTGGGGTAGAAAGACTTGTTTATCTTTCTTTACTCTTGTTTACCTTAGGGATCTTTCATGTTATTAAATAATTTCAACCCTTTAAGTGGTTCTAGTTTACTTGGAAGGTCGCCATCACTTCCAAGTTTCACACAATGGTTGATTCTAACTCCTCTAGAATGAGTCGAAGATGAAAAATGCCCACCATCTCAAGGTCCAATGTCCCATATCATCATACCTAAACTTGTGTGGATGCAAGATCTTGTCATACCAAGATAGATGTGTGGATGATGTTCATATGAAAGATCATACTACCATACCCACATCCAAGATAGATGTGTGAATGAAATTCATATGAAAATCAAAATCTATCATTTTTTATGTCAATAGAGTACGTTTTCATAAAGTTCTTGGGAAGAATTCTTGCACCTAGTTAATCCGTCTTTGCTGCTTGCTTAACGTTTAAGAAATTCCACTTTAACTGCAACTTTCTCGAGATGAAATAAGTTCAAGTATGTTTGAAATGGCAAAAAATTAACAAATAAGTTTTAGCCGTCCTAGGCATTTGTTGCTTCTCTATGAATAAGGAAAATAAGTACTTTGGATTTCTCATCCAAAGAATTGATTGAATAAAAATCCAAAAGAATTGATTTCTCACCAAAAGGAATTGATTGAATAAGAATTTACTTTGAAACCTTTCAAAGAACTTACTCTAAGTAGTTGGTATACTTATTGTAGGCATTAGGTTTCTTTGAATGTTTTGTCCATTTTATGCATATATTCATGTTTTAGAAGTTCTACCTCTTTTCCATCAGCTTGAAAAAGAAAAGTAATGACTCATAGATACTGCATGTAACCATTTTAACCCACAACTTCCAAAGTAAAATATTTATAGCACTCCTTGTGTGAACGATTAAACCTTTCTTAACATGCATAATCTAAGTATTCTATGAATGCATGAGTCTGATTATGCAAGCATGCATCTACAACCTTGGTGTGTGCTTACATAGTTCTTGTGCTTTGCCTCAAATGTGATTCATACACTTTTAGCAAAGTATCTAAGAAAGTATGCTCTCTTTTCAATGACCAAAAACAGAGTCTGCTAATCTTGTGCAAGAAATGGGCATTTACTACTGTTTGCAGTTTTGACCCATCTTCTCATGAGCAGTGCATGTCTGCACTGGACTCAGATGTTTGGTACTTTGACAGTGGGGCGACCAAACATATTACCTCATAGCGCAGTTTCTTCTCTTCACTCGAGCCTGCCCCTAGAGGGAATACTGTCCCATGCACCAACAACTCCTCTTATCCTATTATGGGAGTTGGTAAGATCATTCTGACTACTGCTGATGGTAGTTCTTTCACCTTGTCAGATGCTTTATTTGTGCTAGGGATCAAGAAGAATCTGTTATCAGTTTCTGCATTAGCCAAGATTGGCTCGGTTGTGAAATTTGTTGATGACAGATGTATAGTTCATGATCTGTCAAATGGTGATGTTATTATTGCTTCTGGCATTTTATGTCATGGGCTGTATAAGCTCATAGACTATGAAAGATCTGTGAATGATTTGGCATGTGCAGTTCATGATTCTCAGGCTATGTCAGATGCAAAGCTTTGGCATGCATGCTTTGGTCATCTGAATTTTGCTAGTTTGCTATGCGTGCAGAAATGTAATATGGTGTCTTCTTTGCCCAAGCTTGAGGCACCTGGAAAACATGTATGTGAAGGCTGTATTTTGGGCAAAATGCAGTGTTCCTCCTTTCCAAAAGATGGTTCAGTTCGGGCTACGTAGAAATTGCAGCTTGTACATAGTGATGTCTATGGTCCTATGGAGACACCTTCTTTTGGAAACTATCTTTACTTCGTGACTTTCATTGATGATTTTTCCAAGCATGCATGGGTATATCCATTGAAGGCAAAGTCCGAAGTGTTTTTGTGCTTCAAACAATTTTTTGTTTTGGCTGAAAATCTGTTAGGATGTAAGATGGGCACCCTCCATTCTGATCGGGGGGGGGGATATATGTCTTTTGATTTTAATGCATTTCTAGTTGAACGTGGGATAAAACACCAGTGTACAGTGCCCATATACACCTCAATAGAATGGAGTTGCTGAACAAAAGAACAGGTCACTCATGGAGATGGCGAGGTGTATGGTCAAGAGTCAGGCTTTACCACATAGTTTCTGGCTTGAGGTTGTCATGTGTGCAGCATTTGTACTTAACAGGTGTACCACTAAAGCGTTGCAGTCTATCACTCCATATGAGTCTTGGCATGATCGCAAGCCATCTGTTGCTTATCTGCGGGTTTTTGGTTGTTTGGCATATGCACTAGTGCCTGAACAGCATCGTAGAAAATTGAATGACAAAGCAGTAAAATGTATTTTTATTGGGTACAGAGAAGTTTGAAGCTTTTCGCAAAGCTTTGGGCTTACTTCCTTTTGTGGAGTGACTTCCACATAGCTTGGCACTTCCTTATACATGAGTGCCAGCTACTTGTTCACCGCATCACTCCTAGGGGGGATTTGTTGATATATTTAGGTAGTGATGTGTGTGAACACTCTAGGACCACCGGGGCACTTTTTTCCCTCTTTAGGAGGTTCCCCCCCCCCCCCCTTGTATATATGCCTATTGCCCTAATGGGCTACTTATCTTTGTACATTCTCTAGTAATTCATTCAGTCTTGTGTGTTGTGCTCCAAGCTTCTTCTTCTTCCTTGTGATGTTCGCGTGCTTCCGCAGACGTTTAACTCCAACACAGACTTTGATGCATAAGTAGAGAGCCACTCTCTATGTGGTATCACATGGAAAGAAGCACCTGAATCTACCAACCATGTGTGGGAAAGATAATAAGCGATAAGAGTCTCAATGGGCACGATACTATCAAGTGTCAATACATCAACATCATCAATAATAGCATTAATTTCTTCAATCTTCACAAACAAAGAAGATGGTGTAGCTAACTTTTTAACATGCCCATCACATATTTGCGTTTACCTTTAGCATTCTTTAATGCATAAGAGTATTTCTTCATGTATCCTTTCTTATGACAATAATGACATTCAACATCCCTCTTCCTTGATTTATTTCTACTCTTATTGCATTGACCATTCATTTCCTTGTTCTTGCTCATGCTAGATTGTAGATTCTTTCCTTGCTAAGAATCATGAACATTATATGCATCTCCACTCTGAGTGTGAACCATAAATTTTCTATGAAACTCCTCACTCGATAGTGCTCCACATATGTCATCATAGACCAGTTTACCATGAGCTGTACTATTGCTAATAGCTTTGAAAAATATATCCCATGATGATGGCAAGGTGCATAAAAAAAAGATTGCTTTCATTTCATTATCCATCTCCATTTTTTGAGCCCATAACTGAGAGAATATGGCATCAAACTCATGTAGATGAGCAAAAACACTATTTGTGTTCTTCACGCAAAGGTGATATAACTTTCCCACCAAGTACACTTTATTTGATGTCATTTCTTTTCTATATGTATTGCATAACTTCTTCCAAAGCTCCTTTACACTTTCACAATCAAATACTATAAAGCAAACATTACTTGCCAAGTGCAATCAAATGCTAGACCTAGCCATTTCATCCAACTCATCCTAGTCATCTTCATTCATGTCACCACGCTTCTTTGAGATTCCATTTATTGGCTTCCATTGCCTTCTCTGAATCATCACATCGTTAATCCTATTCTTCCATAGAGAAAACTTTGTGAAATCAAATTTTTGGATCCCAAAATGGTCTTTGCCCTGCAAGTTATATCTCCTCTTGGGAAGACTCACACTAGGACTTGATCCACCATACGTGCCTAAAATCTATAATGCCATGATGATAGAGGATTGACTAGAATGATAATGGAGCTAGAAGAGTCCAAACACCACTACGACTCAAAAAAGGGATCACCAAGTAATGGATTCTGGGAAAAGTTCAATAGATTCTCCCCAAAAAATGGATAAATGGGTAGTAATGACCAACCAAAAGGATAATGTGAGAATATATGTGCTCACACCAATAAGTGTATGAAGGAGTAAGTCAACCACTATATAGTTGATAAAATAACGATATGGAAAAAAACAATTGCTAGAGTGTCCTTTACAAAATGAGCATATGAATCGTACCAAAAGCTACAAGTACTAGTGTGGATGAAAGAACAGTCCCAAAGTTGAAAATTCATTGTTGGAGAAGTGCAAAGAATACTCCGCTTGATATTCTTGAACTTGTGTAAAGAGAACTATGCATGAAAGTACTCTAAAACCGCTCCAAGAATCACCCCAAAATTTCTTCAAAACAAGATTTGAAAGCAAAGAATGAAGCTTTGAGGGCCCAAAACATGTTCAAGATAATGTGAACCTTAGTCTTTCACCTTCTTGAAACACCACAAAAGATAGCTTAGTGGCAAGAGATTGCAGGTTAAGCGAGATATGGTGTGGAAGTAACTAGCATGGGTGACCTATCGAGAAGTACCACGAACCTCTGTCTTCCTTGCTCATTGAGGTCCTACCTCATGCAGAGCCAATGATGCCAATGGTGACTTCGGTGACTCTAATGACAAGGTATGCCAAGTTCTATGCCTTGGTCACCACCTTAGTCATAAGCCATGGATCACACAAAATCAACAAAGCTTTTGCATCATTATGCTCTAATACCAGTGAAGTATGGTGATGGGTGATGCACCATGATGTATTCTCTTTTTGGAGAGCTCGTTGATGATACCCATGCAAAACAAAACCGAGTTCCAAGCTCTGTACATAGTCACAGAGAGGCTACAAAACATACACAAAGCACATAGTACATAGAGAACACAAGCGAAAATTTCTTGGGTGCTACAATTGTGGTCGAACTTAGAGTCTGTGGCTAACTATGCCACTATGCGTTTTATTAAAGAACATATACAAGAGTTTTCGATGAGCATTTGTCCTTTCACATGGACAATAACAGTAACTATGATGGCCTCCTCATACTAGCTTACCTTCTCTACAAACCTTGATCTCATGGGCATCCCCTCTTGTCGTGCTATTTTCATCCTTTTTATGAGGCACGTCATGAGGAAAGAAAATTGGCAATTTCCTATAGTAGATCCAAGCATGCTAATCCGTTACAAAATGCCATGTGCGATTGAGCATAATTGTGAGTCAACCCGTGGAATCTCCCTTCTTATTCCAAAAACAATCCAATCACATGTCTTACGATCACTTCTTTTAACACGTTCTACACTTAATAGAATCTTCAACTCCATTTATGATAAGAAAGACAATAAAAAAGAGAAGGAAGCATGTCAATGTTGGGTGAGCCTAGTTTTGAAAATTTTTAAGAGAATTGGGAGGATTTTGGCGAGAGAGAGTGAGCATACAAGAGCTTGTAGATGCTTCCAAAGGAAAATAACACCTGTGTTTTAAACCTTTTAAGTCCATATGAAGAGAAGATGAATTTCCTATATAGTGATGTGTGGCCTAAAAGAGGTGTCTTTTGGATACATTCTTTATTGGGCATTTCCGTACACCTAAAAACATTAATCTTCAAATTTATTTTAAGGAATGGTGGGCTCGTAAAGCTGATCGTCCTTCCAAAGAGATGTGAAATATTCTGAGAAGAAAACAAATTAGAGACGAGATCCCGCTACTGCTTGACAAGAACGGGGTGGAATGTAAGACAGAGGAAGAGAATATTGGCATTATAGAAGCACATTTCACAAATCTCTTGGGTGGTGCTTGTCCACTCTCTCCCCACAGGCGGGATTGCATGGCCACCATCTCTCGGACTTCCTTGCACAGAATCCCACGCAACTTGAGTGCTCTACTCGATGCCACCATTTCTGAACAAGAGATACTAGAAGTTAATGATTTGCTCGCAAATGGCAAGAGCCCAGGGCCTGATGGGCTCACTAATGAGTTCTTTAAATTATTCAAACATGTGGTGGCCACCCCCTTGCATCTTGTTTGGCTTGAGGCACTTGAGTTTGGTGCCCTTCGCACTTGTCTCAACAATGGCATCATCAAACTTATTCATAAAAAAGGGGAGAGGAACAGAATTGAGAACTGGAGACCTATCACAATGCTTCAAACCGGGTACAAGATTCTTGCTAAAGTCATTGCCAACAAGATATCCTGCCATTTAGACCAGTGGCTTAGCAAAGACCAAAAAGGCTTCATTAAGGGAAGGTCAATATTGGAAGCCATCATTGATATCTGGGAAGGTCTAGACTTCGCTGAAGAATCTAATCAGGACAGTATCTTCCTCAAGATTGACTTTGACAAAGCCTACGATAGATTGGAATGGGACTATATTTTACAATCACTGAAAGACCTCGGATGTAGTCAAAGATTCCTCAAGTTGATCTTTACTCTCCTTGGTAATGCTTCTACCAAAGTCAATGTCAACGGGCAACTTTCAAAGGCAATCAAACTGAAACGATCCATCAGGCAAGGTTGCCCATTGGTCCGGCTGCTGTTCGCTATCCCCACTGAGGGACTTAGCCAGCTTGTGGAGCGACAGATGGAGCTTGGTCGCATAAGAGGCATCACGTTGCCACATAACTCTGGGCAAATGACCATGACGCCATTTGCGGATGACACAAATGCCTTTGTTCACAATGATGGTACCAGCCTGGAAACCTTTAGGTGGTGCCTTGACACCTTTTGTGAGGCCTCTGGGTCCAAAATTAACCATTCCAAGACAACGTTCAGGGCTATCAAAGGGACTCAACCTAATCTCCTCACTATGCAGGGATGTCAAAACATTCAGTTGGGTCAGGTCGTTCGCATTCTCGGTGTCCCCATGGGATTCAATGTTACCTTGGAACAAAGGTGGGCTTGGGTCCTTGCTAGAATTCATAATAAACTTAACTATTGGAGGGGTTTGCAAATTAATCTTACTGGCCGGGCCATGGTGATCAACACCTTCCTCATATCTTGAATCATATACTTTCTTTCTTCTTGGAGACCGAAGGATCAAGAATTAGCCGAATTGGAAAGCACTTGTAGGAACTTTCTCTGGACAGGGGACCATAACAGGAGGGGAGTGCCTAAAATCAAATGGTCCATATGCACTAGCCGAAAGGAAAGTGGAGGTCTGGGCATTATGGACATTGGTAGCATGGCCATTAAACTGGCGGCAACGTGGATGATTAAGGCCTGGTGCAACAGAGATTCCTCTTGGGCCACATTAATTTTCAGAAACACGAATGCGATTACTCTGGTGGGCTACCCTGGATGGAAAAACCTCGACATGCCAAGAGACTTTGGAACAAGGGATTCAAACAATGGAAGCATCTCTGGAAATAGGACATGAACAGATGGGTGAACTTCGAGGACCTTGACCCTAGTCTTGCGGTCACGTATGAGGAATGGAATGTTCTATTGAGCAGATGCCATGCTTGGGACCACTCTAAAATTCGACTACTAATGGGACAGGACGCTCCGGACCTAATGGGCCTTAAATGGTTTAATGGTAATCGCCTCTCCAAGCTTCCTTATGTCGAAGCTCGCAATGACATTCACATCAATCTCAACAAGATATGGTGTCTCAACTGGACGCGACTTCGATGGGATATGAAATTTATGTCTATCTGGCACCCTCTCATTGAAAACAAAAAGTCGGTCCTCCTATGGCAAATTTTACACCGTGGAATATGGACCAATGCAAAAGCTAATAAGATATGTGGTGTCGCGTCCTGGTGCAAGTGTTGCTGCCATAGCAAAGAGGATATTGGTCACTTGTTCTTTGCTTGCCCTAAATCCCTTCGGTTATGGAGGATCCTAGGTCATTCTCTCGGACTCCAAGAACAAATCAATTGGAAGCAAGCCCTCATTGGTTAAGAGATCGGTTGCTCTACAGCGTTGTGGAATGCGATAAGGGGAGAGATCCTTTGGAAGATTTGGTGGGAAAGATGCACTCACAACTTTGGCAATACCCCTAATGAGTGGTGGATCGAGAAGTCTCTATTCCTTCTCGGCAAAAGAATTGCTTACTGCAAGAACCCCCCCCCCCCCCTTCAGACATCACAAAGAGCTTCAGTATGTCAACAATAAGCTTAAAACCAAGTGGTCTCTGCATGATGGGGATGTGAGGTTTATCAACCTCCTTTATAACCTTATGTAAGCTTTGTTAGGTCCACCACAAAGGCTTTGGCAGATTGTCGGAAAGAAAATAAGACTTCAGAGACATATCAGTTGGATGCATGCTCTACTGGGAAAAGAGTTGAGTTGATCCGCCTCTCTGGAACACCATCAAGGGGGAGGCCCTATGGAAGATTTGGCAGGAAATGCATCATCGAGGGTGATGAGAACTTTGTAATGCCATCAAAACTCTGTAAAAGCTACCCCGCTTTGTGGGATTCAGGGGATCCCATGGGCACTAGCACCCTTCTCTTGTACTTTGAATTCAAGTCCGAGAGAGTAGGCTAAGGCCGAACTTCCTTTATAAAAAAAAAAAACATTAATCTCCTTGAAAATAGAATTCGGAGTGGATATATTCCTTGAACCCTTTGTTTGCATCTCACCATATTTCTTCCCCTTATTAGGAACAAATTTGGGAAGGAATTGACTCTAAATGAGAAAGTTGTTCTTCCTCTACCACAATAAGTTTATACTCAACCAAACACTTTTCATGGTGTCCTACTCCATCCTCTAACTATACGCTTCCATTCTTCTTTTGGTGTTTGAAGTAATTTCTTGATGAATTCTACTTAAATATGTCATCTCTCTTACCACTTTGAAATATTTTGAATGAACAGTTCTACTTTGTAGAGATCGTCTCAAAACCATTTTCTTATATTCGAGATGCATGAAATGCAATTAAGTAATCTTCTTTCTCTCATTTAAAGATTTTCTTCTTACAGGGTCGATGTATGTCTTTGCTCTATCTTGATGCTAAATATTGCCCTTTTATTTCTGAAAGTCTTGTGTATGTATGTATCTATGTGTGTGTATGTGAGTGTAGACACACACACGCACACACACACACACACATATATATATATATATATATATATATATATATATATATATATATATATATATATATATATATATATATATATATATATATATATACGTGTGTGTACGTATGTGTTTGTGTGTTGTGTTAGTATATATGTATTTATACTAACACAACACACAAACACATATGTGTGTATGTGTTGTGTTTGCGTGTTACTATATATGTATATACATATACACACACGCATATATATATATATATATATATATATATATATATATATATATATATATATATATATATATATATATATATATATATATATATGTACATATGTGTGTGTATGCAATTGGCTGAAGGATGTATTCAGCATCATATTGGATTGTTACAGAATGTAAAATTAGGAACATGTGAAGTAGAGTTTGATTGTTTCTAATAATTGATAATTTTGGTCAGACCAGTTATTATGAGATGAATCTAGGAAGAACATTCATGCTTCCATTGAAATTGGTGCAAGAATGGGGTAGCAATTCTCTTTTATCTGTAACACCTAGATATAGCATTTAGAATCAATCTACATAGTTTTGAACATATAAATATCCTTCCCATGCAATGGAACATCGTGCATAGATATGGAGATGATTTTCATTGGGATAAGTCATCATAATCAAAGTCATGGATGGATGGGGATGCAAACTTATGGTTTGTTGATATGCTCAAAAAGAAGAGAGAAGATTAACTAGAAGAGAGATCTCACAAACTTTGTGATCAAAGATAGAAGAATAAATGATCCAATTTACATTCCTCAACAATTGAACGATGAAGAGTTAAAGCCACATGCTTGTACACAAATCCTTACCATGATGGATATATTATTAGTCATCAAAATTACCATGACTAAACATTGCAATCCTAAAGACATTAATGGATTATTAGTGATCTTAGTGCTCAAGGAAATAAAGAAAAAAAGGATCAAATCATAGTGCAATAAAAAGTTTAGATAATGATTGTTGGCAGCAGTGAAGTCATTACAAGACAAGGGAGCTGACGTTAAGAGTCAGAGCAGAGAGAAGGACCAAGTAGGCAAAGCAGTCAAAGAAGATCTGGCAATTGAGGCCAGACAAATTTTCAAAAATTAATCCTTTTTAATAGCGATTTTCATCACTACATGAACATTGTAGTACCATTTTTGGTAGATTAGACTCTATTCTTTTCAAGCTGAAGAGTCCTCAAGCTTGAGGAGTAATAGAAGTAGCCACATACCAATTTTCGTAATTTTTAGACTCTGTTTGAGCCCTCAAATAGGCTCGAGAACCTAATTTTTAACTAGGCTGGACACTAGGTCTGGACAGCACCAAAGCTAGTCAAAAACTATAAAAAGAGCTAGAGAGCTCATTTTTGAGGTTAGCTTGTTAGACTTTTGAGCTACTGTAAGAGACTTTTTTGAGTAATACAAAGAAATCCATTGTTCCTCTCTTTGTTCTTGCCTTGTGGGCACGTGTGTGTGTATGTTTGTGCATGCTTGTATGCTTCTCACTCATGCACTTGTGCCATCACTTGCTCATAGTCATCATACTAGTCCTCATGTCCCCACACATTGAAAATTATGAGGTGGATCTCCTCACCTTGGTACTTTCCATTGTGCTAGAATGATACCAAATTTGGTGTGGTTGTTGGGGAGAGAGCTTCGTGGACGAGCGTGTGATGGTAAGATGTAGAGTTATGACGTTGGAGTCATAGGTAATTTCTCTACTTTTCCTTATTTTTCTCTTTCTTACTTCACCATCATCATCACCATCATCCTCCTCACTATCTCCCACCTCCATCTCCACTTTCGCAAAATTTTCAGTTTTTTGGTCATATCACCTCATTTCCCTCACACTTGTGAGAGAGAGCACAAGAGAGCTATTGTGCTTGTTGTTTTGTGTGTTTTTGAGAATTTCTTGCAGGTTCCAATTGTATCATCATCTCCAGCAGCTTGCGCAGGTACGAAAAATGTTTGCTCAGGTCTCAAGGTCTTGAGCTTTGTCAATCGTGATTGAAAGAAAACTTGACCAATTGGTAAAACTAACTTGCATATTCATGATCTACAGGCCTTGCACATCACATCCACACAAAAATTTCAAAAGAAATTACATTTTCTCTGTCCACCGTGATTGATAGCATCAATCATGATTGACAGTGTCCATCGTGATGGACAACCTATCCATCACGATCGACAGACCCCGACGGATAGCCAATCAATTATGATTGACAACATCCATCACGAAAAACACCTCTGTCCATCACGATTGACTGAAAATTGCGATTGACACTCAATCATGGTGAAATTCATGTCCATCGTGAGGCATAGAGGCCCGATTGACACAAGATAATGAGAAAATCCAAAAAATCAATAAATTGCGATTGATAGCCCCAGGACGAACTACTTGTCCATCGTGACTGACAACTGATAGCCCCATTTGATGAGAAATGTATCCATCATGACTTAGAAACCCACGATTGATAGGTATTCATGCAAAAACCTGACAAAATCAGCCCATCTCGATTGACACCCATCAATCGTGACAAACACTATCAATCATGACCGACACCCCTGTCCATCATGATTGACACCCGTCAATTGTGATTGACTCTATCCATCGCGATTGATAAGCCATGATGGATAGCTATGTCCATCGCGATTGATAGCCTTGTCGATCACGATTGACAACCAATTTCGACCAAATTTTTAGGGTTTTAATTTTTCAAATTTTGTTCAATTTGAGCATAAATTTCAAGCAATTAGAATTGTGAGGCCCCCACACAAATATTTCGAGAAACTCTGTTTGCTTGTTTGCCTATTTTAACCATGTTTTAACTCTGTTTTAACCCTAGAACCCTGAACTGTCATAACCTTCTCATATGAACTCCATTTCTAGTGATCTTGGGCTCATTGGAAAGCTTGTTTCAAATTCCACACAAACATCTATAAGGGAGTTAAGATAGGGTATTTTGAAGTTGACCTTCCATAGGGGTGAGAAAGTTGAGGGATCTCTAAGCAAATTTTCATAGAAATAAAGTAAAATTGGGTGTTTGAATTACATGAAAGACATGGTTTGTTATGTCAATTAAATTTAAAGCTTGAGCTAACTTTAACCATTTTGTCCCTACACAGAGTAGGTTAACTTTTTACCATATGGAAGTCTCAGCTTGAGGCAGAATATAGCTACTTTGTTCATGCTAATTTTATACATAACTTGTCTTTTGTTGTGTAGGAATCGATCTAGACTAGCTAGGATGCCTTCAATGAGAAAGGAATTTTAACACAAAAGTCCACAAAGGGCAAGAAATTTGGGCTTGGTTCCTTAGGGAACTTCATGCATAACACTCAGATTGTGGATGATAGTTTCATTAATAATATTACACTTTGTCTAGTTCTTGGAAACAGATGTTGTTCAATAATAAAAGAGAATTGGAGGAAAGAATTGTTAACTTTACCAATGGTAGAGTTGTTTCCCTGTGGATTGTTGCTAGGGATATTTATGAAAAATTCAATAAGCATACTCATTCAATGTACATTATTATTGGAAAGCTCAATTCCAGGTGGAAGCTGAGATGGCCTCTTTGTCAATGGAGATATAGATTCAGGGCTTTGTGGGGATTTCCTTATGCCATCAAGAAATCCTATCTTAAATGGCTTATTCTTCATAATGGAATGTGGATAGGGCTCAAAGCTAAGAGATGTAAAATTGGTAATGCAAAGTGTTACCTTTGGGACAATGAGGTGGATCTTGCCCATCTCTTTCTAAATTGTAAGCGTGCACAACAATTTTGGAGTCTTCTCAACAACATGTGCAACACTACTAGTATGGAGACACTAATTGGTGTGTATGAGAGGCTTAACCTCGCTTTGTGGCAGATTTGGAGGTCTAGAATCTTGAAGTACATCTGGATAAGTTGTAACGAGAAAGCTGACAAAAGTGTTCATAAGGATTATGTCCTTTTATGTAAAAGAGAGCTTATAAGATTAGGAAAGAATAGCATTGATGCTATCAGAGATGTTGAAGAAAAGCATGTTCAAATTATCGCCGTCAACACAAGATTTAACAAGTGGAGACCATCTTTCCTTTCCTTGTACCCTAGTGATAGATTTATGATGCTTTTATGTCTTTGTATGTGGTTCTGTCGCTTATGTCCAGATTCTTTTGGATCACTATTGATTATGATTGGACAACAATGTATTGACTCCTTGGACGTATATCATTGTCAATGAGGTGGGGGCATGCCCGTTGTACATCATGTAACACTTTACATTAATACATTTTTTTTGTTGCTCTCAAAAAAAAAAAACGAATTCTGGGGTCCACTTAAATAGGCAAAAGGTGGACCGGCCCACTTGCCAGGAACTGGCTTGCTAGGCCTGGAAGGCCATCTCTTCATTCTCAAACACTAGAAGCAGGTGATTCACCGGTAGGAATTGACATTTGCACACAATTACACCATGGGGGAACCACTCCTTGCGCAGCCAAATTCTCACACTTCTTAGAGGGGGCCTAGGGCCAAAAACTTGACCGATCAGACAAGTTTTCATTAGTGTTGAAAACTCAATGATGGAGCTCAACATTCTTTCAATGCAAGGTGGCACCCACAAATCTGTGTTGAAACAGACCTGAACCAGGTCCTTCCCTCGAAAATCTCCATAAACTGTGGAGATGGTAAGATTTGGACACAGGAGGTTACTTACAAGAATTTGCCAAACACGTGCTTCCATTGCAGGCGACAAGGTCATAGGATCAAAGATTTCCCCTTGAAGAAAAGTTACAATAATAACAAGCTTAAACCAGATGGGACCCTGGATCCTTTCCCTCAAGTTGACACTCGGGGTCATCCCCCTCCGATGGAGGATGAAGAGGGAACTCACGTTGCTGAGACGGATTCAGAAGGATTCACTGAAGTAAGATGCAGGAGGAAAGTTAGCCCTCGAAGATCAACAACAAGGGACGCAATGACAATTGCTCCTTGGAATAACATGTACTGTAACCTAGAAAAGGAGATTAATGAGGTCGACTTCCCAGGGGATAACCATTATGAAAAAGACGAGCACTTTACCCATCTTCTTGGGGTCTCGGCTCCTCTTTCCTCGTACAGGCGTGGCTCCATGGCAACTATCTCAAGGGTTGCTCAATCTAGAATCCCACAGAACATGATTTATCTAATAGATGCTAACATTTTCGAGAATGAAATTATCGAGGTTATTGATGTCCTTCCCAATGGGAAAAGTCCGGGTCCTGATGGACTCACCAATGAGTTTTTCAAGTCCTTCAAACATGAGGTGGCCACCCCACTACATCTAGTGTGGCAAGATGCTCTCTCCTTCGGTGCCCTCCCTGAGTGTCTTAACAATGGCGTCATCAAGTTAATCCACAAAAGGGGAGATAAGAACAAAATTGAAAACTGGCGACCGATTACCATGCTCCAAACGGGATACAAGATAATTGCAAAAGTTATCGCCAATAGAATCTCTTGTCATTTAAAGTCATGGCTTTGTGAGGACTAGAAAGGTTTTATCAAAGATAGATCTATACTTGAAGCAATTGTCAATATTTGGGAAGGCCTTGCATTTGTTGAGGAGTCTGCACAAGATCTAGTATTCATTAAGATCGACTTCGACAAAGCGTATGACAGATTGGAATGGGGCTTTATTCTTCAATCATTGAAAGACCTTGGATGCAGCCAAAAGTTCACGAAGATGGTTTCCACTCTTCTCGAAAATGCTTCAACTAGAATAAATATCAATGGTAAGCTCTCTAAGCCCATACTCTTAAAAAGATCAATCAGGCAAGGCTGCCCTCTGGCTCCATTACTCTTCGCTATTGCCTCGAATGGACTCAATCACCTATTAAAGCATCACATGGACGGTGGCAATCTCAAGGGTCTTTCCCTACCTCTAAATCATGGCCAAATGATTGCTAGACTCTTTGCCGATGACATGAATGCCTTTATGCATAACGATATGAATAGCATTGAGGTGTTCTGGAGGTGCCTTGACACCTTTTGTTTGGCATGAGGTTCAAAAATCAACCATGCTAAAATTGCTTTTAGAGCAATCAACAGATCTACACCCCAATAATTGTTAGATCAGGGGTGTCAAGTTAATATCCCTAGAGGTCACGTCTTCCGTCTCCTCGGCATTCCGATGGGATTCGACATCTCAATGGACCAACGATGGAACTGGGTGCTATCCAAGCTCGATAGCAAACTAAATCATTGGAAAGGTATGCAAGTCAACTTGGCAGGGAGTGCTATGGTTGTTAACACATTTATGCTGTCTACAACTATTTACTTTATCTCGTGTTGGAGACCTAAGGAGAAAGACTTGGCCAAAGTGGAAAGAATCTGCAGAAACTTCCTATGGACTTGGGACCCCAACATGAGGGGGATTCCCGAAATCAAATGGGAAACTTGCATTAGCTCGAAAGACTTAAGGGGCCTAGGAATTTTGGATATCGTTGGGTTGGCTGACAAGCTGGCCGCAAAGTGTCTTATCAAGGCTTGGAGCAACAGTGAGTCCTATTGGGCTAAATTGATCTTCAGAAACATGGAAGACCTTACCTTAGTTGGCCTTCCTGGTTGGAAGGACATAGGGATTCTCATGCTTTTGTTCTCCCCCCACCTGATGTCCCCTAAAGGCTCTAGCCTCATGTGTTCTTTATGGAAGATTTGGAACAAGGCCAAACAATTCATTAGTATTAGTGATGAGTGGAAGTGGGTGGCTGGGATAAGACAAAATGACTCTATCTGGTTCCCGATCGATGGCATTAGGGGGGTGGAGTCTTGGAACCTGCAAACTGCAAATCGACTGTGGAACAAGGGGTTCAAACAGTGGAAACAACTCTGGAAACAAGAGACCAGCCATTGGATTAGGTTCGAAGACTTAGACTCGAGACTTAGAGTTACCCTCGAGGAATGGACTCTTCTTCAAGGCAGGTGTTTAGCATGGGATCGCTCAACTACCCGCCTTCTCTACGGTCAGGATCTTTCTTGCTTGGAGGGCCTCAAATGGAGCAATGGTAAGAAACTATCCAGAATCCCCAACTTCAAAGAGAACTTGGATGTTCATCACACTCTTAACAAGAGATGGTGCCTTTCTTGGACCAAACTTCGATGGGAACTAAAATTCATGTCTATTTGGCACCCCCTAATTGAGAACAAAAAGTCCGTTCTCATGTGGTAGATCTTGCATAAAGGTATCTGATCCAATGCAAGGGATAACAAAATTTGTGTTGTGCAAGTGTTGCCATCGATGCATCAAAGATTTAGTTCACTTGTTCTTCGATTGCCCCAAGTCCCATGTTATCTGACATCATATGACGCGGGTATTGAGACTCACGAACCAAATCAATTGGCAACAGGCGTTGTTGGGTGAGGCGGTTGGCTGCTCATCAAGACTGTGGAATGCCATTAGAGGTGAGACTCTTTGGAAGATTTGGAGGGAGCGGTGTGCTATCAATTTTGGCCAAACTTCAAAGGAATGGTCGATAGAGAAATCCATGTTCCTTCTAAGTAAAAGAATTTCTCGAGATAAGAGATCTCTACCGTTTAGACATCACTGTATTTATCTCATCGAAAACAACAAGTTGAAACCCTCGATCGAGAAATCATTGTTTCTTCTAATTAAAAGAATCTCCCGAGATAAGAGATCTCCACCGTTTAGACATCACTGTATTTATCTCCTCGAAAACAACAAGTTGAAACCCAAATGGGTCCCACATGAGGGTGATGATAGATTTATCCGCCTCATTTGTAATGCCCTCTAGCTTGCCACACTTCTCCCCTGCATTGTGGGATTTGGGGGGTCCCATGGGCACTAGTCCCACTCAATTGTAACTTTTCTTCTTTTCTTTAATTAAAGTCCCGGAGAATAGGCTAAGGCCGAACTTCCTTTTAAGAAAAAAAAACCCAAATGGGTCCCACATGAGGGAGATGATAGATTTGTCGCCTCATTTGTAATGCCCTCTAGCTTGCCATAATCCTCCCCTACATTGTGAGATTTGGGGGGTCCCTTGGGCACTAGTCCCATTCACTTGTATCTTTTCTTCTTTTTTCAATTAAAGTCTGGAAGAATAGGCTAAGGCCGAAAACTTCCCTTTTTGTTTTTTTTTAACGAGATGTATACGTTAGTTCCGTGGAATTTAAATAAGCGTTGGATTTGAATTTTTTTAATGGAAGACCATGTATAGTCTACGACTTGGAGGGGACTGACTATAGCACGTGTGGCAATCATGAGTGACATTTATCAAAATGCTGAATTTGCTACATCTTTTTCCTTGGAGAGGGAAAATGTCCTCTCACCCAACACTTGATGGAAATCCGTGCGTCTCAAAAGAAGAGAGGCGAAAAGGACATTCGCTAAGATTACGAATGCTTTTTGTCTTTGTAAATGAGAAATGGCAGTCTTGTGAGTTAAAAAGAATGACCCCTTTCAACAAATGAAATTCCTGATTTCATTTGTAAATGTGTTCTTTTATTAATTCCAAGCATGGCACGGCTGAACTTCCTGCTTAATAAAAAAATAATAATAATAATCCTGTTTAATTGAATTGCATAAACGTTTCCGTTTGCTACATGAAGCTGCGGAATGAGAGATTTTGTGTTGTAACTAAGTGTTTGGCATCGTACAACTCAACCTGACTTCGCCTTCATTGCCTGTAAGCACACCAATTTCACTCATCTTCACGAATGAGAGGCGGAACCGTTGGAAGAATTCGGCCTCATTGTTAGCAAATAAGTGAACGTAAAATGCGGCTCCATCGTCATCCAAGAGAGCGGCATCTGAATGGAAAATCACTTGCTTCATGATCACGTTCTTGAAGAAGGCATTATCAAAGGTGTTGGGGGTCAGGCCGTCCAAATGTATTGTCAAGTGTGAGCGGGAGCTCGTGGAGTTTTCTTGAGTGAGGCATATCCGAGAGAGATTGGCCCCATACGACACACTTATATCTGAGGACATAATTGGTACAAGTTGGGAAGCTGCAATACTACAATGAGTTTGGCCGATGGTGTGTCCTCCTGCCCAATTATTCATAAATAAATCAGCCGAGCATTCATGATGTCAATAGTACTTAAGGAGCACATATCAATATCCTTGCCTGACAGTGCAACAAGATCCTCTACGTTCAGGCCTTTAGAAGCGAATATATGCTTCAATTCCATAAAACCCATGGCTGGTGAGGGAATGTTTGCAATAATCGTCTCCTTCGACGCAGCTGTCAAACTATCTTTTCGGCCACTCAACATCGGCATCCAAGGGCCTCCAACCTAATCATCATGAAGGCACATCGTCCATATCAGAACGCTGCAGCAATATCTAATCGGAAGTAAAGTGCATTCATCTCTATCGCCCCGCGGACCGACGACCAATGTCATGCTCTTCCTAAAGTTATTTAATACTTAAATATACTGTAAGCAATTACAAAGAAAAACAGTCACAATCCCTGGTCGATAACGAATTACAAAACCTATTTATTCCTTCTGGAAAAGAAAACTCTATAATTTCCTACAAATTGAAGAGCGAAAATAAATTGTTCTGCGAAGTTCCTTTCACTGCGTTTTCCTGAAGGAATTGACTGGATAACATAAATTGACCCCCGAATTCCCAATAAGACAGTAAGATACAAACTGAAGGTGTGTTTTTCAATGACAATCCCAGCAGATAATTGGAGAGAAGCTTCTGGTTTCAGATTTTGTGTAAAACTTGTACATTATAAGATTCAAATCCTTAGACATCCGGCCAGACTGTATTCAACGGGTTATCCCCCCTCTCTCTCTCTCTCTCTCTCTCTCTCTCTCTCTCTCTCTCTCTCTCTCTCTCTCTCACACACACACACACACACACACACACATAGAAAGATGAAATTCTGATATGTCTTTTGTTTGGATTTACCATAAAAATAGCATCACGGGTGGCTAAGGCAAGAATGTCTGCACAGGACACGACACGTGGACAGGCGATCTCAAGGGAAGCCTTGATATTGTCGATTATGTGAAACGACGAGGAACGTAAAGAGTTCAGGTTTGAAGCAGCATTCTGTTCGGAAACTGCCCACATCTCCAGAAATATTGAACCATCGCATCCCTGAAAACATAAACACATGAGAAATCAGTAATGCAAGGAGAGACAAGATGTAGTGTCGAAAAACACGCAGAGTTTATCTTTTCTGGCTTTCTATCTCGTTGGAGCAATTTTAAGCGCTGATAAATTATTTTTTGTCGCTGCAGCAATGAAACAGTGTGTTACTTACTTCCTACACAGCTGAATTCGCGAAACGTATATACTGATGACCTGATATGGTATTAAATTTTGAAAATTACTAAAGTCAGAGGGGCAACCAGCCATGAAAGAAACACTAGGACCTGAACAAAGCAATCGTGGAAGAAAAGATGAATGAGACCAGCTGCTTGACTGGGGTCCTGAGAGATGTAGAACTGGATCCGTTCTCGAATTATGTCGTATGCGCGCGGACATGAAGTGATATAGTAGACGTAAGACATCCCTTCTTTGACCCTCTCTGCTTCTTGTCTCCTTGAGTTTTCTGCGCTTGTTGATAGCCTACTTGAACCATGAACAGTTGCACAAGCGCCCTGCCTCAGGGGTTTCCCTTCTGGCAGCGAGTCCGACGATATCGACGCCAGAGCATAGTAAGGAAACGTGAAAGCAAGCAGCCGAGCGAAAACCCCGACAAGAAAGACACACACAAGAGCGTTGAGATTATTGCCATTCCTCCTCACCTTGGTTACAAAGCATTTCTTTGGTTGCATGTTCATTTGTCTGTGGTAGCTAATGACCGTTGTCTCCACTATGAAGCTCGTAAAGATCCCTAACCACATACTCTTAACAAAGGGACTATCGTATTCGACACATTGCTGCGTCCTGCATTGAAGTATTGATTGCAAATGGCAGCAACAGTGCGTTTGCTTTAGGAAGAGGAAACGGGTGACAACCTCGAAGGTTGTACGAGATTCAAGTGTAAACGTACCTCTCTCTCTCTCTGTGCATTGGGGGGAGTTTCCACATTCTCACAATATTCGGAATACTGTGCTCCCAGAAAAGATGTTGCTGCTTAACTTTTACCTCCACTATTTTCGTTCCAGAGAGACTACAGAATAGGAACGTACTTTTGGTAGCACATGGAATGATACATTACTTAAGAAACCTTTCCAAATTTTTACTTCCTCCGATCTGTACTTTGCGTCCATTACACGATGTAGCTTTTTAGATCTCAAGAAGTAACATCTCTCTCTCTCCACAATAAGATTTCCATAAGTTCTTGAGTGATGGACTTGAAAGAAATTCAAAGCTGTGAAGGCTACCTTTATTCGTTCATTAAACTTTAGGATTTGCTTTGCTAAGTGGTTGTACCTTTAGTCTTTACTTTTAGACTTTTTCTTAACTTTTGATAGAGAGATTGTGTACAAGTGGTGCAAAGAGAGTTTGAAGATCCTCACTAGATTGAGCCACTCAGCATATTGTTTTCCTATAGTTGAAGATGTAGACGGACAAGCATTGCTCCGTGGCTTCATAGTTCAAAAGCACTTTAAGAGGGTGATTTGCAGTTAATCCTTGCTTGTATAAGGGTATCTAAACTAAGAAGAAATAAACATGTTGCATGTGTTCTCGATGTTAGTGTATGTTCAAAATCTACTCTTCATGTGTATATTTATGATGGTAGAATTAGAATTAGATGATGGATATATACTTCAAAGAAAGGGATTTAATTTGTTAGGTCAACTCAAGTGACCTAAGATGCATATGGGTGACCAGTGGTCATCCACATCCAACTACCCATGA
This sequence comes from Ceratopteris richardii, assembly GCA_020310875.1. Taxonomy (NCBI): domain Eukaryota; kingdom Viridiplantae; phylum Streptophyta; class Polypodiopsida; order Polypodiales; family Pteridaceae; genus Ceratopteris; species Ceratopteris richardii. The sequence continues at coordinate 52,267,168 of CM035410.1, forward strand.
CTAGTCATCTACAGAATGCCACACCTCTCAATCAAAATATGCATATATGAATTCTGCATATCCAAGTCATTGAGTTGAGGTAACATATCTCAACCTTGGAATCTCCTATTCAGAGTTTTCTAGGTCACTATTCAAGCTCTAGCTTGAGAGTGCATGGGTGGACAACACCATCATCTTTGTACTTGCTATTATTCATGAATTTTTTATATTCTATTATATATGTTCTCTTCTCTATTATTTCTCATATGTCTCCTTGCATAACTATTTTCTTACATCCTATTAGAGTTGTTAGGTATCTATTAGTAGATAGGATTACTTTCTTGATCTGCAAGTATATTTCTATAGCAAGTATATTTCTATAGCAAGTATATTTCTATCATCACCATAGTCTCTAAATGATGGCTTCATCTTCAAGTATTAAAGCATCTACTAATGGTATTCTTATTAGATAGTGGAACATTGTCTAACTTGACTAAGAAGAAGGATTGGTACAATTCCTTAGTGTCACTATAATAACCCATCTCTTTTATTGTTGCCACTAGTCTTGAAAGCAACATATCTCATTTTTTGCATGTGCCTACACTCAAAAGAAATTTATTATTGGTGTCTACCATAATCGATCATAATTTAAAACAAAATGTTGTAAAAAATTTAGAATATTGTAACGAAAATGACTATGAAGATAAAACTTGTATGAAATAAGACCCCTCACTATTGTACAACACAAAGACACGAGATTAAATTTACACCAATATTTTGGGCATCTTTGATCTAGTATTCTTAGAAAAATGTAGAGAAAAGAGATAGCAATATATTTACCTATATTTTTTAAATTTGTAGGAATAATGTGAAGTATTTGATGTTTAAGCAACAAAGGAATGCATTAGAGCAACAAATGACCTCAAGCTCCTTTAAAATTGGTGCATGTTGGCCTCTTTGGTGAAATGTATACTTATGCTTTGGGAGGATCTCTCGACCTTTTGCCGATAGTCCATGATTATAGGGGAAATATGTGGTTGTATAATATCTAGGACAAGGGTGATGATTTTGACCAATTTGAAATATGCCATAAGATTTTTGAAAATGAAATATCTAGAAAATTGAAGAAGTTTTGTATTGATTGAGGATGAGAATTCTTATAAAAAATATTGAACAACTATTGCAATGATCATGGAACCAAAGGCAACTTACCATAGCTCACACACCTCAACAAAATGACATTTTTGAGAGATAAAATAGTATAGTAGTTGAAATGGGTTTCAACATGCCAAAACCTCAGGATATGGCTAATTTATTTTTTGTAGAAGTAGTCAACACATCTATGTATATTCTAAATAGAAGCTATATGAAAGCGCTATACATAATGTAGAATCAAGTGATCCTTCTTGGTTGCATGAGGATATCCAAATATGGTCTATAAAGCATTTGAATGAGAGAAGGAACGATTATCAATAGAGCATACACTTCCAACTTGAGTAGAACCATTGAAGATACATACCCCAAATTTTTAATTACGTAGAATTCAAATCATATTGATAGATAGAGATTCTAGCCATGATGGAAATTAGTTCAACGATCAAGTTGTAATGATGAATGAGTGTATTGATGAGGATAGATATGATGAGAATTTTTTTATGGTAACCATTCTGGAAGAAATTTATAATGATGAGAAAATAAAGGAGGAATAAAAAATTGAATCAGAGGTTGAATCCATTATAATAGAACTTGAATTTGTTTATGAGGAAATCTTCGTAAAATAGATAGGATCAAAATCATGCTTCTACCAAGGAACTACAACATTTATAATCTTCAAAATGGAAGTTTATTCATCAAACAAGAAGTTGCAAGACAAAGATTCCAAGGATCATAACTCAGTAGGCTTTGACACACCAAAGAACTTCAAAAAGTACAAATTTAAAGAACAAAAATATATCAATGAAAATTCCTAAGAGAGAGGCCTATACTAGGATAGCATATGGCAACAAAGAGAAGACACAGAAGGTAGTAGCAATAGTTGAAGATGGAAAGGTACATATATTGGTAAAGTCATATCTAAGGAAGAATAAAGAAGATTGGAAGAGCTACTCACACCATGTAAATGTCTTTTCATCGACATATAAAGATTGTATGGATTTGACTGGTACATTTTCTCACATTGGATACCAATGACTATGGATAATGTCTATAAAAGAAAGACTATACACATATATTGATGTTTATTCTAACAAGGAAAAAACCAAAATATGTATATTATTTGCATTAAGACTCATATATAAGATAGAATACATAGAATGGGTGTCCCAAAAAATAATGGTAAATTGAGAGTCTCTATCCACCTTAAAAAAGGTAAAGGGAGGTATCATTCCAAAAAGCCATCCTCTGTTGATGTATGAAACATCACAAGAAATGAATTAATGTGACACTAGACAACCTCTATGGTCACCATTAACTAAATGCTTCTTGAGGCTTTGAGAAATAATAGCCAAACTAAGAACTTTACTTCTTCATAAATTTCTAGTCACTAAAATAACATACCTTCACTCTTTCCCTTATTTATCTTAGGACAAATATTATTTTTCCAAGATCTTATGGTAGATTAAAGTAGAACAGAAGAGCTTTCCAACAACCTATTATTTTCTAAAAACTTTGCACTACACACGAAGTTATGGCCTTCACAAGATGACTATGTCTGATTGCCAAAATAGGAAACACTACCTATTTTAGTAAAAGCACTGTCCATTCTTGAAAATTTTCAACTTAGCATCAACTTGCAGCAAGAATTCGATGCCAAACATTGAATTGGTGTGTTTTTGGCCACCTTTTCAACACCTAAAATACCCCCTTGAACACTGATATGAAGAAAAATACTTTTATGATGGAACTCGATGCTAGGCATCAACTTTACATTGAAACTGGATGCCAGACATTAAGTTGCTCCACAAAACTCATGTTTTTAAGAAGATTCAACAATAGGTAAAAACTTAGAGAATAAAACAAGGACTTATTAGCACAAACTCGATGCCAAACATCGAGTTGCTTGGGAAACTTGAACTTTTGAGATCATTACATAGTAGGCAAAGTATGAAGATGGAGGAGAGAGTCTCATACACAGAACTTTAATTAGTTCTTCTCATAGCTATGAAAAACATAGAAATTTATAGGTGCTTTCTTACTTAGAGAAGCCCGACTATACTTAATCATACAGAATCTCTCTTTTCTCTCTCTCTCTCTGTCTCTATTTCTTTTTTGTTTGCTCTTTTTTTCCTCTTCTCGTCTATTGATACAAACTAGTTTATATAGATTTTCTCAATCTCGTGACGTTTGAAAATTCTAGAACTAAAGTTAAGTCTATCTTTACAAATATGGCACATGTGTGAAATTGTCCCTTCACATAGGCATGTGCTTTTCTTCTTAGACTTTGACCTTCAACTTTATGTCCAATTTGTCATTGATTCTTCAACATCCTCTACCTCGAATTAACCATTTATTGGAAAGAGTTCATAGCAAGGAAGTCTATTACTTTCTTGGTGGATTCTTAAGATGGAACTAGGTTGCCAAATAGTGCGGAATATATGCGTTTAGGGTGATTCATATTGTGTTAACTTTCATCCCCACTACTTTCCAAAGACTAATGTTTCGTACATGTAAAGTGTTCTTGAGGAAACACTTAAAAATATATTTAAATGATACATGTAACTATTTGGCGCAAAGAAACATACACATATTGGAGCTAATCAAAATATTTGAAAAAATCAAACAATATAGAGTGTACTTGAATCCAAAAATATGTGTTTTCATGGTGCATCGAGGAAAAAATCTTGGGACACATAGTCTCTAAGAATGGAACTTCCATAGATGAACATAATATTAAATTAATCCTAGGCCCACCAAGAGCATATAATCTCAGATATGTGCAACAGGGTAAAAAATAAGACCACCCCCCTCACTCAAAAGTATATAAACATGGGCGAATTTGTCTAAGTATCTCATATTGGAAGTATAAATATTTTGGCGAATATTGAAAATAATTTCCATTTGAAATATAAAAAAATTGGCAAATTTTATTGATAACTTATATTTGAAATATAAAATTTTTTGGGAATTTTATAATAGCCTCCCTTAAAAATATAGAAATGTTTGAGTATTTGATACCATTTGCTATGCTAAATGAATTCCTCTGCTATGTTTTCTTTGTAATCCTGTTCGCTATTGCCACCTTCTTCTTCCATTGTTGGTCAAACTTTTCTTCACCTTCATTGTGCATATATACACACACATATACATGCACAACACACATACATACACGCATAATACACAATACACAAAATTCATTCACACACATTCACATACACTTTCATGAACATTCCGAAGCTCATTCCTTTTTGTGTGGAGAAGTGAGATCATGTGGGACATCTAGATCCTAACTTCATTCTGCCAATTGATCATATTCTAGAGAATCAATGGACTTGATAGAGTTTCGAATATATACTCTAATAGAGAGAATTACAAAATTCAAATGAAATTGGTAGCATTGAGATAATGCTACTGATCTCACACAGACAAACACCAAAGGCATCTTGGGAAAGTCCCACAAGCCGTAATATTTTTTAGGGATCCAAAGGAGATACTTCATTAATAAAAAATATCAATAGCATATTCTAAAAACAATAGAATTTACAGTTACTACATCAGGTTTCTGAAAAACAAGTATATCCATCACCCGTCAAAAATTATTGAAACAAATCATGTTTATAGGATGTAAAACATTGAATGCTATTTAAAATTTTGCACTTCAGAATGAAGCAAAGATAAATAATAGCAATTGAAGAAGCTAAGTATTCAAATATACTTATCTCTAACATTAGAAATAAACAAAAACTTGGCAAACAAGTGTATTTGCATGCTCCTTCAAAGGAGAATAACTTCTTTGTCTTGTATCTCCTTCTTTTGGTACCCTTGAGCTCTTCCCTAAGTGTCCTCCATCACAACCATCTAGTGCCATACCACCTTCAAGAACCTCCACAGACATTCCAACACATACATATAGAGTGTAATTGCCAATGCCCTATGCATACACATACATGTGCACATATATACCTAATATATATCAATCAAAGTAGCCACATAACATGTGCATATACATATGCACACCTCACATACATATCAATCTAGACATCGATTGTAGTTTGTATGTAGATAGATTATTGCAGTTGAGAGCTACACATTCCTGAAGACCTCTTCTTTCTTCTACATTGATTTGTATTGTTGTAATTACCATGAAGGGTTCTGAACTCAAACAAAAATGAAATGATATGAAGTAGCCATAAATTATATTTTTCAATAGTAGAATGGCTCTCTAGATGTACCACAAGATGATGCTTCTCCACAAGTTCCAAAGAGCAATGTCATATCTGAAGCAGGCACCAATCTTTAGCGGATATTATGCCCACGGGCCACAAGTCACATAAATCCATCTGATCAAGTTCTACAAAGAAGCCTTGGAAAGGAACATGTCCTGGGAAAGAACCAAAAAAATCATTTTACTTGGACAAAATATATTGAAGATTTTCCTTGAAGAGAACCCCAAACATCAGATATTTTATATATTTGAGGAATGCTTTTTACAATACAGCTAGTCTATTGCTTCATACAAAGGCTTTATCTACTAAACATCATCATAGCTTCCAAGGAAAATAGGTGAGCACTGGTGAATATTAGCATGCATAATGTCAAGCTCTTGTGTATAGTGACATAAGTTATATTAGTGTTAGAGGCAAAAAACAGATCTCTCTTATAAATGATAAAAGCAGATAACTGTATAGCCATCCATCCAACTTGTTCCACTAGGAATGACTGGGGAAAAAACTCATGTAGTACACCCTAATCCACTCAAACACACATAAAATCATTCAAATTTCTTCATGACATCTTTATAACAGGAGAACATGTAATAAACAACCAAATTCACCACATAAGTAGAGACAGTTACGATCAAAGACCTTCATAGAAATCTCCAGCACTACCACATCTGTGTGTGTATGGAAATATATATATATATATATATATATATATATATATATATATATATATATATATATATATATATATATATATATATATATATATATATATATATATATATATATATATATATATATACAAATATTGTATATATCTACTAGTACAAATATATAGATATACCAGTAGTACTACCACATTTGGTAATATTTGTGCAATTGGAACCACCTATAATGCCCAATGTACATAATCTAGACTGCCATGAAGATTTGAATAGGGAGTAATAAAGTAACACAACACTGAATGCACAAGGAGCTTATGTGCTGGATGCAAGCTCCTAGATGGATTTACTGAAGCAACTTGACACAAATTACCTACACAAAAGGAACTGGCTGGTAAATTTGGATAGAGTGCAATAGCTAGACATAGATGGTTGCAACATACATTCCAACAGCAGCACACATACATTCCGATAGCAGCACACATGCACATGCACACATGTACATACATACACTTGTACACATAGACATATATTTCACACACACATACATCCTAGTAGCAGCACACATGCACATGCACACATGTACATACATACACTTGTACACATAAACATATATTTCACACGCACATACATTCCAACAACAACACACATGCACATGCACACATGTACATACATACACTTGTACACATAAACATATATTTCACACACACATACATCCCAACAACAGCACACATGCACATGCACACATGTACATACATACACTTGTACACATAAACATATATTTCACACACACATACATTCCAGCAGCAGCACACATGCACATGGCACATGTATGATCATCTTTCGAAAAGAAGGGAGTTCCACCAACTCCTTGACTCCTTTTTTGAGAACATCATCATTCTACATGATAGATTTTTGGACAAGAATAGCATTGTTATCTTCATGTGTACTCCTCAAAGGTCCAGGAGTTGGTGACTTCCCTAATTCCTTTTTTCTAACTCAATGGTGACGTGATTTTGATTTACCAAGACCTGCTTAGGTTCACATTGGCCACATGATCGTAGATCCAGTCTTGACCCAAGACAAGAGGTTCAGTGAGATCTTCATCTTGACACACTAGCACCTTCACTGTCATAAGAATTTCTTGAATGTAGAGGGGAAATTCCACCTCGCCCATGCAAGGGGTTTCCACACCTCCCAATCCTATGAGATATGCTTCTATATGATTGATGCTTGATTGCAATTCTTGACACTAAGAAAGTCTAATTGCACTAGTGGTTGCACCTGAGTCAATCAAGGCTCTTACAGTCCTTGCACTCTTTCCTTGTCCTACCTCCAGGGTCACAAAAGGACTTCAGTCAACTATTCTATGGGACCGTACACCTGATGCTTTGCACATGGCCATCTGATATCTTGGAGCATCATAAGCATCTAACCTAGGCTAATCTCTGCCTTGTCTTCTCTATTTCATTCGTCGGATGCGCTCAAAGCTTCTGCATGTGCTTCTTCTCGAACTCATTTTTCTTCTTCCTTACGTTTCTTTGCAATAATGAGTCACCTAAGCATTTCCTCTGTCAGGGGTACTTGATATAATTTCACTCTACATCCACTAATGTAACTAGGTAGGATATCGCCTTCTAGAGTAGCTAATTGAACTGATCCACTTGTTGAAATCCTATTGGTGATCATAGGTCCATAGCCTCTGTTCTCCAATTTTTGTGCGTGTTGCTTCAAGGTGTACACCAAAACTAAGTCTCCCACTTTCAAGCTTGTATCCTTCACGTGGGCATCAAAGTATGTTTTTTTTCTTTTCTTGGCCACATAATTCCTACTGATGCTCTCAACCTTGTTTCACCTAGGCATTCTAGATCAAAGATTCTAGATGAAAGATCATGGCTGGTCCATTGATGCTCTTGTGCTACTCTGAGTGTGGGTATCAGGAAACCTAATGGTAGCACTACATTTTGGCCAAATACCATCTAGAAGTGTGTGCCTTGGAGTACCGTTTTATAGGCGACTCGATATGCCCAATACACCATGTTGGTGTATTTGTTTATCCCAATTAGAGCGTTTATTATTCACCAATTTCGTTAACATATTACATATAATTTTTTTTGTGCTATCAGCCTGGCCATTTGCTTGTGGGTGATATAGAGCCGACTTCTTATGAACCACCATGAATTCTTGGAGAAGATTTTCAATGACTTCATTCAAGAAGTGCATGCCTCTATCACTTACTAATTCTATGGGCAAACCATATCTTGTAAATACATTCTCAAATAGGAACTTGGCTATGGTGTAAGCATTGTTCTTCGTTGTGGCTTTCACTTCTACCCATTTAGTCAGTTAATCAAAGGCCACAATGATGTATTCAGCATGTGAACCCTTAGCACGGGGATTAATAGGACTGACAAAGTCTATTCCTCACAAAGAGAATGCACGTCCACCCATCATAGGGTTCAATGGCATCTCATCTTTGCATATTGGGTACTGAGTTCACTGACAAATGTCACACTGTTTCACATACGTATGTGCATCCATGTGAAGGGTCCGCCGCCAAAGACCTGCAAATAGTATAGCTTTGATCATCCTATCTGGTCCAAAGTGTCCTACTGCTACACCTTGGTGAGCAGTTTCTAAGATCTTGAGATATTCCCTCTCATGGACACACAACCTAAGATATTTGTCTTTTCCTCATTTGTATAGAGTACCACCTATGATTGTGCTTCCTATTCTAAACTCTTTTGTCTTGCCATTGTCATCTCTTGAGGGAATTTTTTTTCCTAAAAAAATGTTACTAATGGTTCACTCCAATCTGGCACCAAAGACACTTGATACAAAGTGGCATGTTCTGTTGGAGGTCTAGTGCTACAGATTGGACATTCCTTGTATAGGAGGTCTAGTGCTACAAATTGGGCATTCCTTGCACAACTTATGGACATCTACTTCCATGGTTGTCCAATATATCCCTAGCCTTTCTAGAGTTTATAGGGTTCTATGTTTGGAGTAATGTTGCTATAGCGCACCTACATGTGCTAATTGCAACCATTTTGCATGATCCTGTTCATCTACACAACAAGCTAGTATGCCTTGATTGGTGTTCTTATACATACTGCCTACCATTATGTGCTTTTCTGAGATCTCACCACCTCTTTATCTCTTGCTCTTAATACAAGATGTTTGGGTCCAAAGGTTAGAATAGGCACTATCATTTTAGCCCATTCCACCACTACTTCTAGATTGAACAAATAAGCATCAAGAAGGTCATCTAACACTCCTTGAGGAGACCTCTCCCAAAGTTTGTCTAGAAAGGTGATCATTCCTCAAGTGAGTCCTACCTTTCCTAACCACAACTTCAAAGTCATATTCCATTAGTAAGAGGAACCATCTTACTAATCTACCAGTATTGCATGGCTTGAACCCAATAGCATAATTGGATGCATCCACATGAACATGGAATGGCTTGTTCCAATCTGGTGTAGTCAAGATTGGTGCTAAACATAGTCATCTCTTAAGCTGATGAAAGGAGTTTTCACATTCATATGTCCATTCGAAGTTAGTGAAAAGAGCATAGAGAGGCTTTGTAATGATAGCATACATATGAATGAAACGTCGATAATATCCACAATGCCCCATGAAAGCTTGTACCTCCTTGACATTCTTGGGCCTCTGTAGCTCTGCAATAGCACCTAACTTTATCCTCATCAATGGATATACCATTTTTTGACACTATGTGTCCTAAAATCTTGCCGTGCTTGACCATGAAAACACACTTTTCTAGGTTCAAGAAAACTTGATATTCTCTACATTTGTCAAAGATAGCTCTCATCTTAGTGATATGTGTCTGCCTAACATTGGAATGAGCATAGAGATCATCAACATAGACTTCCAAATTCTTCCTCCAGAGCTCTTTGATCACATGGCACATTAGCCTTTTGAAAGGTAGTTGCCGCATTGGTAAGACCAAATGGCATCACTCAAAAGGTGAATATGCCCCACTTTGTAGCAAAAACCATCTTCTGTTGATCTTTTGGAGCGATGGCCACTTGATTGTAGCCCAAAAATCCATCAAGGAAGTTGTATATGTCCTTGCCTGCTACCCTCTCTAGTAAATGCTCAGTGATAGGAAGTGGATAAGTATCTCTAATTGTGGTTGTTTTAACCTTCTTCAAGTTAATGCAAACACGTAACTTTCCATTCTTCTTGGGAACCATTACGATGGGGGATACCCATTCATTGTGCTCAATTTCATAGATGAATCGAGCTTCTACCAACCAATCGATCTCTTCCTTAATCTTGGCAGCATAGTTGTCATTATATGTGTATGGCTTCTGCTTAGAGGGTTTGACATCTGAGGTCATGGGAATCATATGTGAGCATATGTCAGGGTCTACTCCCTTTAAGGTCCTTGTAACTCTAGGCGAACACATCCTTATATTCTCTTAACAATGCTATCAACTCTTGTTCCTCTTCCTCAGTCAAGTCATGTCCTATGTATGTGTGCATCCTTCTTCTCCTTCTTCTATGGTCACAATGACTTTCTTAGTTTTCTCTTTGTTATCATAGGCCTCTCTTGCTTGTGCATCATGTTTAGGCATTCTTATCATGACTCTCCTATCTTCTATTTCATACTTCTTAAAGTTTTCTAGAACCTCAAACAAAGATTCTTCCTCCTCTTATGTGACTTCTCTCTTCTTCCTTTTCTTGCCTTCACTCCTGGCAGTCACTTGTGTGGTTAACCTCACATCATTCATAAGTTCTTCATGTCTTTGCGAGTGAGTCTCTACTTCGTAGAAATATTCCTCTTCTGATGCAAAAAGAGGATCCATAATGATTGAATCTAGATTTGAGCCACTCTCTTGTTCAATCTCTTCCATGCTAGGCTGGCATTCTTCAAGAACCGAATCACACATCATTGGCTCTATCATGAATACTGAAATGTCATAGCCATCCTCGTCACAGTGGGGAGTCCATTGTTCTTCATTGATGGCTACATCCATTGTTGCTAGAAATTCCACCCAACCATGAGGTTCAAACTCCTCATCTGGAAATACTACAGGCGCATAGGCTGGGTCTCAAAGTGATCTATGAGTTTCATTCGCACCTATCTCTATAGCTTTTTCTCTTTTCTCTTCTTCTTTTGCAACTTTGCACATCCATAGGTGAGTGTCTTCATGCATCCATGAGGATCCTGATCCTATGGAATGCACCGACTCTGTATCGTGTGTGGCTCTATGGATGGGATTCCACTATATAGGGGGCACATCTCTATGAGAGTAGTCTTTGAGATTGACTTTGGTTGTAACTCCTAAATGTTGTAGATACAATGAATTGGTTCCCCAATCTTGTACTACTTGCAACTGGCTCATGGATGGTCTTCCCAAAATCATCTCATAGGCCTAGTTCTTGCTAAAGTCACATATGGAAAAAGTGTGCTCAAACTCTACACCACAAGTAGTGAGAGTTACTCCTTCTAGCAGCCCTAAGGGTCTCTCTATGTGACCATCAGCCATTTGCAATTTCATCCTCGTCGGTCTGAGGGCTAGTTTGCCCCAATGCTTCCATAGGGAAGTGGTAGCAATTGCAACTCTTGCACCTGAGTTCAAAATAGCCTTGGTGGTGTAACACTGATGAGTGATAGGAAGCTAGGTGTTTCCCTCTTCTCCTTCGATCATGTCTCCTATCTTATCCAAGGGTATCTTTGGAACTGTTCTATGAGATCCTTTTTGGGAACGAGGTCTAGCCACTTCACGCACCTCATTGGCTACTGGTTTCCATAATTTTGGCTTTACCTTGAGTAGCTCTTCTAAAGTGAGATTGCATTGTACTTTAGTGTTCTTCACTACCTCGGTATTTTTAGGTAAGACTGAGTTTTTGTTTCTTATCATGACTGTGGGTGCTCTCATATAGGTGGGATTTGCTTCCCATGGGCCTATGAAATGCGGTAGTTCTTATAGGGAATCAGACTCAAAGTCTAATCACTTGCTAGATTGGGCATCCTCCTACTCTCCATAAATAGAAGTAATGTCTTGTGGGAATTGGTCATGTAGGTCATCCACAAGTTCAATGGGAGGAGGATTTTCACTTCCTTTAGCCCACTTCTCTTCTTGAATTTCTCTAAGAAATTTTGATGAATATCAATTCATAGAAGAAGAAGTGTCACGTTCAGTGGAATTAGGCACATAAGCTTCCTATGAAGGAATGCTCATTCTTTCACTTGCCTTGTCTTTACCTTGGGAGGTGGCTTCCTTTCTAGATTTTGCAATTAAACTCTCCAATCTTTCTAACAGTCCATCAAAATGCAACTGTGTCTTAGCTGGACTAGAGTAATTGAAGAGACAGCTAGCTTCAAACATGGTTTGAGCCAATTCTACCATCTTAGACTAAAGCTTTGTTCTTTCAATTTCTAGATCAGCTCTAGGGTAACACTTTTCATGATCTGTTACATTTGGCCCTTCTTGGATTCTGGCTTGATATGCCTTAAGCATCATGTCTAGGTCCTCAAGAGTGGGATCTACTAAGACTGGTCCTACTCTAGGGGGTGGTGGGGTTTCATGCGGTGGATTAGAGGATGGTGGATTGGAAGGTGATGGGGATGGTGGTGATGTGTGAGGGTGCATTTGAGAGGTGAGTTCAACTATCTTGGCCTTTGTTTCTCTTAGGCTTTCCTCAAGCTCACTCATCTTCCTTAACCATTGTCTTTTAATTTTCTAATGTATTCCACTTGAGTCTTGTAAGGTCGTTTTGGCTTTTCTAGATATGCTACTCTTGGGCTACCTACTGGTCTCTCCATGCTATATGACATCTCAGAATCACTCGTTTTAGAATTTAGAGTGTATGGGTAATCACTCAATCACTGGGCCCAACACCTAGCTGTATGATTGATACTAGCTTCAGTTGATTTGAGGCTTTTTCTATCTCTCCCTAGATGTCTTCCTCACATAAGGTTCATATGCTTCTCCCTTTATCCCAACTTTCCAAAGTATAACCTCATTGTAGAGTTCTTTTGTATTAGTCCCTTGTTCTTTTTAATTTCCTCACGATATCACTTCTTGTCCAATGGTTTTCGTCGCAAGGAATACTTTTAGTTTCAATGCACTTGGAGATTGATCGTTCAATTTAAGTTCTTTTACTTTAGGGTTTCTTGCAATTGTAACCTGTTTATGCTTGCCCTTGAGTAATTAGGGTTCTTGAACTTGATCATGGTTAATGTAGCCCTAGTTAATCAAAACCCCTATTCGTACTTAGCCTAAGCTAGGAATCGACAAAGGGGGGTGAGAATGATCCAACCTTAAGTCATTTGTCCCTTGGATCACCCTTAAGTGCTCAAGAAACTCTTTCTCAATCCTACAACACACTCTTGCTCTGGACGCCTTTGGATGCTCTCAGTGCATCTGTAAATATCAGATCCCACAAGTCAATATTACTCCAAGCTTTGTTATCACATAAATAAACTTTAGAGCGATTCCCTTTTAGCAAGAAAGATCGAAACCTAATCCACCCACTTCTTTTTTATATAGAAAACTTTCCATCAAAATTTTGGAACCTTGGATGTTCTCCCCCCAAAGAAACCTCCTAGAAAGACCTATAGCTACAACAATTGCTTCTTAGAAGGCATCCAAGAAGATAAAAATAAACAATGGAAGCTAGAATATAGTGGTTTAGAACAAAAGCTCAATGAGATGTTACATAAATACAAGCTCTAAATTTGTTTCTAGGCTTGTGAACTTATCATTTACTTAAAATAGGATTTTGAAGGAGCACACAAGTTTAAATTTGGAGAAAAAGTATTTAAAATTCGGGATGAAAGGAGTGGTTTCTATTTCTAGAAGAGCTAGTCATTTGTTTCTATAGTCTCTCAATAAAAAGAGTGGTTCTCTTAGTACAACTAGCCAAATTGAGTGATTCTTGCTGCATTACGAAGATTGTAATTTGTACTATACGTATATCAATTTTTCTACAAAATGTAATAGAAAATCACACACAAGTAAGTGTTTTCTTGAATTTTATCTCTGTCAAGTATTCATTGTCTCATTAGAGACATACCTCTCTTCTTAGCTTCATTATATCTGATAGGAGGTCTTTTTGAGTGATTTAACTTGGAGATGATCCCGTATCTTGCATAATTCCATTGTATATCAGAAATTTTTATCCATTTTGGAGTTTTTTTATCTTCCCTACTTCAATACTCAAGTCTGATAGTTTTTCATATCTTGTTGTAGTAGGTCTTGACAAGGTTTTGATACCTTGGTTTCAAACTATTAGTTTGTGAGCTTTACTTTAGCTTTTTTTTTAATTTGTGTTTCTATCTTACGCTTCTACCTTCATGTTGTATAAATGGTTTTAAGGAATTTTATCTAGATAATTTTTGGTGAATATTTTTTTGTAGTCAACAATCTCTATTTTCTTGACAGTTTGTAGGCAAGTTTGATCTTTGGAGTCTGGCAACAAATGTTTGATCTTTCGAAGATTTTGGGAGTTCTCATCACTTCTAGTTGTTCAGTTTGATGCTTACAATTTTGTAAAAGTAACATTGTGGTATCATAGCTATTTTTCTATCACATCTTTCATAAAGCTCATTGGAGTATCTACTTGGTGATTAGCAATTTAACGCAGTAGATTTTCGTGCATCTATTGAAAAGATATCGCATGGGAGAAATTCCCACCTTCACAATACCCATAGACATGGAAACTCCTGCTTCAACACACTCATGGGAAAATTCTTCACACATGAAACAAAGCTTATGATAAATAGAGACAACAAAAAAGGTAATGAATCATTTGCTCTCTATATGGATAAGAATAAAAGCAAGGATAAAAAAGGAAAAGCCAAGAAGTTTGATGATGAAGGAAGTATCTCTCAAGACAACTTTGTACGTAGAGGTAGAGGCTCAAGAGGAAGAGGCAAAGGAGGTAGAAAAGGCATGGGGAGAGCTCAAAAATCATCAGTCTATGCCATAACCAATCACATTATAGAGAGTTTTTTGAGGAACCCAAATAACCAAAGAGGAAGAGAATATAATAGAGGAGGCTATGCAAATTCAAGAGGGAGATTAAAGTCGTTCTGATGGATATAATAACAACTCAAAACTACCAAGGTGGATACAAATGAAGGAGATACTACAACAACTATACAGATGATCAAGCTCAAGAAGATTCACTTCTTCTCATGAACATGACTATGAAGGAATGTAAGGTAGATGAGCATGTGTTATATATAGATTGAGGATGCTCAAATCATGTGGTAGGAAATGTAGCTCTACTCTCAAATTCGGAAGATCCAAAGAATAGGCATGAATTCCAAAGAAATAGACATGAAGTCCAAAGAAGAGATGACACAAGGCATCCAATTGAGAAGATAGGTAATGTGGAGACTCAAAATGGTAATATGAACTTATTCATTAGAGCACTCTATGTGCCTACTATTAGCAAGAACCTCACCAATGTAGGTCAAATCATTGAAAAGGGGTTGCGATTAGATTTAACAAGCATGGATCATTTGTTAAGACCCACATGAGAAATTCAAAAAGTTAGCTAGATGAGGAAAGACGTGTAGATGGTTCGCCTTTCAAATCCAAGACACCAAGAATATTGCATTGTTTAATTATGGCACCCAAACTCTATCAGAGTTAGAGATTTGGCCAAAGAGGTTAGCTCACATTAGATAAAGAGCTCTCAAACAAATCAATACAGATCAGAATGTACTTGGGCTACCAAATATATAAAAAAACATATGATATATAAATTTAGTGTTATGAACTTGGCAAGTCACAGAGGCAAACCTTCACCCAAAAATACTACATAAATGGATACCTATTGGAGTTGTTCCACATAGATGTTTTGGGACCAATAAAGGAGCCTTCAATCTCTACATCAAGGTACTATGTGTCATTCATAGATGCTTGTAGTAGATGGACTATCCTATATTTTATGAAGCACAAAGATGAATTATTTTCATGTTTCAAAAATTATTTAGCTCTTCTAGAGGACCAAACAAGTAGTATCCTAAAAAGACTAAGGTCATATGGATGGGGAGAATATTTCTCCCATGAATTTCATTCTTATCTCCAAGAGAGAGGAATCAAAAGAGAAATCACCACCAATTATACTCATAAGCAAAATGGAGTGGAAGATAGAAGAAATAGAACAATTGTGGAGGTTGCGAGGCCAATGCTAAATGAGAAGAAACTTCCCAGCTACTTGTGTGCACGAGCAATATGAATAGTTACCTATTTGGTGAACAGATGTCCATCAGAGGCTCTATATGAAATGAACCCTTATGAGGCTTGGAATGGAAGAAGACATAGCCTCAATCATTGCAAGATCTTTGGCTGCATGGCATATGCACATATACCTTCAATGATTAGAGGAAAATTGGACCCTAAGGCATCTTCATTGGCTATGACCTATATGAGAAAGGTTATATGTTGTACAATCCAAGCAACAAAGGATTCATTCTCAGTAGGGATGTTGTGTTTTATGAAAACAAAACATGGCTTGGAGATGATTGCATGAGAATCAAAGTACCTTATGACTTAGAGGAGGACTTTCCAATGTTATTAGAGAAAAATGCATACATTTGAAGCATCAGGTGACTTTGAAGATGAACAAAAGACTCCAAGAAGATAAGTCAACTCTTTGAACTTTAAAGGCAAAGCCAAAGTGCAAGAATTGAGGGATTTGGAAGAATCCTCTCAACAAACAATTACAAGGTCAACTAGAGAGAAGAAGAAACTTAAAAGCTATGGCTATGATACTTCGTTAGTTACTAAGTGTTCTATATATCTAGCACATGACTCAAATTATGAGCCATGGTCATACTAGGAAGCAAAGAAGAAGCCTAAATGGATGAATGACATGGAGGAAGAGATTGATGCCTTTCAAGAAAATCAAAATTGGGAATTGGTTCCCAAGACTCTGTCAAGGGAGCACTAGATTGTGCTCTCTGACTAGACAAGACAAGATTTCAAAATTATACTTTTCATTACAAGAACACCCATGTAGGGAGAATAATACAATAATATATAACTCATACAAGATGTCCCACAACCCGAGACCAATAGGTATGGAAAACTGGACTAGAGATGATATAAGAGATCCCAGAACCCGGAATTGTAAGTATGAAACAAGATGTTTGGATTACAAGACTTCCTTTAGGGAGATGAACTAGATACAAGAAATAACTAGAAAAGATCTTGCACTATGAGATTACAAGAGGACGAGGCTATATGTCCAAGAACTAGACTAGAGAGGACTAGAACAAGGAACAAGACAAGAAGTGGAACTGGAACTTGGAGAGTACTTACTTGGCGGTCATGACTCCTTGAGCTCCCAAGACTAGTATTGGCAAGACTGAGAATGAATGTGGCCAACCCCTCCTTATATAGGCCTTCCAAGGGTGGTTCAAGGGCGGTTATGAGTTGATGATGTCATCAACTGGAAACAAGACTTCAAGTGTTAGAATTTAGCAAATAGACAGTCGATCTTGGGGTTTTTGAATGTTCCAGGTGTAGTGGAAGCATTAATTTCCCTGAATTATGAACCAATCATGAGATATAAAAAGTAACATGGAATCTAAGCTTCAAGATGGTTTCCTTTGTGTCCGTGATATCACCTCCCCTTCAAGCAACAAGTTCAATGAGGAGTGGTCATGTGACTCTGAGATCTTCTAAAACTTGAATCTTCATAGTTCTTAGTCTTTGTAGAGTTCTTGATATGTTGTACTCAAACACGGTGATGATGATGGATATCCATGATGAAACTAGAAAGGGTTTATAATATATCTGGGTACAAAATCAAGGGCATGATTCTCATGATGGACAATACTCCTCTTTTGATTCTGATGATGATCCTTTTGATGTGGGATGGTGATTGTAGAAGTCCTAATTCCAACTTGCTTCTTCTTCTTAGGACATTCCAATACCATATGATCATGATCTCCACACAACCTATTATCACTCTCAACTGCTTGATTCATGAATTCATTCAAAGAGTTTACCTTGGGCATGTTTAATATGAGTCCTTTCACATCGTCACATATGTTCTTCACATCCATGGTTGTACTTTGTCTCTCCTCAAGGGTCAATGGTTGAGAAACCTAGGCAAAATCATCTTCATTCTTGAACACATCTTTATCTTGAACTTGGTTGTCGTTTAAAACTTTATTCTCACATTGAATTACTTGCTTGATAGCCTCATCGAAAGTATTTAAATGAGGCATAGAGAGTAATTGATCCTTTATTTCATCTTTAAGACCACTTTGAAATTGATTAACTAGATATTCTTCTTGATATGTCGATCCTTGAAATAAATTTTTGAAGTCTAAGGCAAACTCTACAATTGATCAATCACTTTGTTGTAACCTCCTTTCCAAATATTGGAGTTTTTGATATACATCATTCAAAGTAAATTCTATACTTCTGAGTATGGATATGGAATCCATCATTCTTGATAGGGACTTGATGTTGATAGTCTTGTCAAAATGTCAGGAGAGCACTAGATTATGCTCTCTGACTAGACAAGACAAGATTTCAAAATTATACTTTTCATTACAAGAACACCCATGTAGGGAGAATAATACAATAATATATAACTCATACAAGACGTCTACAACCCGAGACCAATAGGTATGGAAAACTAGACTAGAGATGATACATGAGATCCCACAACCCAGAATCGTAGGTATGAAACAAGATGTCTGGATTACAAGAACTTCCTTCAAGGAGATGAACTAGATACAAGAAATAACTAGACAAGATCTCGTACTATGAGATTACAAGAGGACAAGGCTATATGTCCAAGAACTAGACTAGACAGGACTAGAACAAGGAACAAGACAAGAACTGGAACTCGAACTTGGAGAGTACTTACTTGGTGGTCATGACTCCTTGAGCTCCCGAGATTGGTATTGGCAAGACTGAGAATGAATGTGGCCAAACCCTCCTTATATAGGTTTTCCAAGTGTGGTTCAAGGGTGATTACGAGTTGATGATGTCATCAATGATGTTATCAACTAGAAACAAGTCCTCTGGGTGTTAGAATTTAAAAAAGACAGTCAATCTTGGGGTTCTAGAACATTTCGAGCACAATGGAAGCATTAGTTTCCCCAAATTCTGAACCAATCATGAGACATAAAAAGTCACATGGAATCTAAGGTTCAAGATGGTTTCCTTTGTGTCCATGACAAACTCCATCCATGAAGATCATAGGTTCAAGATGGATATACAAGGTAAACAAAAATTTTGATGGGTCTATAAATAGATATAAAGAAAGACTTGTGGAAAAAGGATATGCACAAGTACAAGGAATTGATTATGAAGAAACATTTTCACCTATTTTAAAGATGCTGACCATTAGGATACTTATGGGTATTCTATCTTGCAAAAATTGGAAGATCTACCAAATAAATGTAAAAAATGTTTTTCTAAATGGATGGATATATGAGGAGGTATACATGGATCAACCTCTTGTCTTTGAAGACTCATCATTTCTTGAGTATGAATGATGGTTAAGAAATGCTTTGTATGGTTTGAAGCAAGCCGCTAGGCCTTGGAATCATAGGCTTGTTAGCTCTTTGTAGGATAAAGGATTCAATGTGAGCAAAATAGATCCTTCCCTCTTCATCAAGAGGAATCAATATAAATTCATATACATATTTTATATGTTGCTGGAATATAATTATAAGTAATGATGCTAAAGGAATAAGGAAGATCAAGCTTCATTTGAAAGAGGAATTCAAAATCAATGATCTAGGTCTGCTTACATACTTCCTAGGATTGGAAGGAGTATATACAGAAAAGGGCATGTACCTTACTCATAGAGAGTATATCAAAGACATGCTTGTCAAATTTGAGAGATCTTGGAAAAGCTTGCAAGGGGTAGAAACGTGAGTTGCTAAGTTATCCATACCTTTCTAGGAGTATGCCTAGAGCATTCTCCAAGTTTTTGCATTTTAGCCTTTCCTCTTGACTTTTAGAGCTTATATTCTCTTTCCCTCTCATCTTGGTCATCATCACACTCACTTTTTAGATCCTAGACCTATGTATCTTGCTTGCTACCTAAGGACTAGAAATCAGAATCAAGATCATATGGTAGATTTACCTCATGTTTGTTTTCATCATACCATGACTTGTGTTCTTGAAACACAACATCCCTACTTGTGCTAAATTTCTTGGTAGAGCGATTATAAAACTAGTAGCCCTTTTGAGTTGAATCATAGCCAATGAACACTACCTTAATTGCCCTTTCATCTACTTTACCTTTGATTTGTGAAGGTACATGTACAAAAGCTAAACAACCAAATACCTTGCAATGACCTACAATTGGTTTTCTATCATTCCATGCTTCATAAGGAGTCATACCTTGAAGAGATTTGGATGGAAGTTTGTTCACAACATATACAACTGTTGAGATTGCTTTTGCCCAAAAATAGTGTGGCAAATTCTTTTCTTCAAGCATTGTTCTAGCTGATCCAAATAGATTCTTGTTTCTTCTCTCTACAATTTCATTCAATTGAAGAGAATACGTGGTAATCAGTTCCCTTTTGATGTCTTCATCATGATGTATTTCATCAAATTCTTTGAAGATGTATTCCCTCCTCCAATAGATATGAGTTTCTTCAATAATCTACATGTATGATTCTCCACATGTGCTAGGTACTTCTTGAAGCATTCACACACTTCATTCTTATTCTTGATAAAGTACAGAATGGTCCATCCACTATGATCACCAACAAAGGAAACATAATACCTTGAGCGAGCCAATGAAGGTTCTTGACTTGGTCCCCACACATCTCTGTGTATTAAGTTAAGAGGTTGTTGTGGATGTAGCCTTTATGGTTGAATGGTTGTTTTTGTGCCTTCCCAATCTCACAAGCATCACATCTATTGATCATGTGTTGCTTGGATATGTCTGGTAGTCCTAGAACACTTTGGACCCTACATATGTACTTCAAGGTTCTTTCATTCACATGAGAAAGTCTCTTATGCCACAATTCAAGCTCACTTAGGATTTGAGACCCAAAGTTGAATAGAGCTATGTTCTTGGTTTCTCCTACTTCAAAAGTAAAGATCCTACCATGCTCCTCACCTCTTGCTATCTTCTCAAAGCCTTGAAACGGGCCTTCCACAAAAGCTCCATGTTGGGTGAACCTTATTTGCAAGTCCTTTTTAACTACTTGGCCTACACTTATTAAGTTTTTAGTGATAGTGGGTACATAGAGAACAATACCATTGGAATGTTTGTTCTACCGTTGGAAGCTTTGACATTACCAATATTCTCCACATTTTCCTTGGTATCATGCCCTGTTTGTACTTCATGTCTATGCTTTGGATGTTCCATGTTAGATAGAAGAGCAATGTTGACTGCAACATGATTGCACATCTTGAGTCTATGTAGAATAAATGGTCATCTTCTTTACCTTCCTTGTAGCCTAGATTCATTAGAAGCAATGAATTTTCATGTGGTTGATATCTTGAATAATTGTTGAAGTCCCTTCTTTTGTGATTTCTACTAACATTGTTGAAGTTGTGTCCACCTCTACCTCTAGTGTTGCCAAATCCACCTCTATCATGTCCTTTTTGAGTCTTTCCATTGAAGCAACAATTTTAGTGGCTTGGTTGATCTTCTCATAGATGGAACAAGGTTTAAGATTTTGAACTTTTGGTTCGTCATGCTCTTCTTCTTTCTTCTTCCCTTTCTACTTGATCGTGCCTACATGATTGGCTTTGTTAATCTCTTCTTCATCATCTTCCTTCTTCTTGACTTTGTGACTCTTCTTTTTCTTCTTTGCATAAAGAGCACTTGTTGAACTACCTTGATAAGATTTACCTTCCTTTAGATTATTGTTGGCCTCTTTGTTGAAGATTTATCCAAGTAATATGTTGAGATCATAAGTTGTGGTGAAGAATTTCCATTGTGTATCACTTCTAATTCCATTTAGAATCTTCCTCATGATGGCCTATTCTTCAATCAGCTCTCCAGTGGATGTTAACTAATGTACTACCTCTTTTACCTTGGTCACAAACTCTCTGATAGTTTGTTTTGATGTCTTCTTCATTTGGTTGAACTCATTCCATAGATGGTTCTTTCTTGCTTTGGTACTATAGAAAAGAAGGTCTCAAGTGCATCCCAAGTCTCATGAGATGTTTTGCATCCTCTAACATGTGGCAACAAAAAATCAAAGATAGATTTTAGTATGTATGAACTTGCTTGAGCATCCCTTGCACACAAAAGTGTAAGTCTATCTGTCTCCTCTTGTGTAGGTCCTCCTTTGGATCTTGGAATAGGCATAGTGTCATCACCTCCTACAATCCCATAGAGATTTCTACCTTGCAAATACGCTTCCATTCCGATTTGCCAAGTAGCATAGTTGTTTCTATCAAGCTTCTCAATCATTGAGGGAAATGCATGAACCATCTTGATCTAGCCTTGATACCATTGAGAGAACTTGGAGAAGCTTGTAGGAGGTAGAAAAGTGAGTTGCCAAGTGATGAAGTTTGGTTTAGCCAACTAGCACAAGACCAACCTTTGAGCTTTTGGAGAGTCAAATAGACCTTATAGGCTTTTGATTAATGTATTTGAATCCAATATGTACTTTGGAACATCAATGAGAAACAGTTGGTACAAAATAGATAAGTTTGCACTTCGGTTGGCCCAAAAAACTTGTTATCTTTGGATGAAACACTCAACTTCAAATGCTCAGAGCAGCCAACATGATTATAGTTGGAAAAATTCCTTTTGGAGGAATATTAACCATAGGTTGAGTTTCTCAAATGCACAAGATTAGAATAAATAAGCAAGATATGCTCCTGGAATAAACTTAATACTGGACAAAGGTGTCTCTTTTTTCAAGGTTGTGCAAAAATAGACCTAGAGACCTTAAAGTTCAGATTGCTCCAAATGTAATAAATTATATGCTTTCCAAATTAGTAGAAATAAAAGAGATAGTGATAGCTTTTGAATGAATGTTCATTCATCGAATTTGGAGCTCTGTAGGGAGGGAAAGAGACTCCTTCAAGATAAATGTTGTTGAAGATGATGGTGCAGAGAAATGGAGCAACACAATGATGACCAAAAGTGTATGTATATTGCTTCAATGTAATGTAAACGTGATTACTCTCATTATATTTTTTGTAGAGATGTGTTCATAGGACAATAAGTTTGTAAAGTTCCATAGTTAAAACTTATGAACTTATCTTGATCAGTTGCAAAAGCCAAAAGAGGAAGGAATTTCATGGAAAGAGGGAGCTAAATTCAATGAGTTTTTAGTTTGTACTCAAATTCAAATCATCCCTAAATTTTAGCTTCACCTTTATGTGGATGACTCACCATATTCAAATTCAAAAAGATGTATAAATAGACCACTTCTTAGTCACAGGATACACACAATATTTTGAGAGCTTTGACCTGAGATTATGAGCCTACATTGTACTCACTCCAAGTGAGAGTAGTCATTGTAAGAAATCCCCCCCCCCTTCAGGCATCATCAAGTGCTGCTTTTGATCAACAACAAGCTTAAACCCATGTGGGCCCCGCATGAGGGTGATGAGAGGGTGATTAACCTCCTTTGTAATGCCATATAAACTCTATAAAAGCTACCCCCGCTATGTGGGATTCGGGGGATCCCATGGGCACTAGTCCCCTTCTCTTGTAATTTTCTTTTAATTAATTCAAGTCTGAGAGAGTAGGCTAAGGCCGAACTTCCTATATTTAAAAAAAAAAGTGAGAGTAGTCCTCCACAATTTCCTTGTATTATATGTGAAATATCAATACATGTTCTGATTCCTATATCTTGAGTATTCATTCGTTGTGTGTTGCTACAATATCTTCAGGTACACAATCAACTTGTGTGGTTAATATCTCTATGTGAATATATGAATTCCAAAATTTCACTTGGATCACTTAGGTACAACTCTTCTAACTTTAGATATGAAGTTTCACTTTCTATCATTTCCCTTTTGATTATTCTCAACAATTCTCCTTGACTTATGAAACTTCACTTTTCATAATATTATCATTGAAACTTCTTTTAATATTCATGTGTTCGACTAATTGAGACAGAAATTTATAGCTAGGAGTTTTCTTAGCTATTTATTAAGTTCTTCCTAAATTCATTTGTTTTTGGATTACCTATAGCATCTTCTATGTTTTTCCGATTGTTCATAATCCTATCTTTTCTTTTCTTCTTTACTTGCTATATGAGCATATATAAAAAAAAATCAATAGGCACATTCCATTTAGTTTGTTCTCAAATTTTATTATATGTAGCACTAAGTACTTTGAAGGGAAATTTAGCTTCTAGATATGGAAATGACATTTTTCTATATTCTTCTCTAACATCATAAGAAGAAGTCTACAAGCATAAATATTTACTCCATTAAATTTTCTAGTGGAACCTTCAAAGATCCGTTGAATATCAAAGTTAGTAGACTATGGAATCTTTAAATCAAAGTAAAACAATTTATTATCTTTCCAGATATGTAAATTTCATTTTGATGCATTGCATAGAGAATCACGTCGCCTACTTGTATGACTAGTAATATCACACCAATGATGGAGAGTGTTAATCTCCAAATTAACAAGTTATTCTTGATGTTAGAGCCCCTCTATATCAAGAACAACTCAAAACCTCAACCAATTTTGGAAGACCAATACCAGATTACTAAAATTTTGAAGTAATTGTGAACAAACTCAACATACAAAAAGTTTGCTTCACGTAATCCACTCATAGATTGATCAAATGTGTAAATTTTTTTATGAAACTTTGTAGGTGGTGTGCACCTTCTCCAAGCTAAACTTTCTCAAACAATTTAGTAGATCTTGAGATTTGCTCCAAACAATTCACCTATGTCTAAAACTATAATTCTATACAGTCGACTTTTACACCTGCAACTTCTACTGCATAGTTCTCTTAAACTAGAACCCATTTAGTCAAATGCTTTTAGCCATAGGTAGCTTACCTTCCAAAATAAAGAATGAGTGCTAATTTGCTCAAAACTTCACACTATGCAAGCAGATCTGACCAAAACATTATCATCAAATTTGTGCCTGCTACAGTCTTCTCTTGTTCACATTTACACATGTAAATGTTCCTAGTTAAAATTCTCTCAGCCTGATCACAATTAGGATCTAAAAATTTATATAGAGGTCACTCAAATATAGAATTAGAATTATAAAAAATCATTTCACAAAAGGATAAACACAGTAGGAGCACTAAGCAAAAGATCTTTTCTTCTGTTCAGGAAAACATTACATCTAATTGATGAGACATATTCTCTTCACTTCTAAAGTGTCTAATGACTCTTACAACTTGTCATTCATCATCTCTCCTATTATGCCCCGACTTTCTACTTGTATATATAGGCATATATGTACAAACTCATAACCATAACAAAGGTATAAGTGAGTTAATTACAAGTTTAATGTACATGTATATACAAGTCTTCATTTACCATTCTTCATGCTTCTGAATCTGATTTTTGCTTTATTCTTTGACTTCAATCCTTTGTCCTAATCACCAATTGTTGATTCTCCTACACCAACAGCTCCACCTTAATCATCAATTGTGATTTTCTCCATCTTCTTTATATCTGCCATGTCTTTGAATCTCTATAGCTTTGGTCCATCCAAGCTTTTTGTTAGCATGTCTGCAATCTGATCTTTTGTTGAAGTATATATGACTTCAATCTCTTTATCAATCACCTTCTCTCTCAGAAAGTGATATTGAGTCTCAATATGTTTATTCCTGGCATGAAATACAGGGTTAGCAACTAGATACAATGAACTCATATTATCTCCATCAGTAGTGGGTGTACTCTGATTGATGTCAAAACTCTTCATGAGAGTCTTCAGCCATATAACCTCTTTTGCAGCTTCAACCATACCTTTATACTCTGCTTCTAGGGATGATAAAGCAACTGTGTGTTGCTTCTTAGAACACCCAAAAATTAGCTTATCTCCCACATAACATAGATACCCATAGGTTGATCTCTTATCATTAGGATTACCAGCCCAATCTGTATCACTATATATCTTGATGTTTGTATGTGATGTGAAACCATAATACAAACATTCCTTGAGTGTACCCTTAATGTATCTTAGCACCCTTTGTCCTACAACCCAATGCTCTTTCCTAGGACAATGCATGAACTGAGACAACACATGAACTGCATATGAAAAATCAGGCCTAGTTAATGTAGCATAGATTAGACTACCAACCAGACTTTGATATAGCTTCATATCCTTGAATTCTTCTCCTCCATATCTGCTCAATTTGTGATTCACCTCCATTGGAGTAGGTGCTACCCTGCAATCTTCCATTTTAAACTTGATTAGCAAGTTCTTCAAATACCTTTCTTGAGTTACATATACTCCATGTTGAGTATGTGAAATCTCCATGCCCAAGAAATATGAAAAATCTCCCAAGTCACTGATCTTGAATTCTTTCTCCATTTGCTTCTTAAGACCTTGTATGCGCTTCTCATCTGTACTTGTAAGAATTATGTCATCAACATATATGCACATGTAAATGAACCCATCATCACTTGCTTTAACAAGCAAGCTACTATCTGCCTTAGACACTTGGAAACCAAGTTCCTTCAAGAACTTCACAAGTCTATAATTCCATGCCCTTGGGGCCTGCTTCAAACCATACAAAGCTCTCTTGAGCTTACATACATACTCTGGATACCT
>CM035410.1:52298877-52371377 GCA_020310875.1 Ceratopteris richardii
TTTCACACACACATACATTCCAGCAGCAGCACACATGCACATGCACACATGTACATACATACACTTGTACAGATAAACATATATTTCACACACACATACATCCCAACAACAGCACACATGCACATGCACACATGTACATACATACACTTGTACACATAAACATATATTTCACACAACCAAGATAAAAAACAACCTATGGGAGAACCTTTTTCTTCAAAAATTACCTTATAAAAATCCACAATGTAATAATTTGGCCATCTTTTACCTGCAACATTATACAATCAAGAAGCATATGTAACAATGACCCAAAAGATGAAGCAACTAGATACAAGATGCTACACACACAATTACCTTACCTGGGTTCTTTTCAGTGCCTTCTTGTTGGAAACAATTTTAAACTTCTTGGAAACCTGTCGAGTTTAACAACCTGTCCTCACATGCATATACATACCTGTCTCGATTTATTTTGACATATGCATACCTAGCTCTTGCACACACTTGCACATACACACACATGCATACATACTTCTACACACATCTATTTGGAAACAACATTAGATTACCAAATTTCTTATCAGAGATAGCTCCCAAATTCCAAGAAGTTCAATGTGCAAGCCTTCAAATCCTCTAAAAGGATTGTTCAGTGTACACACATACATACACACATACAAGCATGAATAAAAACATAATATATACATGCAAGCATCACACATACTTTCAAATTTCAAACATACATATATGCATGCACGAATACAAGAATACAAACATGCACACATGTAAGCATCTCACATGCAAGAATCACCCATGCACACACATACATAACATATACATATTACATGCATCACACATGCATCCGTATGTACATACACACATACATATTACATGCATCACACATGCATCCATATGTACATACACACATACATACATGAAGGAATACAAGAATACAAACATACATACATAGATACATAAATAGGCATGAACATTGAACAATAGGAACCTTTGAATCTCATCATTTTAGATATTAAAAAAAAAATAAAAAAACAAAAATCGACAAATATTGAAGTCCTCGATATATTTAAAACCTGTCAAAACAATAATAAATATTAGTATAAATTATACTTCACCATAATATTAAAAAAGAAATCAAATAAAAAAGTTACCTTTTTATAATCAGTATCAGTCGATGCATAAGCTTCTTCGAAAGGGAAAGTTTCAAGGTCACTCTTAGAAACAAACAATCTAAGACATGTATCCAAGTTTTTATTCAATCTATTTCTTGTTGCATTTCTTATGAAAGTTAAGCTACTCCATAGACGTTCATCTTCAACGGATCCAAGGATCATTGTTATACACAAATTTGCTACTATAAAATACTCCGACATAGATTCCTTCAAGAATTGAGATATATCGAGCTTTTTCCATAGCTTTGTCATCGCACTTGGATTTGAAGGATCTTTGAGGAAGTCAAATTGCTCCCACATCGTTTGTCCAAATATCCCAGATTGTTTTTTTTTTACATTTGGATTTATAATTCCTTCTAGAATCATATCTCCTAAATATGCATTCTTTCGAAAATGATCGGATAATACTTGGACCTTGCTTTTAAAGTCATTTGTTAGTAATCTCTTGTCTTTTGCATGATTCCAATATAAAGGATGAACTATGGCCATTGCTTCTAAGAGCTCATCTCGAGGAAATCTCTCTCTGATTTCAGAAGTCAATTTATTACATATGGATCTTAATCCTTGTTTTACACTATCCACTAGGATAGCAAAGAATGTTTGATTAACGTTTTTCCTGATCCATATTCCTTGAATTTTTCGTGATACATAAAGAGGAATCTGCTTATCTTTCACAAATATGCACAACCAACATCTCTTATTGTATTGCAAGAAACTATCTTCTACACCAACTTGTAGCAACGATTCCCACTCGATAAATTCTTGCGAATCAAAACCTGATGTCTCAGAATACGAAGTTTCTAAGCGCATACAAGTCATTTTTCTTGCTACTGCGTATTCCATTACATAAATATCTCTTGATTGAGAAACTTTTATCAAATTATTCATTTCTCTTAACAATGGTAACATTCCTCCAAGATAGAGAAGAGTTTCCACATCACTTAACATTTGCAACAAAGTGTGAGCTTTTCCTTTTTGTATTCCTTTACTTAAAGACATAATATTGACCACACCGATGACTGATTTATATTATTCAAAAAGACGTTCTACAGGTCCAATAAGTGAAATCCATCTGGTGTCAATATTTTTTTTCAATTTTCTTCCCTTGCTTATCCCATCAGAGAAGCATTTAAACTCTTTAATACGCTTAGGACTTTTTGAAAAGAAAGCATATGCCTGGTGTACAAGATCTTCAACTTTTTGTATGAAAACAAATTCTGACACAATTTTAAATGCCGAATTTGTACGATGAGACATACAATGTATACCTAAAGCATATGGTGTATAGTTTTGTTGCAATTGAGCACACAATCCATTTCTAAGCCCATGCATAACTGAGCATCCATCAACACCAATGCATACTATCTTTTGATTAATATCACTAATTGACATCCCTCCAATATTTGAAATGGAATCTAAAACAAGTTGCACAAAAAAATTAGAAGTTGCACTTCCCTTTAGTTGAAAAGCACCAATAAATTTGGCTTTTCTTGCATAATTCTCCACAATATATGCATGGATACATACCGAAGAAGTTCAATCCCTTGCTCTCACTTCGTCAAGGGAAATAGAAATAAAAGTAGCATTCGATAAACTTTTTTTCAAGTTAGATTTGATTACCTCTCCCATTGCTTTTGCAAATTCCCATCCTGAAGATTCTGTCCAATATTGTGTCGGAAAACTTTGAATTCGTAATCCAATGAAATTCAATGGAACTCTCCACTTAGGATAATCAGACATTGGTTTTCCAATGAACAAGATATGTAGCACAATTGAAAATTGCATTAATATGGCTTCATTATCTGATTTGAGCTTTCTCTCAAAAAGATGCATAAAGGATCTTTTATTCTCATTACTTTGCTCCAAAAGCAATAAATGAGAATTATAGGCATCTACATTCTGTAGATGCTTACATCATCTTTTGTTTTCCATCTAACGATGTTTTCCATTTTCCCTTCTACTTCTACTTTGTCATACATTTTACCCACATGTTTTTCAATGGTATCTAATTTCAATTGTAACTTGACATGATTACCTAATTTCCAACTACATGGTATACAAGTGGCAAATTTTGGTTCTTCTTCACCCTCAATTATCAAAGGCTCAATAAAAGGAAACTTTGTTATCCAATCTATTTTAAAAGTCCTTCCTATATCCCATTGACCCTTCCCTCTCTTCATACGTTTAGACAAAGAAGTGTCATTTGAGGTTTTCAACTCTGACACAGAGATGTTAAGCATGCAATCAGGGGTGAAGTTGTAGGCTCAAGGGATGAGCTTGCTACACATGAAGAGCGCATGACATTCGAGCCTCCAATCCCTCCTTTAAGTGAATAAAAATCAGAAATGGATTTTCTCTTAGGTCTCGAATCCATTACAACCTTTCCTTTCGCCTTTGATCGCATCTTAGTAGTTCCTGGATATATAGAAGACACACACATGAACACACCCATGAGAGAAGCATTTGAAATCTTCCAATACTAATCCTATGTCTTTCTATAGATCCATTTTTATATATACATATAAACCCTAACTCTACTACACATGCCCTAGACCTACCACATATATATAATTATTAAACCTATACACATGCCCTACACCTACCACATATATACAACATATACAAATTATATATATTATATATTTAGAGAGAGAGAGACTACTTGAAGGGAGTTGAGTACATACCTGATGGATGATTATTCCCATCAAAAACACTGACGACATATTGAGAGGGCGGCGAACTCCTAGCCATTTGAAGCAAGATGATATCGACTGCCACAGCAACTGCAAGCTACACTATGCGACACGTTGTGCTCAAAGAGTAGCTTCACAAAATAAGCATCAACATTTGAAAACTGCAATACCAAATGCTCTCTCTCTCTCTCTCTCTCTCTCTCTCTCTCTCTCTCTCTCTTTGTGACTCCGTGTGTGTGTGTGTGTTCTCCGTGTGTGTGTCTCTCCCCGTGTGTGTGTGTGTGCGCATTCGTGTGTCTGTCTGCCTGCCTTCTTTTCTGTTTGTCTGATTAAGAATAAAATGGAAACAACAAACTAAAACTTACAAGTACATGAAATAGTTCGATTCTACCAACAACCTGAAAACATAAAGAAAAATTCAAAATTCTTGGATTATTCTACACCAATTGTCTAAAACTGAACTAATCTATTGCCCACAAAATATAAAAATGCATTGTATTCAATATATCCACTATAATCTGGCTGTTAACATGATTAAAAATGAATGTAAGTGTTAACATGACAATGATGCCATTTGCAATGCATGCAACAGTCAGCTGTCAACATGCATTCCTAAGCCATCACCAGTGGCCAGCCTTTAGTTTGTATTGTACTCTATTTTAATGTAGAGATAGGCTGAGAGAGCTCATGACTTACCCTACAATAACAAGAGTACTGTAACCTAAAGACAGTGTATTGCAACTTAAATACAAAACTCATCTTAATAAATATGAGATATTGTTATGGGGAGCCCCATCACACTTCACCACAAATGCCAGTGATCAATATGTTTCCATGCTCATGACCAAGGTAAAGACTGAGAGTAGCCTCACTTTCACCTCTCCTTTATCTAGTATCACACTGCAACTGTCAACACACTCTTGAAATCCAACATTAGCTACTAAACGTCCAACCAAACTATTTACTTCCAACCAAAATCTTTTTATTTTACCATACACTTATTTGGAATCTTCCGCTCCTCACAAGGGAGTTTTCTTGGTATAGGGAGGGAGAAGATCAAGAGAAATCCAGATCAGGTGGGAATTTCCGTGCCAGCTGCCCTACATGAGGTTGAAGGTATTCCAACAACAACCCTTCTTATAGAGCGAGCACCATACATAGCACACGTACTTGAGGAAGAGCCTCTTGTTGGACCAGCAACTCTTCACCTAGTTGAGACAGCTGTTCTTAGCATGATCTGGTCAGAACTTAGAGAAGTTGGGGTGAAGCATTTCTTCTAGCATCCTTGTTGTGTTGTACTAAATGCCCCAAATCTTGGAGGATGCCGGACCAAAATCAATTCTTTCCAAAGTTTGATTGAGCTCAGATTCATCCCTTGATTTTAATGAAAGATGGAAGAAAGGTTTTGCAGTATATAGCACTCTCTTTGTCCACTTTATGGTAATGGAGAATGCTTTATTCCTGTTCAACACCACTTTTCTACATATTGTTGTCTCTCTTGCACAATATTAAAAGTCTACAAGGATACACACATGCACATGCACATTTCAACCACCATGGACATGATACAGCCACACATGCACATGCACAGAGCCACCACACATACATGCATGTTACACACACATACATATACACAAGCACACACACACATACATGCACATTGCACACACATGCTTGGACACACATCAGCCTTGACACATGCACAACATATACATATCACCAATACACACACACATACATATACACATGCACACACACACATACATGCACATTGCACACACATTCTTGGACACACATCAGCCTTGACACATGCACAACATATACATATCACCAATACACACACATACATATGCACATAGATACACACACCACATACATGCACATTCCAACCTCCATGGACACATGGCAACTGCACATGCATATGCAACACATAATATACCACATAGAATTAGTCAACATCAATACATAAAGTTAATCGTTTACATACAAGATTATTTGCGACATAAGGACAACAGTTTAATATCATGAGCATTATATGACATTCTTCATTCCTGCATAAGCGCATCCCTCCATAGCAGTACGTGTATACACTTGTTTCTCCATAACAGTACAGTTAGATCATATATGTATTATCATGTCATTGCACTTCATGCATCAAGTATCATATAGAATGTTGTGCAATGAGATCCGTAAGCCTTTTCATCACGTATTTGTGAGACTTCACATAACCATGAGCTATGTACATGTTGAATCATAACTCCATGCTGAATGTAAAGAATATAAGCATTTACTTCATGCTGAATGTAGAGAATATACTCACTTACTTTTGAATGCACGTCTTGACTCCTATCACATCATAGGAATATGTTTTCATTAAATAAAGGGAGCACTTCACATCATATGAAAAACCGTGATCCCATTTCATTAAAGCATATATCACAACTTGAGTCACTTCATATCAAATAAGAATAAGATATACTTATCTCATGTTCTCCTCATGACAATTTTCTGTAATCTTCATCCGATGTGACAAGTTTCTTCAAAGCAGTGCTCACACTAATGCTTCATGCGTGATATTGACAGAGAGCGAAAGAACAAGAATAACAGTAACACAATATATATTCTATTGATTGAAGCTCTCCTACAAAAATTACAGTAGATATGTGAGCAGAAATATGTTGTCTATAATATCATCATGTATTTCTTCTCTTTCTCCATGCAATTCATAACATCATGTAATTTCTCAATCTCTCTCTACACTTACCTCCACCGTAGTCACAACCTCCACCTCCAACAGCACAATAGCACTTGGACTCTCCGCCTCTTGCCTTCTACATATTAATCATTTTCGGTAATCAAAGGCCTAAACATGTAATATTTCGATCTCACAAATTCGAATAATGATATCTACAGAAAATTGCATCCATCAAATGACATTTGCATCAAGTTATAAGTAATCATATCATGCATGTTGTACAAAACGACAAATCAATGCGTCAGAGGGGAGACTCCCGAGAATAGAGATTTCCGTTTGTGCATGGTGAGAATCCTGAGGATTCTCCATGTGCATTCATAGTTTGTGCATGCTGAGAATCATTCAATGGTACATGCCTCATTTCTTGCAAACAAATGTTCTCTCTCTCACACATACACTTAAGATGAAGGCAATTTTCAAATATATGTAGCTTCATAGTTCTTACCTGCTAACCAAAGTATACAACTTCTTCAATGTGCTTGGACATGAGGGCGAATACTATCAGGCCCAATGGAAGCTCATGCAATGATCATGGCGATGTAGAGCTCGAGTTGCGTACATGAAAATCATACAATGGCGAAAGAAGCACTTAATACGACTAGGGTTTGTAAATAATTTGGCTATTTTTATGTTCACATGATTATGTAGATATAGATTTTTTTATTCTAAATTCCATTAGATTTGCCTTTGGGATAATTTTCGCCCATATTTTTTTCCCTGATGTGCAACCATTCATTGGCCATTACAACTCTTATCAAATATTTATACATATATATGCAATCCGAATGGATAAAAAATCATAGAAAGGAATTCAATGAGTCGAGAAAAATGTGAGCTCAACTTGCATACCAAATTTGTTAGATTGGAATAAGCCATTCCATGGTCATGTAGATGCCTCTAATTATGCAATCAAATGTGTACATGCACAACATGAAGATGAAGGAAAATTGGGTTTTGTTATTGCCTATGCTAGTAGATAGTTGAATAGTGTAGAGAGAAATTACATCACAATAGAATGAGAAGGCCTGAAAACATTTATGAAGTCAAGAAGCTCTAACGTTACCCCATAGAAATTAAATTCAATATATTAATGGATCATCAAGCCTTATTGTACTTGGCAAACAAACCTTGTAACACATGAAGACTACTAAGACGATTTTACTCCTTATTGTGTTGGACTTTAAGTTGTAGTAAAGAAAGGAACTACCTACATGAACTTAGACCACTTTTGAAGACTCACTAAAGAATCTACCCAAGGGGTTTCAAACAATATTTTAGATGCATATTGATTCATTTTGGAAGTCATTTGTTGAAGGGAAAAAATATATTTTCTATATTTACATATGGACCACTACATAAGATCAATAGAGAACAAGAAGAAGTTACTAAAGAGGAAATAGAACATTAAATTATTAGTGGAAGTTTGTGCTATGGAGACTATAAAGGATTTCTATTGAGATGTGTGTATGATGATTGATTTTGATTAAGCAAGACCATGAGATAGTACTAAAGAATCATCTACTCAAGTCTTATACATGGAGAATTTACATAGAATAGGGTGTATTGGACTTCTATGTAAAAAGTTGTACATGAACACGAAGAAAAAAGTGAAGCATTCAAGGAACCTCCATGTAAAGAGAACTCATTCTAGTGTTATTCAACTATAGAACCATACTAGAGTCGACCACTAGTATAATTTCAAAAGGGTGGTCAATATCCTTCAAAAGCTAGGGTCTCAAGAAAACGAGCCCTAGAAGAAGAGATTAAAGACTATAAAATCATTAGCAATCAACTAGACAAGAGAGGAAGAGATGAACAACTCTGATTATGCATACATGAAAGTGGATATATTTTGGTATTGGATAATATTGATATATTTTGATAGTTATGTGTGAACACGTTTAGGACCACCAAGTGGGATTCTACATACATCAAAATAGATATATTTTGGTACTAAAGAATGTTGATATATTTTGGTATTTATGTGTGTGCACATATTTAGGACCGACAAAGGAATTTTTTTCCCTCTCTAAGAGGTCTCCCCCCCCCCCCATGTGTATATATTCCTATAACCCAAACAAGTCACTTATCTTTGCACATTCACTTGGTAATACTTTCTATATTGTGTTTTGCTCCAAGCTTCTTCTTCTTCCTTGTGTCGTTCATGTGTTTGCAGACCTCAAACTCCAACATTTAGTATGAGAGCAAGTTGCCACTTCATTTAGGGTATTGTTGACACCCCTCTGGCCATAATTTTAGAATTGCATGAAAATTGGTGAGTTCGTTTTAATGGCTTTTGAATGCACTGCCACAATGACTGTGCATGCAATTTTATCCTTTTGTGCCAAACATATATATATAGGTTTTGATTCACTAGTACAAGTGACTCCAAATCTACTACAAGCTTAGTAGAGCTCGATAGGGTGTTTTTGCTTAGCTTTTTGAGATACAATTGACTTTCTATATCAGAGTATTTAGTTAATGGCCATGGCTAGAAGAAATCATGTATTCCTTATGTTGGTTGTTAAGGATAACTTGGATGGTACTAATTACCCATTGTGGGCATATATGATGCATCATGTATTGGCAGCAAAAGTTATATGAATATTGTGGAGGACATTGCGAAATGTCCTACTACACTTGCAAATATATTATTTAGGTGACATAGATGGTTTAGACGATGATGATGTTCAATCTCCTGGTCATGTTGCATTTATTGTTGCACCTACTATAGACCACCTTCTTGGGGATGGAAGAGATGTTCAAGCACATGCATTGATAGTTTTTCAGTCAAACATGCCATTATCCCTCATATTCACTCTTGCAAGACATCAAAGGATGTTTGGATACACTTACAACTTTATACTAGGAAATACATGAGGCTCCTATTGCTTACCATTGAGAGCAGTTGGAGAATAAGCATATGAATTAAGGAGATTCTATGGATAGTTCTTTGAAAAAGATCAAACATTTGAAGGATTATTTGATTTCTACTAATGAAGTTTTGCTAGATAGTTCACTTATGTAGATGATTCTTAATGATCTTTGAGATTCAAATCAATTTTTTCTCTCTTCTCTTTGATTGATGATGAAAGGGAATCCAAATGCCTTAACATGTGAGGATTTAGCCTTTGTTTTTTTGCAAGAAGATCAATCCACATAGAAAAGGTCAATTATACATTTTGCAAATCAAACTTTCTTAGTTAGTCAGAAGGGCAAAGGTAAATGGAGCTCATCTACTAGTAAGCATAAATTTGCCATAAGATGATAAGAGGACAAAAAAGTAGTCAAATTTGCAAACAATGTAAGCCAAATGATCATTTAAAAAGGATTTGTCCTAAAATAGCTACAAAGAGGCAAGTAAGAAAGAGGCTTGAATGGTTGTTAAAGAGACCTCTACACTTAAAATAGAGTCAGTGAATCTTGTTCATAATGGATAATGGACATTACTATTGATTGCAACTATGAACCATCTTCTCATGAGCAACATGTGTCTATAGTAGACTTAGATGTTTGGTAATTCAACAGTGGGGCAACCAAACATATTACCTCACAATGCAGTTTCTTCAATGCACTTGAGCTTTCCCCCACACGGAATGATGCCATGCGTGCTAATAACTCCTCTTATCTTATAATGGGAGTTGGTAAAATCATTCTAAATATTTCTATTGGCAGTTCCTTCACATTGTCATATGCTATATACATGCCAAGGATGAAGAAAAATCTATTTTTAGTTTCAACACTAGCCAAGATTTGCTTGGTTAAGTTTGTTGATAACATAATATATGTAGTTCATGTTCTCTCAAATGGTGACCTCTCACATTTTATGTCATGGGTTGTATAAGATCGTAGACTACGTGAAATTTGTGAATGATTCAATAAGTGCAGCTCAAGATTCTTATGCTATCTCACATGTAAAGGTTTGGCATGCATGCTTTGGTTGTTTGAATTTTGCAAGTTTGCTTCGCCTGTAGAAATCTAAAATGGTATCCTCTCTACCCAAATTTCCTATGAAGTTTATATTTTGGGCAAAATGTAGGATCTGATTCCTCCTTCCAAAAACATGGTTCAGTTCGAGCTGCTTGAAAATTGCAGGTTGCTCATAGTGATGTATGTGGTCCTATACGCACACCTTCATTTGAGACCTACCATTACTTTGTGACTTTTATTGATGAATTCTTTAGGCATGCATGGGTGTATCCATTGAAAGCAAAGGCCAAAGTTTTTACGTGCTTCAAATAGTTCTTGGCTATGGTTGAAAATTTATCAACACGTAAATTGTGCACCCCCCGTTTTGATCAAGGAGAGGAATACATGTTTTCTGATTTTAATGCATTAATGAGAGTGGGATAAAACATCAGTGTAGAGTTCCATGTACAACTCAAAAAAATGGATTTGCTAGAAGAAAGAACAAGTGTCTCATGGAAAGGGCAAAGTGTATGGTCAAAATTAAGGCTTTATCACATAGCTTCTACCTTGAGATTATTATTTGTGTAGCACATGTATGTAATACATGTCCCACCAAAGCACTACAATCAATCACTCCATATGAGGCTTGGCATGGTTTGCAAGACATCTATTACTCATTTGTATGTCTTTGGTTGTTTGGCATATGGATATGTCTGAACAACAACATAGAAAATTGGATGACAAAGTAGTGAAATGTATTTTTGTTTGGTATAGTTGGGAAATCAAAGGCTATCATCTCTATTATTCATAGACTAAACCCATTCCAATTGGCAGTGATGTTTTCTTTGTGGAAGCTAAATCCAACCATTACTTTCATGTATCGAGGAGACATCAAGTAGCTTGAAGAACATGTATGATACTTTGTTGCCTCTTTTTATAGGTGGACAAGTAAGTGTTCATCCAAATGAGGAAAATTCTCAGCATTTAAAGGTTCCACTTGATGATGTAGATCACTCAATTTTTCATGTAGATTTAGATGATGCATTTTTTGACGAGAGTATTGACATAGAAGAGGTTAAATTATGCCTAAATGGTTAGTGTAGAATTCAAGATAGAAAATTAAATGCATCTTTGTCATATCATACCTGTTCAGGCTCTCATAGTGCATCATTTACATTAGATTGTTATGCAATGATTGCCTCTAGTCTTTGTGATGATAATGAGCTGATTTCTTTTGATGAAGAACAAAATTCATAAAATTTTATGGATGCTATACGATGAGAATATGATGTTATTATGAAGAATGGTATTTGGAATTTATGTGATTTTCTTCCAAGAAAAAAGGCCATTGGCACCATTAAATGGGTATACAACTTGAAATGTAAGTCTGATGGAATAACCGATAGGTATAAGGCTATGCTTGTTGCCAAAGATTATGCTCAAGACAGCGGCATTGATTTTGATGAGACATTTGCTCCCACATTCCATATGACCATTGTTCATAGCATTTGTGCACTAACAACCATCATGGTTAGAATGTATGTTAGTTGGACATTAAAGTTTCATTTTTGAATGGTGGCTTACATGAAGAATCATATGTATTTCAGCCCTATGGTTTTGTGCAAAAAGGGGATGAAAACAAAGTCCAAATTAAAAAAGAGATTGTATGGTTTCCAGCAAGCACCAAGTGCTTGGTATGCAAAGATACATTCCTCGTTGCTTAGACATGGTTCTAAGAATAGTCCAAATGAGAGAACCTTATATATTAAGTATGTAGATGATGTACTTCTAATCATTTTTGTATATGTTCATGACAAACTGCTTAGTCGTCCTAATGAGAAGCATATTGCTGAATTTAAGGTTGATTTGCATGCCTCTTTTGAGATCTCAGATTTGGGGCATTTGCATCATTGTTTGGGCATTCATTTTATGAAACTTTATGGAGGAATAGCTTTGTCTCAAATGAAATATATTGACACATTATTATAGTGTTTTTGCCTTGAACATTTCAAACCTATTGCCACTCCCAAGGAAGCAGGTTTAGGGTTGAGTCTTCATGATGTTGGATGTGAATTTGATGTTGTCTCTATCATCATGCTATTGGATTCTTGATTTACTTTTGCATAACATGGCTTGCTATCAAGTTTTTTGTCTCTCATATGAGCAAGTTTATGCATTGCACAAGTGTCAAGCATTGAGAGGTGATAGAACACATCTTCTGTTACTTGAGTGGTAGTTGACTACGTGGATTCTTTTATCCCAAGGGGGGATCATCACCATCAAATTTACATGCTTTTCTGACTTAGAATGGTTTGGTTCTTATGAATGTCGTGTACCCATGAATGGTTTTTGCTTCATGCTTGGTAGTTCATGCATATCTTGGTTGAGAAATAAGTAGCCAATTGTGATCACTTCTAGTTGTGAGGCTGAGTATAGAGAAACTTTCACATTGACTATTGAGCGTGTGTGGCTCAGATGTCTTTTGGTTGATTTGAGTGTTGGTCAATATTCTTCCACCACCATCTTCACTAATAGTCAGAGCGCATTGGCAGTTATGAGGAACCCTATGTTCCATGCTCACATAAAGCACATTGAGGTGCACTATATTATGTGAGGGAGAGGTTCTTTGTTGGAGACATCAGTTTGGCTTATGTGCCCACATAGGATAATGTTGCAGATCTTTTCACAAAGGCTCTACTAGGAGAGAAGTTTGAAGTTTTTCACAAAGCTTCGGGCTTTCTTCCTTTTGTGGATTGAGCTCTTTCCAAATAGCTTGGAACTTCCTCATACATGAGTGTCAACTCCTTGTTAACTACATCAGTCCCAAGGAGGATTTGTTGATATGATTCTATAGTGATATGTGTGAACACACTTAGGATTGCCAGGACATTTTTTTCCCTCTTTAGGAGTTTTTTTTACCCTAGCTTGTATATATTCATATAACCCTAACATGTGACTTATCTTTGTACATTCATTTGGTAATGCATTGTATATTATGTTGTGCTCCAAGTTTCTTCTTCTTCCTTGTGCTTCTTGTGTGCTTCTCTAGACATAGAATTCCAATAGAAATGGCTCGTGATAGCACTTTTGGAGGAAATTTCTCATTAATTGAACCATCAAAACTATTCTCTTTACTGAATTGTTGTGGAAAAGACTCCACTTGGATGCAAAATCATATTTGAGAGGTATCGTATATGTCAAAGAAAAAATAATCATATTAAAAAAGATAACATGCCCTTGATACCAATGGTAGGTAGTAGAGCGTTTGCAAAATGGGGAATAGATTTTTTGGGTCCTATTTGCCAACTTGCAAGAGGTATTTATGTTGAATATATAGAAATTGGCATAGATGATCTACAAAAATGATTGATGCACAAACTACAATCTCTTTTCTTGTAAGGAAAATATCCCCAGGATTTGGATTACCCATTTAAATTGTGAATGATCAGGGTATCCATTTCTTCAATGAAATGATGGAATCCTTATTGAATGATTTTTTATCATTCATAAAAATTAAGCTCCTTCCCATCCACGTCGTAACAAAAAAGCCTAAAGTGCAAATAAGGTTCTTTATGTTTGAGTGAGACAAATAGCTACATCATATTCTTTGGCCTTACAAAGTATTAGACAAAACTATTGTGTGAACTACACCATTTAACTCGGTTTATAACAAAATGAAATACTCTCAATATATTTTTTGATACAAAATCTTAGATTTTTTAAAAACTATGAATGGATAGGCCATGAAGTTTCTCAACACATTAACCAAATTAAGAAGTTAGAAGAACTAGGTCTCCATGTAGTAACAAACATTTATGGAACAAAGCATAGATAGAATGCATATTATGATGTCAATATCAAGCAAAACGAATTGAAAGTTAGAGAACTACACGTACACATTGAAGCAACATGCCAAGAAGTTACTAAAGACAGGATATGGACCATTAATGATACAAAATTTATCCATCAAAGGAGAAGTAAACTTAAAAAATTTAGATGAAGAAATGTTCCCAAGATATATTAGTGGATATCAAGTGAATTCATATCAAAACGGTTTCATGGAAGACATGCTTGAATGCCTGCGGTAAGTGAGAAATAGAAAGGAGTACATGCTAGAACAAGAGTACATGCTAGAATGTAAGACCTTGAAAGAAAAACGGAGATACAAATCAACTGAAGACAAGCAGATGAATGGAGACGTTGCCAGTATGACCAATTAATTCTTGCAACTCACCATCAAGGATGGCATGATAGAGGAAAACCTTTATCGATAGAAGAGCTTACCTTAATGTAATTATTGATCACAAGGATTGCTTGCTATTAGAATCATTCATATATATACGAAAAACATTAAATACTATTTGGCTATCAAGAGTGAATGCATTAAAAGATGAAATGAACCCAATGAAGGCATACATGACAGCAATGGGGGATGCTATAGATTCACATCTTTAGGTGAAATTTCAGTTTTCGTTCACATAGAAGCTCGATTATGAATGAAAAATTTTCGTTTGTTAATGAGGATGATTTTTTGGAGGGCATCATGTTATGCCAAGGTTGGCTCTATGAATACTCCAAAATGTTGAAGACTGCTCAAAGTACGTTAGTATCAATAGTTTGGGCGATGAAGGCTCAATAGCAACAACCACAATCATTATCGGAGCCCTCAAGCAAACTCCAATCTCAAAAAGAAATTCAAATAAACTTGCCTTATCAAATAAACCTTGAATTTGACAAATCCATTTCTATATGGCTTCCTAAGAATTTACTGGTGGACAAAAAAGTTAGCCACTAGAAATAGATACCTAAGGCCACAATACAATCTCAAATCAAGCTAGGTTATTTTATGAGTCAAGATTATCATGCTATAAGTAATAAGTCTAAATCCTTTAAATGCATAAAATTCAGAATAACAAATTTCATTTATCACATATCTAACAAGATTTGACCACATATTCATAGGCCTTGACACAACTCATGGACAAATCACCCAACTCTGGGGACTCAAATGCTTCACAAAAGCAATCCCTCCATTCCCATCCCATACATGGAGCATCAGAAGGAAAATGGATGTGGAGACCTAAACATTCATCAACCACTTCCATTGGAGAACAAATAACTCCCTTGATGTAGCCATCTGTTTTTGTGCACCTAGAGTATGCATGAGTAGGAGCACATTCCAAGGCCATGCTAAGAAAAAATCACAAGGGAACACAAGCTTTACTAAGAAAAAATCACAAGGGAACACAAGATTTATGTTTCTCCAATGGACAAGAAAGAATAGCACTATATTGGACTTGGAAATGGGCTTCAAATCATCATCGAAAAAGTGCAGCAACATTATCCACAAGCACTTCTTCAAGTAATGGGCGAGCACTAGGAAATTCTCATGTGAAAGGTATTACAAAGAAGGTTTCATCATCCTAGTATTCAAAGTCTCTTCAAGTTTCAATTTCTTTTACACTAAGAAACCCCATCATCGACATGTTCTTGAACAATTTGCTCATCGCATCATAATTATGTCAAAACGTTCCAAATTAAGCTAGCATTGAGATATATTTGAAGGTCATCCACAAGGCACATATTTGAGAAATCCCATGCACTACTCCGTGGCCCATCCATCACTTTGGACTAAATAAGCATCTTGTTGTCAACCATTTACTTTTTGAACATGAAAATGCATCATATATGATGCTTAACTACTCACGTGAATAAATCAAAGAATATCAAGTGATTAGGATTCGCAAGGAGAAGTGTGGAAAAGGAACCCAAATAGCGGAAAGAAACTCGAAGAAGAAGAATAAGAAGAACAAAAAGAAATCGCATCAATGTTAGCAAAAAGATGATAATGTTTTCTAGAACCTGCAAAAACAAAGGCGAAAAATCGTATTAAACGATTGAAAATCTCATTTGACAATTCAATTATCTACAGTTCTTGAAGAACCTTTCTCAAGACACCAACAACAGCTTATACCATGGTAGCTCCTTCAGTGATGAAAAATGCCAGGAGCGGAGAGTGCTTCATGGGGCATTGAAGCAAAGTAGATGCGAAACAGTATGTGTAAAGTGGAAATGGAGATCAGAATTTCTTTTGAAGAAACGTCCATTCTTGTTATTAAATCCCCCTTTGATGTGTAACAAGGCCTCTAAAAGCACTAGAGGAGTCCTGGAAGTGCATGCTTTATAACATTGTATATACTTAATATACTATAGTTCAATAGAGTAGAGATTTCAATCTTGTCTAGCTCTAAGTATGAATAGATATGTGTTGAGGGAGTTAATTTTTGTAAACGACTTTTATTCATTTTGTCATTTTTTAAGAAGAAGATCCCAAGAAATAGTGCAATCTTGTAAACTTCTTTTATTGCTCAATTCTTGCCTTTTTACTTAGCTTTTGTACGAGCATAGTTGTAAGGTCACTTATCTGCCTCTTTCTCCTTCTTTTCTAAGCATTGGTCGCATGTACAAAATGTAGGAAGCTAAAATAGAAGTGTGGGTCAATTGCAATCATCTGCATTTTGACCATATCTTTTGTATGGGTCTCAGAATCATTTTGGACTAGTCTTTAGATGTGTCTCATTGACAGCTTCCTAATGAACCTAGTATTGATAGAGTTTAGGTAAATGATCTGAGCGATATTTATGTTTAATTGTCTATTATTGTGTATGGTTCAAATGAGTGCTTGATTAAATTGGGATGTGTATGTATGATTTCTTATTCTAGGCACTTTTTCCCAAGTATGCACAAATCATCACTGGAGCACACATTTCCATGTACCTAGCCGAGTCCAGTCTTGATTTGGTAATTCAAGTGTGTTTTGTCAAGTCAGAAGTTGATCACATTCATAAGATGAGGTTGATAGCTAAAATCAATTTTCATATGGGTTTGTGATTATGATAGTTGCAAACAACTATATGTTATGCTCATTCTTGCTTTGCTATAACATTT
Source organism: Ceratopteris richardii (assembly GCA_020310875.1). NCBI lineage: Eukaryota > Viridiplantae > Streptophyta > Polypodiopsida > Polypodiales > Pteridaceae > Ceratopteris > Ceratopteris richardii. The sequence continues at coordinate 52,316,364 of CM035410.1, forward strand.
TATAAGCTAATTTACAGATATGGTAGTGCATTGTAGTAATAAAGTTTTTCCCTGTCATTCCACTAAAACAGTGTCATTCTCTAATGAGACGCATAATAGTGATCAAAGATCTGACGAGTTAAGTATAATTGCGTATTCATTATGGAGATAAATAGACGATGCTATAGTATTTTTTATGGACGTTTTTGTAATTTTTGGAAGGAGTTTTGGCTTATCTTCTATCGTATGGGGTAATGAAAGAAATAATAAAAGCGGCATATGATATTGGGTGTTTTTCTTTCCATGAGTAGAAGGCTTCATGTACGTGTGCATACTCTTCGTAGTACCATACACTTTCTAAAATGCAAATTCTTTGTATTCAAATGGTTTATATAGCCCAATTGCAAACGTTGATTTGACTTTTATTCTACATATATGCAAGTTATGTGACTTTCTCTCTCTCTCTCTCTCTACCCCTCAATCTCTCTGTTATTCCCTCTTCTCTCTCTCTCTTTATATTTATATCTCTCTCTCTCTCTATATATATATATATATATTTATTTATTTATTTATTTATTTATTTATTTTCCATTTCTCTCTCTTCCCCTCTCTTTATTCTTTCTATCCCATTGATTGCCTTTTTTTCCGTTTTCTAGAAATTTATTTTATTTACCTTTTACGAATGCAAACATAAAGTTATGGTTAGAAAGAATATATTCGTATTGTAAGAGTTAAAGTGCTTTCATTGATAATAGATTATGGACTTAAGCCAATTCCTTTTTTTAACTTATTACCTTGACCTTATTGCAGCTGTGGTAGAGGTTTCTTAATTTTGACTACAACCAAGTGCCTTCATCTCCAATATGTCTTCTCACTACAAAACACCAACTAGTGTTTTCTTTGCACAATGTTAGACAAGGTCCAAGCCGGCATAGCCTAGTGGTTGATGCATTGAATCTCAAGGAGAAGATGGGGTGTCCATGAAGTTCCCCAAGATGGGTGCCTCTACCTTATGAGGTCAGGTGTGTGTGTCTTTCCAATTCATTGTACTCTCAAAAAAAAACGGAGGAGGAATTTTGGAGATGAAAGTGTACCTCAATGGCAACAAGGCAGTTACATGAAGGTCACTCAATTTGGATTGTGACTACGAATTCTTGAGTCTTAGAAGTTGATAAAACTTTGACATAATCATGTGTAATTGGTTTTGAAAACAAAACGATGCCCATTATATTCGATTATTAAATAAAAAACCTTTTTTTCCTTTCTCACAATGAAATCATTTTCTAACAATGTAAATTATATCTCATTTTGCGATAAATAGTCATTTAAAAGTAAGAAATGTAAAGGAAGTATTTGACATTTTAGTTATTCTGAAGAGCCTTTCAAGTTAATAGATACATGCATATATGCATACATACATACTTGTGTTTTAACTTTCTAAACTAATTCATACACTTTCAAGAAGCAGCTCACTCCGAGCAAAAGTTTAACGACTCATAAGCTGTCCATGTATCGGGAATGTCTTGACAACGAACTCATTGTGACTTGATAGAACATTTTCTACCCACGAGTTTATTATTCAGATTAAACCTATAAGTGTTACAAGTTTTTTTATCTTTTGCCACATATGCTACATAGGAAGAACCCAATTGATATATAAAAGGGAATTTATTCAGTAGCTACTAGTCGTCGACTTGCATAATGAATAGGATGAAACCACTTATGATGTTGCTACATTAACAACAATGACTTTGGAAAACAATTTGTAGTCGGTCTAGAGCATGATGATAAGATGCAAATTTTTTATCCTATTCTTTCTCCCTTTCTTATGGATAAGTTGTATAATACCTTCATTTAAGCATCTTGGGAGCACGCCAAAATGAACCGCTTCATGCCAAATTAAGGTAAGTGAGACAACTAGAACAAAAAGGTTCGAAGGAACTAATTAGCAAGGCCATCAAGTCCTAGGCTTTCACCATTGCGGTGCGCATTGATAGCTTCATGGATCTCGTAGACCATGAGGAGACACACATTAAATTTCACAATGTCATGCAAGATTCTTTTAGATCTGACTCTTGAGATGAAGGCCATGCAATCACATCTTTGAAGCAAGAATGGAGTGATACTCCAAGAAGCGGATTTAAGTGATCCACAATTAGCTTATAATTGTCCTCGTCCAAAGTGCATTCCATGCCACAATGTTCAATCATCCACAAAAGGTTTTCTTTGTTACGTTTCTTCTTTAGGAGTTTGCATATTTGCTTAGTCGATTTATTGGCCTTGCTAGCACAACATTCTTTAATAAAGTACATATGGAGCTTCTTCCTTTTGATTTCCTCCTTATGTCTAAGGATGCTTTTGATCATCAAAAGACCTTTCTACATGTGAGAATGGACTTTGTTGAACTCATTCTTGATATGTACGAGCCTTCTATAGACGTTGTCTCTTCTAAACCTTGATTTTCTTTTAATCTCCATATGGGTTGAGTAAAATATGTTCTACGTCTATTTGAAGGCATTTATCTGAAATCTAGAGGGGAATAAGTGTTCCTTGAATGATTATCTCAAGATGTGTGAGATTATATATTGAATTTAGAAGAGAAAGAAATTTATGGGATCCACATGGAACTATGGGTCTCTCCTACCCGTACAATATCCATGCTCTTCTAGGATGAGGGGATTCCAAAGTTATCCATGATGATTTGGGAGATGTAGCATTTGTAAAGTCTAGCTTTACACAAATCTTCACCATAGTATAGATTTAATGAGGAGAAGTTTATTCTTTGACTTCACCTAGAGCATCATAAAGCTTCAACAAGTCCCAATACTCCTTAGTCACTAACATTAGCTCTTTGCTCCCACCTATTGGAGATCTCTTCCACTATATTAAAATCACCAAAAAGGATGATATACAAGGGCAAGGCATCTAGAGACGTCTAAGTGTCAATTCACTCAACTTCTTGGTTTAGTGCATAGATACACACAATGCTAAATAGATGCAAACATCTAAAATTAGTGGCAATCCATTGTATCATTGATACACCACTAAACCCAAAAAGAAAGAGCACTATTAGGTCTTGAATCCCATCACAACACTACTACTCCTCCTTTGGATGGTAGGTAAAACACCTAGGAGTAGTAGGTGGAGATACTCAAAAGTGGAGGACTACTTTGTCCGAATGGGCTTGAAAATCCTATGTAAATTTTAGGAGAAATTTTGCCATTTACTTTGGTCAACTATACTATAACTTGAACAAGTCAAATTCAAAATGAAAATTCCCCAACTAAGTAAACTTTTCTTAAAGACTTTCGCTAAACATTCTTGGGAATAGTCAATCTCATGAGCAATTCCTATGGCTCTGTTCTAGAGTGTACTAAACCCTATAAAGTCATAAGAGTTATGCTAAAGAAGTGGAAGCAAACTCAAATGAATAAGTCAACCAAGACTTGTCACCTTTTGAAGATTGAAAGAGGTTCTTGTACACAACATCTATCTTGGATGTTTAATTTAGTTACCTAATTATAACCAAATATCCCTCAACTTTTGTGAAAAGAATCAAATACCATATTTGAGTCAAGTCCAAAAGATTCAAAAAGAGAAAAGAAATAACTAAAGATCTGTACAACTAGTTTAAACGTCTAAGATACTTATTGTGAGTCAAACTCTAGATGGCTCAAGACTTTGACTGCTCAAAGATCTATTTCAACAAGATATTGAAGCATTCCATCAGTCTTTAAGAGAAAGGAACTAGATTCTCAAAAAAGATTCATATATAAATGTAAACATCATCCAACCACAAAATACTAATGTGGTATCCGACTTTAGTGTGTTGACCCACGAAGGTTCCCTTGATGAAATTTTATTCAGATAATGCTTCACTTGAGACTAAGTTCATGAATTTGTTCAATCTTTATGACTGCTTACTGGGAATGCAATTCATGTGCATTTCTTTGAGTCAAGAGATTGAATTTATCGAGTTACAATAGGGCCTTGGTGCTTGACTTAGTCAGTCTATTCCTTAGTTGGAAGGATCTTTTCAATGTCAAAGTCCTACTTCTTCAGAAAGTTATCAAATATTTGTGAATCAACAACACTTTATCTTGAAGTGTTCTATATTTCAAATAAGAACAAGTTTTTACCCTATTTAAAATAGAAGATCTTGGAAGTTATTAACTTTGTATCTTCTTACTTACTTGATCTTGAAGTATCTTGAGATCATGCTTCTATCCTCCTTGAATTTAAACTTCTCCTTTGAAGTTCTTATTCCTTTGAGGATCAAATCTAACTTCAATATTCATTCTAGGACTAAAAGGTAATTATTATCCCACCCTTGGATGTCCCATACCATCTTTCCTACATCAATTTGAGTATAAAATCTAGTCTCCTGTACCACCTTATTTTATAACAACATTGATGTGTGAGTGATACAGCTTATTTAAAAGTCTAAACATATCTTTATAGAGTACATTTTTACTTCAGTTCTTTAAAAGAATTTTGAAGTTTCAGGCATTACCTCTAACTTGATATTCTAGGTTTTGATTATTTTACACGATTGTTTCATGATCTTGCTTTTACTTTGAAACTTTGTAAACCTTTGGATGGAACATCCATCCTTCTTTGCTAGGGTTTTCAATAGAAAATAGGTTCTAATTCCAAGTTCTTGAATTTCTCAAATTCAAGTTCAATTGGTTATACTTGACCAATTTATAGCAACAAGAGCTGTTCACTTCTTGTCTTTAGATTCCTTTTTTATTGAAGCTTTTAAGTAGCTACCCTAGCTAGGACTTTGCAAGAATATCTCCATTGCTCAAATTTAAACATCCACTCATGCTTTTTTGCATTTGATCAAAATCCCTTTAACGATAGCTAAACTTTACATTGTACCTTCCGTAGGCTTTTTTTTATTCTATATCTTGATTTGTTAATTTATAAGTTGCTGTTTGCATAACATGATGTAGTGATGAGCCCATGGACATGTGCATAGGGTACATTTATAGGCAAAATCGTTCCTCTACCAATGTCTATTACTTTGTCTACAAGAGTAACATAATCTTTTATAGATGCATCAAAGGAACTATCAGTATCTTCCACTTTACTTAGATTAGCCTTCTCCTCATGAAAAGGTGTCAATTTTGGATTATGATAGACAAAAGCACCATGTGGTGAACCACATCATCCTCATGTACTCTAGGTAATAGGATGTTAAAATTTGTGTCCACAACATCAATACTATTAATGACTCTATAACATCCACGAAGGGTAAAGGCCATGTGGCTCTCACACTATCCAAAACTATCTTTTCTGCTCAAAACGTGTCAATACATGAAACATATGGGGTGTTTCATGGTTGATTACCAAGCTTGACTTTGATTCCCAACCACATCCACCCCCTCTTGACTTATGCATCCTCTTGATGCACCAACCTGCATACATACCAACCATAAAAAAGTATTAAGTAGTCATGGGTAGACATAAATCACTTTAAAGAAAAAAGCAAATACATGCTCATTCCATACAAACATTTTGATTTTTAACAAGTGTAGAAAACATAATAGATACAGACTTCATACTTATCCTATCATATTACAATTGATACACCCAGATTAAAAATCATATGAACAATATGTGAGCTTCATATCGCTTTTGTTTGCTTAACTTATTAAGATATAGTGGCTTATCTCAAACACATGGATATACCAATCCCTAGTAACTTGATTTTCAAAACTGCAATTCTTTTCCCCTATTGATCTCTCTTTGCCTAATAACCTCCATCATATCGTTTTATCTTATTTTTATTTTTACTTTATCCTAAATAAGTGGAATAAATAATTAGAGAAGAAGCGCAAGCAAAGGCCAAAGAGAATATTAAAAGAATAGAGCCGGAAAGGAGTGCTACCCAATCATAATGGCCCAGATTATCACATGGTGATGTATCAAATGCATGCATGTGAAGCCTTTCATCCCCCTCATGGGAAGCCCACTTGCTTTTAATTTTGTTGCCCTCAAGGAAAACAGTCTATGATGTCTAAAAGGTAGGGGGCTTCTTACAATTAAACATTCTTTTGCCTAAAAGGAAAAGAGATTTCTCCATTGACCATTCTTTAGGAGGGCTACCAAAGTTGGTGGCACACCTCTCTTTCCTCATCTTTTAGAGGGTCTCACCTCTTATAGCATTCCAATAATGCCCTTCCAATTAATTTGTCATTGTAACAACATACTTCTCCCAAGGGCCCATCAGATTGACAGTGACTTGGGGCAAGAAAAGAAGAGTTGTCCCAAGTCTACATTGCCACGAAGGCATCGTGTACACCATGAAAAGGCTCCGCAAATTTTGTTAGCTTTTACATACATTGGTGCAAATTCGGTAGTGGATGATTTGCTTCAGGATATTAAAAAGCTTCAGGATAAGTGACAATTAAGATATTACACGTGTATCACACTCGTGATATTCGACACGTGGCATTTCCATAAGCATTCTAAAGACAAAAAAAAAATCTTATTTTAGAATGCACATAAGAGGACCAACTTTTGACTTTACTTTGCAGTTGTGAATCGTGGCCAGAAGTCATGGCAACAATTTGATTTGTAGTTGCTCACATGTTAGGAGGATCCGTGACGATTGCTTTAGATGATAGGAGGAAATAATATCCGTCCTTCTCCCCAGCGAGAATCCAGATGCTTTGCAGCTCCTTATCCCATTGATTTCATACCTGATAGGCCTGATCATGAAGGGGGGACTATCACACCTTGTTCCTCTTTGTCTTTCTGAGCAAGAGTATGAGACCCTCCCTCCAACCGACGCTTTGTGACTACCACATTCATGATGTTAGGGAAAGTCAGTGCTCCTCAATTGTGGTGCAACGCATTGATGCCCCTTTGGCCTTGGTTTGGTCGCTGGTGCGCCGCTTCGACAATCCGCAAAGCTACAAGCATTTCATCCGCAGTTGCGAAATGCAGGCAGGCGACGGAAGCAACGTAGGAAGTATTCGAAAAGTGGACGTGGTGTCTGGTCTACCTGCAAGCTCCAGCAGGGAGCGACTGGATGAGCAAAAGCATATGTACTCAGCTTCAGCGTAGTCGGTGGAGAGCATCGATTACGCAACTACAGGTCCACCACGTCGTTGCACCAGATACCTCCTACTACTACATACTCCGATCACAACGTTGAGTCGACCACATGCACCGTAGTGGTGGATGTGCCGGAAGGCAATAGTCACGCTTACGTTTGTAGATACCGTTGTCAGATGTAACTTACAGTCTTTGGCTGCCCTTTCTGAGCGCAGATGGAGCCTACGCTCCCAGACTTGATTGCGTCTAAACCACTTTGTTTTTTTTTTTTTGAAGAAGCAGGAAATTTAAAATTGATGCAAGAGAAAAAAAAGAACAGTGAGCCTTCCAAAAGGAAGGGAACACTTACAACTTAAGTCCTTCAATATGCCACTTGATGAATGTGGTCATATTATCTCTAGTTACAGAATGAGATTGTAGTAATTTGGATCTCCACATATTACAAGGGTACTTTTTAATCAATGAATGAGGGTTAACATCACCTAAGGAGCTTCTACAGGAGTTTCTGAGACACCAATCAATAAGACTATTCATTCCCATCATACAAGGGAAAAAATGATCCTTACAATGTTTATCAAAAATTTTACTGTTCCTGTCTTTCCAGATAGCCCACAGGATGTGAGCTCTCAACAATTGCCAAAGCACAATGTCCATTCTATTAGCTTCTCCAATAAGAAGAGCTCTGGAGTTTGGGGGTTTAATTCCAGCAGTTTGACAGTAAAGGTAGAATACATTCCAGTATCTGGCAGAATTCTTGCATTTGAAAAATAGGTGTTCCAAATCCTCATTCTTGCCACAGAAATGACAGTTTCCTGCATCAATTTTAAATTCCCTGGCCTTGCTTCCAGTCCATATGCCCCTGTGAAGGATCAACCACAGAAGGTATGAGTGTTTAATGGCCAAAGGAAAGGCCCAAACACACTGAAATCTGTATCTCCATTGATGAGTATTCCAGAATAGAGACCACTTCCTGTTAAGTCTTCCAATCAGCAGCCTGGTACTGTTGCCAGATCTTTTGAAGTTGTTGAACATATCCTGAGAAACTTCATCAAGATTGACAGTCTTCTCCCACATATTAGTAGCCATCTTTTCCATCAGCACAGTCTTTTTGTCTTGCAGAATCTGTTTACATGCAACAGACAAGGAATCAATGTTTAAAATTTGTCTATCATCAAGTAGATTACCATTGCTCATCAGATCGTTCCATTTGCTGAATCCCTTCCTTCTACATTTGTTCCACCTGATAGGGAAGGAGGTGCTGGTTTCTTTAACATGCCATCCTATCCAAATAGAGTCCTGCAATAAAAAAGAGTAGTTAAACTGAAACCAAACAGGTAATCTGTACTCCCTTTTAATAGTCATCTAGGACTTCCAAAAGTTACAAATAAGCACACTTTCTTTGGGCACAAAAATAGCAGGAGAGACAACAACATCCCAGATATCAAAATTTGTCCAACACTTATTATCTGCAATCCAGAATTTAGGAATATTCCTTTTGATGAGACAGGCCCAGAAATCATTAGAAGAGACTGCCCTACATATCCATTTAGCTTCCATTTGAGTAGCCATTCTGGAAGGACAAATCAATCCTAGTCCACCTTCAGACTTCCTCATGCAACAGGTATTCCACGCCACCTTGGGAATCTTATTTTCTCCCCATAAAAATCTTCGAGCAAGAGAGATAGCATGAGCCAGCTGTTTTTTGTTAGGATGCCAACAAGACAAGAAGTAGGTTAGACAAGGAAGAATATAATGTTTGAGAACAAAGGATCTTTGAGCAATATTAGTCTGAAAATCAATCCACTTAAAAATTTTTTTTCTAAACTTGTCCAGGACCCAGTTCCATCTTTGTTCTTGAGTGATTTCAAAGCCCATGTGTATGCCCAACAACCTGAACACAGAGCCTTTTTTTATGATATCACAACCTGCCATTTTAACACATTCTGGAATACAGCCATTAGAGGAAAAAAAACCAGTCTTTTCATGATTAACAACAGAACCACTGGCCAAGCAAAAGGTATTAAGACACTGAAGAAAAGCATCAGCAGAAGACTCCTCAGCTTTCATAATAAGGTTTGTATCATCAGCAAATGTTTGAAGACACAATTGGGAATGGGCTTGGGGAATCTCAATACCCTTGATGTAATTTTGATTGATAGAGTATTTCACAAGCCACCCAAGAGCATCAGACGTGATAGCAAAGAGAAGGGGAGCTAAAGGACAACCCTGACGAATAGATCTACAAAGCTTAAAGGGAGAAGAAAGCTGACCATTCATAGCTACTATAGAATGAGCATTACCAAACAAGATGCTAGTGTACTTAATAAACCTTTTACCCAAACCAATGTCATGAAGGGATTGTAGAATAAACTCCCAATCAATCCTGTCATAAGCCTTGTCAAACTCAATTTTGAAGAAAAAGGTGTCAATGTTCATCTCTTTGGTATACTCATACCCTTCCCACATGGAAATGATAGCATCAAGAATAAACCTACCTTTAATAAAACCTTTCTGCTCTGGAAGAATGATACTATCCATCAAAGGACTCAACCTTCTAGCAAGGGAGGAGGCAAAGATTTTATAAAGAGAAGTCAGACAAGAGATAGGTCTCCAGTTGTTAAGATCTTCTTTAGAACCTCTTTTGTGTATCAACTTAATGACACCAGTATTAATGAAGGCAGAAAGAGTTCCTCTTCTCATGGCTTCCTGCCAGATCCAAAGAATAATGGGCACCAAAACTTCTTTGAACTCTTGAAAAAATTCATTGGGGATACCATCATGACCAGGAGACTTGCCAGGCCTCAATTTACAAATGGTTTCTCTAACCTCACCAGCAGAGAGGGGGAGATCAAGGAGGGAGACCAAGCCAGGAGGAACCATTTTCTTCCTTCTCTGGGAAATGGCAGCTCTTGCACTCCAGATGTGGTCCCCTCTCTTGGGAGGAACAGAGAAAACATTGGTAAAGAAGCAGACAGCCTCCTGAAGGTTTTCTTCTAAGCAAGTAGTAAAATCACCATTACTTTTTTTAACCAGGGGGATGCAGTCCCTGGTTTTTTTCTTCCTCATAAGATCAAACATATGCTTGTTAGGCTTATCAATTTTACCAGCCCAAAATTCTCTAGACGTGACAAGGGCACCACGAGCAAGAAGATAATCTTCATGCCTTATTTTTTCCTGGTACTCAAGGATCTTCTGATTTTTCACTTGGTCAGGAGTTTTAGAGTTCCTTATGTTCTCAATCTCCTTAATAATCATCATCCTTCTCTTATACCTAGTGAGTTTAGCCTTTCTTTTATACATAGTAAAGGCACACTGCACTTCTTTGATTGCCTCCTCCCAGGCTTTGAAAGGGGAACATCCCTTGAAAAAATGCTTCTTGAAAATACAGTTGATATGATCTTTCACAATGGGAATTTTAATCAAGGACATATCAAAGTGAGGCCATCCAGCCCTGTAGCTAGGGTTATTACTCATAAACTTAGCAACTAAAGGAATATGATCAGACAGCTGCAAAGAGGGATCAACATCACAGTGATAATTCCAAAAGGACTGAACCCTATTAGTACTCATATACAACCTGTCAATTCTAGCAGACAAAAACTTACTGTCGTTCCTATTGTTCCAGGTATGACCAGTGTTGATAGATAAGTCAATGAGATTATGCTTAAGAATCATATTAAACCATACATTTTTTTCATTACCAGAAAGGATGTTGTTTATGTTACCGTTCCTGTCACCCGAGTTGGTGACCATGTTGAAATCCCCAGTGAGAATGACATCTCTAGAGAGTTTGCCAATTTCTTCCCAACACTTGGTTCTGATAGCAGAACAGTTATCAGCATAGACACAAACAATGGTGAAATTCAAGGGTTCCTTACATCTGATAGCCACCCATTGATTGGTGTTACTAACCAGAACTTCTTCAATCAAATTATACAGGTTGGCATTGACTCCTATAGCAGCACCACCCTTACCACAGTGGTTGGTATGAAACCAAGAGGAACAACTGCTAACAGCTTTAAGATTAGTAGTAAGGTGGTAGCCATTACTTTTAATTTCCTGAAGACAAATAAAATCAGGCCTCAAGGAGGCATCAGTTAACCATTTGTTTAGAATTTTACTTCTGACCGGGTCTGTTAGACCTTTCGTATTAAGGGAAACGATTTTGAGACAGTCCATAAAAAACAGCAAGAGGAAAGGAGTTACTTCTTATGGTTCTTGAGAGGTTTGACTGCCGAGGTGGAGCTTCTGACCACCTCTTTTCTTTTTGATTTGGTCTTTTCTTTAGCAAGTGGACTGTCAGATGCCATAGTCACATCCATATTGGTAGAATCTAGTTCATCCTGCATTAAGACTTCATCACTTTTGTTCAGTTGATCAACAAAAATATCATCACTGGTTTTGGAATTATTTCCTATATCATCATTCATACCAGAGAGAGTAGGGAGAATACCAGAAGTTTTACTACTACCTCTTTTACCAACAACGGTCCAACCTGAATCTTCACCATTGTTAACAATATGCACCGGGGAAATAAGTCCAGGATTATCCTTACTAATACTTCCTGTACCTGCAACTTCAGAATTATCAGAATCTTCAAGAATTTGATAAGGATTACTAATTTCTTTAACCAACACCTCAGGTTTCTGCCCAAAACTAGTGGTTTTTCTCTTATTCTTAAAAGAATTTTTTTAAACAGTCTGATCAGAAAGAGCAGCCTCATCTTTTGTATTATTAACAACTGGCTTCTTGTTAGCATCATTATTGTGCTCTTTGATTTTATTTACCATCAGGCTAGGGCAATCTCTGATCAGATGTCCTTGCTTATAACAATTAAAACAGGCATTAGGTAGGTTCCTATACGAGACCTTCTGTTCATGCAGCTTAAGACCTTCAGAATTCTTTAGAACTAGAACAGATTTAATATTTTTAGAAGTGTCAACTTCGATAAGCATTTGAGGGTCCCATTTAGGATTGAATCCATTTTTAGGTTTCTGTCCCAAGACTTTACCAATGAGATTACCCAATTGTTCAAGCCAGGGATAGAATTCAACAGGCAAGTCAGGTAGTTCTACCCAAACAGGAACCTTGGTGGGTTTAGCCCCCCTAGGATTAAAGCCAGGATGCCATTTAAAGAAGGAAATAGGAGTATTCCTTATGATCTAGTGACCTTCTGCAATAACCTGCATTGCATTATGGGCATCTTCAAAAAAGAAGAGAAAGTAATTATTGGGGAGGTACTGTATGTGCTTGACATATAAGCCTCTGCTTTCCCAGTTGATTTTTATCCAATATTTTAGGTTTTCTTGAGCAGGCCGAGGACCATGACAAAGACCAATCACTACCTTCTCAGACAAATGATTATTCCAAGATTCTAAGGAGGAACTTTCAATTATAAGAGTGCATTCATCCTTATCCTCTTCAAAATCTTCCACGTTAATAAAGTGAGGAGAACCTTTGTCCTCAGAGACTCCCTCAATCACTTTATCTTTTCTTTTTCTGTCGCAGCTATTACTAAAGGTAGAGTGAATACCTGACAGTCCTTGAGTATTGAACATGGAGAAGGGAGCCCAGACCGATGACTGAACTGCAGTAGCATAAGAGAGACCAACCTGTTTCTGAGGAGACATCACAAGCTTACTGTTGCCCTGCACAAGGCATTGAGTGGTCACACCACCTAGCTGTTCTTCTGGAGCCTTCACACCACTCGGGATAGCCCCCAATGGTAGGGACGAGCCATGACATCCTTCGAACACAGGGTTGAACATCGAGTTCAGAGGGTTTTCTGTATCACAAGTCCTCGAGTCTAGCAAGCCATCGCGCAATGCCTCATGCAGAGCCATAGCGGGGGCCCAAGGCCGCAACAGGGCACGAGAAAGGACAAAGCCCCCCCTCACGACGAGGGGGAGGGAAGGAGCAAGGGGCGCGGCCCAAAAACCTAGAACCCAGTAAACTCAAAACCCCAACGGAGATACCGAGTCCCTTTTCTGCCCCGACCTTGTTCGACTAAACTAGGGGGGATCAGTGCTGGTACATTCAGACGCCTTGAATGAAACGCGTTCACTTGTGCCCCAAGCCACAAGGCCTCCCCGTTGCACCAAGCCTTTCCATTCATTTATCTAAACCACTTTGTGTTTACATCATCACATGATTTTCATATGGAACTCATCGATGATCTAAAAGTAACATCAATAGGCTTTCATCTCAGTTTTCCATTCATCAAATTACAGTCTTCAACATCTATAAGTCTGCCAACTAGCTGGATGCAGTCAGCCTTTGAGTTAGTTATGCTGATTTCGCACTTATCACCCTCATCATTTGCAGTGGCTTCTCTTTTGCGAACACACTGCCAAATAGAAAGCGATTCGCTGCTACGCTACTTATGGCGTTTGGCTGTGGTGATATCTGACGAGTTTACCATCACATAAATTGAACCCCAAGTTGCTTGGAGTACCTGGTGCTTAAAAAAAGATGAGGGAGGGTTGAGTATTATTTGCCCAGCTAAGATGGCCATCCAAATGGCTGGCAAATGGATCCTAAGGGCCACTAACTCTGGTGATTTTTGATCTGCATTAATTAAAAGGAATGTTGCTGAGTTTTATGTTTCAGGACACAAAAGCTGGACAAACCTCTCCTGGTGGGATGTCATTACCTCTCTTGTCCAAGTAACTCCCAAGGGAAGTAAACTTTTATGTTCTTTTTGGAAAGCCTAGAATGTTATTAAGAGTAACTATAGACTGCCTGTTTATTTTAAAAACAATTCTTCTTTTGTTTTACAAAGCTCTATGTGGATTGGGTGGTTTTCTGATTCTAACCCTCTCATCTTGTACATTAGGATGAACAAGTGCAAAAAGCTGGGTTTGATTCTTGGAACTCTCTCTGTGATGGAAGGCAAGTAAGGGATTGTAACTTTATCCAAGAAAATAATGGACTGTCTGGTGCTTGTAAACATGTTTTGATGAATAAAAGGAGATGGCTGATCGATAAGCTGGAGGATTACAATTACCACAAATGGATTGGTCTGGAAGAAGTTGCTCGAGACATCTACAAAAACTTCAAATATGCTGGTCAATCTGGCAGATGGGACATCAATAAGCTCAATGTCAAATGGAGGATTCAATGGAATAGGTCCCAATGGATGTACAAATTCAGGACTATTTGGGCCTTTGCCTGTACCTCCAGGCAAGCTCATTTGTTGTGGTTGATTGCTCACCAAGGTGTGTGGACAGGAAGCAGAGCCAGGAAGGCTAACATTGGTGCAAGAAAATGCCCCTTTTGTGGGCAGCTTGAAGACATTGCTCACTTATTTGTCATCTGTAGAAATGCCCAAAAGTTTTGGCTTTCACTGAATTTATACTGTATTGCCAATGGCCTTCCCCAGCTAGGATACAAGGAGATTCTTCTTGGGGAATGTAAAAGTCTGGATATTGCTATGTGGCAGATGCTAAGAGCTCATGTTCTCTGGTTTATTTGGAAAAGCAGGAATGAGAAGATCTTCTCAAATAAACCTAGGGATTATCTTTTCTCCTGTAACCAGGGCATCAGGAAAATCTTACAGCTTTGTAAAAAGTACATCTGTGACACCAACTATAGAAACTTTGATCAACATCATGTCATTAGAGGGGCTAGGCCCAATAGATGGAAAGACTCTCTGCTAAAAATCTACTCCCCAGTTAGGTTTTCCATGATACAATTCCTGGAATCCCTATGAGTCTCTCTCTAGGGATGAGCTCATTGTTGTAATTTTTTTTTCTTTCCTGCACTAATTTTATCCTTCCTGTTCTGTCAAAAAAATAAATTGAACTCCAATTTAGACATTATATATATATATATATATATATATATATATATATATATATATATATATATATATATATATATATATATATATATATATATATTGCAAGAGAACAGAAAGGATAAAATTGATACAGGAAAATAAAGTACAACGATCTAGGGAATCTCCATTAAGAGAAGACCCCAAAGAATTACATCAGTTGGGCATCAATATATTGTTGTATAGTCGACAACGTGCTTACTGGAGAGAGAGAGAGAGAGAGCTAAAAATCACATGTCAAAAAGTAGGTGATATGTCGGAAGGTAGATGACATGAATCGGCTCTTGAGTGCAGGTGCTAAAGCTCAAGTAGCGTGAGGAGCTAGATATTGGCGTTGCGGGAGGGCGTGCCAAATAGTCA
Organism: Ceratopteris richardii; assembly: GCA_020310875.1. NCBI lineage: Eukaryota > Viridiplantae > Streptophyta > Polypodiopsida > Polypodiales > Pteridaceae > Ceratopteris > Ceratopteris richardii. Next base: position 52,331,608 of record CM035410.1, read on the forward strand.
TGCTAGTGGGATTGAGTACGATTGACGGACACCGGTGCACTATTACAGCAATTCCTCGTATCGTTCCTTGACATTCTTTTCTCTCGGAGCATATTATCTTTTTTTTTTTTTAATAAAAGGACATTCGGCCTTAGCCTATTCTCCTTGACTTTAATTAAAATAAAGAAAAGTTACAAGTGAATGGGACTAGTGCCCATGGGACCCCCCAAATCCCACAATGCAGGGGAGAAGTATGGCAAGCTAGAGGGCATTACAAATGAGGTGGATAAATCTATTATCTCCCTCATGTGGGACCCATTTGGGTTTCAACTTGTTGTTTTCGAAGAGATAAATAAAGTGATGTCTAAAAGGTGGAGATCTCTTATCTCGGGAGATTCTTTTACCTAGAAGAAACAAGGATTTCTCGATCAACCATTCCTTACGAGTTTGTCCAAAATTGATAGCACATCGCTTCCTCCAAATCTTCCAAAGAGTCTCACCCCTCATGGCATTCCACAGCCTCAATGAGCAGCCAACCACCTCACCCAACAACACCTATTGCCAATTGATTTGGTTCGTGAGTCTCAATACCCCCATCATGTGATGCCAGATAACACGGGACTTGGGGCAATCGAAGAACAGGTGAGCTAAATCTTCGATGCATCGATGGCAACGCTTGCACCATGGCGGCACACCATAGATTTTGTTAGCCCTTGCATTGGACTAGATTCCCTTATGCAAGATCTGCCACATGAGAACGTACTTTTTTATCTCAATTAGGGGGTGTCAAATAGACATGAACTTTAGTTCCCATCGAAGTTTGGTCCAAGAAAGGCACCACCTCTTGTTAAGGGTGAGATGAACATCTAAGTTCTCTTTGAAGTTGGGGATTCTAGATATTTTCTTACCATTGCTCCAATTGAGGCCCTCCAAGCAAGGAAGATCCTATCCATAGAGAAGGCGGGTAGTTGAGCGGTCCCACGCTAAACACCTGCCTTGAAGAAGAGTCCATTCCTCGAGGATAACTCAATGTCTCGGGTCTAAGTCTTCGAACCTAATCCACTAGCTCGTCTCTTGATTCCGGAGTTGTTTCCACTGTTTGAACCCCTTGTTCCATAAACACTTTGCAGTTTGGAGGTTCCAAGGCTCCACCCCCTAACGCCGTTGATGGGGAACCAGATAGAGTCATTTTTTCTTATCCCAGCCACCCACTTCCACTCATCACTGATTCTGATGAATTGTTTGGCCTTGTTCCAACTCTTCCATAAAGAACACACGAGGCTAGAGCCTTTAGGGGACACCGGGTGGGGGGGAGAACAAAAGCGTGAGAATCCCTATGTCCTTCCAACGAGGATGACCAACTAAGGTAAGGTCTTCCATGTTTCTGAAGATCAATTTAGGCCAAGAGGACTCACTATTGCTCCAAGCCTTGATAAGCCACTTTGTCGCCAGCTTGTCAGCCAACCCAACGATATCCAAAATACCCAAGCCCCCTAAGTTTTTCGAGCTAATGCAAATTTCCCATTTGATTTTGGGAATCCCCCTCCTGTTGGGTCCCTAGTCCAAAGGAAGTTTCTACATATTCTTTCCACTTTGGCCAACTCTTTCTCCTTAGGTCTCCAATACGAGATGAAGTAAATAGTCGTTGAAAGCATAAATGTGTTAACAACCAAAGCACGTCTTGCCAAGTTGACTTGCATACCTTTCCAATGATTTAGTTTGTTGTCCAGCTTGGCAATCACCCAGTTCCATTGTTGGTCCATTGTGATGTCGAAGCCCATCGGAATGCCAAGGAGACGGAAGACTTGACCTCTAGGGACTAGTGGGGTGGCCACCTCATACTTGAAGGACTTGAAAAACTCATTGGTGAGGCCATCAGGACCCGGACTTTTCCCATTGGGAAGAGCATCAATAACCTCGATAATTTCATTCTCCGAAATGTTAGCATCCAGCAGAGAATTCATGTTTTGTGGGATTCTAGATTGAGAAACCCTTGAGATGGTTGCCATGGAGTCATGCCTATGCAGGGAAAGAGGAGTCGAGACCCCGAGAAGATGGGTAAAGTGCTCAACGATGATAGATCTGTTCTCAACTTCTGTGCTACATTCGATCCCATTGTTATCGACCAAGAAGGGGATAGATTCCCTAGCTTGTTGGTTTTTTTACCTTCCCTGCCCACCAATCTTTGAAGAATATTTGAAGATTTTTCCTTTGAACCTCCTGCTCGAATCTGAGTCTTCCCCTGATTTTCAAAAGACCTTTTTGTCATTGCAAGTTACCTTTGTTCACTTCTTCTTCAAGACGTGAAAGCCTCTGGTACACCATTTATCTTCTTTTTTTCTGGATATCTCTTATAGCTTTATGAGTCCTGATCAGAATTTTCCGAGTCCTTTCCACTGCGTTTCTCCAACACTTAGCCAGTTCATTACAGTTGGCAAAGGCTTCCGCCCACACTACGGAAATTTCTTGGTGGAGAGAGGGGAGGGAAAATGACGTATGAAAAGCATGAAACCAAGGAGCTTTCCGGAGCATGGGAATCATTTTGAAAGAAAGAGTAATCGGGTAGTGGTCCGAGATAGTCAGGTCCATGTGTTGAGAAATCGAAGGAGTACCCCACTAGAGGATGGTGTTTTGGTTGATGTAACATCTATATCAAGTCTTGCTTTCCTCAGAGAGTCTCCCAATTGGAGATTTGACCAAGAGAACCCCTTCATGTCTTTCACCTTGACTAGGTCAAGATGGAGCTTGATTTTATCCCATATCTCTTTCTCCTGACCGTCAATAATTTCCCCTTGTTTTTCCAACGGTCCTCAAGAAACTCCACCATGTTGAAGTCCCCACAAATTAGAATATTATGTGAGAGGGAGTCAAGGGAAGCCCAGGTATCGATTCAGTTCGCTTCACCATTAGGGGCATAAATTGAGACCAAAGTGAACTGACTAGGGAACCCGAAAGAGGCAGCAATCCAACGATGATTCCGATCTTCACAAGTCGAGGTCAATCTGTCAGACTAGGAGTGACTAATACCAATCGCAACACCCCCCCCTTGCCCCCTAGGGTGCGTGGAGAACCAAAGGTGGTTCGGAGAAATGCATTTGAGCCGTTTTTGGAGATCCTCTGCATCGATTTTAATCTCTTATAAGCAGATAAAGTTGAGGTTGAGGTAATTGTCTTTGAAACACTGGCCAAGAATCGCCGCTCTTGAGGGGTCAGACAACCCCCTGACGTTTAGCGATGTGAGTTTCATTATTGATAGTTGCTCTTTTTGAGGGGAGGGACCCGATCTTTTTTTTTCTTGTGATCTTCTTTTTTCCTCCTAGCTTACTTATGATCCTACTCTTGAGGGGGTTCTTCCAGGGCATGCCCGACAGTTGTTTCCCTTTAAGCTTTGACTTTTGTTGTAGTAATCTTGGCATGCAAATCGGAAGAGTAGGACCAAGGACAGGTAGGTATGTAGGTAGATAGATAGATAGATAGATAGATAGATAGATGCTTGCATATACTCTAAATCTTCATTCACCTGCACAACTGATTTTCCTTTCTCACATCTTCTTACCTTTTCTTCGAATTCTTCAACTGTATGCCTTTGATCTGCATACCAACCTTTTTGTTCAAATGTAACATCTCTAGAAACAAGAAATTGTTTGGTTAGAGGATTCCACAATCTGTAACCCATTTGCTTTTCATCATAACCAATGAACACATATTTTTCTGCCTTTGGTTCAAGTTTACGTCTGAGTTGTGATGGCACATAAGCATATGCAATTGATCCAAACACTTTACAATGATCTAGTGTTGCTTTCTTACCCCACCAAGCTTCATATGGAGTCATTCCATTTAGAGTTGTACACGGTACTCTATTCACAAGATATCTAGCTGTATTTACAGCCTCAATCCAAAGATAATTTGGACAATTCTTCTCCTTCATTATAGCTCTAGAAAAATCAACCAAAGTCTTGTTTCTTCTTTCTGCAACACCATTTTGTTGTGGTGTATACCTACAGGTTATTTCTCTCTTAATACCTGCAGTCCAAAGATAATCATTGAACTCTTGGGAGAAGTATTCTCCCCCTCCATTAGACCTCAATCTCTTAAGCTTTTGGCCTCTGACTCTCTCTGCATATGCATGAAAATTCTTGAAAGCTCCAAACACTTTTGATCTTTCCTTCAAAACATACAGAGTTATCCATCTTGTAGCATCATGAATGAAAAGAACATAAGACCTTCAGCCACTGATAGATCCTTCTTTTGTTGGTCCCCATACATTTTTATTAATGAGCTCTAGTACTTATGGTAACCTTTGTGCTTTTCCCATCTCACATGCTTCACATGTATAAATCATATGTTGACTTTGCACATTTGGTAATCCTAGTACAGACTGATTTGCAACCATAGCTTTAATTCCTCTTTCATTGAAACGACCTAATCTCATATGCTAGAGATCAATTTCTATAATCACTCCTTCACCATGTGTGAACAAAGCTTGACCAATGTTCCCTTGCACTCTTAAAGTAAAGAGTCTACCTTCTTTCTTACCACAGACAATCTGATTAAATCCATTCTCTCGATCTTCAACAAATACTCCTTCATTTGTAAACCTGAGTTTGAAAACCTTTTTTCTCAACTATCTATTCCACAACAATCAAGTTTTTAGGTATTGGGGGAACATACAAAACATTGCTTAGCAAATATGCTCCACTCTTGCATTTCATTTTTCCAATTGAATGTACACTATGTCTTGTATTATCACATGTTTGAACTGTATGACTAGAAATGCATTTTTCCAATTGTGACATCAATTCTATGTTTCCTGAGAAATGATTAGAACATCCAGAGTGAATGTAAAATACCTTTAGATCTTCTTTATCTGATGTGCTAATTGAATTCATCATCAATGATGTATGACTTTCATTCTGTGTGTCATTTGCATAATTGTAGTAGGTGGTGTTGTAGGATTGATTATATCCCCAACTTCTTCCTCCACCTCTACCATAGCCTCCTCTTTGATTTTGTCTACCTCTTTGAGAATAACTTTGAAATCTTCCACCTCTACCTCTGCTATTGTTATTTTGATTTTGATTTGTTCCCTTTTTATTATGCCAATAGTCATGAGCCAAATGATTACTCAATCCACAGATCCAGCAAGCCTTCTTATTGTTATTCTGATTACCTCTTCCTCTTCCAAAACTTCTTTCTCTTCCTCTGCCCGTGCCTTTACCTCTTGCATAATAAACTTGAGAACTCGATTCCTCTTCATCCTTTTCTTGACCTTTATCTCCTTTCTTCTTGTCTTCATGTACATTGGAGAACTTTGTCCTTTATCTCCATCTCCCTTCAAGTCTTGCTCAAATATGAGCATCAAACCAAGAAATTGATTCAAATCTAGAACATAATGATTCAAAGGAAGTTACGTTGACAAGACAAAAGGTTTCCACCTTTCATCTCCTCTCAAACATGCAAGCAATTGAACAATCAATCTGTGATCTTCAAAATCTTCATCTATGCATCCAAGACTATCTTCTAGATCCTTCATCTTAGTGACATAATCACTAATAATTTGACTTGGCTTCTTCTTGAATGTTGTAAACTCTAACCATAGACTTGCTTTCCTTGCTTTGGTAGTACTTTGGAAATGATATTCCAATGCATTCCATATATCTTCAGCTGATTCCAATCCTCTGATGTGTGGTAGCAAATGATATGAGATTGTATTGTAGATGTAAGCTTTTGCACTTGCACCCTTCTTCTACCAATGCTTTAAAGCATCAAGTTCCTCTTTCTTTGGTTGGCTTTCATCTTCAAATACTAGCTTCTCTTCTTCACCTATTATGTACACCATGAGATCCTTACTCATAAGTAAGGCTTCCATTCTCATTACCCATGCAAGATAATTATCTCTATCCAGTTTGTCAATGGAGATATGATCTGCCATAATTCTTTGTGTCTGATTCAACCAGTGATTTTAAAGGATAAAGAATAATACCTTTTGGAGTTATTTGTGTGTGAGTATACTTTTGAAATAATCTTCTGATGCCTTGTGTCTTTGAATGCTTCAGCTTTCAAACTTTAATGAAAATTTTCCAAAACTTCTCGTACCTTCAATGCCTTCTACTCTCTAGAACCTTTCTACTCTGATACCACTTATTGATGTATAAAACATCACAAGAAATGAATTAATGTGACACTAGAACACCTCTTTGGTCACCATTAACTCAATGCTTCTCCAAACCTTGAGAAATGATTGCTTAAACTAAGAACTTTGCTTCTGCAGAAATTTCTAGTCATTAAAATGACATACCTTAACTTGTTTGCTTACTTCTCTTAGCAAAAATGTTATTTCCCCAAGATCTTTTCACAAATAAATGTAAAAAAAGAAGAGCTTTCCAACAAGCTATTAGTTACTAAATGCGGAGCACTACACATCAAGTTATGGCCTTCACAAGATGACTATGTATGAGCTACCAAAACTAGAAATCTTGCCTCTTTAAGTAAGAAACATGTCCCTATTATGCACATTCAATGCCTAGCATCGATTTGCTGCAAGAATTCGATGTCAAGCATCAAATTGGTGTGTTTTAGGCCACTTTTCAGCACCTAAGCTACCCTTGTGAACCACAAGCATGAAGGAAAGAAATTTTATGTGGGAATTGGATGCCACGCATCATTTTCATGCTGAAACTCGATGCCAGGCATCAAGTTGCTCCACAAACCTCATGCTTTCAAGAAGATTTAATATTAGTTAGAACTCAAAGAATAAAACACAGGCTTGCCAACACAAACTCGATGCCAGGCATCGAGTTTCTTGGAAAACTTCAACTTTTGAGATCATTACATAGTACGCTGTCGGAAGGGTTCATGGCAAGGAGGGAAAAGCGAAGCTCTAAAAGGCTAACCGTAGGATTCTTGTGAGTGAATTCAGAATACGGATTTTCCTAGATCCGCAGTCATGCATAAAGCCTGATCACAATTTTTCCCTGCAATCAGCAGGCTATTTCCAACACAGGAGTAAACCTTTCATGTTTCATTCAGAAAAATTGTTTGACGTAGGATTTGAATTTGCGTTCCTAGAAGCAAGCGTAGGAGAGCTTTTCTAATGCTCCTATATTTCCGCAGGCCTTCAGGATACAAGTAAAGGTGACTGCATCAGGAGTAAACGAATCTCGCTCGGTTTCCAATCAAAAGCTTTAGTCACTGCCTGCGAGACCAGACTCTAGGGCTTCAACGAGCAGAGAAAGTGAATTTCCGCTAATCATCGGCCAAAGAATGTCAGGTCCAAGAAAGCAAACTATTGAAGTAAACGCAAAAGTGGGTTTGGGTGTTCAATTTGATGAAGCTCACGAGTGTCGTCGACGCAATGCAACTAGTTTCTTACGCACAAAAGGCCACTGTGTGATTCTGAAATTGGCTAAAATCGTGGTAGACCTTCTCGAATCAGTACAATGGATTCAACGGAAGTACCCCATATACAGATGTCAGACGGCTGAAGCGCCACAATCAAGGTGCAGAAAACACATGCCATTCGCAGTATATATTATTTTCCAGAGATGCACACATCATTGCAAACTCATCATTTCTGATTTTACATACGCTGTCATTCTAGAACAGATCATTACATTTCCCCAACCGGATTGGAATCGTCTAGTACACTGGACGACACACTCAGAAATGCAGTAACTGCTGCAAGCTCTTCAGGAGTTTCATATCCTGGCGGACACTTCGCAACTTTAGTACTGCAGCACCCCATGTGAAGACCAGTCGCATAGTCCAAATAAATCGTAAAATAATTTCTGACCACTTCAGACCCGATCACCTTCAGATAACAAGGACGACCAACTGAGATCTAGATTTCAATCCTTCCGTCATCATTAGAGATGAAATCTGATCGCACGCAAACGTTCAGATACAGAAGAGTTAAATCCAGTGAACCTGTTACTTGCAGCTGTAAATTGCCTTACAACTTACAATATTCGGCTTCAAAGAAATAACATACATGGGCGCTAGCCTAAACATTCTCAATGCATTGAAGATTAGACATGGATGAAAGGTATACGGATGAAATGGAACAACTAAAAGATTGGTGCTACCATTCTGATGTTTCAGTTCAGATACGAAAGAGTAAAATAAGACTGGAATGAGAAATTTTGAGGACCTTGCAGCCAATATCTAGTAGACTCTCATTGCCGGCTGCCTGATCATCAGGCAAGTTAATAGAGACCGTGCTGATACGTTGTTAATAGAGATGAAAGTCCTTTGACCTAACTCTCCAATTCTGACTCTGAAGTTTCCAAATTTTCTTCAATAGAGTAACTATCTCAGAAGAACGAAAATATATGTGATCTTCATCATATTGGAATTCAATGTCACAGAATGATCCACAAATATATCCTCAGATCTTTAATGACAAAATATCAAAAAGAGAGTTTCAGAAATACCGAATTCTCCATAGATTCTGTTTTGAAGGTGAGTGATGTAGTTTGGATTGTTGACAGAGATACGTGTTGTTGACGGAAGTATTCGTAGATGTCCATGTCGATTTCAGCGCACATCAATGTTGAGTGTTAGCTGTCTCACAGATGATTGCATCATTCGATTCACAGCACATAGTTCATCATAATTCAGAAACTCTTTGCACGCAGATTAATAACAGCAGATCGCAGCATCCTCCATGCTCTATGATAAACTCCATCGATTTTTCCATTGAATCATCTTCTTCATAATCCGAAGATAGTCCTCCGTTATCAGTCTCTACGTTGCCTGATTCAATGCCACCACTCTCTGCTTTTTCTTCTACTCGTCCGCTTGCTCTTCTATTCCTAATGCCTGTCCCTTCAATGAGTGCCCTCCCCCCCTAAGAGAAAGTCTGCCATCCTCCTTTCTTGGTCTCTGCCGCCGGTGGAAAAATCTTGTGCGCGTCCTTCTATATTGGTCCGCCAGACGTCAACTTCACACAAAAAAAACCCGTTTTCTTTTGCCACATGCACACATATATTTACGTATTGGCACACGTTCCTTTCATTCTATCTCTTTATTTTCTCTTTTATTTTATACAACGTTGTTACCTTTAGTTTTTATTCAAAGGGTTTTGACACATACGCAAACGTTTATAGGTTCATATGCACACAAAATTCAACATACACTTGTAGAAGTTTATACATACAAACTCACACACATATAAGCACATGCACAAAGGCAAGTACATATGCAAAATATGCACATATTCTCCCATACAAATGCTTTTATAAGATATACATATGTATTGCCAAGGTGCACAAACATGCACACTCCATTTAACAAATACCTACATGTTTTCTTATCTGCAGATGCATCAGCATGGATGTAAGGAAAATGGCAAGAATATTCTTGGGCACATACACATACAAATGCTCATGTACACACATATTCTCAAGCAAACACACACAAAAATGCATATTTTTACGTTCATCAATACACACACTAACCAAAATACATACATAAATACATGATTAAATGCAGACACACACATGTTCTCATTCATGTACAAAGTGCACATATACATTAAAGTTTGCACGCCTTTATATAAATGCTTATGCACAAATGATCACACAAATGCATGTGTTCATGACATGCTTACACTCTTAATAACACAACCGCACACAATATTTGTCAAGTCTTTTTAGCCATGCATGAGAATGATATGAGCAAGTATCACATGACCTATATCATCGATAATTCATTATCTCAAGCAAATTATGCAAGTTATCAAAACATGGTGAAGAAGTTAATGAGGGATAGAGATCACCAATCTGCATTCATGCTACTAAGTTTTTTTTTTTTTTTGAATTGAATGTTACGTTCCAAATCTCCAAGCTTGTTGTCGTATCACGACCACATCCACCCCCTCTGAACCTGTGCATCCTCCGGATGCACCAACCTGCATACATAACATCAAACACAAGCAAGGATCAAGTAGTCATAGCATTTAAACAGAACTTAAAGAAAATTTCAACTGGATGCATGAAATCTGAATATGCATTAAACTTGGCATGAATTAAGAAAAGAAGGTAGACAAAAACACCTCATACAACATATCAGATTACACTAATGCATTTAGACTAGAAATCATATGAGTAAATCAAAAACTTCTTAGTTCTCTCGTTAACTCGACCCGGTCAGATCTAGTAGCCTATCCGAAGCATTTGCATATACCAGTCTTCACTAACTCGATTTATGAAACTCGCTTCTGGCTTCCCTATTGATCTTCTATCATCTGAAGCCCCTTCAGACCCTTTTCTTATTTTTCTCATATTTTTATTCTGTTTTTCTTTATTTTAATTCTTTATCCAGCTCAACCTTTATATCTTTGCTTTTATTTTTATTTATTTATTTTTCCACATTTTTTTTTCGGCCTATGTCGAAATCGGATGCGACTCGTGGTCCCGACCACCCGGCCAGGTTTAGCCCACCCATCTACCGACCCGACATAGCGCACGATGCACAATGTCAGCCTCATACGAAATCAACGTCAGCTCGTGGCTCTGACCACCCGGTCAGAGTGACTCCACCCGCCTATCAACCCGTATGAGCGCGTAACAACATATAGGTCAGGCCATACGACACAACTAGCGTCAGCTCGTGGCCCTGATCACCCGACCAGGGTGGTTCCACCCGCCTACTAGCTCATCGCAGCACCCAACAACACATACACATACATATAGAAAGCTGGCTGGTAAGAATTCTTTTCTCAAGATATAATCTGTCTGAAGATCAGGTCAGATGAGAGATCAAGAGTAGAAGTCGAAGTGTCTCACTCATCAAGTATTTGTAAACACTACTATATACAGATACTTAGTCTAGGTCTTCCCTTCACCTTCCTAGGTCTTGCTTTCGAAAGTTCTAGTCCATCCTCTAACCTTACTCATATAATCCTGGCCCTTATACATTACAAGTAATCTAATTAGTGGCACAAGATTTTTGTCCTACTTAATTTTTCTTAATTATGCATTTATTTACATATCATATACCTAATCCATGTAGTCTTTTCATATAGATATATATATATATACATGTATACACATATATACATGAAAGGAAAAGAAACTCAAACAATAACATCTCACCAGTATACAATCAGAAGCCGCTCGAGCTTGTCGCCTTTAATCACTCTTTCTTTAAAAAACTTGAACTTAGTCAACCTGCAAAAATCAAAGGCTTATTTCACACGAATTTTTATAAAAAACAATTATTCAAAAGAAGGAAAGTATTACCTGGCTTTATTTATATACACTGGTATTTATTTTCTTGCCGATCTCCGAGGATCTTTCCTGACTTTATTCTTCATAAAAAAGAACCTAACTTGATTCAAAACAGACATTATTTACACATATCTTTAGTATAACATTTTAATCTATCTTTAGGACGTCTCACCCCCTTCACGTTCCCTACGGAACAAGGCAAGTTGCTGTAGAAGTTCTGCATATTCTGCTAAATCTTGGCTATATACAAGAAGTGCTGTTGGGTCTACTTCCATATACGACTCACGGTTATCCGAAGTATCATCTTCTCCATACGTTCGTGCCCTTCGATACCTGAGTATACTTCTTTCATTTGATGATGGAATCAAGGTCTCCCTAGTGATACGATCTTTAATAAACTCTTCTACAGGAATTCTTTCTTCATTTTCTGGTGAAGGGAGTAAGTAAGTTGATATAAAAGAACTATCTAAGGTTCTCCTTTCAGGCACACTCCCTGACGTCTCTCTAAATCTTTCAGGAATGCTACCCTCAGGAATGGATGTATCATTGGAATCTTCACCGTCCATTCGAGATCCTAAGATAGTCAAACAGTCCAATCAAGTCTAAAAAAAAAAAAAAAACTTCCTATTAATGGTCTGATCACAAATCTCCGTCAGTACCCTGAAAGAAACAAAAATTAGTGTTAATAGAAGTTTATGACTAAGTAAAGCACATACATTTAATTTAATTGTTGCTTTACTTATTTATTACATATAGACGGATTCATATCTTGTTATTTGTCTAAATAGTTTTATTATATACCTACATGTATGTATATATGTTTATATATGTATATATACATCATCTTACGGTGTAATTTATTTTAGTCATTTTCCTTATTGATATCCTCATCTTTATCATCTTCACATCCTTCCTCTTCACTATCCTCTTCTTCGTCTTCATTTATTACTGTTTCGTAATTCTCATTCTCTCTTCTTTTAAAGAGCTTAACTCTCTTTCCAGCAATTAATTCCTTTAACTTAGTCCCATCTAATTCTCTAAGTGAGTATGTTCCATTATCAAAAACTTTACATACCACATAGGGACCAAACCATCTCTTAACCAGTTTTCTTCGAGCCTCATATTGAGTATTCAACGAGCTATCATAAACAAGTACCCAGTCTCCTTCCTTCAACCTTTTTGGCCTTAATCTGTGGGACTTGTCAAATGCAATTTTATTTTTCTCTCTAGAAGCTCTAAGCTTAAATGCAGCTTCTTCTACCAGATTTTTCCCTCTTTCTAATTGAAGAATCCGTACTGCTAGAAGATCTTCTCTTGACACCTCATCTTCCCAAGGCAAGGAAGTCCATGCTAAGGCATGTGACTCCGTCGGCAAAATAGGTTTCTGACAATACATCAATTCCGCTGGCATATATCCGGTAGTTCTAGTATATGTCATCCTATCTGCCCAAAGGGCAAATGGAAGGTAATTTGGCCAATTCTTTATTTTCCCCTCACAAGCCTTAGCCAAAGCTTTAATAATTGGTGGGTGACCACGTTCAATTTTTCCATTAGCTTCAGGATTGTAAGCGGTGGTGAGCGATAAACGAATTCCGTATTTCTTAAAGAAGTCTTCAGCTTCCTGAGCATCAAGCTCACCTCTATCGGCAACTATTTTCTCCACATAACCAAATCTACTAAACACGTCTTCTAGTAGAAACTTGCATACATTGCTTGTAGTTTTCGTCCTTAAAGCTCTTCCTTCAACATGATTTGTTAGGTCTTCCCTTGCTAATACAATATACCTCATCTGATGCACCCCTAATGGCATTGTAACTAAATCAACAACCCACTTATAGTGAATATTAAGAGGATATGTTGGATGTAATTCATCTCTGTGTCTAACATTGGAGTACATCTGGCAAGGTTTACAAGTGGCTACATAGTTTTGGGTATCCACATACATTCCAGGCCACCAGTATCTTTCCCTTATCTTTTCATAAGTTCCTTGAAAGCCTTTATGACCGGCCCATAGTGAGCTGTGCATTTCACGCATAATCCTTCCTCTCGATTCTTCACAACCTACAACTCGCTGGGGCATCTTTCCCATTCCAATCCTTCGCTTCCAGAGCAATCCATCTTTCAGGAAATAATTGCTTGACTTTCTTCGAATGGTACGAAATTTTTCTTTACTCCAACTAAAATCAGGACACTTCATACTTAAATATCTCCCGATTTCCTTCCACTCATTTTCATATTCGTCTTCATTGAATCTTTCTGTTATTCCTATTTGGATCTTGTAAGGTTCTTCTTCTATCCATCTGTTATCTTTCCCTCTTCCTAAGCTATTTTGAACTTCCTTTGAAGACTCAGTACAAATTCCAAGCCTTTCATTTTGACTCTTTGGCTCTTTTCTATTTAGTCCAGTAGATGCTTCATTTAGGCTTAAATTATGTACATGTGAAGCATAAAAGTCTAGACCTATCTCTTCATCATTAGAAGTCATCAAATCTTCATTTTCATATATAGCTCGTGATAGCATGTCAGCCACCACATTATTCCTTCCAGCTATATGAACAAACTCAGGGTTTAGCGACTTAATATATGCTATCCATCTTAACATGGCAATATCTGCAGTGGAACAATTCACAATCATTCCCAACAATGGTAAACAATCTGTCTCTACTACCACATTTGCCCCAATCAGATATTCTTTATCATTTTTAAGTGCAGTTACTATCCCCCAAAGCTCTCGCTTAATTTGAGGGTAACCTCTCTGGCGAACATTTAAAACTTTAGCTCCGAAACGAATTGCATATCTTTTTCCTTCATCATCTTCTTGGCCAATCGCCCAACCTATACCTGTCGGACTTGTATCTATAGTGATATAAATTTCTTTATTATTAGTATAATCAGCCTTTCTGAGCAATGGAGCTTCTGCAAGTGCTTTCTTTAATTTTCTTACTGCTTGAGTATGGATATCTTTCCATTGAAATCTTTGCCCTTTTCTAAGTAATTGATAAAGTGGATCAGCAATATGGGCAAAATGAGGAATCCATACAACATAGAAAACACATGCCCCAAGAAATCTCCTCACTTCAGTGATCGAGGAGCAGACCTCTTTCATGTGTTGGATGGCATCTACTTTCTTTGGACATGGCTTTCTTCCTTTAGGTCCACATAAACTTCCTACTATTAAAACTTCTTGCACTCCAAATACTGATTTTTCAGCAGACAATGTCAAATGAACCTCTTCCAGCCGACTAAGAATGGATTCACAATCAGTTATGTGCTTTTTAACAAAATTCCTACATCCATCCTCATCAAGAGTCTCATCTCTATCTCTTTCTTCACAGCCTTTAATAGGAACATCATCAATGAATGGCATAGTCAGATGTGGAATAAAATCCCTAAGGACTTTATGCATACCATTCATCATGTGTGCTACTGAGTTCGTGGCACCTTGCGGCAAAGTGCACATGCGCACAAGCCCAAGTGGCGTCCTCATAGTCGTTAAATCACGGCTTTCGAGAGCTAGCTGGAATTGATCATATCCAGAGTGCAAATCTCCCATTGAATAAATAGATCTTCCTGCAAAAGCTTCTGCATATTCGTCTACAATAGGCCCAGTTCCCATATTTCTAATTGTCACTTTATTCACTGGCTGTAGATCTTGGATAAATCTTAATGACCCATTCTTTTTTGGTACAGTAAACCAACGGTTAGAATAGGGAGCACTTGATGGCTCAAGAATCCCCATTCTAATTTTGTCATTCAACAGATCAATTAGCTTTGAAATATGAGCTTTTGGTACTGGAATCGGTCTGAGATTCCAAGGTACATGTGGAATTGTGAAAATTATCATAGGTGTCACCACAGATGGATCTACACATCCAATTTCTTGTGCATTGAAAGAAAAAGCTTTTCCATGCTTAAATAACATCCGAGAGAATACATCCTTCTCTTTATCGCTGAGGAAACCATCTTTCCCTAATTGAATTTGCTCGAGAGTTTCTTTAGTGAATTCATGGCCTATTTTTCTCTTATCGCTGAGAGGTGGCTGATTTTTTACATCATCCATAAGTTTATTACTATCTTCAGGAAGTGGAACAGCGACTGGCTTTATCTTTTTATCAATTGTTTTGTATTTTGTTTCAACGAAGACTTCTTTACCTATTTCATCTTGCTCAAACCTTGCTATTTCCTTATACATGGAAATAGAGTGCGTTTGAATCACATAATCATTTCTTTTTCCTTGAACTAACTCTTGCAGATCAAACAATGTGTCTGCAAAAGATATCTCATCAAAGACTCCAGAGATTTCCTCGTCAAAGTTAAGAACTCTACATCCATGGAAATTTCTTTGAAGATCCACTATGTATTGCTTTTCCCACTTTTTTAACTCAGAAAAAACACGAAACTGAAATGAATTTGTCGAAGAAAGTGCTATAAAACTTGATATAAACATATTTACATTCGGGATCTTTTCATTTTTCAAGCCTTCATAGTCCCGACTTATGAAAGCTTCCTTTAAAAACTTTGATCCTCGTAATCTTCGGGAATAGGCCTTGTCCGAAGAGAAGTTCTATTCCTGATGTGATCCACACATACCGTCATGAATTGAACTGCCTTTCTCCCATCTTTACTACGGATTCGCGCATAAGCCGATCCATCTTCTAAGACTCTTGTTTCCATTCTTAAGGCAGTAATATATGGCTGCCCTAGAATCAGTGAGTAACTAGAATGATCTTGTACGAAAAAATTTTGATAGTCACTGACATCTCCAATTGTAACTAGAACTTGCGGGCATGCACCAAACAACTCACCTGGCATTGAGTTCGCAGCCTTAATTCTCCAACCAGGCTGCATGTCTATTGGCCATTTCCCCTTCATATAGAGATCTTTAGACATCAAGTTAACTTCAGACCCATGATCAATAAGAGCGACAACTGGAGTGCTAATTTTTTCTAATCTTACCAACGTCTCAGTTGTGGCTCGGGCCCAATGATCTTTAGTGTAATAACTTGAAGGGGTTATGTCGGAAGAATTCTTTTCCAAGGATATTTCCTCATGCATGCACGGTTGAACATTAGTCTCAATTGGTTCAAGTATATTTTTTAGCTCTTGAACTTGCGCTTGCACAGTATGATCGGGAGTCTCTTCATCCATTCTTTCAATTTCTTGCATGTCAGCTATTGGTTGTCGTTTCCTTCTTAAGAGGTCAATTATTACTTCTAGAAATTCTCTTTTTGCTATTCCCAGTAACTCACCGAGTGTAAATTCGATTACGCTATCGAGCACTCTTTTTTCGAGAACTTGTTTAAGATTTGTGGCTTGCTCTATATGTGATTTTAACATATATGAGGGATTTCTCACTTTTCCTTGTCCTTTTTTCACAGGTTGCATTTCTTGATCTTGAGGAGGAATATTATTGTGGGTAGAGACTGGCATCTCAGCAGAAGTAGGAATTTGAACTTGAGTCGGAATTTTATTTGGTTGGATTATTGTTGGTTGTGATGGTGGATCTATTTGGTTTGTTTGTGTTGGATGGCTTTGGTTTGGTATTTGAGGTTGTTCACGTGAAGCTTCTACTTGACGCCTAGTCCTCCTTTTCTCCTCTTCACCCTCATTGGTTCTTCTTCGTTTCTCCTCCACTACTGCTTCATGCTCTACCGAAGAGCATAGGTATGTAACAACCGAAAGAGTGTCTACTGGATCATCCCATCCACTTACCCCTCGGATTTCATTACTAGCTGTCTTTAAAATTTCATGATGCATCTTCCCGCGGTCTAAGGACTTTATTACTTTAGACCACGGTTCTAAGTCATTATTTCCGTCAACTACCTGACATGCATACGTATGCGATGTTGAAGCAACGTTTTCACAAATGCCAGGGAAGAATATTTTCATCCCTCCCCGACCAAAATTAATGTTTACCTTTTCTCCAGTCTTAGAATCATATATCATCTTTTCCTTAACGAATACCAAGTTCTTTGCTAATGCTTCTTTGAAGCTCTCACATGAGTATCTGTTATGCTCCAAAGAGTCACACCAAATACATCTTTTAATTTCTGGAGCTTTTGGATTTTTAGGTGCCGGTGCTTGTAAAGATTGAGTTTCAATCATCTGCTTCATACTTTGAATCGTAAGGTCACTAAACTTTTTGAACATATCTTCCATTGTATTAGTGGGCACAACATCCTTTGGTATTGGTAGGTTTACCTGAGGGTTCGGTACAGGTTGCTGAACAGCCTGAGCTTGTTCTTCTTGCAAATCATCATGCCAGCTTTGCATGAACTTAGACAAAGTTCTTTGCTTTTCTACATATCCCCTAACAGCTTCATCTACATTACCCCAGTCTTCGGTAAGACCAGACTCAGTTCCTATCTGTTGTAATTGTGGGAAAATTTCTTCTCGGGCTTTCGAATCTATAGCCCGGAGAAACAAGGATACCTTTTCTTGATCCATAGCCCTCTTATCATAATCAGATAAATCTGCAAATTGCTGATCAAACTCCCTTTTTATATCTAAAACAGATTGATCTTTTGGTTTATGTATCCACTTTAGAAATGTGGATCTAGTCACTTTATCTTCATCATCTAGTGCAAACATCCTTATGAGTATCATCTTGTATTGTGACCATCTTATTTGCCCTTCTATAACTAGTCGAGGTGCATCCACAACTAGTTGGTCACGCAAATGTAATTCTGAAACGTATACAAAATTGTCAATTAATTCTTGGTCACTTAATGGTGTTAGACCCGTACCAAGGTATCGTGCCTCCAATTCATATTCCTTGCAAAAACGAGTAACATTTTTACCACTGAAATATCCACTTCTTCTGACTACTCGCTCATGAAATGCCTGAATGGCACTTCGTCTTTTCTCGTCCTGCTGAAAGCGCAGAAGTTGGGTTATAACATCCATCGTTGCGTCGCCCATAAATGGTCAAGCACAATGAGCTCGCTCAACTGCACCACTCTTTAAACTAGGATCAGGATTTCTACACTCTCCTCCTTTCACGTCGGGTTCACCAGGTATGTCGGAAGGGTTCATGGCAAGGAGGGAAAAGCGAAGCTCTAAAAGGCTAACCGTAGGATTCTTGTGAGTGAATTCAGAATACGGATTTTCCTAGATCCGCAGTCATGCATAAAGCCTGATCACAATTTTTCCCTGCAATCAGCAGGCTATTTCCAACACAGGAGTAAACCTTTCATGTTTCATTCAGAAAAATTGTTTGACGTAGGATTTGAATTTGCGTTCCTAGAAGCAAGCGTAGGAGAGCTTTTCTAATGCTCCTATATTTCCGCAGGCCTTCAGGATACAAGTAAAGGTGACTGCATCAGGAGTAAACGAATCTCGCTCGGTTTCCAATCAAAAGCTTTAGTCACTGCCTGCGAGACCAGACTCTAGGGCTTCAACGAGCAGAGAAAGTGAATTTCCGCTAATCATCGGCCAAAGAATGTCAGGTCCAAGAAAGCAAACTATTGAAGTAAACGCAAAAGTGGGTTTGGGTGTTCAATTTGATGAAGCTCACGAGTGTCGTCGACGCAATGCAACTAGTTTCTTACGCACAAAAGGCCACTGTGTGATTCTGAAATTGGCTAAAATCGTGGTAGACCTTCTCGAATCAGTACAATGGATTCAACGGAAGTACCCCATATACAGATGTCAGACGGCTGAAGCGCCACAATCAAGGTGCAGAAAACACATGCCATTCGCAGTATATATTATTTTCCAGAGATGCACACATCATTGCAAACTCATCATTTCTGATTTTACATACGCTGTCATTCTAGAACAGATCATTACATTTCCCCAACCGGATTGGAATCGTCTAGTACACTGGACGACACACTCAGAAATGCAGTAACTGCTGCAAGCTCTTCAGGAGTTTCATATCCTGGCGGACACTTCGCAACTTTAGTACTGCAGCACCCCATGTGAAGACCAGTCGCATAGTCCAAATAAATCGTAAAATAATTTCTGACCACTTCAGACCCGATCACCTTCAGATAACAAGGACGACCAACTGAGATCTAGATTTCAATCCTTCCGTCATCATTAGAGATGAAATCTGATCGCACGCAAACGTTCAGATACAGAAGAGTTAAATCCAGTGAACCTGTTACTTGCAGCTGTAAATTGCCTTACAACTTACAATATTCGGCTTCAAAGAAATAACATACATGGGCGCTAGCCTAAACATTCTCAATGCATTGAAGATTAGACATGGATGAAAGGTATACGGATGAAATGGAACAACTAAAAGATTGGTGCTACCATTCTGATGTTTCAGTTCAGATACGAAAGAGTAAAATAAGACTGGAATGAGAAATTTTGAGGACCTTGCAGCCAATATCTAGTAGACTCTCATTGCCGGCTGCCTGATCATCAGGCAAGTTAATAGAGACCGTGCTGATACGTTGTTAATAGAGATGAAAGTCCTTTGACCTAACTCTCCAATTCTGACTCTGAAGTTTCCAAATTTTCTTCAATAGAGTAACTATCTCAGAAGAACGAAAATATATGTGATCTTCATCATATTGGAATTCAATGTCACAGAATGATCCACAAATATATCCTCAGATCTTTAATGACAAAATATCAAAAAGAGAGTTTCAGAAATACCGAATTCTCCATAGATTCTGTTTTGAAGGTGAGTGATGTAGTTTGGATTGTTGACAGAGATACGTGTTGTTGACGGAAGTATTCGTAGATGTCCATGTCGATTTCAGCGCACATCAATGTTGAGTGTTAGCTGTCTCACAGATGATTGCATCATTCGATTCACAGCACATAGTTCATCATAATTCAGAAACTCTTTGCACGCAGATTAATAACAGCAGATCGCAGCATCCTCCATGCTCTATGATAAACTCCATCGATTTTTCCATTGAATCATCTTCTTCATAATCCGAAGATAGTCCTCCGTTATCAGTCTCTACGTTGCCTGATTCAATGCCACCACTCTCTGCTTTTTCTTCTACTCGTCCGCTTGCTCTTCTATTCCTAATGCCTGTCCCTTCAATGAGTGCCCTCCCCCCCTAAGAGAAAGTCTGCCATCCTCCTTTCTTGGTCTCTGCCGCCGGTGGAAAAATCTTGTGCGCGTCCTTCTATATTGGTCCGCCAGACGTCAACTTCACACAAAAAAAACCCGTTTTCTTTTGCCACATGCACACATATATTTACGTATTGGCACACGTTCCTTTCATTCTATCTCTTTATTTTCTCTTTTATTTTATACAACGTTGTTACCTTTAGTTTTTATTCAAAGGGTTTTGACACATACGCAAACGTTTATAGGTTCATATGCACACAAAATTCAACATACACTTGTAGAAGTTTATACATACAAACTCACACACATATAAGCACATGCACAAAGGCAAGTACATATGCAAAATATGCACATATTCTCCCATACAAATGCTTTTATAAGATATACATATGTATTGCCAAGGTGCACAAACATGCACACTCCATTTAACAAATACCTACATGTTTTCTTATCTGCAGATGCATCAGCATGGATGTAAGGAAAATGGCAAGAATATTCTTGGGCACATACACATACAAATGCTCATGTACACACATATTCTCAAGCAAACACACACAAAAATGCATATTTTTACGTTCATCAATACACACACTAACCAAAATACATACATAAATACATGATTAAATGCAGACACACACATGTTCTCATTCATGTACAAAGTGCACATATACATTAAAGTTTGCACGCCTTTATATAAATGCTTATGCACAAATGATCACACAAATGCATGTGTTCATGACATGCTTACACTCTTAATAACACAACCGCACACAATATTTGTCAAGTCTTTTTAGCCATGCATGAGAATGATATGAGCAAGTATCACATGACCTATATCATCGATAATTCATTATCTCAAGCAAATTATGCAAGTTATCAAAACATGGTGAAGAAGTTAATGAGGGATAGAGATCACCAATCTGCATTCATGCTACTAAGTTTTTTTTTTTTTTTGAATTGAATGTTACGTTCCAAATCTCCAAGCTTGTTGTCGTATCACGACCACAACGCAAAGCATGGAGATGGAGGAGAGAGTTTCGTACACAGAACTTTACTTAATTATTCTCAAAGCTATGAAAAACTCAGAGGTTCACAGGTGCTTTCTCACTCAGAGAAGCTCGACTATATTCAGTCATACAAAATGAACTTTTTTTCACTCTAACTATCCCTCTTCTCTCACTCTCTCTCTCTCTCTCCATGTCAGTTGATACAAACTAACTTATATAGATTTTCTCAATCTCGTGACTTTTAAAAAACTCTAGAACTAAAGTTAATTCTAACTTTACAAATATATTACATGTGTGAAATTGTCCCTTCACATAGGCACATGCTTTTCTTCTTAAACTTTGACCTTCAAACTTATGTCCAATTTGTGATTGGTTCTCCAACAACAATATCCTATGCAATGTATCAAAAACAAATAAGTGGATAACAAATGTTCGGATTTGGACAAACAATTGATGTATAAAATGTTACTTAATCCCACCCCCTTTCAGATGGTGTTCTGATAAAATGTGGTGCTATCATTAGATTTCTTGATACCCAACTTCGGATAGACTTACCTATTGGAGGGCCATGAGCTTTCATCAAGGAAATTGGATCTGGATTGCTTTGGAGAGATGAGATTACATGCAGAAGCAAGATTATATGCAATGAAAAAGAGACAAAAGACTTCCTTTGATGTGCATATCAAGGATAAAGGCTTAAAAATTTGTGACTTAGTATTGGTTTCCACTCTTGTAAGTTGGAGAAATGTGGTACGTTGGAGAAATGTTGTTACCAACCCATGACTATCAAAAGAATTTCTACAAGCAGAGGAGTTTAATTAGCCATGCTAGAAGGTGAAGTATTGCCAAACTATATAAGTGGATGCAGAGTAAATCTCCATCAAGAACCCCTTATGGAGGAAATGATCACACAATTAAAAAGAGCCAAGAAGCCTAAATAAGTGGAATAAATAATTAGAGAAGAAGCGCAAGCAAAGGCCAAAGAGAATATTAAAAGAATAGAGCCGGAAAGGAGTGCTACCCAATCATAATGGCCCAGATTATCACATGGTGATGTATCAAATGCATGCATGTGAAGCCTTTCATCCCCCTCATGGGAAGCCCACTTGCTTTTAATTTTGTTGCCCTCAAGGGAAAACAGTCTATGATGTCTAAAAGGTAGGGGGCTTCTTACAATTAAACATTCTTTTGCCTAAAAGGAAAAGAGGTTTCTCCATTGACCATTCTTTAGGAGGGCTACCAAAGTTGGTGGCACACCTCTCTTTCCTCATCTTTTAGAGGGTCTCACCTCTTATAGCATTCCAATAATGCCCTTCCAATTAATTTGTCATTGTAACAACATACTTCTCCCAAGGGCCCATCAGATTGACAGTGACTTGGGGCAAGAAAAGAAGAGTTGTCCCAAGTCTACATTGCCACGAAGGCATCGTGTACACCATGAAAAGGCTCCGCAAATTTTGTTAGCTTTTACATACATTGGTGCAAATTCGGTAGTGGATGATTTGCTTCAGGATATTAAAAAGCTTCAGGATAAGTGACAATTAAGATATTACACGTGTATCACACTCGTGATATTCGACACGTGGCATTTCCATAAGCATTCTAAAGACAAAAAAAAATCTTATTTTAGAATGCACATAAGAGGACCAACTTTTGACTTTACTTTGCAGTTGTGAATCGTGGCCAGAAGTCATGGCAACATTTTGATTTGTAGTTGCTCACATGTTAGGAGGATCCGTGACGATTGCTTTAGATGATAGGAGGAAATAATATCCGTCCTTCTCCCCAGCGAGAATCCAGATGCTTTGCAGCTCCTTATCCCATTGATTTCATACCTGATAGGCCTGATCATGAAGGGGGGACTATCACACCTTGTTCCTCTTTGTCTTTCTGAGCAAGAGTATGAGACCCTCCCTCCAACCGACGCTTTGTGACTACCACATTCATGATGTTAGGGAAAGTCAGTGCTCCTCAATTGTGGTGCAACGCATTGATGCCCCTTTGGCCTTGGTTTGGTCGCTGGTGCGCCGCTTCGACAATCCGCAAAGCTACAAGCATTTCATCCGCAGTTGCGAAATGCAGGCAGGCGACGGAAGCAACGTAGGAAGTATTCGAAAAGTGGACGTGGTGTCTGGTCTACCTGCAAGCTCCAGCAGGGAGCGACTGGATGAGCAAAAGCATATGTACTCAGCTTCAGCGTAGTCGGTGGAGAGCATCGATTACGCAACTACAGGTCCACCACGTCGTTGCACCAGATACCTCCTACTACTACATACTCCGATCACAACGTTGAGTCGACCACATGCACCGTAGTGGTGGATGTGCCGGAAGGCAATAGTCACGCTTACGTTTGTAGATACCGTTGTCAGATGTAACTTACAGTCTTTGGCTGCCCTTTCTGAGCGCAGATGGAGCCTACGCTCCCAGACTTGATTGCGTCTAAACCACTTTGTTTTTTTTTTTTTGAAGAAGCAGGAAATTTAAAATTGATGCAAGAGAAAAAAAAGAACAGTGAGCCTTCCAAAAGGAAGGGAACACTTACAACTTAAGTCCTTCAATATGCCACTTGATGAATGTGGTCATATTATCTCTAGTTACAGAATGAGATTGTAGTAATTTGGATCTCCACATATTACAAGGGTACTTTTTAATCAATGAATGAGGGTTAACATCACCTAAGGAGCTTCTACAGGAGTTTCTGAGACACCAATCAATAAGACTATTCATTCCCATCATACAAGGGAAAAAATGATCCTTACAATGTTTATCAAAAATTTTACTGTTCCTGTCTTTCCAGATAGCCCACAGGATGTGAGCTCTCAACAATTGCCAAAGCACAATGTCCATTCTATTAGCTTCTCCAATAAGAAGAGCTCTGGAGTTTGGGGGTTTAATTCCAGCAGTTTGACAGTAAAGGTAGAACACATTCCAGTATCTGGCAGAATTCTTGCATTTGAAAAATAGGTGTTCCAAATCCTCATTCTTGCCACAGAAATGACAGTTTCCTGCATCAATTTTAAATTCCCTGGCCTTGCTTCCAGTCCATATGCCCCTGTGAAGGATCAACCACAGAAGGTATGAGTGTTTAATGGCCAAAGGAAAGGCCCAAACACACTGAAATCTGTATCTCCATTGATGAGATTCCAGAATAGAGACCACTTCCTGTTAAGTCTTCCAATCAGCAGCCTGGTACTGTTGCCAGATCTTTTGAAGTTGTTGAACATATCCTGAGAAACTTCATCAAGATTGACAGTCTTCTCCCACATATTAGTAGCCATCTTTTCCATCAGCACAGTCTTTTTGTCTTGCAGAATCTGTTTACATGCAACAGACAAGGAATCAATGTTTAAAATTTGTCTATCATCAAGTAGATTACCATTGCTCATCAGATCGTTCCATTTGCTGAATCCCTTCCTTCTACATTTGTTCCACCTGATAGGGAAGGAGGTGCTGGTTTCTTTAACATGCCATCCTATCCAAATAGAGTCCTGCAATAAAAAAGAGTAGTTAAACTGAAACCAAACAGGTAATCTGTACTCCCTTTTAATAGTCATCCAGGACTTCCAAAAGTTACAAATAAGCATACTTTCTTTGGGCACAATAATA
Organism: Ceratopteris richardii; assembly: GCA_020310875.1. NCBI lineage: Eukaryota > Viridiplantae > Streptophyta > Polypodiopsida > Polypodiales > Pteridaceae > Ceratopteris > Ceratopteris richardii. Next base: position 52,356,471 of record CM035410.1, read on the forward strand.
GCAGGAGAGACAACAACATCCCAGATATCAAAATTTGTCCAACACTTATTATCTGCAATCCAGAATTTAGGAATATTCCTTTTGATGAGACAAGCCCAGAAATCATTAGAAGAGACTGCCCTACATATCCATTTAGCTTCCATCTGAGTAGCCATTCTGGAAGGACAAATCAATCCTAGTCCACCTTCAGACTTCCTCATGCAACAGGTATTCCACGCCACCTTGGGAATCTTATTTTCTCCCCATAAAAATCTTCGAGCAAGAGAGATAGCATGAGCCAGCTGTTTCTTGTTAGGATGCCAACAAGACAAGAAGTAGGTTAGACAAGGAAGAATATAATGTTTGAGAACAAAGGATCTTTGAGCAATATTAGTCTGAAAATCAATCCACTTAAAAATTTTTTTTCTAAACTTGTCCAGGACCCAGTTCCATCTTTGTTCTTGAGTGATTTTAAAGCCCATGGGTATGCCCAACAACCTGAACACAGAGCCTTTTTTTATGATATCACAACCTGCCATTTTAACACATTCTGGAATACAGCCATTAGAGGAAAAAAAACCAGTCTTTTCATGATTAACAACAGAACCACTGGCCAAGCAAAAGGTATTAAGACACTGAAGAAAAGCATCAGCAGAAGACTCCTCAGCTTTCATAATAAGGTTTGTATCATCAGCAAATGTTTGAAGACACAATTGGGAATGGGCTTGGGGAATCTCAATACCCTTGATGTAATTTTGATTGATAGAGTATTTCACAAGCCACCCAAGAGCATCAGACGTGATAGCAAAGAGAAGGGGAGCTAAAGGACAACCCTGACGAATAGATCTACAAAGCTTAAAGGGAGAAGAAAGCTGACCATTCATAGCTACTATAGAATGAGCATTACCAAACAAGATGCTAGTGTACTTAATAAACCTTTTACCCAAACCAATGTCATGAAGGGATTGTAGAATAAACTCCCAATCAATCCTGTCATAAGCCTTGTCAAAATCAATTTTGAAGAAAAAGGTGTCAATGTTCATCTCTTTGGTATACTCATACCCTTCCCACATGGAAATGATAGCATCAAGAATAAACCTACCTTTAATAAAACCTTTCTGCTCTGGAAGAATGATACTATCCATCAAAGGACTCAACCTTCTAGCAAGGGAGGAGGCAAAGATTTTATAAAGAGAAGTCAGACAAGAGATAGGTCTCCAGTTGTTAAGATCTTCTTTAGAACCTCTTTTGTGTATCAACTTAATGACACCAGTATTAATGAAGGCAGAAAGAGTTCCTCTTCTCATGGCTTCCTGCCAGATCCAAAGAATAATGGGCACCAAAACTTCTTTGAACTCTTGAAAAAATTCATTGGGGATACCATCATGACCAGGAGACTTGCCAGGCCTCAATTTACAAATGGTTTCTCTAACCTCACCAGCAGAGAGGGGGAGATCAAGGAGGGAGACCAAGCCAGGAGGAACCATTTTCTTCCTTCTCTGGGCAATGGCAGCTCTTGCACTCCAGATGTGGTCCCCTCTCTTGGGAGGAACAGAGAAAACATTGGTAAAGAAGCAGACAGCCTCCTGAAGGTTTTCTTCTAAGCAAGTAGTAAAATCACCATTACTTTTTTTAACCAGGGGGATGAAGTCCCTGGTTTTTTTCTTCCTCATAAGATCAAACATATGCTTGTTAGGCTTATCAATTTTACCAGCCCAAAATTCTCTAGACGTGACAAGGGCACCACGAGCAAGAAGATAATCTTCATGCCTTATTTTTTCCTGGTACTCAAGGATCTTCTGATTTTTCACTTGGTTAGGAGTTTTAGAGTTCCTTATGTTCTCAATCTCCTTAATAATCATCATCCTTCTCTTATACCTAGTGAGTTTAGCCTTTCTTTTATACATAGTAAGGGCACACTGCACTTCTTTGATTGCCTCCTCCGAGGCTTTGAAAGGGGAACATCCCTTGAAAAAATGCTTCTTGAAAATACAGTTGATATGATTTTTCACAATGGGAATTTTAATCAAGGACATATCAAAGTGAGGCCATCCAGTCCTGTAGCTAGGGTTATTACTCATAAACTTAGCAACTAAAGGAATATGATCAGACAGCTGCAAAGAGGGATCAACATCACAGTGATAATTCCAAAAGGACTGAACCCTATTAGTACTCATATACAACCTGTCAAGTCTAGCAGACAAAAACTTACTATCGTTCCTATTGTTCCAGGTATGACCAGTGTTGATAGATAAGTCAATGAGATTATGCTTAAGAATCATATTAAACCATACATTTTTTTCATTACCAGAAAGGATGTTGTTTATGTTACCGTTCCTGTCACCCGAGTTGGTGACCATGTTGAAATCCCCAGTGAGAATGACATCTCTAGAGAGTTTGCCAATTTCTTCCCAACACTTGGTTCTGATAGCAGAACTGTTATCGGCATAGACACAAACAATGGTGAAATTCAAGGGTTCCTTACATCTGATAGCCACCCATTGATTGGTGTTACTAACCAGAACTTCTTCAATCAAATTATACAGGTTGGCATTGACTCCTATAGCAGCACCACCCTTACCACAGTGGTTGGTATGAAACCAAGAGGAACAACTGCTAACAGCTTTAAGATTAGTAGTAAGGTGGTAGCCATTACTTTTAATTTCCTGAAGACAAATAAAATCAGGCCTCAAGGAGGCATCAGTTAGCCATTTGTTTAGAATTTTACTTCTGACCGGGTCTGTTAGACCTTTCGTATTAAGGGAAACGATTTTGAGACAGTCCATAAAAAACAGCAAGAGGAAAGGAGTTACTTCTTATGGTTCTTGAGAGGTTTGACTGCCGAGGTGGAGCTTCTGACCACCTCTTTTCTTTTTGATTTGGTCTTTTCTTTAGCAAGTGGACTGTCAGATGCCATAGTCACATCCATATTGGTAGAATCTAGTTCATCCTGCATTAAGACTTCATCACTTTTGTTCAGTTGATCAACAAAAATATCATCACTGGTTTTGGAATTATTTCCTATATCATCATTCATACCAGAGAGAGTAGGGAGAATACCAGAAGTTTTACTACTACCTCTTTTACCAACAACGGTCCAACCTGAATCTTCACCATTGTTAACAATATGCACCGGGGAAATAAGTCCAGGATTATCCTTACTAATACTTCTTGTACCTGCAACTTCAGAATTATCAGAATCTTCAAGAATTTGATAAGGATTACTAATTTCTTTAACCAACACCTCAGGTTTCTGCCCAAAACTAGTGGTTTTTCTCTTATTCTTAAAAGAATTTTTTTTAACAGTCTGATCAGAAAGAGCAGCCTCATCTTTTGTATTATTAACAACTGGCTTCTTGTTAGCATCATTATTGTGCTCTTTGATTTTATTTACCATCAGGCTAGGGCAATCTCTGATCAGATGTCCTTGCTTATAACAATTAAAACAGGCATTAGGTAGGTTCCTATACGAGACCTTCTGTTCATGCAGCTTAAGACCTTCAGAATTCTTTAGAACTAGAACAGATTTAATATTTTTAGAAGTGTCAACTTCGATAAGCATTTGAGGGTCCCATTTAGGATTGAATCCATTTTTAGGTTTCTGTCCCAAGACTTTACCAATGAGATTACCCAATTGTTCAAGCCAGGGATAGAATTCAACAGGCAAGTCAGGTAGTTCTACCCAAACAGGAACCTTGGTGGGTTTAGCCCCCTTAGGATTAAAGCCAGGATGCCATTTAAAGAAGGAAATAGGAGTATTCCTTATGATCTAGTGACCTTCTGCAATAACCTGCATTGCATTATGGGCATCTTCAAAAAAGAAGAGAAAGTAATTATTGGGGAGGTACTGTATGTGCTTGACATATAAGCCTCTGCTTTCCCAGTTGATTTTTATCCAATATTTTAGGTTTTCTTGAGCAGGCCGAGGACCATGACAAAGACCAATCACTACCTTCTCAGACAAATGATTATTCCAAGATTCTAAGGAGGAACTTCCAATTATAAGAGTGCATTCATCCTTATCCTCTTCAAAATCTTCCACGTTAATAAAGTGAGGAGAACCTTTGTCCTCAGAGACTCCCTCAATCACTTTATCTTTTCTTTTTCTGTCGCAGCTATTACTAAAGGTAGAGTGAATACCTGACAGTCCTTGAGTATTGAACATGGAGAAGGGAGCCCGGACCGATGACTGAACTGCAGTAGCATAAGAGAGACCAACCTGTTTCTGAGGAGACATCACAAGCTTACTGTTGCCCTGCACAAGGCATTGAGTGGTCACACCACCTAGCTGTTCTTCTGGAGCCTTCACACCACTCGGGATAGCCCCCAATGGTAGGGACGAGCCATGACATCCTTCGAACACAGGGTTGAACATCGAGTTCAGAGGGTTTTCTGTATCACAAGTCCTCGAAGGCCTATTCATGAAATTTGGGAGTTATTCAAGTCCCATTTATATTACTTATTATGTTAACTTCTTAAATTTGAGCCCAACGTTGATACCCCACTTATAATAAAATCATCGTGAATGTTAAACTCTTAGTTTAATATACTCCAATCAAGAGATAATAGCATGTTGTAGTGTGTGAATGGGTCAAAAACTAAAACATTGGGGCACAAAGAACTGTCTCAAAATCTTGTGTAATTCCCATTTTTCCTGAATATGCCTTCTCGAGTCTAGCAAGCCATCGCGCAATGCCTCATGCAGAGCCATAGCGGGGGCCCAAGGCCGCAACAGGGCAGGAGAAAGGACAAAGCCCCCCCTCACGACGAGGGGGAGGGAAGGAGCAAGGGGCGCGGCCCAAAAACCTAGAACCCAGTAAACTCAAAACCCCAACGGAGATACTGAGTCCCTTTTCTGCCCCGACCTTGTTCGACTAAACTAGGGGGGATCAGTGCTGGTACATTCAGACGCCTTGAATGAAATGCATTCACTTGTGCCCCAAGCCACGAGGCCTCCCCGTTGCACCAAGCCTTTCCATTCATTTATCTAAACCACTTTGTGTTTACATCATCACATGATTTTCATATGGAACTCATCGATGATCTAAAAGTAACATCAACAGGCTTTCATCTCAGTTTTCCATTCATCAAATTACAGTCTTCAACGTCTATAAGTCTGCCAACTAGTTGGATGCAGTCAGCCTTTGAGTTAATTATGCTGATTTCGCACTTATCACCCTCATCATTTGCAGTGGCTTCTCTTTTGCGAACACACTGCCAAAAAGAAAGCGATTCGCTGCTACGCTACTTATGGCGTTTGGCTGTGGTGATATCTGACGAGTTTACCATCACATAAATTGAACCCCAAGTTGCTTGGAGTACCTGGTGCTTAAAAAAAGGTGAGGGAGGGTTGAGTATTATTTGCCCAGCTAAGATGGCCATCCAAATGGCTGGCAAATGGATCTTAAGGGCCACTAACTCTGGTGATTTTTGATCTGCATTAATTAAAAGGAATGTTGCTGAGTTTTATGTTTCAGGACACAAAAGCTGGACAAACCTCTCCTGGTGGGATGTCATTACCTCTCTTGTCCAAGTAACTCCCAAGGGAAGTAAACTTTTATGTTCTTTTTGGAAAGCCTAGAATGTTATTAAGAGTAACTATAGACTGCATGTTTATTTTAAAAACAATTCTTCTTTTGTTTTACAAAGCTCTATGTGGATTGGGTGGTTTTCTGATTCTAACCCTCTCATCTTGTCCATTAGGATGAACAAGTGCAAAAAGCTGGGTTTGATTCTTGGAACTCTCTCTGTGATGGAAGGCAAGTAAGGGATTGTAACTTTATCCAATAAAATAATGGATTGTCTGGTGCTTGTAAACATGTTTTGATGAATAAAAGGAGATGGCTGATCGATAAGCTGGAGGATTACAATTACCACAAATGGATTGGTCTGGAAGAAGTTGCTCGAGACATCTACAGAAACTTCAAATATGCTGGTCAATCTGGCAGATGGGACATCAATAAGCTCAATGTCAAATGGAGGATTCAATGGAATAGGTCCCAATGGATGTACAAATTCAGGCTATTTGGGCCTTTACCTGTACCTCCAGGCAAGCTCATTTGTTGTGGTTGATTGCTCACCAAGGTGTGTGGACAGGAAGCAGAGCCAGGAAGGCTAACATTGGTGCAGGAAAATGCCCCTTTTGTGGGCAGCTTGAAGACATTGCTCACTTATTTGTCATCTGTAGAAATGCCCAAAAGTTTTGGCTTTCACTGAATTTATACTGTATTGCCAATGGCCTTCCCTAGCTAGTATACAAGGAGATTCTTCTTGGGGAATGTAAAAGTCTGGATATTGCTATGTGGCAGATGCTAAGAGCTCATGTTCTCTGGTTTATTTGGAATAGCAGGAATGAGAAGATCTTCTCAAATAAACCTAGGGATTATCTTTTCTCCTGTAACCAGGGCATCAGGAAAATCTTACAGCTTTGTAAAAAGTACATCTGTGACACCAACTATAGAAACTTTGATCAACATCATGTCATTAGAGGGGCTAGGCCCAATAGATGGAAAGACTCTCTGCTAAAAATCTACTCCCCAGTTAGGTTTTCCATGATACAATTCCTGGAATCCCTATGAGTCTCTCTCTAGGGATGAGCTCATTGTTGTAATTTTTTTTTCTTTCCTGCACTAATTTTATCCTTCCTGTTCTGTCAAAAAATAAATTGAACCCCAATTTAGACATTATATATATATATATATATATATATATATATATATATATATATATATATATATATATATATATATATATATATATATATATATATATAAATATATATATATATATATATATATATATATATATTGCAATAGAACAGAAAGGATAAAATTGATGCAGGAAAATAAAGTACAACGATCTAGGGAATCTCCATTAAGAGAAGACCCCAAAGAATTACATCAGTTGGGCATCAATATATTGTTGTATAGTCGACAACGTTCTTACTGGAGAGAGAGAGAGAGCTAAAAATCACATGTCAGAAAGTAGGTGATATGTCGCAAGGTAGATGACATGAATCGGCTCTTGAGTGCAGGTGCTAAAGCTCAAGTAGCGTGAGGAGCTAGATATTGGCGTTGCGGGAGGGCATGCCAAATAGTCATGCTAGTGGGATTGAGTACGATTGACGGACACCGGTGCACTATTACAGCAATTCCTCGTATCGTTCCTTGACATTCTTTTCTCTCGGAGCATATTATCTTTTTTTTTTAATAAAAGGAAGTTCGGCCTTAGCCTATTCTCCTTGACTTTAATTAAAATAAAGAAAAGTTACAAGTGAATGGGACTAGTGCCCATGGGACCCCCCAAATCCCACAATGCAGGGGAGAAGTATGGCAAGCTAGAGGGCATTACAAATGAGGTGGATAAATCTATTATCTCCCTCATGTGGGACCCATTTGGGTTTCAACTTGTTGTTTTCGAAGAGATAAATAAAGTGATGTCTAAAAGGTGGAGATCTCTTATCTCGGGAGATTCTTTTACCTAGAAGAAACAAGGATTTCTCGATCAACCATTCCTTACGAGTTTGTCCCAAATTGATAGCACATCGCTTCCTCCAAATCTTCCAAAGAGTCTCACCCCTCATGGCATTCCACAGCCTCAATGAGCAGCCAACCACCTCACCCAACAACACCTATTGCCAATTGATTTGGTTCGTGAGTCTCAATACCCCCATCATGTGATGCCAGATAACACGGGACTTGGGGCAATCGAAGAACAGGTGAGCTAAATCTTCGATGCATCGATGGCAACGCTTGCACCATGGCGGCACACCATAGATTTTGTTAGCCCTTGCATTGGACTAGATTCCCTTATGCAAGATCTGCCACATGAGAACGTACTTTTTTATCTCAATTAGGGGGTGTCAAATAGACATGAACTTTAGTTCCCATCGAAGTTTGGTCCAAGAAAGGCACCACCTCTTGTTAAGGGTGAGATGAACATCTAAGTTCTCTTTGAAGTTGGGGATTCTAGATATTTTCTTACCATTGCTCCAATTGAGGCCCTCCAAGCAAGGAAGATCCTATCCATAGAGAAGGCGGGTAGTTGCGCGGTCCCACGCTAAACACCTGCCTTGAAGAAGAGTCCATTCCTCGAGGATAACTCAATGTCTCGGGTCTAAGTCTTCGAACCTAATCCACTAGCTCGTCTCTTGATTCTGGAGTTGTTTCCACTGTTTGAACCCCTTGTTCCATAAACACTTTGCAGTTTGGAGGTTCCAAGGCTCCACCCCGTAACGCCGTTGATGGGGAACCAGATAGAGTCATTTTTTCTTATCCCAGCCACCCACTTCCACTCATCACTGATTCTGATGAATTGTTTGGCCTTGTTCCAACTCTTCCATAAAGAACACACGAGGCTAGAGCCTTTAGGGGACACCGGGTGGGGGGGGGAACAAAAGCGTGAGAATCCCTATGTCCTTCCAACGAGGATGACCAACTAAGGTAAGGTCTTCCATGTTTCTGAAGATCAATTTAGGCCAAGAGGACTCACTATTGCTCCAAGCCTTGATAAGCCACTTTGTCGCCAGCTTGTCAGCCAACCCAACGATATCCAAAATACCCAAGCCCCCTAAGTTTTTCGAGCTAATGCAAAGTTCCCATTTGATTTTGGGAATCCCCCTCCTGTTGGGTCCCTAGTCCAAAGGAAGTTTCTACATATTCTTTCCACTTTGGCCAACTCTTTCTCCTTAGGTCTCCAATACGAGATGAAGTAAATAGTCGTTGAAAGCATAAATGTGTTAACAACCAAAGCACGTCTTGCCAAGTTGACTTGCATACCTTTCCAATGATTTAGTTTGTTGTCCAGCTTGGCAGTCACCCAGTTCCATTGTTGGTCCATTGTGATGTCGAAGCCCATCGGAATGCCAAGGAGACGGAAGACTTGACCTCTAGGGACTAGTGGGGTGGCCACCTCATACTTGAAGGACTTGAAAAACTCATTGGTGAGGCCATCAGGACCCGGACTTTTCCCATTGGGAAGAGCATCAATAACCTCGATAATTTCATTCTCCGAAATGTTAGCATCCAGCAGAGAATTCATGTTTTGTGGGATTCTAGATTGAGAAACCCTTGAGATGGTTGCCATGGAGTCATGCCTGTGCAGGGAAAGAGGAGTCGAGACCCCGAGAAGATGGGTAAAGTGCTCAACGATGATAGATCTGTTCTCAACTTCTGTGCTACATTCGATCCCATTGTTATCGACCAAGAAGGGGATAGATTCCCTAGCTTGTTGGTTTTTTTACCTTCCCTGCCCACCAATCTTTGAAGAATATTTGAATATTTTTCCTTTGAACCTCCTGCTCGAATCTTAGTCTTCCCTTGATTTTCAAAAGACCTTTTTGTCATTGCAAGTTACCTTTGTTCACTTCTTCTTCAAGACGTGAAAGCCTCTGGTACACCATTTATCTTCTTTTTTTCTGGATATCTCTTATAGCTTTATGAGTCCTGATCAGAATTTTTCGAGTCCTTTCCACTGCGTTTCTCCAACACTTAGCCAGTTCATTACAGTTGGCAAAGGCTTCCGCCCACACTGCGGAAATTTCTTGGTGGAGAGAGGGGAGGGAAAATGACGTATGACAAGCATGAAACCAAGGAGCTTTCCGGAGCATGGGAATCATTTTGAAAGAAAGAGTAATCGAGTAGTGGTCCGAGATAGTCAGGTCCATGTGTTGAGAAATCGAAGGAGTACCCCACTAGAGGATGGTGTTTTGGTTGATGTAACATCTATATCAAGTCTTGTTTTCCTCAGAGAGTCTCCCAATTGGAGATTTGACCAAGAGAACCCTTCATGTCTTTCACCTTGACTAGGTCAAGATGGAGCTTGATTTTATCCCATATCTCTTTCTCCTGACCGTCAATAATTTCCCCTTGTTTTTCCAACGGTCCTCAAGAAACTCCACCATGTTGAAGTCCGCACAAATTAGAATATTATGTGAGAGGGAGTCAAGGGAAGCCCAGGTATCGATTCAGTTCGCTTCACCATTAGGGGCATAAATTGAGACCAAAGTGAACTGACTAGGGAACCCGAAAGAGGCAGCAATCCAACGATGATTCCGATCTTCACAAGTCGAGGTCAATCTGTCAGACTAGGAGTGACTAATACCAATCGCAGCACCCCTCCCTTGCCCCCTAGGGTGCGTGGAGAACCAAAGGTGGTTCGGAGAAATGCATTTGAGCCATTTTTGGAGATCCTCTGCATCGATTTTAATCTCTTATAAGCAGATAAAGTTGAGGTTGAGGTAATTGTCTTTGAAACACTGGCCAAGAATCGCCGCTCTTGAGGGGTCAGACAACCCCCTGACGTTTAGCGATGTGAGTTTCATTATTGATAGTTGCTCTTTTTGAGGGGAGGGACCCGATCTTTTTTTTTCTTGTGATCTTCTTTTTTCCTCCTAGCTTACTTATGATCCTACTCTTGAGGGGGTTCTTCCAGGGCATGCCCGACAGTTGTTTCCCTTTAAGCTTTGACTTTTGCTGTAGTAAGCTTGGCATGCAAATCGGAAGAGTAGGACCAAGGAAGGAGCTTTCACTGTCTGGATTGTCTTCATTGGTAGTAGTGAAGCCTCCCTCTTTACTCGTGGTGTAACCTTCCTAGTTGTCTTCTTTACTGGTAGAACACCCAAGGGTATTATTAGCGGGGTCTTCATCAAAATTGTTATCCCCTGGGAAGTCGACCTCATTAATCTCCTTTTCTAGGTTACAATACATGTTAATCAAAGGAGCAATTGTCGTAACGTTCCTTGTTGCTGATCTTCGAGGGCTAACTTTCCTCCTATGTCTTACTTCCGTGAATCCTTTTGAATCCGTCTCTGCAACACGAGTTCCCTCTTCTTCCTCCATGAGAGGGGGATGACCCCGAGTGTCTACTTGGGGGAAAGGGTCCGGGGTCCCATCTGGTTTAAGCTTGTTTTTATTGGTACTTTGCTTCAAGGGGCAGAGCAATCTTTGATCCTATAACCTTGGTGCCCGCAACAGAAGCACACATTTGGCAAATTCTTGTAAGTAACCTCCTGTACCCAAATCTTACCATCTCCACAATTTATGGAGATCTTCGAGGGAAGGACCTGGTTCAAGTCTGTTTCAACACAAATTTGTGGGTGCCATCATGCATTGAAAGAATATTGAGTTCCAACCTAGATTAAACTTCCAACATCCTCTCTTGAGGCCATTGGGCGACCGATCGATGAAATGATTTCTCAAAGAAATCCATATAGAAAATACGGCAGATTGGAAAGCTCCACCCATAGCGGGTAACGAAGAAGCTTTGACCTGTTTGGAACAAAGTCTAGGGTCAACTTAAAAAGACACAAGATGGACCGGCCTACTTGCCAAGAGCCGGCTTGCAGGGCTTGAAAGGCCATCCCTTCATTCTCAAACACTAGAAGCAGGTGATTCGCCGGTAGGAATTGACATTTGCACGCAATTAAACCACGCGGGAACCACTCCTTGCACAGCTAAATTCTCACATTTTCTAGGGGGGCCTAGGGCCAAAAACTTGACCGATCATACAAGTTTTCATCAACTCTTCTTGTTTTGCCACCATAGACTCCTTGCACAAAGATACTACCGGAGAGGCTCCCCCCATAAACTCCCTCGTTGGTCCTGAGCAATGTGGCTCCCTCCGGTCCCAATGCCCCCTTGAGATGGAGCACATTATCTATAAAAGAGAAAAAGAAAAGGAATTATGATAATGAGTAAGTTGTGAGAAGAACTGCGTTAAGTTAAATACGGTTTTTTATTTTTCTGTGCTGCTAAGTTCTCATCGATTCATAAAAATATTTATTATCCCCTACAAAAAGCACCTGAACGTATTCACTTACAGCCCTTGTTCGTACGTAAGCGAACTTTAAGTGTCTCTTGAAGCGATCACCAAGATCCTCAAAACCCAAATACTTTCTTATACCCAAATACAAATTAGTTTCACTCTTCAATATTAGTGCACAACAACGATACCTTTGTCCCTCCCTCAAGGTCTCCTTAAGTTGGACTTTATTTTACTTCTTTCAAAGTGATTCTTCCTTCACGAAATGCGGATTCATAATTTATTGCTATAACCTCTTCACAGAATTAGTATTATTTTTGGTACGGCATGTAGGCCTATTCATGAGCCAACACACAAACACCCCATGTAGGTTTCTATCTGTTTCCTTCAATAGGTGGTCGACCTGTTTTACAGAAGTCATATAACGTGTCCGGCAGAGCTGACTCATCGGGTTGAGCCAATTTGTCCCCATTGGAGGTGTGGGTTCAAACCCCATGGGCTATGCAGACAAGAGATGAAAACTAACGCACCCTCACTGTATTCTATCATCAGTGGCAAGAGTTGTGCGCATTGTAGCGGGTGAATCTAGTCTTCAGACCCAACCTTAGAGCCATCCCTATCTAGTTTTTATCCTTAGCAAGACATCCAAGGAAAGGGTCGTGCACATTGTAGCGGGTTGAATCTAGTCCCCTAACCTACTCCTAGAGCCATCCCTATCCTTTAGAAATCCTTTGGAGTCTATTCATTCTAATAAATGCTAAACATTTAAGCTCTTCCTCTGTGGGATTCAACGGGTTCCATGAGGAATGCCATCAGGAGCGAGACCCTTTGGAAGATTTGGAGAGAGCGATGTGCTGTCAATTTTGGCCAAACTCCTAAGGAATGCTCGATCCAGAAATCATTGTTTCTTCTAGGTAAAAGAATCTCCCGAGATAAGATATCTCCACCATTTAGAAATCACTGTATTTATCTCCTCGAAAACAACAAGTTGAAACCCAAATGGATCCCACATGAGGGTGATGATAGATTTATCCACCTCATTTGTAATGCCCTCTAGCTTGCCATACTCCTCCCTTGCATTGTGGGATTTGGGGGGTCCCATGGGCACTAGTCCCATTCACTTGTAACTTTTCTTCTTTATTTTAATTAAAGTCCGGGAGAATAGGCTAAGGCCGAAATTCCTTTTATTAAAAAAAAACAGGTTCCATGAGTGCTATGCTTTTCGTTGTACCTTCCATTAACTCAAACTATCAAGAAGAGTAGATGTCAAGATCGAACTTCCTTTGAAAAAAACATCGTTTAACTTTTAGACATACACAAAGCTCTATACATAGTTTGGGTTCATAGAGACTCTACAACGTCATTCGTTTGAGGTTTTATCTGATACTGTGATGCTTCGATCTCATACTAGGGTTCCCTTCGTTATACGTAAACGGATACATACATACAAACATCATACACACCTAGTTTGATATGAAAACATACAAATAACATGCACATCTCGTTTGATACATACACACATAAGTGCATAAGATATATGATCCACGTACATAGAAATATATACATAACATTTCCTTTCATTTACAGATTTCTTTATTATCCTTTATGATCCCTCCTCTTTTCTCATCATATTCTGTAAGTGTATTTTTATTTATGCACATATGTACCATCCTTTTTTTTAAATGTTACATATACTAATCTTTTTGTACATATATTCTGGGATCATAACTTGAATAGGTTATTTTCATGGGTGTTTTTCGTTTTTATTTTCTTCAATTTTTCGATTTATGACTTAGTTTTTCAATTGTAAGTGGTTACAAAATGCAACTTAATGCTTATGGATATGTATTTATAGCTTAGATTGCACCTTTAGTTCCTAAATACTTCATTCGAATTGTTTGTCAAAGGGATCTAAAATTAAATAGGTGCATTTTATTTACGAGATATGTATGTCAAGTGATTCGTGCTCCAGTTAGTGTTTGTTCCCCCGGAAATTATTCTTCCTTTGGAAACAAATGATTTGCACCCAAGTATGTGTGATCACACTCTGGCTTTATGAAGTGTCTCGTTTCCTTTATCTTATCGTCGTCTCCACGATATCTCTGCCTTCTTCGTTACTTCTATACTCATATTGCAGGTAAAGTGTAATGAATCTTTCTTTTTGAATACTATATTTGTTAAATCTAGGACGTAATTAGTTAGTCTTGTATGGCGCTATACATTTTTCCAGGGCTTATTTGTCACTCGACAAGTTTCTAAGGTTAATAGTCTGTACACACTTGGACCAATTGTCATCTACAAACATCAATCGAGTATGCCACATTTTTGGTTTGCTAAGCCCATGAATATGCTTTCCAATAGATTGAGACGAGTCACTTGCTTGAGATCTGCATCACTATTTGTGTTCCACGTCACGGTTATTTGTTGATTGCAATATATCAAACTTGATTCTAAAAATTAATGGAAATACTACTGACGATTAATCGATAGCACAGGAAGTTATGGATTCACTGATTGTTATGCTAAAAAATCCTTAGAATATAAACCTTCCTACTGATGCGGCATTTACGCAATAGCAAAAACACAACATCCCAATATATGTAATAGGCTCTCATCTAATCAACCTCATAACCTTCTTTGTCGGTGCCAAAGGTTTGAAAGAGGATTTATCAGTGTCCCAAAGTTTAATAATGAACATGCGAAGGTGAAATATGCGAAGGTGACCTCTCTTAATAAGCAGTATTTACTTTCATGCATTTTGCTAGATGATACTTGTTACATATGCTGATCGTAAACGGTTTCATCTTACACAGTGCATTCGGTTTAATCCCATTTTTGACCTGGAATGAAAGTTAACATAGAGAGAGAGAGAGAATGGTTTCCCTTAGCTTGTAGGTTCCAATATGCTCTCGATGTTTTTGCTATACAGGTTATATGACACTCACCTCCTTATATAGCCACTCGTATCTATAGAGGCCATGGATACTAGGATTTTGAGATTAGAAACCATTTACAAGCTATGCTTATGCATGATTGAAAAGCTCTACTATGTTTGATACCAAAATTCAAGGAACAAAGCAATGATATCTAGTATAGCGACAAACTCTACATGTTCCTACTAAAGGAATTCTAAGGAGAGAGGCAAGGTGGAAACTTAAACATCTTAAA
>CM035410.1:52420044-52445044 GCA_020310875.1 Ceratopteris richardii
ACCTATGAGCTAACTCCAACTTATCTGTTTTGATCTATCTTTTTGAGAGTGATCTTCCAAGGTACATAGGGTGTCTAATACATCCATTGGCAAGCTAAAAGGGCCCACCATATACTCCTGGAGTTCGTTTGGCCGGTGTAGATCAAGGATTTTGCAACACCTCTTCATCTTTAAGCACATACCTATCCATCTCTTCACAGTGGTATCAGAGCAAGGTTGGACAACATGGCAGATGGATTTCCTTCATCAATTGACAAATTGGACAGAGGTAACTACTCAGCTTGGTCATTAAGAATGGAAGCTTATCTCCAAGGTAGAAGTTTATATGGTTATGTGGCTGGAGATGAAGTTATGCTAAGTTTCAGGAACAAAAGTCAACCAACACAAGAAGAGCAAGAAAGATTGAGCACATGGTGCTCCAAGGATGCACTTGCAAGGTCTTATCTCCTCAACTCTATCTCAGATTTTTTGTTGCCTTACATTAGTTGTAAGACATCTCAGGAAGTGTGGGATGCACTTGAAGCTTTCTTTTCTTCAAGTACCAAAGCTAGGAAGCATCAACTATGGCTGGATTTCACAACTCTCAAGAAGGCTCCCAAACAAAATGTGACTGATTTTGTCACAAAGCTCAAGGACATAGCAGATCAGTTGGGAAGAAGAGGTAATAGATGAAGAGCAAATTGTAAGGTAGGTCATCAATGGCTTGAAGGCAAATGACAAGTGGGAAGCATTCACCACAGCTATGGATTTGTACATGGACATGCATGTACCTGATTTCAATACACTCATTGGACAACTACTTACTCAAGAGGCAAAGCTTATCAAAAATGGAGAAAGCTCTAAAGGTAATCAATCTTCAGCTTTATACACTGATAAAAGAAAGTCCAAAGATAACAAAGGAAAGGCAAAGAAAGTGGATGATGAAGCAAGTACATATCAAGCTAACTATGCAGGTAGAGGAAGACATGGCAGAGGTAGAGGAAGAGGAGGTAGACAAGGCAGAGGGAGATCCCAAGACTCCAACTCATGTTCTATTTGTGGACTAACTAATCATACAATTGAAAATTGCTTTAGGAATTCCAGGAATCAAAGAGGCAGAGGATACAATAGAGGAAGTATGGCTACTCAAGAGCAAGGTTCAACAATTATCATGGCAACTACAACAACTACAATCATTCAAACTATCAAGGAGGCTACAAAGGAAGGAGAGACTACAATAACTACACAGAAGATTCAAACAAAGAGGATTCATTATTAATCATGAACATGGCTATGCCACAAGGTAAATCTGATGAGCATGTTTTCTACATAGATTCAGGTTGTTCAAATCATGTGGCAGGAAATGTGGCACTCCTATCAGATTTAGAAGATCCAAGGAATAAGCATGAGGTACAAACAGGAGATGATACAAAACATCCAGTGGAGAAAATAGGCAATGTCAAAGCACCTGATGGAAACATCAACCTACTCAGTAAGGTACTCTATGTCCCTACCATTACAAAGAATTTGATAAGTGTTGGGCAGATAGTAGAGAAAGGGTTGCAAGTCAGGTTCACAAAGGCAGGAGCATTTGTTGAAGATCCAAGTCAAGGATTCAGAAAAATTGCAAAAGGTGAAAAGACAGGTAGATTGTTCACATTTGAATTACAAGACACTAGAAACATTGCTCTCTTTAATTATGGTAGTCAGACACTCACAGAATTGGAAGTATGGCACAAAAGGTTAGCACATATTGGTGAAAGGTCATTAAAGCAAATCTACAGGGACCAAAGTGTACTTGGACTCCCTAATTTGTCAAAACAACATATGATTTATAAGTGTAGTGCATGTCAATTTGGAAAGTCTTACAGGTTACCATTCATGAAGAAAGGTTATATGCATGGAGATCTCTTAGAGTTGGTTCATACAGATGTATGGGGACCTAGCAAGGAAGCTTCAATATCTGGATCAAGGTATTATGTCTCCTTTATTGATGATTGCAGCAGATGGACTATCCTATTCTTTATGAAACACAAAGATGAAGTTTTTTCATGTTTCAAAAGATATTTGGCTCTTGTGGAGAATCAAATAGGTAAATCACTAAAAAGGCTAAGGTCAGATGGAGGGGGAGAATACTTCTCCCATGAGTTTGATTCTTCTCTTCAAGAAAGAGGAATCAAAAGAGAGGTAACTACAAGGTACACTCCTGAGCAAAATGGAGTGGCAGAAAGGAGGAATAGGACAATTGTTGAAGCTGCAAGGTCTACGTTAAATGAAAAGCATTTACCTAATTACTTATGGGCTGAGGCTGTATCTACAACCACTTACTTGATTAACAGGTTGCCTTCAAAATCCCTTGATGGGATGACTCCATATGAGGCTTGGAATGGAAGAAGACCAAGCTTAGATCATTGTAAAATTTTTGGATGTATTGCTTTTGCTCATGTTCCTTCACAGGTTAGAGGCAAGATGGATCCAAAGGCAGAAAGGTGTGTATTTATTGGATATGACAACAATCAAAAGGGCTACAGGTTATAAAACCCTACCAACAAAGGATTCTTGGTAAGCAGAGATGTAGTTTTTGATGAGAACAATTCATGGTATGAAGATTCATGCAAGAAGATCAATTTACCATATGATCTTGAAGAAGATTTTCCAAAGCTTGGTAGAGAACAACCAAAGATTGAAGAACAAGACACCTCGGAGGATGATGAAGAATCTCAGATGGAAAAGATCAAAGCATGGAAGTCTAACGGTAAAGCAAAATTGCAGGAACTTGGACATGAGGCAGAATCATCACATCATGGCCTAAGAAGATCTATGAGGGAAAAGAAAAAACCAGAAAGGTATGGGTTTGACACCTCATTAGTAACTAAACATTCTATCTACATAGCACAAGACATAAACCAAGAGGAGCCATCATCATTTGAAGAGGCCAAAGCAAAAACAGAATGGAAGCATGCAATGAAGGAAGAGATTGAAGCACTTGAGGAAAACAACACTTGGGATTTGGTGCCCAAGACTTCATCCATGAAGGTAATAGGCTCAAGATGGGTCTATAAACTCAAGAAGAATTCTGATGGTTCCATTAACAGGTATAAGGCAAGGCTTGTAGCAAAAGGCTTTGCACAAACTCAGGGAATTGATTATGAGGAGACCTTCTCTCCTGTGGCAAAGATGCCTACTATTAGGGTTTTGCTTAGTATTGCCTCTTCCAAGAATTGGAAGATACTTCAACTAGATGTAAAGAATGCATTCTTGAATGGTTGGATAACAGAAGAGGTATATATGGCACAACCACCTGGTTTTGAGAATCAAGTTTATCCTGATTATGTGTGTAAACTTAACAAAGCATTGTATGGTCTCAAGCAAGCTCCAAGAGCTTGGAATTTCAGGCTTCTTTCATTCTTGCAGGACAAAGGCTTTCAACCAAGCAAGGCAGATCCTTCACTCTTTATTAAAAAGAGTAATTCTGAGGTCATCTACTTATGTGTATATGTAGATGATATTATATTGAGAGGAAATGATGCAGATGGTATGAAGAAGATCAAAGATCAGATGAGAGAAGAGTTCAAGATAAGTGATTTGGGTTCACTTACCTTCCTAGGTTTGGAAGTTGTCTACAAAGATCATGGTTTGTTTCTCACTCAAAGAAAGTACATTAAGGACATGTTTGCAAAATTCAAGATGCAAGATTGTAAGATTGCAGGTACTCCAATGGAGGTCAATCACAAATTGAGCTCACATGAAGGTGAACTCATAGAGGATATCACATCATATCAAAGTCTAGTGGGTAGTCTCAACTATGCCACATTGACAAGAGTAGATATATGTTACAATGTGAGTGTGCTCAGTCAATTTATGCACACACCAAGGAAACCACATATGGATGCTGCCAAAAGGATTCTCAAGTATCTCAAAGGAACCATAAATGAAGGACTTTATTATCCTTATGTATCTGATTTAGGTTTGAAGCTATTTTCTGATGCAGATTGGGCTGGCTCCAAAGATGATAGAAGGAGCACATCAGGTTATCTTACCTTTGCAAGTTCAAAGCTTATTTCATGGTCATCCAAGAAGCAACCCACAATTGCTCTCTCTTCTACTGAAGCTGAATATAGAGGTCTTGCCATAGCTACTCAAGAAGCTATGTGGATGAAGACATTATTCAAAGATCTTGGATTGGAGTTTGGAACTCCAACTATTTATGGTGACAATATGAGTTCTATTCATTTGGCTGCTAATCCTATTTTTCATGCAAGGACTAAACATATTGAAGTTCATTATCACTATGTACGAGAGAAGGTTCTAAGCAAAGAGATTCAAATATCATATGTGTCCACTCATCAACAATGTGCAGATATTCTAACCAAAGCATTGGATGGTACAAAGCTTTGCAAATTCAATGCTATGATTGGTTTATAGGTAATCTTGGAAGATTGAAGACCTCAAGCATACTTGGCTTGAGGGGGAGCTGTTGGAGCAAGTCTATGACAAGCCTAAGTATTGGCTTGAGTCTCACAAAGTCTTAGAAGAAGCTTTAAAAAGAAGACTATGTAAAGTTCACTTGTGAACTACCTCTTGTAATTTTTTGAAGAGTTTACTTAATGTAAAAGTAAGAGAATCTTAAGTAGTTGAGTCCACTTGATTAAGAATGGAAAGAGGAGCCACGAATTCGTGATTTGTGGTAGGTAGAGAATCAAATCAATCATTGATTGATTGGAGAGTGATTGAGGGAAGTTAGCCTCCCAAACTCAACTATAAATAGATGGCAGTTTTAGTCGTGGTTAGAGAGACCTATGTGAAGACCTCCAAGAGCTGAGCTTTATGCCATATCAAGGTGTGATTCCAAGGCACACATATGTATCAGTAAGTCCATTGTATTGTACAAGCAATATACTTTCATTTTCATTATCATTTGGGTTCATATTTCCATGTTCTTGTGAAGTGTACTACTCACTGCCATTACTCTCAGTTTTCTCAGTCAGATTGCAGAGATGGTTTCTCTGAGCTTGGTGCATCATTTTCCGTAATTTAACTTGTTAAAGTTAGCTCTATAAGTCTACTATATGCTCACAAATTTTCATGTCATTTGGATGTTGCAATCTTCAGTTATGTTCATTTGAAGTCAACAGGGTCTGTTCATCTTCACTTCTCTGTCAGGTACCCGATTTTTTCACGCACCTTGTCAGAGCCATTTCTCAGTGGTTACTTATCTAAATTCAGTGATTTAAAGCTTGTTGGATTCAACTTACTATCTAGTATAATCATACAAATTTTCATAATCATTGGTCTCCTACATTTTGAGTTATGTTCATGTTTCTGCTCACTGGTCTCAAACTGTAGCAGCCCGTGAATATCGGGATGATGTCATCACTTGTTAAAACTCATTCTCAGTGTGTGGTTTATTATTTTTGATGAGATTACTCTTGAAAGTTAGCTCTTTAAGCTACCTAGACTTCCCCAAGAGGAATTAAGCTAATTGCTGATGTGCTTAGAGAATTATGTAAAACACTGGACAGGTGTATGAACCAAGAATAGCAAGTTTTCACCTCTGAGCTAACTCCAACTTATCTGTTTTGATCTATCTTTTTGAGAGTGATCTTCCAAGGTACATAGGGTGTCTAATACATCCATTGGCAAGCTAAAAGGGCCCACCATATACTCCTGGAGTTCATTTGGCTGGTGTAGATCAAGGATTTTGCAACACCTCTTCATCTTCAAGCACATACCTATCCATCTCTTCACAATATACACACACACATACACACATAGACACATACACACATAATGATGCATTCACACACATACACATTTATACACACATACACACACATATACACACACACATACACACACATATATGCATACACACAGACATAGAGAGACATACACACACATACACATACATGCATACATATGCATACATAATGCATATGCATATGCATACATACATACTTACATGCATACATACACATACATAATGCATACACACACATATGCATACATAATGCATACACACACATACACACACCTATGCATACATACATGCGTACACATACACACATAGACACATACACACACATAGACACATACACACACATAAACACATACACACTCATAGACGTGTAGCGACACATACACACTCATAGACGCGTAGCGACACATACACATAGACACACACATGTACACAAACACATACATACATAGACACATACACACATAATGATGCATACACACACATACACATGCATACACATACATATGCATACATACATGTATACACATACAAACATAGACACATACACACACATAGACACATACACACACATAAACACATACACACTCATAGATACACACATACACATAGACACACACACATACACACACATATACACACACATACACATGGATACACACACATACACATGCATACACACATACAGACACATATACACACACATACACACATACACACACACAGATACAGAGACATACACACATATACACATACATGCATACATATGCATACATAATGCATATGCATATGAATACAATGTACATACATACTTACATGCATACATAATGCACATGCATAGATACATACACACACATAGACACATACACACATAGACACATACACACACATAAACACATACATACTCATAGATACACACACATGCACATAGACACACACACACACATACACACACATATACACACACATACACACATATACACATACACACATACACACATACATACACATATACACACACATATATGCATACACACACATAGACACACATATATACACAAACACATACACACATAGACACATACACACATAATGATGCATACACACACATACACATGCATACACATACATATGCATACATACATGCATACACATACACACATAGACACATACACACACATATACACATACACACACATAAACACATAAACACATACACACTCATAGATACACACACATACACATAGACACACACACATACACACACATATACACACACACATACACACATACACACATACACATGCATACACACACATACACATGCATACACACATACAAACACATATACACACACATACACACATACACACACATATATGCATACACACACATAGAGAGACATACACACATATACACATACATGCATACATATGCATACATAATGCATATGCATATGCATACAATGTACATACATACTTACATGCATACATAATGCACATGCATAGATACATACACACACATAGACACATACACACATAGACACATACACACACATAAACACATACATACTCATAGATACACACACATACACATAGACACACACACACATACACACACCTATACACACACCTATACACACACATACACACATAATGATGCATACACACACATACACATGCATACACACATACAGACACATATACACACACATACACACACATATATGCATACACACACATAGAGAGACATACACACACATACATGCATACATAATGCATATGCATATGCATACATACATACTTACATGCATACATAATGCACATGCTTACATACACATACATAATGCATACACACACATATGCATACATAATGCATACACACACATATGCATACATAATGCATACACACACATATGCATACATAATGCATATGCATATGCATACATAATGCATATGCATATGCATACATACATACTTACATGCATACATAATGCACATGCTTACATACACATACATAATGCATATACACGCATATGCATACATAATGCATACACACACATACACACATGCATACATACATGCGTACACATACACACATAGACACATACACACACATAGACACATACACACACATAAACACATACACACTCATGGACGCATAGCAACACATACACATAGACACATACACATACATACACACATATACACACACACAAACATACACACATACACACATAATGATGCATACACACACATACACATGCATACACACACATATGCATACATACATGCATACACATACACACATAGACACATACACACACATAGATACATATATACACATAAACACATACACACTCATAGACACACACACATACACATAGACACACACACACATACACACATAGACACATACACACATAATGATGCATACACACACATACACATGCATACACACACATATGCATACATACATGCATACACATACACACATAGACACATACACACACATAGATACATACATACACATAAAATAATGATGCATACACACACATACACATGCATACACACATACAAACACATATACACACACACATACACACATATATGCATACACACACATATAATCATACACACACACATAGAGAGACATACTCACACATACACATACATGCATATATATACATACATAATGCATATGCATATGCATACATACATACATACATGCATACATACACATACATAATGCATACACACACATATGCATACATAATGCATACATAATGCATACACACACATACACACACATATGCATACATACATGCATACACATACACACATAGACACATACACACACATAGACACATACACACACATAAACACATACACACTCATAGATGCACACACATACACATAGACACACACACATACACACACACATATACACACACATATACACACACATATACACACACATATACACACATAGACACATACACACATAATGATGCATACACACACATACACATGCATACACACATACACACACATACACACACATACATACACACACACATGCATACATACACATACTTAATGCATACACACATACATATGTACACGTATATATATTGATTTCTAACCATTTTGTTTTATATGTTAGGTATTATGGATCCAAGTAGAGAGAGAAAGGTGAAACTCACTCTCATAAAAAGTCTTATGAGAGCAAGAGTTCCGTCTGATACTCTAGGGGCCATCATGCATGATTACGCAGAGATGTCTGATGAGGAGCTGTACTGTATGATCCAGATGCTTACCTAGCGATCAGACAAGGGCTCTTCTGCGGCTCCACATGCAGGAAGAGAGCTATCTGCTCATAGGGATGTTTTTTTTTCATAAACTTTTTAATGATATTATAAGACATATTTTTATTTATTTTTATCCATCTATTTTCAAGACACCTATACCACCTCCAAATCGTGATAGTAGAGCAGAGTTGCATATGAGGACATGCATAGGCACCTTAGGACTAGAGTGCGATATAGAGCCAGAGGGGAACATTGTGTACAAAGGGAATGGATTGGAGTTCAAGAGAAGAATGCGGGCACTATGCGACTCTTACCTGCGCTTTGTCCACTTACCATGGAAGTAAGTAAAAATTTTACATATAATTTGAAATAAATATCTTATGTTTTATTTACATTATGTTTTTTATTTTTGTAGTGAGCATGATGAGAGGGATAACAAATACGTACTGAGTTCACTTGAGACAGAGTTTGGGACAGGATGGTCGCTTAAGTGGTGTCTAAAAGAGATGCGGAAACTTATGGCTCATCGTCGCGATAATGCACGGTATACACTGCTTTTATGTATATATGTGGATATGAGTATGTGTGTTTATACATGTATGTATGTCTATGAGAGAGAGAGAGAAAAGAGTGAGACTAGAGGTATAAATACACGCATACACACACATATATACAGCATACATGCACATTTACACACATATACACATACATGCACATTTATACATACACACACATACATGCACATTTTTACACACACATACACATGCATGCAATTACACACATATAATGAATACACATAGACACATACACATACTCACATACACGTACACATACTCACATACACGTACACATACTCACATACACATACACATGCATAATCATATGTACACACACACATAGACTCATATAATCATATTTACATGCATATATACATATACACATGCATATATATACACACACACAACACATGCATATGCACATATAGATACACATACATACACAACACATCCATACGCATAAATAAATAAATTCTAAATTGAAAACACTAATTTCGATATAAGGGTTTTAAAACCCCTAATGACGTCCTACTAGAGAGATGTCTCTCCTCCCAACCTTATGCCTCTATATATAGTTACTCGAATCAACGAGGATCATAATATATATAAAGATATATACACATCATGTAGATAGGATACAAAAATATAAAATGGATTAGATATATTATGCATCACACATACATGCCTAAATGCACACATAAATATATATATACATGCATACATATTTACATGTACACATTTACACATAGACATATATACATATATACATGTACACATCACATATACATGCCTTTATGCACACATAAACATATATATGCATGCATATATATTTACATGTACATATTTACACATAGACACATATACATATATACAATTATAAACACTTACATATATTACATGAATACATGAATATTTTACATAAATGCATATGCATATATACACATATGCATATTTAACACATGTATACATATATCACACACATGCAAACACATACATATACATGAAATACATATATATGCATACTAACATATGTATACATATAATACACATGAATACACACACATATGCATACATACATGATAAAAATTTGCTCCTCAAAGATAAAGCTATATATATTAAATAATTAGGCATACCCCCGAGCTTCATGTTCTAACTTAGAAGAACATGATTTCATCTCTCTAGTAGGATTCATCGTTATTCAAGTTAATAAAAAAATATATTATGTGATATCCATTCAGAAGCTTCAAGTTATTAATCGATAACTAGAGTAGAATTTACTATCTAATCTGCTCATATGTTTTCATTATTGCCATCATTTTGGTAAGACATCAATATAGTCTCATCTTCATTATCCTTATTGATTTCATTTATTTCTTCTATTGTTAAATCTATGTTCTCATGAATCACATCATCTATTGATGGATTAATATCTATTTCTGGTAATTCCTCTTCCTCATCAATAGAATCAACATGTAGAGAATTATCCTCTTCATCAGGAAGATAAGTATCATTATCACGTATAATGATTCTAATTTCTATTTTAGATGTTGATGTATCAGTATCTGATGCTGAATCATCAAGAGGACTTTCTTTGATCTCTCTAACAATAAATTGTTCAAACAATGACCTACCTCTAGGTTGCACATGAATGACTTGCCACCAAGGATGAGCATCTGGGTTTTTATAAAAAAATCCTTGTTCAATATGCCTAGGAAGAATATATGGTTCTTTAGTAGATCACATTACCTTGGAAGAATCAATTGCCCAAAACCCAGATAATTCCTTTCTTAATGTGGAATTACTACCTTTATACTCAGCTCGAAACCAGTCAACCTTCAAAATGACCTATCAAAATATATAACAACAAAAACCCATTATTAGGTGCTTAAGAAAATAACTAACTCTATAAAAAAAATATAAACTTTTTTCTAACTGTTTGAATGTACGAAATGAAATTTCATAGATACCAACACTAGTTCCTACGTAACCAAGTTCGCTATCTATGAGGTTCGTGTCTTTTGAGCTAGCACGTGATAGTTGCTTGAAAGAAGAAACAATACTAGAATCCTCTATTTTACGTAAAGAATCAATGGCTTTGATTCTAATATGCTGTCCAAAAGCCCACATATTAGTGAACATTCGAGCGTCAAAATAAATTCAATTAGTAAATAGAAACTAACATACATATATGAAAAAAATAAAATATTATTTTTATAAAATTACCTTTCGTTCACAACCTATCATTAACTCTCTTTGCTCATCTGAGATTTCTTCATTATTTGCGTTGGTGCATTGCAAACAACAATATAGCCAATCCATGAAAGAAGATATATATGTAATCTCATTATTATCGAGATTACGTCTAAATCTTTTGTTTTTTCACCTTTTACTTTGGAGATTTTGAAGTTCCTTGTACTCGCTAAGGAATGCTTGCATGCATTCGCTATTATATGCTACAAAAGTACAAACATCATTTTTTTCTTGAAATGTAAATAAGAATGGAACCCCCTTACCTGATAATACCTCATCTGTTATTTTTGAAGAAGACTCGTTGGTCCATGCACGTGGAGCTTCTTCATGAACTCTTTCAAGGTACTCGCTAACGTAATACATGCACTCTTCAAGCATCCAACCCTTTGCCATGGATCCTTCTAGTTTCGCTCTTTGTCGCACATAACCTTTTAATAGTACCATAAATCGCTCGACCCAAAACATCCATCGAGTGTTGACAACACCTGCAATCTCTATTTCATCTACAAGATGGACTAATAAATGAACCTGAATATCAAAAAATAAAGTAGGAAGTTCTTTCTCCATCAAACATAGTAGCTCTTTGCATTCACATTTTTTTTGTGGGATCGAGTTTTTGTCAATTTCTTTGGATGTAATCCACCTATACATATCATAAAAACAATTGTAAAGAAGTTAATTAAAAAATAAAAGATATCCAATATTCATACATACTAAATATAAAAGTATCATAATTACCTTATAAGTGATCCAAGACGATATATCACATCTCGTACTCCTTTCGTTGTACATCCATCGATAACCAAAGGTAAAATATGTTTCAAAAAGTTATGCCAGTCATGGGTCTTTAACCTAGATAAGCTCTTATCATCCATAGTAAACATGTTTTGAAAAGATGCTCCATATCCTGTAGGAGTCTTAATCAATTGAATTCTATTGTTGATAGTTTGTATCTCTTTTGTTGTAAGTACCCAAGGAGCAGGTGTATAAGTCGTTTCATGTCGATGTCTATAAAAAACTGGCCATAACTTTGGTTTGGATTTTTTATCTTTAAACTCATCCCTTGATGTTGTGGTATCTTTTAGTCCAAGAAGATGCTGCCATAGTGAATAACCAATATTTTTTAATATATGCATAGGATCAAGAAGATGACATACTTTTAACTCTTTCCAATACTCCAAAGAATACCATATTGATATGTTCTCTACGAGTGCCAATTTTCCTTTACCTCTGTTCACATACTCATTATCTAAATCATCACTGAAGATTTCTGATTCTAGATCTATCAGAGGTCCATCTGTCCATTTTTTATACCAATCCATAGGCGTCATAGGTTTTGGACACTGACCTGTTTCAAGCTTTCCATTAAAATGTATCGCTTCTCTTTTAGATCTTAATGAATGATCATCAGGCAAGAATCGTCGATGTCGAAGATAAATATTTTTGTTGAGATTCTTACTATCTCAACCAATCACCACAATATGGACAAGCTTTATAACCCTTAATAGATATTCCTACATCATGGAAAATGATAAAAATATAATTAGATTAAATCATATTTATTTACATGCATATTGAATAAAAAAATTACATCAATACCTGAACAAACACCATATCCTGGAAAACCATGAAGTCCAAGCTACAATACCACGAACCGTAATATGTCTTTCATTGATGCTTTTCGATACATCAATGACATTAATACCTCTCCATAACTCTTGAAGATCATCAATGAGAGGAGCAAGATATATATTCATATCTTTAACTTGTCTTTTGCCTGGGATTAAAAGTGAACGCATTAAATGTTCCTTTTTAATGCTAAGATATGGCAGAAGATTGTAGTTTATGACTACCACTGGTCATGTTGACCATTTACTAGATTTCATGGAGAATGGATTAAACCCATCTAATGCAACTCCTAACTTTAGATTCTGTGGATTTTGTGCAAATTCAGGCCATG
The DNA here is from genome assembly GCA_020310875.1 of Ceratopteris richardii. Taxonomy (NCBI): domain Eukaryota; kingdom Viridiplantae; phylum Streptophyta; class Polypodiopsida; order Polypodiales; family Pteridaceae; genus Ceratopteris; species Ceratopteris richardii. The sequence continues at coordinate 52,433,859 of CM035410.1, forward strand.
TAGAATCAATATGCTGAAAAACAACACTATCATGAAGAATTCTGATTATTTCATCAGTACTTTTGTGATCATGTCCCCAAGTCAAAAGTTTTGATAATTCGGGGCTTTGAAACATATGTCTAATCCGTGGAGCCAATGTAAAATGTCTCAATACCTTTTTTGGGATTTTACCTTCTTTGCCCTTATATCGAGGAGATTGACATTTGGGACATGTTAAAGAGTCTGCATATTCACCTCTATATAAAATACAATCCTTAGGACATGCATGTATACATTGATAATCTATACCAAGATTGTTGATTATCTTCTTCATTTCATCATGTGAGGTAGGAAGAATATTCTGACTTGGTAAAAACTTTTCAGATAATAACCTGTAAGTTTATCAAAGAAAGATATATTAAAAAAAGTAAATAACTAAATATATATATATATATATATATATATATGCATATAATTTTATATATGTGTATGCTTATGTGCATCTTTCAAGATATTCGTGAAAATTTTAATTATTTTGGATGGCAGGATACGATTGTTTGTTTTGGAGGATATGAAGTATGAACCTTCATTGAATGATTTGTTGATTGTATTATATGTTCAGTTTGAAAGTGTGAGAAGCGAGTTTATAATTGCTACTCAAAGAATCTGGCACTGTTTATAGGCCATACGATGGTGACCTGGATGAATCGCATGCACAGAGGTTACTCAAGATAGAGCAACCTGATTTTAAGGGACTAGTGCCAACAGGATTCCTGGGGTATGCAGTAAACCTCTTGCATGTCAATGATGAGCATCTGAACTTTAGGATACAAAGTGGAAATCATGGTGGCTTGAGAGGATCACTTTTATACAGCTTGCTCAAAGAACTTCAGGTTTATGACACTGAAGTTTTTTGAACAAGCTATATAAAAGTGATCTTCTCAAGACACCATGATTTCCACTTTGTATCCTAAAGTTCAGATGCTCATCATTGACATGCAAGAGGTTTATTGCATACCCTAGGAATCCTGTTGGCACTAGTCCATTATAACCAGATTGCTCTATCTTTAGTAACCTCTATGCATGCGATTCATCCAGGTCACCATTGTATGGCCTATAAACAGTGCCAAATTCTTTGAATAGCAATTATAAATCCGCTTCTCACACTTTCAAACTGAACATATGATAGAATCGACAAATCATTCAATGAAGGTACATACTTCATATCCTCCAAAACAAACAATCGTATCCTGCCATCCAAACAATCAAATTTTTTGCGAATATTTTGAAAGATGCATTAATAATAGTTTTAAAAGATGCGTGGACAAAAAGTGTCCATTCAATTCAAGTTCTTGTTCTTACCTTATCTAAAGTAAGAATAAAAACTTGCATGTATTTATATATATATATATATATATATTTATGCACATATATATATAAATAGATAGAAAATTGAAAATTATACCTTAATAGTGTCGAAACAGATACATTACTCCATCCAAAGCAATTTTGAAGGTTGAGAATAAGTAAGCTCGCACTTAGTCGTGTCAAACGACTTCTTTCATATACATGCTTTAGACATTCCTCTCGAAGATATTTCTCATTTTTAGAAATATCAATGCTCTCACTGTCATTTTGATACCAATCCTCAATAAAATCTGCCATGCCATCATCTTCATCATTGTCACACAAATCTTGTACTTTATCATCTTTTGAATATAGATCTTTCAACTTTGCATATTGCACAGGATTAGTTTTATGTAGCCTCCTCATGGAAGCTTCTGATAAATGAGGTCTTACTGGTAATTGTGAATGCTGTGGATGAATATCATCAACATCATATGTTGGAATCTACACATATAAATAAAATTCATTAGTATTCCATAAATGAATAAAAAGTAAACTTTAAATATAAAATTAAGTATATAACTTATTAAATATGGATAGAAAAGTTTTATTCTCTCTAGCTAAAAGGTGCTCTTGGAGGTCTACGCCATCCATAATTCACTAATAGTTCATCACCAGCATGTAATGTAGTAATAGCATTGACAACTATGTATCTTGATACATCTCTACTCATGTATGGTGATTCATGACTATTTTCACTCTCCTCAAATGTGCAATAGTCCTTGACTATTATGTAACCCTCGACTACTATTTATTAAACCTGCTATATTTCCATCTGTGTAAGGTCTTCCATCAATATATAATCTTTCATTTTCTGCATGTAAATTCCTTCTACTAGTAAGGGATGCTACGTTCAAGCATATTCCATAAGTACTCATGCTTTGAACATAACGTGAAAGTCGATGCCAATCTCCCCATCCATATATAGGACTACAAAATGACATAAGAGTGACTTCAGAGTTTGGAGGCACATACAAATCCTCTACAATAAAGAGACCACGACCAGCATTAGTAATAATGGATGGAGCAATCATATAGCGATTACCCCAAAAGTTGAAAACCTCTCCATCTAAAGGAAGTGGTCCTCTATTCCATCCTCCATATCTTCTTCTATCATATGTTTGTACTAAAGAACGATCATGAGCTGGCAATGGATAATCTCCAACCGTTTCATTCTCTAAACCAGGAGGTAGAGGATTTCTAGAAACCTATGCTTGTAATTGATGAACAACAAGTCCATGACGTATATTAACATTATGATAAAATTATCATCATCATCATCATCGAGCAAGTATTCCTGTATATCAACAGTAATTTGATTTTATATATGGTTTTTAAATAAAATAATGACATTAATATATATAGAAAATACATACCCAAGCATTATCACATTGACCAGGTGATGGTGCACGCTCAAAAGTACCATACTCTGCCTCATGTTCAATACATTCCAATTGTGTTCTTCGATACGTGCCATAACAAGAGTTACATCAACATATAATATGCTCTTCATAGTAAAATTCATCATAATTCCTATCAGAGGACACATGTCGTTGCATGGGTAGGAGGTGGTGGAGTACCCTCTGATTGATCAGAATCTGCACATAATAAGAAACAAAAAAAAAATTAAGTTATGTATCCATCAAATATATTTAAAATTAAATGTTTGATATACTTACAGTATAAAGTCGTTGCACGATGAAGAGACGATGGTGGAGTTCCATCTGATTGATCAGAATCTACAAATAATGGTATTTGATATTAATAATCTGATTATCTACATACACAAAAAATTCACATATACATATTTGCACATACACACATATTCACATATACACATTTACACATACACACATATTCACATATACACAACTACACATTATTGTGGGATAAATGCATGTATTTTGTATGAATGAGTGTATATGCATGCATGTGTGTACGTATATATGTGGATATGTATATGTGTGTTTATTCTATATGTATGTATATGTGTATATGTATACATATATGTATGCGTATATGTTTGCATGTATATGTGTATGTGGGTATGTGTATGTGTATGTGTGTGTATATATGTGTATGTATTCTGATTTTTTTTTTCTGTTTGAGATTAAATTAACAGGAGATATTGTATAGTGGAAAAAAATAAGAGGCGAGCTAACATAACACCTCAGACGTGGCAGTTTTTTCGTAGACAGCTACGTCTTCAGGAGTCATTTCCTCAGCAGAAGGTACACAAATTAATAGTTTATATTTATAATTTTTATATATTTTAGTAATTTTTTACATTTAATTTATGTATTTTTTTCTTGAATAAACAGGCTGCTGCAAAGAAGAGAGAGTGGAGTCGGGCCACACATCGCACCTAGGCCAAATGGGCCATAATGGTTTTGTAGCTACATTTGTAAGTATATGTGTTATTGTGAGTATATTTTTTATTTTAGTTAAAATGCAAGCAACTAATCTTTTTTATTTGTTTCAATGCAGCGAAAGGATTATGGCCGATATCCTACGAAACATGAGATCGAGTATGCTACACATTTTGGATATTGGCGTTTGAGCGAGTATATGCAAGATCATCCTGATGCCTTTGTGAGTATTTTTAAATTTTATATAATTATTTTATTTTTATGAATGGTTTAATTGTTTTATTTATTTATGTTTGTTATATGTAATACAGGAGTATTATGGAGAGACAAACATGGATGAGGTGCAGAGACAGACACAGGAGGGACGATCTCGATCATCACAGGGTGATCATGACGATGACGATGAGGAAGATATTGTTGATGATGATGATGATCATGATGATGATGATTAGGATTTTAGTTGATTATGACATTGGATTATATGTACTTACATTGATATATATATATATATATATATATATATATATATATATATATATATATATATATATATATATATATATATATATATATATATATATATATATATATATATATATATATATATATATATATATATATATATATATATATATATATATATATATATATATATATATATATATATTTTTTTTTTTTCATTTCAGTTATGTTTTGAATTATGTGTATGGTATTAAGTAGTGGAGAGTTTTGTTCTATTGATTATTATTATTGTTTATATTAAGCATGTGTTTTAATACTTTAATTATATAATTCATTCATATGTGTGTACCTAAGTGTATATGTATGTGTGTGTATATGTATGTCTGTGCATGTGTATGTGTGTGTATATGTATGTATGTTGTGCATGTGCATGTGTAAGTGTATATGTGTGTATGAGTATGTGCATGTGCATGTGTATGTGTGTGTATATGTATGTGCATGTATATGTGTAACTCTATGTGTACATGTGTGTATGTGCATGTATATGTGTATATCTAAGTATGTGCATGTGTGTGTGCATGTGTATATGTGTTTTAATACTTTAATTATATAATTCATTCATATGTGTGTACCTAAGTGTATATGTATGTGTGTGTATATGTATGTATATGCATGTGTATGTGTGTGTATATGTATGTATGTGCATGTGCATGCGTAAGTTTATATGTGTATATGAGTATGTGCATGTGCATGTGTATGTGTGTGTATATGTATGTGCATATATACGTGTAACTCTATGTGTATATGTGTGTATGTGCATGTATATGTGTATATATGTAGGTATGTGCATGTGTGTGTGCATGTGTATATGTGTTTTCATACTTTAATTATATAATTCATTCATATGTGTCTACCTAATGATGGGCGAAGTATCTCAACCCCTAAGCAATGACGAAGTGCGAATGACCTCCACAGGTATACTTCTTTGACCTCTGCACACCAAAAATGCTCTTACTCAACGCTTATGCAGAGAACTCCAGTGAGCTTTTGTACACCTATAGTAGACACCATGAGATTTCCAAAAAAACAAATTTCACTTCAAATGGATGCTTAAACAAAGAGAAACAATGTCTACAACATGAGCTAGTTGAATGCTCACAACTGCTAGTAAAGCAGAGACCTCACTTCACTCCAGCAAGCTTTTCTCAGAGCTTATATAGAGAATGAATCGCAAACTTGAGTCAACTTTAGAGCACTCTAATAGCTACCCAATGACACCAAAATCATAGCAAATGGATAAATAGAGAAGGAGAACCAGCCCTTACAATAGAGAGCAAAATATTTCCAACAAAGCCTACACACCATGAGAGATATCAATCACACAACTTCACTAAAATGAATGTTGTTGTCAGAGAATGCTCCAGAGAATTGATGAGCATAAAATAGACTCAAATAGCTATCCAATGAGACAAAAGTTACATCCAATGAATACAATATGAGGGAGAACCAATGCTAACAACTCAGGGGTAGAGAGTTGCAACACTGCCTGGGCACACACATAGATATGCCTAGTAAAAGAAAACAAACAAGCAAGCAAGGGGCTAGCTTAAGCAAGGGGCTTGCTTATCACAACTCCAGCACTTAGTGCTCACTTTACATGAGCTAAAACTCCAAGAAGATGGCCCAAAAGAAGTCGGGATACATGCTCCTTTTATAGTGAGAAGTGTGCCCCTAAAATCTAGGAACTACCTTTCCAAATCAGCCTCCTAACTTGGAGGACTTAGTTGAGATGACTTGGGGAGTGGTTGAGTGACTTTTCTTGATGGAATCTTGTGGATTTTGGATTCCTTTGATTGCTCCACATGTCCATAAAAGATTCCCCACGAATTTGTAGCTTGAAACTTGACTTTTAACACTCCCCCTCAAGCTTCAATTCTTCGTCCTCATCCAAGCTCCTTCATGTTGATGCATTGCTTGAATTTTGAAATCTTCATCCCATCCAAAGCCTTTGTAAACATGTTGGCAACTTGGTCCTTGGTACCAATATGATGTACTGAAACCTCCTTGGATATCACCTTTTCCCTTATGAAGTGATAGTGCACTTCAATATGCTTAGTTCTAGCATGATAGACAGGATTCGATGCTAGATGAATGCTACTCATGTTGTCACAAAAAATTGGATATGTGTCAACCTGCAAATTAAGCTCCATAAATAACTTCTTAATCCACATTAGCTCACATGTGACTTGAGCCAAAGCTCTATACTCAGCCTCGGTGGAAGATAATGCCACCGTGGGTTGCTTCTTTGAAATCCATGAGATGATCTTGCTACCTAGCATGACTAGGTAACCACTTGTACTTCTTCTATCCTCCTTGGAATTGGCCCAATCCGCATCAGAATAAGCTTTGACCTGTATATCATCATCAAATGAATAGAACAATCCTTCATTTATAGTGGCCTTGAGATATCGTAACATTCTTCTTGCAGCTTGCAAGTGTGTAGTCCTTGGACTATGCATAAATTGTGATAACACTCCAACTCCATATGCTATGTCAGGCCTAGTTATTGTGGCATAATTGAAAGAGCCTACAATAGATCGATACAAAGTTATATCCTCTAATGGCTCTCCATCAATGGAGCTTAGCTTTACATTAACTTTCATGGGATTTGAAATAGGCTTGCAATGTAGCATCCCAAACCTCTCAAGTAGGTCTAGAATATACTTCCTTTGTATGAGCATAATACCTTCTTCTTTGTATACAACTTCAATGCCAAGAAAATACCTAAGATCTCCAAGATCAGATATCCTAAACTCCTTTCCAAGCTTTGCCTTGATCTCCTCAATGCCCTTTGTATCATTACCTGTAATGATAAGATCATCTACATACACACACATGTAGACTACAAGTTCTCCTCTTTGTTTGATGAAGAGAGATGGATCTGCCTTGCATTGATTGTAACCACATTTGATCAAATAGTCCACCAATCTTTGGTTCCAAGCCCTTGGAGCTTGCTTTAGGCCATAAAGTGCCTTCTTCAACCTACAAACATGATGTGGAAACTCTTTATGAACAAAACCTAGTGGTTGCTCCATGTATACCTCTTCTTCCAAGTCTCCATTGAGAAAGGCATTCTTGATATCCAATTGGAAAAGCTTCCATCCTTTTCTAGCAGCATTGCAATGAGTGTCCTAATGGTGCTCATCTTTGCCACGGGGCTGAATGTCTCTTCAAAGTCCACTCCATAGGTTTGTGCAAAACCCTTGGCCACCAATCTTGCTTTGAACCTAGAAATAGATCCATCTGAATTCCTCTTTACTTTATACACCCACTTATTACCTATTACCTTCATGCTCTCCTTCTTGGGCACTAGATTCCATGTTTGATTTTCCTCAAGTGCCTCGATCTCTTCTTGCATTGCCTCTTTCCATTTGGTGTACCTTCTTGCATCTTCATAGCAATCGGGCTCATGATCTTCTACTACTTTGTTCATATATGCATAATGCGTTGCCATGTATGAATCATAAGTAAACCTTTGAGTTGAATACTTAACTCTAGAAGACTTCCTTTCTTCACCTTTTGGAGGAATAAACCTCCTTTGCCTTGGGAACTTGATCTCTTTCTTTGACGTGGCTTCTTTCTCCATCATGTGTCCTTCATCATCTTCAACTTCATTACCTTCTTCATCCAACTCCACCAATGTTCTTTTGCCTTTGTTGATTGATTGTGCTTCATAGCTTGATGAAGATCTCCCCCTCCATGGTGAGTTCATGCTTGAACTATCTTCATTGATGGAACACCTTGGGCCGCTTAGCTCTAGGTCAATTTGTTCTTCATCATGTCCATGCTTTTCTTCTTCATAGTCCTGCGTACAATCATACTTCTTATACCAAGGGAGTAGCTCATCAAATGCTACATCCCTTGATATCCTCAAGTCCTTTGTGTTTGGGTTGAAGCACCTGTAACCTTTATGATCATTTGAATATCCTAGAAACACACACTTTTCTGCCTTTGGTTGTAGCTTGTGCCGCAATTCACTTGGAACATGTACATAACAAGTACATCCAAATATCTTCAAGTGGGAAAGATCAGGTTTCTTACCATAATAGGCTTGATATGGTGTCAAGCCATGGATCCCTGAGGTAGGAGCCCTATTCATTAGATACACGGCGGTATTTGCTGCATCACTCCAAAACATGTTAGGTACATTCATCTCATTAAGCATTGCTCTAGCGATCTCGGCAATGTATCTATTCTTTCTCTCTACTACTCCATTTTGTTGGGGTGTGTACCTGCATGTTACTTGCCTCTTGATGCCTTGATCCATTAAAAAATCAGAAAACTCATTGGAGAAATATTCTCCCCCTCCATCGGACCTTAGCTTCTTGATATATGTACCTGTTTCCTTTTCTACCATTGCCTTGAATGCTTTGAAACATGTAAACACATCTGATTTGTTTTTGATGAAATAAACCCAAACCATCCTTGTGCAATCATCTATAAAAGTGACAAAGTACTTGTTACCTCCAATGGATTGCTCTTTGGTTGGCCCCCACACATCTGTATGTATCAACTCCAATGGATGTTGGCTTATGTAGCCACTCTTCTTGAATGGAAGTCTCGCTTGCTTCCCTACTTGACAAGATTCACATAAATGCTTCATACCTTGTCCTTGGAGGTTGGGAAGACCTTCAACCAGCCTCTTGAATTGCATTTCCTTCATTCTTTGTATGTTGATGTGACCTATCCTCTTGTGCCACAAGTCCAACTCCGAAATCCTCTTGTTTCCATATGTGAAGTAGACATGTTGAGTGGAATGAGAATTTACCTCCAAAGTGAAGAGTCTCCCTTGCTTCTTTCCTCTTGCTATGACCTTGTAACCTTGCTTACGGTTCTCCACAAAGCATCCACCTTTGTTGAACCTTACTTGATAGCCTCGTTCAACCATTTGCCCAACGGACACCAAGTTCTTTGTGATACTAGGTACATGCAAGACATCCTTGAGACATCTTCCTTCCTCCTTGTCATCCAAAGCTACATCTCCAACATGGGAGATCTCATGGGCTGTATCATCACCTATTTCTACATGTCCTTTACCTTTGGGAACATGTAGATTAGTAAACCAAGAAGCATTGCAACTCATATGGTTTCTACATCCACTATCAATATACCAAGTGTTATCTACTTTGCTTGAATTCCCATTCATGTGCATCATCAAGAGATTGTCATTTTCTGAACTTGTAAAAGCATAATTACCTTGGCCTTTGTATGAAGAACCTTGATTATAGCTCCTTTGGTTTCCTCCTTGGTAGTAGTCTCTAGCATAGTGGCCAAACTTGCCACATATGTAACATCCTTCGCCATCTTGATTCCTGTTTTGTTGATGTCGTCCTCCTCTTCCTCTTGTTCTTCCTCTCCCTCTTTGTGATGAGGTGCCTTGGTCATGTCCTTGATTGCTTGAGTGGCCTTGCCTTCCTCCAAACCTTCATTTGCCCCTTCCTTGTCCTCGTCTTCCTTTGCCCCTTTGATTACCTACATAGAAAACTTGTGCATCCTTGCTTTTAGTTGAACTTCCACCTATGTTCATTTCTTCGGTGACCATGAGAGCAACCAATTGCTCAAAATCGGGAAGATTATCCCTTACATAAACTGAAGTGGTAAAGTGTTTCCACTCTCATCATCTCTCAAACCATTTAGAGTATAAGCCACAAGATCGTCATCGTCTACGTGGTTTCCAATGGATCCCAATGCATCTGATAACTCCTTGACCTTAAGTATGTAGTCATTTATGCTACTCCTTGAGCTCTTCCTAAGGTTGTTGAGCTCATTGTTGAGTTGGATCTTCCTTGATTTGGTGCTTGTTGAATAAAGCCTTTCAAGTGTCTCTCATACCTTCATGCTTGAATCCAAGTCTTGGATATGGCCGATCATGCTATTGCTAATGTGTTGGGAAAGAATAAAGGTAACCCTCTTGTCTCTTTCATTCCATTCCCTAAAGGCCCTTCTCTAGTCATTGGTTGGATTCTCATCCAACCTAGTTCTTGGTTCACTTCCACTAATCAACCCCCAAAGGCCCTTGCCCATAAGATAGATGGAGACCCTAAATCTCCATGGTTGATGGTTACCTTCGTCTAGCTTTTCAATTTGAGTGTTGAAGTCTCCCATATCTAGTCTTTGATACTTGACCTAGCCCTTGGCTAATGCTCCAATGTGTGTAAAATGAAAATGAGGCTCTGAGGTTACCTCAATCCAAAGCTTTCATTAGATGGACACCTTGTGCTCTTGCAAATTTGAGTAGAATAGCTCCCCCTTGATGTGAGCTACCTCCAAGAAGCTTTTGATGATGCAAATCTTTAACCACCAACTCCAAGAGGTCTTCTTGCTTGTATGTGATACCTCCAAGATGCCCAAATGCTCTGATACCACTGATGGGGGAAGTATCTCAACCCCTAAGCAACGACAAAGCGCGAATGACCTCCACAGGTATAATTCTTTGACCTCTGCAGACCAAAAATGCTCTTACTCAACGCTTATGCAAAGAACTCCAGTGAGCTTTTGTAGACCTGTAGTAGACACCAAGATCCTTCCAACAAAACAAATTTCACCTCAAATGGATGCTTAAACAAAGAGAAACAATGTCTACAACATGAGCTAGTTGAATGCTCACAACTGCTAGTAAAGCAGAGACCTCACTTCACTCCAGCAAGCTTTTCTCAGAGCTTATACAGAGAATGAATCTCAAACTGGAGTCAACTTTAGAGCACTCTAATCGCTACCCAATGACACCAAAATTATAGCAAATGGATAAATAGAGAAGGAGAACCAGCCCTTACAACAGAGAGCAAAATATTTCCAATAGAGCCTACACACCAAGAGAGATATCAATCACACAACTTCACTAAAATGAATGTTGCTCCCAGACTACTCAGAGAATGCTCTAGAGAATTGACGAGCATAAAATAGACTCAA
>CM035410.1:52450044-52475044 GCA_020310875.1 Ceratopteris richardii
TTGAGAAGTACTTCAACCCCATAGGCTAAACGTTGGAGGCGATAAGTTCCTCTTCCAATCTCTCTCCTTGAATGTAATGTGATGCATGTAACGACTAAAGCCAGAAAAACTCTGTCATACTGTTTCAAAGAGTCGTTATTAATTAGGGCATATGCGAAAGATATTTTGTTCGTCAGATCCTTTTAATCTTTCACAGTCCCTTTGAGAACCATATGAATACCTGTCATAAGCTTGAATAATGTCGATTGGAATGGTTGAAGTACGATGACGGGCAATGTGGACCATGGCTATATATAAGCAAATAACTTGTTGGCACCAGCGACTATATACTGTGTAAGGGCGATTTGATGTATGTGCTCAGAAAGTTTTACAGATGGTTGTTTGGATCCGATATAGAATGTGCATGCAGAGACGTCCCTAGCAATAAGAGAGAGAACTTGTAGGTCGCTGCAAAGGAGGGGCTGTGATATTGGCGCGGCTCAACGTGTATGAGGGTTAAGCCAGCTGATGGCGATGTCGAATTTGGGTTTGAACCGCTACAATAGCACAGACCTTCCTAAACAGCAGTTGTATGATGTTTGAGGCTTCACATTACATCGAATCAGCAATGTTTAGGGCGTAGAGCTATCTATCTGTTTCATGCGAGATTCTGTAATATGAGGGTGAATTAGGAGGTTTAAGATTATGGATGAATGAATGCACCATCATATCATGGACGGGTCGAGTGCACTTCAGAAATGAACGATAAACTTCATATTTCGTGTTCATAATGCAAGCAAATAACATGATCAATACAATTGCAGCTTCTAAGGCTTTATATATGGTGTGCGCGGGACTGTGTGTCCGTCTCATGTGGAGACGCCGACTTCGGAGAGATGCCGAAAAGGCGAGGAACGTACAATAACATGGAGTAAATGTAGGGGCCTGCTGGGGACACAGAGGGCGAGGGTGGGCCCATCAAACATGCGTGCCTATAACTACTACTATATATATATATCCAAAGCCTGTGTTTTCTGTCGCAACCCGCATGAGGTTTCATTCAAGCTCACTGCCGTTGCCCATCATCATCATCATCATCTAATGAACGCCAAATCTTAGTTGAGGAGAGATGAAGCCCAAATGTAGGCGTGCCCAATCTATGACAGACGCGTGGGATCGCAAGCTGAGAATTCTCTCTCTCTCGTGTGCAGCATCGCCATACTCAAAGGCACGCCGGCTGACAAGCCACCACCACAGCAGCCAATCCGCGGACAGTAAAATGGAGACGAGAAGGTTCTCATTACAAAAAGGTTAAGGCCTCGGCCACCCGATTCCCGCATGCCATGAAACTTTTATGCTAATTTATAGAAATACAGGAATCCCGCATGCTTGACTCAGCTATCATTGGGAGACTAACTCCGATGATCTCTTGTCCACCATCTTCATTGGTCGGCATGTGGCCCAAAGCCTACTCCATCCATGAGCTTATATTTGGAAGGAAGTGATGAAGTACTTAAACATCCTAACAAAGGACTCTCCTTCTGAACTTCATACTTCGTTTATTGCTTTTTCTTTTTCTTTCTAAACTTCTCAATTGTATTGATACAGAAAACGACTATACGCATTACTCGAGAGATACAGAAAGAGTTGAGTTATCTATTACTCCGCAACTCCAATTTCATGATTTTGCTCTTAATATAAGTTTGAGTTTTGCTATAAAGAAGTGTAACGGAGCTTCCTATAAGTGCAACTTGGATTTGCTCTTACTATAAGTTTCGGTAATGTGAAACGGCCAATGACTTACTTAATTCAGGAGAATGGAGGCCGAGATCTTTGACTTTGTTTCTTTTGGCAACACTTACATTGCTTTCAATTTCTTCTCCTATATTATCTACCATAGTACATAATTTTCTTTTATTTTTCCAAAAATAATTACAAACCTTAGAACTTCAAGCTCGGCTTCACCTTTTGCATATCAAATGTCCTAGCATGTGTTTGGAGATTGCTTTTCCTTTTCCGAACGAACTCTTCTCTATATACATCACTAGAGATGCGAAGAAGAATACCGATTTCCTCTCAACTCATGCGATACATCTTGCTTATAAGAAGATCTCAACTATCAAAGTTTGTAATCAATCAAGGTTAAACGTACTCCAACTAAGGTAAATCCTACACATGAAGTTTGATAGTGACTATTTTGGGTGTAATTAAAACAGCACATGGAAGAATATTTCATGTGAAGGAATTGCTCCAAACACCTACATGATTTGGGGGCCTCAACAAAGGTTCCACCAAAATCATTGAATATATAAACATATACTATCAATGCTTACTCATTTTTGAAAAGTAACATTTCTCTATGGGTTTCTGTATAGATTGAGCGAAGGCTTGATAGAAGCTAGAGGATCTCGTCCCATCTACATGTTAGGAGGTCATCAATTGCTACATGGGCACTTCACATGTGACAAAGTGACGAAGAAATTCGAGACATAGAATGCAATCAAATAGGAAATCTCCAAATAAAAGTGGGGACTAGGATGGACGGAGGGACAAAACATATTTCTCTTCACATGGGCCATTGATGATTTTTATCGTGATTTTCAAACATTTGGTATTAAAGTCGTATCTCCTTCTAGTTAGTCCCATTTACTCATCATAGGGACAATGGCTATCCGACCTCCAATGGACTAAGAAGGCTCATCTCTCAATTCAAAAGCATTGTAGTACATCATTGAGATAGGGAAGGTTTATTCTTAGACATCAAGGGCAATTGGGATGCTCCATTCATGTTGAATTGAATGAAATTTCTTTTCCACTCCCTCCAATCTAGAAGGAAAAGATGTTTACAACTCATCATATAGTGCAAAGCTCTCCCTCTTCTTTCTCTTTCTTTGCTAATTCTCCAATAGTGCCGATTTATCTGACTCTCTGATTTCCCTATTTTTGCATCAATGTAGTGTAGGAATGTAAGCACATGCATGCTTGAGTAACATTTCTTTTACGAAGGTGCCTTTTGAAACATGTATCCAGCATAGAGAGAATGGGAGAAAACTTGTTTCCTTTTACTAATAATCGGCCACAGTATCATGATTCTTAATAGAGGGCACTGGAAGCTTAGCTTCTCCAAATTGAGAGTGATGAAGATGATAATCATAGAGTACCTGCCTTAAAACTTTAGAGCCATTATGCATTGCTAGATCTGATATGCAGCATGTGAAGATGCAGGCCTCTACAAACACTGTTGTTGTACTGGAACCATCCAAACCTCATCTAATGGATGCTTTCTGCATAAAAAGGATATGTGTCCACTTACAGTCGTACCCTCTCCATCTCTCTCTACATAGGAGAGTCACCCAATTCCCTCACTAAAAAGTCCGAAGCCCTGAATCTCTGAATCTCTCTACATGTCTGATTCTCTCTTTCTACTACATCCATGTGTGAATACATAGAGATGTTATGACTTCCTCTCTCTCTCTCTCTATCATGGACATAGACATCAATCCAGATGAGCTAGGGATGTTTGGAACTTCCGATAGAATGTCTTGAGGAAGGGTTGCACTAAGGATATGATGGTGTGGGGCTCACCCAAATCCTCTCTCTCTGTCTCTCTCTCTCTCTCTCTCTCTCTCTCTCTCTCCCCCCGCATGTCGCACGTTCAATCCATGTTTGCCATCGGGCCTAATTCATGAGCTTTCTGCCTTGCCTCCTCTACAATTTCCATTGCCCTACGATGCATCAAGAGAGTGTCAATCTTGTAAGTAGTTCTAGATCCAAGAGGCTATAGACAAGAAGATGATACCTAATCCACCTATAGTGAGAACATCTCCCATGCATAGAAAGAGAATGATGCCAGCTGGGACAAGGATCAGACTAAAGAAAAGGAAGACAGGGGTGAGAAAAAGGAGAGTGATAACAATCCTAGTAATGGCGAGACCCCGAGGATGAAAGCCATACCAATGGCCGTGATTAGAATGAAGAAGTCAACATCTCTCTCCTCTCTCTTTCTCTCTCTCTTTGCAATGTACCTGTATCAAAAAGCATTAGAGAGTTAATACACAAAACATACATATATATACTCATAGATACACTAATATGCATACTCTCTATTGTTACTAAATCATACACATAAAATACATTTTCTAGTCTTACTTTCACACATAGAAATTCTAGTTGGCATCTCTAGGCCTTGGGCCTTTGATGGGGCCCAAGGGAGTGGTAGTGGCCCTATCCTTTCTCCCCTTTGGAGACTTGCACTATTTTGTTCTTTAAGTAATTGGCTCGATTGGGGTGGCAGATCATTCAGATGTACCATCTAACCATTCTCGCTATAGGTGAGTCATGATGGCATGGTGGGCTCATGAAGGAGTTGCTCTTCTCCTTTTAGCATCGGTTTTGGGGAGCCCAAGAGTCTCATCAGGTTATCCTCTTTCAATGGTTGGTGGCCCATAAGAGCATTGTTGTTGGCACTTGAATGAGTTATGGGGTAAGACCTCTAGGCTACACTGGTTGTGGATCTCACTCAAAGTCCCAGCTGCATTGCCTTTGGGGCTCTCCGTTAGCACAAGAGATTAGGCAGCGGGACTTGGGGTTCCTTACTGAAAGAAGTTGAAGAAGCATGGAGAGACTTGGAAAGTTGAGTTGTTGAGTGGTGAAGTTGGTCCAAAAAACCAACATCCGACCAACCACCCCTAGCTCTTTGGATATGTAAAGAAAACCTTGTAGGCTTGTAATTACTGCAATAAAACCCAATTGATACTTTGGAACATCAACAAGAACAATTTGATGCAAAACACATAACTTGCACCTTGATTAATTAGCTCACAAAAACCTTCTAAAAATGGATGGAAGTTGTGACTTGAAACGCTGAGAGCATCCAACACAATAACAATTGGAAAAATTCCTCTTAAGGGATTTTCATACATAGGGTTGGATTGCAAATTCATAAAATCTCCAATTTATAACAAATATAGAAGGATCAATCACCTTAGCATTGAAGTGGTGTCATCACGATTTTTTAGGGATGCGTAGAGAATGACCCTGAGACTGAAACCCTTAAATATCTAAAAATAATGAACCACATGATCTAATAATTTGTACACACAAATTAGACACTAATACCTTTTCAGTGAGTTCTTGAGCACTAGATTTGGAGCTCTGTAGAGAGAGCGTCACTCTCTGCAAGTTGACTGAGTCTGAGGAAGAAGAAGCAAAGGATAGAAATGACACCAAGCAATAATCAAAGAGTATGTGTATTGCTTCAAATAAACAGTCTCCTTAATGTAAAAATTTTGTGGAGTCTTTATGTAGACTCTTAAGCACCTATCCACTCCTTTTCTTCATGAATTCAAATTTGAAATCAGGTAGGTTTGTTAGTTAAGATTGATTGGAATCATTTCCTACAATCTAAGAAAAGAGAAAGTTTAAATCAAATCTACTTTTTGATTGATTGATTGAGAATCAATCCCAACCAATTCTAAATTGGGGTTTTTAGACCTTTTATCTTTCCTTTTACAAAGATAAATACTTTGGAAATTACATAAGAGGGTGATCCTATGATCAAACTCTCAATACAATAAATGAATGCAAATAAAACTCTTTGAGAAGTATATGTGGCATCATTCAAATGATAAATTTGATGAAGATCATGTCCACCTCAAGCATGATGAAAGCTTGTTCTTCCACCAACTCCCCCTCAAGCTAAAGTATGCTTGAGTCTTCATTCTTGATAGGTTGAATACTTGCCATAGCTTTGAATCTACAAAGCTTTATCCCATCAAGTGCGTTTTTCATCATGCTTGCTATTTGCTTCTCAGTAGGAACAAATGAAATGTCAATTTCCTTTGCCATAAGCTTCTCTCTTACAAACTGGTAATGGACTTTTGTGTGCTTTGTTCTTGCATGAGAAATTGGATTTGTAGCTAGATGCATGGAACTTACTATCTCAAAGTAAGTGAGGTTTGGAACTTACAAGTCCTAAACCTGAGTACAACTCATTGAGCCATATTGATTCTTGAGTTGTAATAGTTAGACCTCAATATTCTACTTCAATTGAAGATAAAGCAACTGCTGGCTACTTCTTGGAACTCCATGACACCAATTTTGAACCTGCAAAATGCTAAGTATCCACAGGTACTTCTATCATCCTTTGCTCCTACCCAATCTGCATATGAATAGACTTTGATATCCAAATCTGAAGAGTAAGGATAATAGAAACCTTCATTAAGTGCCCCTTTGAGGTACTTGAGTACTCTCTTTGTAGCATCCATGTGTGGCCTTTTAGGTGAGTGCATGAACTGACTAAGCACTCCCACACCATATGATATGTCTGGTCTCGTGTGAGTAGCATATATCAAGCTACTAACTAAGCTTTGATGTCCATTAGGATCATCAATCTGCTCATCTTCATAAACACTTAGTTTATGGTTCAATACCAAAGGTGTGCCTACAAGCTTTGTGTTCTCCATTCTGAACTTGAGAAGTAGGTCTTAAATGTATCTTCTCTGAGTTAGATACATCCCTTCATCTGTATAAATCACTTGCATACCTAGGAAATATGCGAGCTCACCTAAGTCACTGATTTTGAACTCCTCTTGCATGTGTCTCTTGATCCATTGAATGCCATTTAGATTATCACCTATCACAATAATATCATTTATATATACACATAGATAGATAACCTCATTGTGATCCCTTTTGATGAATAAAGAAGGATTTGAGTTGCTAGGTTGGAACGCTTGATCTTGAAGGTCTGTAACCAACCTCTAATTCGAAGCTCTAGGTGCTTGTTTCAATCCATACAATGCTTTCTTAAGTCTGCAAACATAAGATGTATGATTAAGGTTTTCAAAACTTGGTGGTTGTGACATGTATACCTCTTCACTTATCCAACCATTTAAGAATGCATTTTTTACATCAAGTTGGAGGAGTCTCCAATTTCTTGCAACAGCTACACTTATCAATGTTCTAATTGTAGTCATCATTGCACCTGGTGAGAATGTTTCTTGATAGGCTATATCATGAGTTTTTTAGCATCCTTTGGGAACTAATCTTGCCTTGTACCTGCAAACTCATCCATCTGAATTTCTTATAATTTTATATCCCCATTTGCAAAAAATTACCTTTTGATTGGGTGACATTAGAACAAAATCCCAAGTGTCTATCTCCTTCAATGCATCTATTTCTTCTTTCATGTCCTTTTCCCAATTAAGGTTTCCCTTTTCCTCTTCATAGGTTGAGGGTTCCTCTTAAATTGAGTCCTTTTCCAAGTAGATTGAATGCTTTGTAACCAATGTAAAATCATATACATACCTTTCTAGTTGTCTTATCTCCCTTGTTGACCTTCTGGGTGCTTGCTTGGAGCATTCTTGACACTCTTGCATTTTTGCTTTGCCTCTTGACTTCCATAGCTTTTAATCCTTTTCCTTTTCATCTTGGTCATTACTTGTATCACTTCTTGGATCCTCGACCCATGTATCATGTTTGCTTCCTAATTGATGAGAATCAGAATCAAGATCATATGGTAGAGTTACCTTTTGTTTGTCCTCATCATACCAAGACCTATGTTCTTCAAACACAACATCCCTACTCGTAGTGAAGTGCTTGGTTGAATGATTATAGAACCTATGGCCCATCTAAGTTGAGTCATACCCCATAAACACTACCTTTGTTGTCCTTTCATCTAGCTTACCTCTTATTTGTGATGGTACATGAACATAAGCTAAACAACCAAACACCTTGCAATGTCCAAGACTAGGTTTTCTTCCCTATTGAGAACATTTTTTCTTGCTCAAATCAAGTTGTCAATCAAAATGATGATTTAAGCGTAATGCAAGAAACCTTTAACTGGCTTTTCTCTCAATTGAATATGTTGAAATAAATGAAATTGATCAATTCCTTGTTCAAGATTGTTGGAAAGAATTGACGAATGAAATGAATAATAAATATTGTGATGAGGTTAATGAGTTTTCATTATTTGATTTATCTTCTCTTGTCCATATAAGGATGGAATATGATTATTTAGCACAAGTGAATGAAGAGATAAATGCCTATGAGAGATATCACAATAAACAACCATATGGACGTTTTCTCAATGAAAATGAAATTTTAGATATGTATGAATATGTCCCACAAATGGGAAATGAAGAGAATGAAGAGATAAATGCTTATGAGAGGTATCACAATGCACAACCATATGGATTTTTTCTAAATGAAAATGAAAGTTTCGATATGTATGATTATATTCCATAAATGGGGAATGAAGAGATAAATGCTTTTGAGAGATATCACAATGCACAACCATATGAAAGTTTTCATAATGAAAATGAAAATTTTGATAGGTATGAGTATGGTCCACAAATGGGTGATGAAGAAAATGAATATGCTGAAAATATTGAGGTGCCTAGAGAGCTCGTTAATGTTGAAGGCTATTTTGATCATAGAGAAATATTATCATGTAGTGATACTATTTATGATAATTCTTTGACTACATGGTTTATATGGTTGGTGTTCATCCTTAATCTCTTTCTCTATCATATTTGAAGTTCAAGATGTTCATGAAGAAATATTGGAGGTATGTATGGTATATTGCCTTCCCTAGTTTTTGAAGTTTTTTCTCAAACTTATTTAACTATTTTCTTTGAGAGTTTTGATTCTAGGTTCTACTCCGCAGAAGAGGATTAAAAGATGCCAGGGTCATTGATAGCTTTATTGGACAAGGACAAGAACTAGGATGATTGTGAAAGAAGTTGTTTCGATGTGAATGTTTCATAATTTATGTTACTCATGAGGTTTTCAAGATGGATGCGATATGCAGGTACAAGTGGATTGAAGGAGATAAAGTGAATACATGAACTTTCAACTAAGCTTTTGCTCTCAGGATTCTAGTAGACATGATAGTAGACATGGCAAAGACATGACATTAGAGATGAATATCTCAACGACACTCACCTCCACCAAACCTGCACATCACCCTTGATGGGCCAAGAATTATGTGTTTTCTGCTTCAAAGATAAAATCATCTTACATGTGAATGATCAGCTTCATTTATTATGTGCATGGGAGAGAAAGAAAAGTGCATATGCAAGGCTATGTAATTAAACCTATCAAATGCATATTGGCAATGCATGTCTTAATGATATGGTGCAAATAATAAGGAAATAGGCTTTTGGTGATGAAGTTTGTGCACTCACTTCCATACATTCCATGTGTGGATACATAAATCCTTACAAACACTCAATGTGCATAGGTAAATGCAACATGTGCCTTGATGCAAGGTCATTTGATGGGACCCTATCATGCAAACTTTAAATGCATTGAAAATCACAATGGTGCAAAGACATGGTAAGAGCATATGATGAAGAGGTTTCCTTCTGTGAAAATCATACTCAACTTCCAAATTTCATCATGCATTTTACAATTCAGACTGGTGCAATTGGATGTGCACCTAATGGATAAGAAACTTCTGTGCTCATACATATCACTCATGCATATTTAGATGCAAGAATTCATGGAAAACATGGTGCGAAAATTGAGAATATCACTGCCATCTGAAATGTTCTTCTATTTAGATGGAGATAGTACTAAACAACAATCTTGTTGTGGAGCACATCTTCCAATTTATCACGTCTGATAAAGATAGAAACAATGTCTCCTTGGTTTATAAAACATGGAATAAGGTGGAAGCTGATAGGAGATGTTCTATTTTTATTGGAAATTGTTACTCCATTTCTCTAGATTGGCTAATCCACAGATTCCATAACGTAGTCTCAATCACACTGAAAGATGATCGCTAGGAACCTCACACATTTCAAGAAATTGATACTTACCACTTGTGATGGACTCAGCTCAGGTGGCCTTGCATCAATTGTGAAGTACTACAAGTTATGAGAGTGTGTTGATTTAAGTGAGAACAAAGTGGAGGGTTTGTCAAGATCTTGGTTGAATCAATTTAACGGGTTCAAGAGATTTTTTGTATCACTCAATCTTGAGAACATTCGTGACAACTTGGATTATGAGATTTTGGAGGAGCTTGTTGGAAGATGTACATTGTTAGATTGTCTTAAAATAAATCATTCTATATCTCTAACTCAGATGGAGGGTTTGCTTTCTAAAACACCTTGATTAAGTGAATTAGGAATAGGCTCATTCACTAGAGAGCTTTCTTATACAGATGATATATCAAGAATTCACAGGCATATTGCCAATGCAAAAGTTGATCTACGAAGAATTCTTCTCATGAGGTTCGATGGTTTGATTCCGAATCCATCGTCTTACATTAATTTTGAAGCGGAGAAGTGTTCCTCTTAAAAAAATTATGAACAGATCTCTAAAACACTCGGAGTTCCAAAGTTGATTTTAGCAGCTGCAAAAGGTCAACTTAAAATAGCAGATCATAGTTGTTTCTCGCAAAAGTGTTTTTTTTTGCGTTAACCGACTCGTAACGATATGAATGGTTATAGATGTTTTTTGGAACTCTAATTTTAGAGAGTTGAGGCCATAAAAAAACACGCAACTCATATCAAAAGGGGGGAATTGGATATTACATCTCACATATTTTTGCGTTCTCCGTTAGCTTGATGCACCACACACACACACACACACACACACACACACACTACATATTTGAGGTTGCATCACAATCACGTTTACAGCAGTTTGCAGAATCTGCTTCTAGGCACACATTGCTTTGTGAATTTGTCCCGCTTATACATACATATATATATATATATATATATATATATATATATATATATATATATATATATATATATATATATATATATATATATATATATATATATATATATATATATATATATGTGTGTGTGTGTGTGTGTGTGTGTGTGTGTGTGTATATATAGCAAAAGCTTGTGTATTTGTGCATATTCTCACTGACTAGATAAGTGCAAGAGTCAGAGCTAAAGAGAATCTGCTTCAGTCCATCCATTCTCAAATTCTTTCCATAACTCCATTGTTTGCTTCAATGATCATCTGCTACATCCTCTGTGCAGCTACACGTTCTATGGGATAACAACATCTTCTTCTATTTTTGTCCGACATATCTGAAAAAGATGCCATGAATTTTGGCCACTCTTATCGAATGTTGATCATCGCACCTTTCAACTCTGCTCTTTCGTTCACTCTATGATGCTGTTCAATTTATCTAATAATATTGTGACAATATGTTTGTCACACGCTTCCAACACATCTTTGAATTGAGGACAATTATGCTCATATGACTTCTACTTCCATCGTGCCCTCTATTCCTTTGATAACATGAAGACATCTGAAACAACACCTACATGTTTATCATGCCAACGAACTCTGTCATTTGTTTTAGTTTATTACTATCATTACTAATTTTTTTAGTCCAATTTCTGATAGAAGAAAATATCGATTCATCGATTCTTGCACCGAATTTTATCCAGCTGATCTGATTCAAACGTTTTGACCACACCAATCGTTAAGACAAACGCATTTTCAAATTTGCTCTTATGACCGTACACTCAATGTTTACGATGCCGAGATATATTCAAAGTTTGAATGTTTTCTCATGATGAATTCATAGTTTCTGTTGTGCGCAGATTTGAATATAAAAAAAAATAAAAATAAAAAAATATTTTGCACTATTCGTTATGAAGGACAAATCTTCTTCACATGAGAATACAAGCAGAATTTCACTTTCAATGAATGCTTATGTTTAAAAGGGATTTGTAATTGACAAGCTCCATAACTATGAATGCCTTGTAAATGATCTAATCTCAAAAGTCCATAGATCTTCCACTCTTTTCCTATGAATTGTGATAAGAAAGAATGAATGATGATATTATTTTCTACAATAAAACATGAAGACAATGAAAATGATGATTTTGAACAAGCATGATGAATTGTTTGTTTTCCAAAGCTCACAAAATAGGATAGGGTTTTGCAATTGAACTACTAATCATCTCCCTAAGTTCTCATCAACCACTTGAGCTTGCTTTAAGCACCCTGTGTGTGCCGACATTTGGGAACCAGTAGTTGGAGTTAATCCACCCAACTATGCAACTTCATGACACTGTTACCACGGGCAACAATCAAGCACATTACTTCAAAGGAGTTTGAATCAGTACCACTACATGAAATTACAGTGCAATTAGACCTAAAATGCATTCAATCATTGGAACCCTATCAAGAATCCATGCATCCTCAATGGAGAATGGAATTCCTATGAGACAACCATCATCTTCACAAAGTATTCAACAAAGCCCCAAAACACTTCTTCTAGAAGAATAATAGATGCTTATTGTAATAAAGTAAGTCTATGATCTAAGGGTCCAATCAGTTCAGATGGATCTAAAATCAGACACCGTTTGGTCATCCGTGTGTATGACCAAAGATCTCAAACTTAGACTTACTAGGAGGTCTTGTGCTCTTGTGAACAAGTGACCCACTTAGCTGAGTGGTTAAGTCTCAACGATGTGAAGGAGGAGGTCTTGGGTTCAATCCCCATGGGGGACATGGGGAGAGTATTTTTCCCAAAGAGATCTAGAACCTTCTAGAAGCATCCACTTGAGTTAACTCTGGTTAACTCGGACACTTGGTGCACATGTAGTTACATGGCTGACACTTGGATGGTTAGTATCCACATGCCCAAGAAGGCAGTCCCCTAGAGAGAGTTATATATAGAGGCATTTGGTTGGGAGGAGAGTCATCTCTCTAGCACGTGGTGGTCGTAATCCTCATTCTCTTGCATTGGTAATCCTCATTCTCTTGCATTGGTATCAGAGCCTAAGCTTCCACGGAGACCTTGTGATGGCTTCATCATCTTCATCTTCATACATCAACTAGAATTGAAATTTTACGAGTTCCTCTTGTAGGTGGTCTCTTGAAAGCTTCCATTTTTCCTTCTCGGACTTATGCAACATGACAAAAGGAAGGATCTACCTTTATGGTGCAAGTGGGGCTTGAACCTGCCCCCTCTCTGTTGTATCACACATTTTGTATCCAAGAAGGAGATTCTTATCGATGATAATGTTGTGCGATGCATTTTATCTGAGGTGTCTTTCGCTCACGTCCACAGCTCGAAGCACAGGCAAAAAGTGGCTTCAAGAGAACGCCAGCGGGGTTTGAACCTACGACCAAACTATTCACATTATCTGGTGTTATCCAAGATGCCAACGTTCAGGTGTTATATCTCGTCTATTGGTATCTTTCTGCAAGATTATTGAGCATAAGCAAAGGAAAAGCCATTTCCTTCAAACAGTGCTGCATGGGGTTCGGTCCCGCTACATGTGGAACCTAAGGCTTAGCTCTATCAATTTGAGCAACTATGATTCGTGACCTTTGGTTTGCAATTTATACTAAAGTTCTTTTCTGCATACGTTGAGGGAGCCAATTGCAAAAATAAAAGAGACCGACAACGGTGGCATTCCAGGCTCGATCTCACAATGTCAAAAAGAGCTTTTTTTTGTGCTATTCATTAGCTCACCGATGTTGGTAGTTCTATGCTTCAACTAATCTATAAATGTATAAAAAACTGTTCTACAGCTTACATCACAAGCAAAAGGAAGGAGATCGTGATGGTACGACAGAGGAATCTAACTGAAGATGTCTGTAGTATGCCATAAATCTGCTATCCCAGGAGGAGATTCATTTTGCTGCTTAAATTTTTATGTCTGTTCCTCTGACATCCATATTTGCCAGAGATGCGAGGCAAAAGAATTTACATTCTTTTGAGGTGAGAGTTGAGAATTGAACCCATCACCACAACTTTCAGGCTTATCATCTAACCAGTACACTAGTGCACAACTCTGTATAGAAGGGATAGATATAACATATACAATTAAAGACAACAAACCTATTCTCACACTGCAGAGGTGCAGATTCGAGCCCATGACCCCGAGTTAGGCAAACCCACGTATCTATTCTATCTTTCTATTGTGTTTGCTTCACATAAGTCATGATATATTGATGTATGCGATCAATATGCAATCATAGAAAATATGTTATCTCAGGGAATTGAATCCAAGATGTAGGCTTAACCAAGTTAAGGACATGTCCATATGCCCAGTAGCCTCACACGTCCATACTTATATGGATGCGATCAAAGCAATATATGGTTGATATCGATTTCAAATCCAAACTTGAGTAGATGAAAGGAGCACAAACAATGTTTGATCATCACACAAAGCAAACAATCAGAGGATTGAAACCGATTGTGAGCATGGCTATGAAGGTTAGCTCTTCTTTACATGGAAAGATTTTTTCTCGAGGACCTAAGGATGAGCAAAATCCATGCACCTGGAGATCTCAAGAATGAAGAATCATTCTTTCCTGAGGATCAATGGAGGGACGTAGCTAATTGGGAGATAAGTATTTTCCAAGTTGATGATTGGTTTCGATATTTGTTTTTGCTCTCTCCTTTCATGTAGGACGCATTTTTATCATTGAAGTATGGTACTAAACTTCATTCTTGATAATCTTGATGCAAATTATGGAAACCTACAAAGAGCATAAAGATATCGAAACACTCATTAAACACAAGCATAGGCATGCATCTACATCTCTCCTTTC
This sequence comes from Ceratopteris richardii, assembly GCA_020310875.1. NCBI lineage: Eukaryota > Viridiplantae > Streptophyta > Polypodiopsida > Polypodiales > Pteridaceae > Ceratopteris > Ceratopteris richardii. The sequence goes on from CM035410.1 coordinate 52,464,577, forward strand.
AAAAGAATGTTTTCATGCACAAAACACGTTTCCTTCTTGCTTGAAAAGATGGTTAATGCTCAAGTTTTTGCACATGAACAATTATATCTTTTGAAAAAATCTAGCAAGAATGTTTGTGCATGGATGATTGCAAACATGCATTTTCAAGCTCAAGAAATTGCTTGATTTAAGTTTGGTGCATGAAAGAAGAATGCCAACATGTGCATGCATTTGCATGCAAGAACATGCATTTGCATGTGCATGATTGTTGGTTAAGTAGTTGAATACTTGTACTTTTGTTATATCATTTTTCTAACTCGACTTAGGCACCTAGGAAAAAGAGCAAACTAGATGTCAAGTTCGCCACCCTCTGTAGCTCTCAATGATGCTCTCTATTTTGGAGAATCTTCTGTACCTGTTCATAATCCCGTCTGCAGATCTGCTCGTGCACGGAGACCGAGGTCATGAATCAATCCGCCCAGCCGCGTACCTCCCTCGATTTCATGCTCCTTAATTGGAGTAACTAATGTGGCATCTCACATGAGTGCCACATGGCACTCATGGGTTTGTTGGGATTTGCTATATGTAAAAGTGGAGCTGTAGCAATTGCTACTTTCAACTTCTCCATACTTTGCTTCTGTTCATCTCCCCAATGAAAGGCTTTCCCTTTCCCTTTAAGCTGTTTCGTCATCGGGACAACAATCTTGGCATAGTTTTTAATGAATCTTCGACAGAAACCTGCTAAACCTAGGAAGATCTGCAGCTCTTCCAAGTTCCTTGGATGTGGCCATTCCATAATAGCCCTTACTTTTTCAGGATCCATCTAGATTCCATCCAGGGAGACTATATGCCCAAGATATCTAACCTATGTTTTGAAAAATGCACACTTTGATTCCTTAGCAAAGAGTGAATTTTCCCTTAGACCTTGAAATACTTTCCTCAAGTGTTCCAAGTGCTCTTCTTGTGATGTTTCATGAAAGTGGTTGGAGCATTGGTGAGACCAAAAGGCATCACCAAAAACTCATAGTGCCCATATCTAGGCCTAAATGGAGTCTTAGGGACATCCTCTGCCCTAATCCTGATCTGATGATATCCTGATCTAAGGTCAAGCTTGGTAAAATACCTAGCTTGATGTAACTGATCAAATAGATCTTCCAATCTAGGCATTGGAAATCTATTTTTGATAGTTACCTTATTAAATGCTCTATCGTCTATACATAATCTCATAGAGCCATCTTTCTTTTTAACTAGGAGCATTGGCGATGCCCATGGTGAGTTACTAGGTTTGATGAAGCCCTTATCTAAATAATCCTGCAATTGCTTCTCAACCTTCTCATGCTGAGAAACACTAAGCCTATAAGGTGGTCTGCAAATAGGGTTAGTGTTAGTAACAACCTCTATGGCATGGTTAATGTCCCCTCTCTCAGGTGGTAGCCCTCTACGTAAGTTAGTGGGAAAAACATCTCTGTACTCAAACATAAGATCCTTAAAACTTTTAACCACACACTCTTCAAAAAAGAATAGTAGAAAGTCCTGTTCATATTTACATTCATAGCATGAAAATATGCATTAGATGAGCTGTCTGTACAATGCTCCATATCATGAATATACAATAAAAACATGTCCTGTACTTGTTGAGAATAATAGAGACTATACAACTCTAGTGATGAAATCAGAGGTGCACTAGGTACATCTCTCTCTCCTTGAATACAAACTTTACTTCCATTCTTTTCAAATTCGAGTGTGTTATTTTGATAGCTGCGTTTAAGTGTATCTCCCAACCCCCATAGCCACTCTCTTCCTAAGACTAGATCTGTCCTCTCCATATTCATAATTTGGAAGTCCATACAATCTGTATAGTCCTGCATCTTGACTTCCAAACTGGATACCATAGTATCCCATATTCTTTTATCTTGCCCTTGCATCATAGATACAATGTATTTATGTGCACTCGGATGCTGGGGAAACTTTAATTTCTTGACCAAAGCATAGTTTATAAAATTATGAGTAGCCGAGTTATCTATCATGACCCGCATCCTGGTCCCGTATACACTAGCATGCAATTTGACTAGGTCATGTGGTCCAAACTGCTGTGATCATAATGACTGAGTCAAACAACAGGTGTGAACATCCTCGTGCATCACCTCCACTCCCTTGCAGCTAGAGCTACCATGAACAGGAAGGGTCTGCACTAGGTGGACCGCCTTTTTGCCCTTTTTGGGGGCCGTACTAGACTCTGATCCCTTCTTCTTTTCTTCCCCCTTCTTGAGTGGATATTTCCACTATGAATGGCTAGGAGATAGGCACCTAAAACACAGGTTCTCTCTTTTGGCCTTCTCAAACTGGTCTGTAGATAATTTAGGCCCTTGTGATCTTTGCTTTTTAAGAAAAACTTTGTTTTTCCCAAAAGGCAACTTTTGCTTGAATTTAGTTGTACTAAGAGTCTTAAGGGGCTGATCCATCTCCATAGGAGTATATTGAGGACGGTTATGGTCCTCATATCTCTGTGCATACTTGATCGCCTCCTCAACGTCTTAGGCGCATTCCTTCTGACTTCCCTCTTTATGGCTTTATCCAAACCCCTAACAAACCCTCTGGTCTTCTGAAAATCATCTAAGCCCTTAAGTTTCAAAATGATCTCTCTATAGTGGGATAGATAGACCGAAAGAGGCCTACCTCTTTGAATAATCCTGTCCCACTCATCCCAATTCCTCTCCTCCTCATTCTCAGGAAGAAACTCTTTTAGAAAAAGAGTCTCAAACAGAGTCCAGTCAGTAGGGATAGAGTTCGCCTCCTTAAGACTCATCCACCACTTATAATCACGCGGGCCGAGGGAGAGACTCGCCTCTAGCACACGATACTCAGGTGGGGTGCCCTTCAATTGATGCAAATCATGCCACTTTTGTAAAAAAGTGTAGATTGCATCCTTGTTTTTGTCTCCCCGTAAAGGTAGGTGGCTTTAAGTCTTTCAAGAGGGGAGCTTCCCTAGAGCTCTCTCCTTTATGCTTACTAGGAAGAGAAGTATCTTTCCTAGTGAGCTCCAAAGGAATAGGAGGAGTCTCTCTTTCCTTTCTAGCTAGGAAAGAGGTGACACTAGTCTCAAGTGAGATCATTTGCGACTTAAGCTGCTCTATAAGAGATGTGATGCTACCCAGATCTTTCTCTAGTTTAAGGGTTTTCTCTTTCAAGCCTATGAATTGGTCACGAGTGACAAATTCATCTATAAGTTCTTCATAAGTATATTCTTCCTATGAAGGCTCTTTCTCTTCTAAGTTCTCTTCTATTTCTTGCCCTAATTCTACTTCTTCCATTCTAGAATCAGGATCCTCTAGTTGCTCTTTAGGTGGAGAAGTGGTTTCAACTACTTGTTTGCCTTTAGATTCCATGTTTTACTATCCTTCCCCCATTTGCTAACTAGATTTTATGAAAATGAATGGAAGTAAAGCTCAAATATGCAAGAAGAAGAGAAATATATCACAAGAGCACTTCCCCGTTACAAAGTAGAGATGCGGAAGCAAAATCCAAGTGGTCCTTGAAGCTTTAGGTCGCTGATTTTGATTTCTCGTCAGGCCCAAAAAAAAATTGGAAATGTCTGGTTGGTCCGGGGAGGTTCTAAACACCATAAACCATCCAAAACAACGCCAAAAGCATATAGGAAAAGCCCCAATCAGGCAAATTGAGTAAACTGAGCAACTTCAAGGATGTGACAATCCTCGCCAGTCCAAGAATGGTAGCCCAACACCTATACTTCAAGAATTTGAGACTATCCCAAGTGAAAAAAGTGAATTTGGAGTCCGGATGACGAAGAGCTAGGCCCGAGAGTGTCTGCCTAGTTCCTATTGAAGCACTGCAGAGAGATTTTGGTGGGGCAAATCGCATCCAAATCCAACATCGATGGTTTCTAAGCAGAGCTTAGAAGTCTAGCTTCAAAACATGACCAAGATTTTTGAAATCCAATATCGTATGAGGAAGCTATGGTACAGAGAAGCCGGGTATGTCACCGATGGGAAGTGAAAAAACTCCTCTTCATGGATGGATGACTTTGTGAAGCTCAAAACTGAGGAAGCAAAGCTTTTTTGAAACCACCCAAAACCCATATCCCATAACCACAGCCCATATTACATGTATTGATCAATATTTTGTCCACACTTTGGGTTTATAAGTGGTTCTATCCTTGCACTCTTGCAAAAAACAATTTCGAAGGCTGAAAAACTGGAGTTTATCCCTTCATTAGGCGCTTGAAGGATGCTTGCGTCGAGCTATGAGAAGAAGCGCCAAAATCCCACATAGAGGGTCGGCTGCCTGAGAACTCAATATATATAAGATGTGAAGTTCTTTATTCCTTCATCCAAAGGGGAGAGTGGAGAGAGATGGGAGCTTGAAGTTGCCCTATGCGTGCGCTGAAACTTGGTCTCTGTCCACACGTGCGTGCGTGCTGGTCGCTGGTCTGTGATCACGTACCTATAGGCTCTGATATCAGTGTCAAGTTCACCGCCCTCTATAGCTCTCAATGATGCTCTCCATTTTGGGGAATCTTCTGTACCTGTTCATAATCCCGTCTGCAGATCTGCTCACGCACGGAGACCGAGGTCATGAATCAATCCGCCCAGCCGCGTACCTCCCTCGATTTCATGCTCCTTAATTGGAGTAACTAATGTGGCATCTCACATGAGTGCCACATGGAACTCATGTGTGTGCCCTTCTAATGGAGCCCAAGAGATGCTCTTCTATAGGGACTCCCTTCATAACACTAGATAGTTGCAAGGCTCCTGGCTGCCATGCACTAAAGTAGCTAGTTTATTTTTCCTAAATATGATACTTAGGTATCACAAATTAGGAGTCTTGATTAGTCCTAATGACAAACCTAGATGTAGTCATTAGCTTGGATTTGAAAGAATCAGGCATTCAAGTAGGATTGATGAAGTTTCCTTTAGAAGTTTTATCTATTTCTATCCCAAGGTGTGATAAGAATCAAATAAAATCAATTGGAACTTAAATCAATTGAACTTTCAAGTTCAAAGGATAGTTGATATGTTCCGAATTTGAAAAAAGTCATGGAACTTTTGAAGGTCTTTGATTTCATCAGGATGAGTGGTGAACCTCAACGGAACTTTAGTGTTCAATAGTTGGATGCTAGGTTCCATGATTGCATCTCTAGTCAAGATGCAAAGTTTTCAAAAAGCATGGAAACTTTACTAAAGCACTTTTCTGAGGATGAGAAAAGTATGCTTGGTTTTGTTTAAGCTAATTAGAGCTTAAAGAAGAAACCCAAGTCAAAGTAATCCTTCGGAATCAAGATATTTTCCTAAAAGATACGTCAAAGTAATCTTTAAGAACTAAGCTACTTCCTAAAGATAAGCCAATGAAATGAAATAGCCTGGTTAACTGTTTCATTTGTTAAAAAGGAATATCTTTTAGACAAGCAATGAATCTTTAAGTCTTGATCTTGTCCAAAAGTCAAGAATTTCTTTTGAAGACTATTCCAAGATGAATCATTGTCTTATTGTTACTTGATTCCTTGGCAGGAATCGAAAAGTTCTTGAAAGAATAAATCTCCCTAGATGTGAGACTGGAATATTTCAAGAAAGTTTAATAGGAAGTAGTTCCCAGCGATTCCCAAACCACCAGTCTTGGTACTTAAGTTCAAATATTGATATAACTTAAAGGTGTATCAAAGATTCTTAGCTTTGAAATCTAAGAAGCATCCGTATATGCTTGGACTTAAGTTGAGGGAAAGATCTCTAAAATCCTACAGGTAAGCAAAGAAGCTTTCGATAGTTTAGGAGATCTTAAAGATAAAGGCTAAGTCTTTATTTTGGTCACAAGGTCAAGTAGACTTGATCAAGCTTGGCCATGATTATCCAAGAATGTGCGATTGGAACTACTCTATAGATTTCCCAAGTATTGGCAATAAAATTTCTTTTGGGAATAATTCACTCAGTTTAAATTTATCCAAAACTTTTGAAAAGAGTAAGCTGTTCCAAGTCTGAATAGAGTGAAGAAATTCCAAGAATGTAGTCTGCAACTGTGAAGACCGTACTTAAGTCTGTGGAAGGTAAAACATAATGTTTGCTTGTCCTTAAAGGGATTTTGGTACAAATCCAGAGAGCATGAGCGGATGCTTAAGACTTAAGTAGTAGAGAGATTCCTATATAAAGTCCCTGGGGTAGGTACCTAAAGCATCAGTAAAGAAGGAATCTAAAGACAAGAAGTCAAAAACTCTTGTCACTACAAACAGGTCAAGGATAAAACAATTGAACTTGATTAAGTACTTGGAATTCTAATTGGTTTTCATTTGAAAACCCTATCAAAGAAGGATGGATATTCCATCAAGAGGTTTTCAAGTTTCCAAGGCAAAGCACGTGATTATGAGATGATCATGTGAAGGAATCAAAACCTAGAATATCTAGTTAGAGGTAATGCGTGAAACTAATTGATGTAGGAAAGATGGTCTGGGACATCAGAGCATGAGATGATAATTATCTTTTAGTGATACATTGGATCTTGAAGTTAGGTTTGATCTTCAAGGGACTTAAAACTTCAAAGAAAGAGTTTAAATTCAAGGAGGATAAAAGTAATATCTTAAGATATTTCAAGATAGCTTCAAGATCAAGGAAACAGAAGATATGAAGAAAGTAACTTCCAAGATCTTCTTGAAACACTCCAAGACAAAGTGTTGTTGATTTGGAAATATTTCATAAATTTTTGAAAAAAAGTTGGACTTTGATTTTGAGTTGATTTTTTCAACCAAGGATTTGATTGACTAAGTCACGCACCTAGTTCCTAGTGTAACTTGGTAAAATTTACTTTTTTAACTCAAAGAAATGCACAAGAATTGCATTCCCAATAAGAAGTCAGAATGACTGAATATGACCTGAACTTAGTCTCAAGTGAAGCATTATTTGAATACAAAACTCATGAACAGAACCTCAGTGGGTGGACACACTGATGTTGGTTACCACACTAGTATCTTGTGGTTGGATGATGTTTTCAATTTGCTTTGAATCTTTTTGAGAATCCAGTTTATTACTCTGAAAGATAGAAAAAATGCTTCAATGTCATGTTGAAATAGTTCTTTGAGAAGTTAAAGTCGTGAGTAATATAGACTTAGACTCATAACAAGTTTACGTATTTTCGAAGTTTGAATTGGTTGAACAGAGTTTTAGTTCTTTTTTTCCGCTTCCCAAATCTTTTGGATTTGGCTCAGATATGGTATTTGATTCTTTTCATAAAAGTTAAGGGATAGCCAAATAGAACTAGGTAACTAAATTAAACATCCTAGATGGATGTTTTGTACAAGAACCTTTTCAAACATCGAAAGATGACAAGTTCAAGATTGACTTATTCATTTGAGTTTGCTTCAAGTCATAGCATAAATGATTTCCTAGAGTCCAATAAGTTAGGAATTCCTCAATAGATTGACAATTCCCATGAACTTTTAGCTCAATTCTTTGAGAAAAGTATCCTGAGTTGGACAATTTTCATTTGAATTTGAATTGTTCAAGTTATAGTATGGTTGACTCAAACAAAATGGTAAAATTTCTTCTACAGTTTACATAGGATTTTTAAACTCATTAGGACAAAGTAGTCCTCTAGATGGGTGAAAAAATCAAGTAACTGTTGGATGGGAGTTAACCATTGAACAAACATCCAAGTTAGATGTTTGGGACAACTAAACTTCAAGTTCTCCAAAACAAATACAAGTGAATCAAGAGTTCTCAAAGTCCTGGAAGGAATTAAGAATCCTGCCTTTGTTACTAAGTCCATGCACCAGCCATGCCTAGAAATGGACTAGTAATTTGAATCCACCTAGTTCACATGTTTGTGCCTAGATCGCACATTGAGAAACTGTGAATTTGCTAGGGATGTTTTTAGATCCACCCTTATTATTCATTCACTACTTTGTACTTTGACCAGTTTATGAAAGTGCAAAGCAAGATAGTGTTTTGAATCGTTTGGATAGGGATGCCACCACAGAGATGAGACATGTTCTTCCAGTTCTAGAACATGACCATGTTCTTCAAGTTTTAGAACATGAGGCTCGGGGGTTTCCTACAGTTGATATATAGCTCTATTTTTCAAGGACAAAAATATTTTCCAAGGGGGGAAGAATGTAATAAAGTAAGTCTATGATCTAAGGGTCCGGTCGGTTCAGACAGATCTGAAATCAAACACCGTTTGGTCATCCGTGTGTATGACCAAAGATCTCGAGTTTAGACTTAGTCGGAGGTCTTGTGCTCTTGTGAACAAGTGATCCACTTAGCTTAGTGGTTAAGTCTCAAGGATGTGAAGGACGAGGTCTTGGGTTCAATTCCCATGGGGGACATGGGGAGAGTATTTAAATAATAAAGGCAAATTAAGGGAGAAAAAACTAGCAAGGACAAGCAGGAGGAGGCATAGTACATGCCCAATTTTTTTGAAACCAACATCATTTCTTGTAAATTATCTCAATAGGATAGACCTTTATTTTTTCAAATGTAATGAATTTTTTCATTCTAGAGAGCATGGGAAGATTTAAATATGTATACAAATCACTTTCCAGAGCTTAGATAGGTCAATAAAATGGTTAGGATAGCTCTACAAGTAGTGTAGACCTATTTTTAACTAGGTTGACCATTTTGATATGAAGAAGGCCACTCATTTTTGTATTCTCCTTCATTTTCCTCCTTCATTTTTGCTCATTTGGAGTGGCTATGGTGAGGAAAGAGTTTGATCCCAAGGGGTTACATAGTACTTGAAGTGTTTTTTTCCATGTTTTGGTGGCTCCATGCACACATAATAATGAGGTAAGTCAAGTCTTGTCAAAATTTGAAAGTCTATTTTCTCTCTAGATGTTCTAGTTTTTGCATATACAAATATATCAATGTGTAGAAATTTCTATTTTACATGTTTTGATATGAGAAAAATGGGCTACTTCTCACACACATAAAGATGTTGATTCCATAAATCTTGCAACTTGTGAATTCCAAGATTCATTCTTTCTCTCTTCCATTTCTGTCGAAAGCTAGGATCTTCTTCTTGGTTTCCATGCCCCCTATCAAGTGCCTAGTTGATAATTTAGTACTTATGAACCATCCACTTGATCTGATAGGAGACTCTTCATAGCCTTATGGATCTATGGTGAAGAGTCATGTGGTCCAAATTGGTTTTAGATCCACATCAGACAAACAACGTTGATGCATGTAATTGTCATGTAGGACTTCCACGTTCTTGCAAACACTACTATTTTCTATGTTCAAAGTTTGAACTAGGTAGTCTCCTACCTTGTCTTTTGCTTTTTACTCATGAGTAGGCTTATGTTTCACCTTAGCATCATAGTTCTTACCCAAATGTCTAGGAGATATGCACTTAGAGCAAAATTTTTCATTCTTTTCTTTTTCCCTACCTTAGGGGCAAGTCATGTCCTTGAGGGCATGCACTTTTAAATTATTTTCTCTTCAAAATGTTTGTCTTATGCTTGCTTCCCTCTAAGTTTTTATTCTCCCTGACAAGATGTTATGCACCCCATTGAGCATGATCTTCATAGATCCATCCTACTTTTATCCTAATTTTTAAGCTTTTGGTGTCACTTCTTTTTGTTCAAATCCTCGAATAAAACCTCTGACTTTATGAAAGTAATCTAGGTTTTGAAGTTTGAGGATTATTTCTCAATATTCAGAAATGCAAAGTGAGAGGGGATGACCTATTTGAAGGACCATGCCCACTCTTCCCGATTTCTAGCATCCTTTCAGTGGAGAAACACTTTCTTAAAGAACTTTTGAACAGAATCCAAGTTTTAGGAATCCATTGGGTTTCTTTTAACCTCATTCAATAGCCCAAAGACCAATGACTTTGCTAATAGAAAATTGGCTCTCTATGAATCTTGGAATCTATCTTCTTCAAGACCTCCTTACGTGTGCATAGTACTTCAAATTCTTGGAAAAGGGTGTGCCACACTTGCATATACCTCAGAGACACTCATTACTCACTATAAACCTCACAAAAAAGTCAGAAATGAAAAGAAAAGTGAGGGACAAGAGAAAGTTGCAAGATTCCTAAAGAAGAACTCTAATCACAATAGAGAAAAAAGTACAAAAGTAAGCCTTGATTGAGCTTTATAAAACTTTGAGTCACCTTATTCATACCAAAATAATTAGGCTAGTCAAAATAATCCTAAATTACTTGTAGAAATATATTAACTCGTTATTGACATGTGTAAGCTAACCAAAAGGGGATACTACGTCCAAATAATTTCTCCCGCTCTTGGGAATTAAAAAAAATGATACATGCCATAAGAATGGGATTTTCCTAAAAAGGGGAACTTGTTTAAAAAATATACTTTCTTTTTCTATTTCTTAGTCTTCCAATCCATGATACATGACAAAAAATAATACATGCCATAAGAATGGGATTTTCCTAAAAAGGGGAACTTGTTTAAAAAATATACTTTCTTTTTCTTTTTCATTTTCTCATGCACATGGTCTCCTAAAGGGGAACTTGTTTAAAAAAT
>CM035410.1:52492544-52520044 GCA_020310875.1 Ceratopteris richardii
AAGAGGAGTCAAGTTTCTTTTCTCTAGACGAACATATACAGAGTCAATTCCCGTGAATTGATTAGACTTTAGGCCTTCAATCTAGTCGGAAGGAACCACCTTTCTTCTCTCTTTCTCCTCTAGAAAGTCTATTTCAAATAAGGCAATGAATCAACTCAGAATTTAGAAAAGATTAGTTAAATTAGTAATTCTGTCATAGGGAGATCAAAGGGGTTAAGATGCTTAGGCGACAAGTGTTCGTGAAAACATTTCATCTTCAAAAATGTTCTAAAGACTTCTTGGAACTTTAAGAAACTATAGTTTCTCATACAAAGCACTCCTTCTTTGAGCATAAATACACAAGTATCCATATATCCCCTATTCCTCTCTCCTTTCTATGAACCCCGCGACAACGTATATGTATAGGTATAGGTATAGGTATAGGTATAGGTATATGTATATGTATATGTATATGTATACGTATATGTATATGTATATGTATATGTATATGTATATGTATATGTATATGTACATGTACATGTATATGTATATGTATATGTATATGTATATGTATATATGTATGTGTTTGCTCATATACATGTGTATTTATATTTGTATGTACATGTATACAAATATGTTTATTGTTATGTGTATGTTTATGTATATGTATATGTACGTGTTTATTTATATGTGTATGTGTACATATACACATATGTATTTGTATATTTATATGTATATGTATATGTATGTATGTATATTTATGTGTATATGTGTATGTATATGTATATCTATATGTATATTTATATGTATATGTATAGGTATATGTATACGTATATGTATAGGTATATGTATATGTATATGTATAGGTATAGGTATGTATATGTATATGTATATATGTATATTTATGTGTATATGTGTATGTATATGTATATGTATATGTATATGTATATGTATATGTATAGGTATATGTATACGTATATGTATAGGTATAGGTATAGGTATGTGTATATGTATATGTATATGTATATGTATATGTATATGTATATGTATATGTATATGTATATTCATATGTATATGTATATGTTTATGTATATGTATACGTATATGTGTTGAGAAAGGGGAGCAACAAACCCTATACGCCTGACATAGAAGTGAGAGTCTCGTGGTCTTTTGAACGTTTATGAAGTTAACAAACAAAACAGATTTCCACGACAGACAAGACAAGAGACGAACATGAACTCAGAATACTGGAGATTAAGCAACAGACACTACAGTAATTCTGTCATAGGGAGATCAAAGGGGTTAAGATGCTTAGGCGACAAGTGTTCGTGAAAACATTTCATCTTCAAAAATGTTCTAAAGACTTCTTGGAACTTTAAGAAACTATAGTTTCTCATACAAAGCACTCCTTCTTTGAGCATAAATACACAAGTATCCATATATCCCCTATTCCTCTCTCCTTTCTATGAACCCCGCGACATACCTAGTGAACCCGACGTGAAAGGAGGAGAGTGTAGAGATCCTGATCCTAGTTTAAAGAGTGGTGCGGTTGAGTGAGCTCATTGTGCTTGACCATTTATGGGCGACGCAACGATGGATGTTATAACCCAACTTCTGCGCTTTCAGCAGGACGAGAAAAGACGGAGTGCCATCCAGGCATTTCATGAGCGAGTAGTCAGAAGAAGTGGATATTTCAGTGGTAAAAATGTTACTCGGTTTTGCAAGGAATATGAATTGGAGGCACGATACCTTGGTACGGGTCTAACACCATTAAGTGACCAAGAATTAATAGACAATTTTGTATACGTTTCAGAATTACATTTGCGTGACCGACTAGTCGTGGATGCACCTCGATTAGTTGTAGAAGGGCAAATAAGATGGTCACAATACAAGATGATACTCACAAGGATGTTTGCACTGGATGACGAAGATAAAGTGACTAGATCCACATTTCTAAAGTGGATACATAAACCAAAAGATCAATCCATTCTAGATATAAAAAGGGAGTTTGATCAGCAATTTGCAGACTTATCTGATTATGATAGGAGGGCTATAGATCAAGAAAAGGTATCCTTGTTTCTCCGGGCTATAGATTCGAAAGCCCGAGAAGAAATTTTTCCACAATTACAACAGATAGGAACTGAGTCTGGTCTTACCGAAGACTGGGGTAATGTAGATGAAGCTGTTAGAGGATATGTAGAAAAGCAAAGAACTTTGTCTAAGTTCATGCAGAGCTGGCATGATGATATGCAAGAAGAACAAGCTCAGGCTGTTCAGCAACCTGTACAGAACCCTCAGGTAAACCTACCAACACCAAAGGACGTTGTGCCCACTAATACAATGGAAGATATGTTTAAAAAGTTTAGTGACCTTACGATTCAAAGTATGAAGCAGATGATTGAATCTCAATCTTTACAAGCACCGGCACCTAAAAATCCAAAAGCTCCAGAAATTAAAAGATGTATTTGGTGTGACTCTTTGGAGCATAACAGATACTCATGTGAGAGCTTCAAAGAAGCATTAGCAAAGAATTTGGTATTCGTTAAGGAAAAGATGATATATGACTCTAAGACTGGAGAAAAAGTAAACATTAATTTTGGTCGGGGAGGAATGAGAATATTCTTCCCTGGCGCATGTGAAAACGTTGCTTCAACATCGCATACGTATGCATGTCAGGTAGTTGACGAAAATAATGATTTAGAACCGTGGTCTAAAGTAATAAAGTCCTTAGACCGCGGGAAGATGCATCATGAAATTTTAAAAACAGCTAGTAATGAAATCCGAGGGGTAAGTGGATGGGATGATCCTGTAGATACTCTCTCGGTTGTTACATACCTATGCTCTTCGGTAGAGCATGAAGCAGTAGTGGAAGAGAAACGAAGAAGAACTAATGAGGGTGAAGAGGAGAAGAGAAGAACTAGGCGTCAAGTAGAAGCTTCACATGAACAACCTCAAATACCAAACCAAAACCATCCAACACAAACAAACCAACCCACTCAAATAGATCCACCATCACAACCAACAATAATCCAACCAAATAAAATTCCGACTCAAGTCCAAATTCCTACTTCTGCTGAGATGCCAGTCTCTACCCACGATAATATTCCTCCTCAAGATCAAGAAATGCAACCTGTGAAAAAAGGACAAGGAAGAGTGAGAAATCCCTCATATATGTTAAAATCGCACATAGAGCAAGCCACAAATCTTAAACAAGTTCTCGAGAAAAGAGTGCTCGATAGTGTAATCGAATTTACACTTGGTGAGTTACTGGGAATAGCAAAAAGAGAATTTCTAGAAGTAATGATTGACCTCTTAAGAAGGAAACGACAACCAATAGCTGACATGCAAGAGATTGAAAGAATGGATGAAGAGACTCCTGTTCATACTGTGCAAGCGCAAGTACAAGAGCTAAAAAATGTACTTGAACCAATTGAGACTAATGTTCAACCGTGCGTGCATGAGGAAATATCCTTGGAGAAGAATCCTTCCGACATAACCCCTTCGAGTTATTACACTAAAGATCATTGGGCTCGAGCCACAACTGAGACGTTGGTAAGATTAGAGAAAATTAGCACTCCAGTTGTCGCTCTTATTGATCATGGATCTGAAGTTAACTTGATGTCCAAAGATCTCTATATGAAGGGGAAATGGCCAATAGACATGCAGCCTGGTTGGAGAATTAAGGCTGCGAACTCGATGCCAGGTGAGTTGTTTGGTGCATGCCCGCAGGTTCTAGTTACAATTGGAGATATCAGTGATTATCAAAATTTTTTCGTACAAGATCATTCTAGTTACTCATTGATTTTAGGGCAGCCATATATTACTGCATTAAGAATGGAAACAAGAGTCTTAGAAGATGGATCGGCTTATGCGCGAATCCGTAGTAAGGATGGGAAAAAGGCAGTTCAATTCATGACGGTATGTGTAGATCATATCAGGAATAGAACTTCTCTTCGGACAAGACCTATTCCTGAAGAATACGAGGATCAAAGTTTTTAAAGGAAGCTTTCATAAGTCGGGACTATGAAAGCTTGAAAGGTGAAAAGATCCCGAATGTAAATATGTTTATATCAAGTTTTTTAGCACTTTCTTCGACAAATTCATTTCAGTTTCGTGTTTTTTCTGAGTTAAAAAAGTGGGAAAAACAATACATAGCGGATCTTCAAAGAAACTTTCATGGATGTAGAGTGCTTAACTTCGACGAGGAAATCTCTGGAGTCTTTGATGAGATATTCTTTGCAGACACATTGTTTGATCTGCAAGAGTTAATTCAAGGAAAAAGGAGTAATTATGTGATTCAAACACACTCTATTTCCATGTATAAGGAAATAGCAAAGTTTGAGCAAAATGAAATAGGTAAAGAAGTCTTCGTTGAAACAAAATACAAAACAATTGATAAAAAGATAAAGCCAGTCGCAGTTCCACTTCCTGAAGATAGTAATAAACTTATGGATGATGTTAAATCTCAGCCACCTCTCAGAGATAAGAGAAAAATAGGCCATAAATTCACTAAAGAAACACTCGAGCGAATTCAATTAGGGAAAGATGGTTTCCTCAGCGAAAAAGAGAAGAATGTATTCTCTCGGATGTTATTTAAGCATGGAAAAGCTTTTTCTTTCAATGCCCAAGAAATTGGATGTGTAGATCCATCTGTGGTGACACCTATGATAATTTTCACAATACCACATGTACCTTGGAATCTCAGACCAATTCCAGTACCAAAAGCTCATATTTCAAAGCTAATTGATCTGTTGAATGACAAAATTAGAATGGGGATTCTTGAGCCATCAAGTGCTCCTTATTCTAACCGTTGGTTTACTGTACCAAAAAAGAATGGGTCATTAAGATTTATCCAAGATCTACAGCCAGTGAATAAAGTGACAATTAGAAATATGGGAACTGGGCCTATTGTAGACGAATATGCAGAAGCTTTTGCAGGAAGATCTATTTATTCAATGGGAGATTTGCACTCTGGATATGATCAATTCCAGCTAGCTCTCGAAAGCCGTGATTTGACGACTATGAGGACGCCACTTGGGCTTGTGCGCATGTGCACTTTGCCGCAAGGTGCCACGAACTCGGTGGCACATATGATGAATGGTATGCATAAAATTCTTAGGGATTTTATTCCACATTGTTGGAGCAAGTCTATGACAAGCCTAAGTATTGGCTTGAGTCTCACAAAGTCATTAAAGAAGCTTCAAAATGAAGACTATGTAAAGTTCACTTGTGAACTACCTCTTGTAACTTTTGAAGAGTTTACTTAATGTAAAAGTAAGAGAATCTTAAGTGGTTGAGCCCACATGATCAAGAATGGAAAGAGGAGCCACGAATTCGTGATTTGTGGTAGGTAGAGAATCAAATCAATCATTGATTGATTGGAGAGTGATTGAGGGAAGTTAGCCTCCCAAACTCAACTATAAATAGATGGCAGTTTTAGTCGTGGTTAGAGAGACCTATGTGAAGACCTCCAAGAGCTGAGCTTTATGCCATTTCAAGGTGTGATTACAAAGCACACATATGTATCAGTAAGTCATTGTATTGTACAAGCAATATAGTTTCATTTTTATGATTATTTGAGGTCATCTTTCCATGTTCTTGTGATGTGTACTACTCACTGCCATTACTTCAGTTTTTCTCAGTCAGCTTGCAGAGATTGTTTCTCTGCACTTGGTTCATCATTTTCAGTGATTTAACTTGGTAAAGTTAGCTCTATAAGGCTACTATATGCTCACAAATTTTCATGTCATTTGGATGTTGGAATCTTCAGTTATGTTCATTTGAAGTCAATAGGGTATGTTCATCTTCACTTCTCTGTCAGGTACCCGACTTTTTCAGTCATCTTGTCAGAGTCATTTCTCAGTGTTTACTCATCCAAATTCAGTGATTTCAAGCTTGTTGGATTCAGCTTACTGTCTAGTATAAGCATATAAATTTTCATGATCATTGGATTCTTACATCTTGAGTTATGTTAATTTTTCTACTCACTGGTCTATTTCTGTAGCAGCCCGTGAAAATCGGGATGATGTCATCACTTGTTAAAAGTCATTCTCAGTGTGTGGTTTGTTATTTTTGATGAGATTACTCTCTAAAGTTAGCTCTTTAAGCTACCTAGCCTTCCCCAAGAGGAATTAATCTAATTGCTGCTGTGCTCAGAGAATTATGTAAAACACTGGACAGGTGTATCAACCAAGAATAGCAATTTTTCACCTCTGAGCTAACTCCAACTTATCTGTTTTGATCTATCTTTTTGAGAGTGATCTTCCAAGGTACATAGGGTGTCTAATACATCCATTGGCAAGCTAAAAGGGCCCACCATCTACTCCTGGAGTTCATTTGGCTGGTGTAGAGCAAAGATTTTGCAACACCTCTTCATCTTCAACACATACCTATCCATCTCTTCACAGTGGTATCAGAGCAAGGTTGGACAACATGGCAGATGGATTTCCTTCATCAATTGACAAATTGGACAGAGGTAACTACTCAGCTTGGTCATTAAGAATGGAAGCTTATCTCCAAGGTAGAAGTTTATATGGTTATGTGGCTGGAGATGAAGTTATGCCATGTTTCAGGAACAAAAGTCAACCAATACAAGAAGAGCAAGAAAGATTGAGCACATGGTGCTCCAAGGATGCACTTGCAAGGTCTTATCTCCTCAACTCTATCTCAGATTTTTTGTTGCCTCACATTAGAAGTTGTAAGACATCTCAGGAAGTATGGGATGCACTTGAAGCTTTCTTTTCTTCAAGTACCAAAGCTAGGAAGCATCAACTATGGCTGGATTTCACAACTCTCAAGAAGGCTCCCAAACAAAATGTGACTGATTTTGTCACAAAGCTCAAGGACATAGCGGATCAGTTGGGAAGCATTGGAGAGGTAATAGATGAAGAGCAAATTGTAAGGCAGGTCATCAATGGCTTGAAGGCAGATGATAAGTGGGAAGCATTCACCACAGCTATGGATTTGTACATGGACATGCATGTACCTGATTTCAACACACTCATTGGACAACTACTTACTCAAGAGGCAAAGCTTATCAAAAATGGAGAAAGCTCTAAAGGTAATCAATCTTCAGCTTTATACACGGATAAAAGCAAGTCTAAAGATAACAAAGGAAAGGCAAAGAAAGTGGATGATGAAGCAGGTACATATCAAGCTAACTATGCAGGTAGAGGAAGACATGGCAGAGGTAGAGGAAGAGGAGGTAGACAAGGCAGGGGGAGATCCCAAGACTCCAACTCATGTTCTATTTGTGGATTAACTAATCATACAACTGAAAATTGCTTTAGGAATTCCAGGAATCAAAGAGGCAGAGGATACAATAGAGGAAGTTATGGCTACTCAAGAGGAAGGTTCAACAACTACCATGGCAACTACAACAACTACAATCATTCAAACTATCAAGGAGGCTACAAAGGAAGGAGAGACTACAATAACTACACAGAAGACTCAAACAAAGAGGATTCATTATTGATCATGAACATGGCTATGCCACAAGGTAAATCTGATGAGCATGTTTTCTACATAGATTCAGGTTGTTCAAATCATGTGGCAGGAAATGTGGCACTCCTATCAGATTTAGAAGATCCAAGGAATAAGCATGAGGTACAAACAGGAGATGATACAAAACATCTTGTGGAGAAAATAGGCAATGTCAAAGCACCTGATGGAAACATCAACCTACTCAGTAAGGTACTCTATGTCCCTACCATTACAAAGAATTTGATAAGTGTTGGGCAGATAGTAGAGAAAGGGTTGCAAGTCAGGTTCACAAAAGCAGGAGCATTTGTTGAAGATCCAAGTCAAGGATTCAGAAGAATTGCAAAAGGTGAAAAGACAGGTAGATTGTTCACATTTGAATTACAGGACACTAGAAACATTGCTCTCTTTAATTATGGTAGTCAGACACTCACAGAATTGGAAGTATGGCACAAAAGGTTAGCACATATTGGTGAAAGGTCATTAAAGCAAATTTGCAGGGACCAAAGTGTACTTGGACTTCCTAATTTGTCAAAACAACATATGATTTATAAGTGCAGTGCATGTCAATTTGGAAAGTCTCACAGGTTACCATTCATGAAGAAAGGTTATATGCATGGAGATCTCTTGGAGTTGGTTCATACAGATGTATGGGGACCAAGCAAGGAAGCCTCAATATCAGGATCAAGGTATTATGTTTCCTTTATTGATGATTGCAGCAGATGGACTATCCTATTCTTTATGAAACACAAAGATGAAGATTTTTCATGTTTCAAAAGATATTTGGCTCTTGTGGAGAATCAAACAGGTAAATCACTAAAAAGGCTAAGGTCAGATGGAGGGGGAGAATACTTCTCCCATGATTTTGATTCTTTTCTTCAAGAAAGAGGAATCAAAAGAGAGGTAACTACAAGGTACACTCCTGAGCAAAATGGAGTGGCAGAAAGGAGGAATAGGACAATTGTTGAAGCTGCAAGGTCTATGTTAAATGAAAAGCATTTACCTAATTACTTATGGGCTGAGGCTGTATCTACAGCCACTTACTTGATTAACAGGTTGCCTTCAAAATCCCTTGATGGGATGACTCCATATGAGGCTTGGAATGGAAGAAGACCAAGTTTAGATCATTGTAAAATTTTTGGATGTATTGCTTTTGCTCATGTTCCTTCACAGGTTAGAGGCAAGATGGATCCAAAAGCAGAAAGGTGTGTATTTATTGGATATGACAACAATCAAAAGGGCTACAGGTTATACAACCCTACCAACAAAGGATTCTTGGTAAGCAGAGATGTAGTTTTTGATGAGAACAATTCATGGTATGAAGATTCATGCAGGAAGATCAATTTACCATATGATCTTGAAGAAGATTTTCCAAAGCTTGGTAGAGAACAATCAAAGATTGAAGAACAAGACACCTCAGAGGATGATGAAGAATGTCAGATGGAAAAGATCAAAGCATGGAAGTCTAAAGGTAAAGCAAAATTACAGGAACTTGGACATGAGGCAGAATCATCACATCATGGCCTAAGAAGATCTATGAGGGAAAAGAAAAAACCAGAAAGGTATGGGTTTGACACCTCATTAGTAACTAAACATTCTATCTACATAGCACAGGACATAAACCAAGAGGAGCCATCATCATTTGAAGAGGCCAAAGCAAAAACAGAATGGAAGCATGCAATGAAGGAAGAGATTGAAGCACTCGAGGAAAACAACACTTGGGATTTGGTGCCCAAGACTTCATCCATGAAGGTAATAGGCTCAAGATGGGTCTATAAACTCAAGAAGAATTCTGATGGTTCAATTAATAGGTATAAGGCAAGGCTTGTAGCAAAAGGCTTTGCACAAACTCAGGGAATTGATTATGAGGAGACATTCTCTCCTGTGGCAAAGATGCCTACTATTAGGGTTTTGCTTAGTATTGCCTCTTCCAAGAATTGGAAGATACTTCAACTAGATGTAAAGAATGCATTCTTGAATGGTTGGATAACAGAAGAGGTATATATGGCACAACCACCTGGTTTTGAGAGTCAAGTTTATCCTGATTATGTGTGTAAACTTAACAAAGCATTGTATGGTCTCAAGCAAGCTCCAAGAGCTTGGAATTTCAGGCTTGTTTCATTCTTGCAGGACAAAGGCTTTCAACCAAGCAAAGCAGATCCTTCACTCTTTATTAAAAAGAGTAATTCCGAGGTCATCTACCTATGTGTATATGTAGATGATATTATATTGACAGGAAATGATGCAGATGGTATGAAGAAGATCAAAGATCAGATGAGAGAAGAGTTCAAGATAAGTGATTTGGGTTCACTTACCTACTTCCTAGGTTTGGAAGTTGTCTACAAAGATCATGGTTTGTTTCTCACTCAAAGAAAGTACATTAAGGACATGTTGGCAAAATTCAAGATGCAAGATTGTAAGATTGCAGGTACTCCAATGGAGGTCAATCACAAATTGAGCTCACATGAAGGTGAACTCATAGAGGACATCACATCATATCAAAGTCTAGTGGGTAGTCTCAACTATGCCACATTGACAAGAGTAGATATATGTTACAGTGTGAGTGTGCTAAGCCAATTTATGCACACACCAAGGAAACCACATATGGATGCTGCCAAAAGGATTCTCAAGTACCTCAAAGGAACCATAAATGAAGGACTTTACTATCCTTATGTATCTGATTTAGGTTTGAAGCTATTTTCTGATGTAGATTGGGCTGGCTCCAAGGAAGATAGAAGGAGCACTTCAGGTTATCTTACCTTTGCAGGTTCAAAGCTTATTTCATGGTCATCCAAGAAGCAACCCACAGTTGCTCTCTCTTCTACTGAAGCTGAATATAGAGGTCTTGCCATAGCTACACAGGAAGCTATGTGGATGAAGACATTGTTCAAAGATCTTGGATTGGAGTTTGGAACTCCAACTATTTTTGGTGACAATATGAGTTCTATTCACTTGGCTGCTAATCCTATTTTTCATGCAAGGACTAAACATATTGAAGTTCATTATCATTATGTACGAGAGAAGATCCTAAGCAAGGAGATTCAAATATCATATGTGTCCACTCATCAACAATGTGCAGATATTCTAACTAAAGCATTGGATGGTACAAAGGTTTGCAAATTCAAGGCTATGATTGGTTTGCAGGTAATCTTGGAAGATTGAAGACCTCAAGCATACTTGGCTTGAGGGGGAGCTGTTGGAGCAAGTCTATGACAAGCCTAAGTATTGGCTTGAGTCTCACAAAGTCATTAAAGAAGCTTCAAAATGAAGACTATGTAAAGTTCACTTGTGAACTACCTCTTGTAACTTTTGAAGAGTTTACTTAATGTAAAAGTAAGAGAATCTTAAGTGGTTGAGCCCACATGATCAAGAATGGAAAGAGGAGACACGAATTCGTGATTTGTGGTAGGTAGAGAATCAAATCAATCATTGATTGATTGGAGAGTGATTGAGGGAAGTTAGCCTCCCAAACTCAACTATAAATAGATGGCAGTTTTAGTCGTGGTTAGAGAGACCTATGTGAAGACCTCCAAGAGCTGAGCTTTATGCCATTTCAAGGTGTGATTACAAAGCACACATATGTATCAGTAAGTCATTGTATTGTACAAGCAATATAGTTTCATTTTTATGATTATTTGAGGTCATCTTTCCATGTTCTTGTGATGTGTACTACTCACTGCCATTACTTCAGTTTTTCTCAGTCAGCTTGCAGAGATTGTTTCTCTGCACTTGGTTCATCATTTTCAGTTATTTAACTTGGTAAAGTTAGCTCTATAAGGCTACTATATGCTCACAAATTTTCATGTCATTTGGATGTTGGAATCTTCAGTTATGTTCATTTGAAGTCAACAGGGTATGTTCATCTTCACTTCTCTGTCAGGTACCCGACTTTTTCAGTCATCTTGTCAGAGTCATTTCTCAGTGTTTACTCATGCAAATTCAGGGATTTTAAGCTTGTTGGATTCAGCTTACTGTCTAGTATAAGCATACAAATTTTCATGATCATTGGATTCTTACATCTTGAGTTATGTTAATTTTTCTACTCACTTGTCTATTTCTGTAGCAGCCCGTGAAAATCGGGATGATGTCATCACTTGTTAAAAGTCATTCTCAGTGTGTGGTTTGTTATTTTTGATGAGATTACTCTCTAAAGTTAGCTCTTTAAGCTACCTAGCCTTCCCCAAGAGGAATTAATCTAATTGCTGCTGTGCTCAGAGAATTATGTAAAACACTGGACAGGTGTATCAACCAAGAATAGCAATTTTTCACCTCTGAGCTAACTCCAACTTATCAGTTTTGATCTATCTTTTTGAGAGTGATCTTCCAAGGTACATAGGGTGTCTAATACATCCATTGGCAAGCTAAAAGGGCCCACCATCTACTTCTGGAGTTCATTTGGCTGGTGTAGAGCAAAGATTTTGCAACACCTCTTCATCTTCAACACATACCTATCCATCTCTTCACACACATCTGACTATGCCATTCATTGATGATGTTCCTATTAAAGGCTGTGAAGAAAGAGATAGAGACGAGACTCTTGATGAGGATGGATGTAGGAATTTTGTTAAAAAGCACATAACTGATTGTGAATCCATTCTCAATCGGCTGGAAGAGGTTCATTTGACATTGTCTGCTGAAAAATCAGTATTTGGAGTGCAAGAGGTTTTAATTGTAGGAAGTTTGTGTGGACCTAAAGGAAGGAACCCATGTCCAAAGAAAGTAGATGCCATTCAGCACATGAAAGAGGTCTGGTCCTCGATCACTGAAGTGAGGAGGTTTCTTGGGGCATGTGTTTTCTATGTTGTATGGATTCCCCATTTTGCCCATATTGCTGACCCACTTTATCAATTGCTTAGGAAAGGGCAAAGATTTCAATGGAAAGATATCCATACTCAAGCTGTGAGAAAATTAAAGAAAGCACTTGCAGAAGCTCCATTGCTTAGAAAGGCTGATTATACTGATAATAAAGAAATTTATATCACCATAGATACAAGTCCGACAGGTATAGGTTGGGCGATTGGCCAAGAGGATGATGAAGGAAAAAGATATGCAATTCGTTTCGGAGCTAAAGTTTTAAATGTTTGCCAGAGAGGCTACCCTCAAATCAAGCGAGAGCTTTGTGGAATAGTGACTGCGCTAAAAAATGATAAAGAATATCTGATTGGGGCAAATGTGGTAGTAGAAACAGATTGTTTACCATTGTTGGGAATGATCGTGAATTGTTCCACTGCAGATATTGCCATGTTAAGATGGATAGCATATATTAAGTCGCTAAACCCTGAGTTTGTTCATATAGCTTGAAGGAATAATGTGGTGGCTGATATGCTATCACGAGCTATGTATGAAAATGAAGATTCGATGACTTCTAATGATGAAGAGATAGGTTTGGACTTTTATGCTTCACATGTACATAATTTAAGCCTAAATGAACCATCTACTGGACTAAATAGAAAAGAGCCCAAGCGTCAAAATGAAAGGCTTGGAATTTGTACTGAGTCTTCAAAAGAAGTTCAAAATAGCTTAGGAAGAGGGAAAGATAACAGATGGATAGAAGAAGAACCTTACAAGATCCAAATAGGAATAACAGAAAGATTTAATGAAGACGAATATGAAAACGAGTGGAAGGAAATCGGGAGATATTTAAGTATGAAGTGTCCTGATCTTAGTTGGAGCAAAGAAAAATTTCGTACCATTCGAAGAAAGTCAAACAATTATTTCCTGAAAGATGGATTACTCTGGAAGCGAAGGATTGGAATGGAAAAGATGCCCCAGCGAGTTGTAGGTTGTGAAGAATCGAGAGGAAGGATTATGCGTGAAATGCATAGCTCACTATGGGCCGGTCATAAAGGCTTTCAAGGAACTTATGAAAAGATAAGGGAAAGATACTGGTGGCATGGGATGTATGTGGATACCCAAAATTACGTAGCCACTTGTAAACCTTGCCAGATGTACTCCAATGTTAGACACAGAGATGAATTACATCCAACATATCCTCTTAATATTCACTATAAGTGGGTTGTTGATCTAGTTACAATGCCATTAGGGGTGCATCAGATGAGGTATATTGTATTAGCAAGGGAAGACCTAACAAATCATGTTGAAGGAAGAGCTCTAAGGACGAAAACTACAAGCAATGTATGCAAGTTTCTACTAGAAGACGTGTTTAGTAGATTTGGTTATGTGGAGAAAATAGTTGCCGATAAAGGTGAGCTTGATGCTCAGGAAGCTAAAGACTTCTTTAAAAAATATGGAATTCGATTATCACTCACCACCGCTTACAATCCTGAAGCTAATGGAAAAATTGAGCATGGTCATCCACCAATTATTAAAGCTTTGTCTAAGGCTTGTGAGGGGAAAATAAAGAATTGGCCAAATTACCTTCCATTTGCCCTTTGGGCAGATAGGATGACATACACTAGAACTACCGGATATATGCCAGCAGAATTGATGTATTGTCAAAAACCTATTTTGCCGACGGAGTCACATGCTTTAGCGTGGACTTCCTTGCCTTGGGAAGATGAGGTGTCAAGAGAAGATCTTCTAGCAGTGCGGATTCTTCAACTAGAAAGAGGAAAAAATCTGGTAGAAGAAGCTGCATTTAAGCTTAGAGCTTCTAGAGAGAAAAATAAAATTGCATTTGACAAGTCCCACAGGTTAAGGCCAAAAAGGTTGAAGGAAGGGGACTGGGTACTTGTTTATGATAGCTCATTGAATACTCAATATGAGGCTCGAAGAAAACTGGTCAAGAGATGGTTTGGTCCCTATGTGGTATGTAAAGTTTTTGATAATGGAACATACTCAATTAGAGAATTAGATGGGACCAAGTTAAAGGATTTAATTGCTGGAAAGAGAGTTAAACTCTTTAAAAGAAGAGAGAATGAGAATTATGAGACGATAATAAATGAAGACGAAGAAGAGGGAAGTGAAGAGGAAGGAAGTGGAGATGATGAAGATGAAGACATCAATAAGGAAAATGATTAAAATAAATTATATCGTAAGATGGTGTATATATATATAAAAACATGTATATATATATGTATATATATAATAAAACCATGTAGACAAATAACGAGATATGAATCCGTCTAGATGTAATAAATAAATAAAGTAGCAAATAAAGTAAATGTATGTGTTTTACTTATTCATGACCTTCTATTAATATTAATTTTTGTTCCTTGCAGGGTACTGACAGAGATTTGTGACCAGGTTATTAATAGGAAGTTTTTTTTTAGGTTTGATTGGACTGTTTAACTATCTTAGGATCTGGAATGGACAGTGAAGATTCCAATGATACATCCATTCTTGAGGGTAGCATTCCTGAAAGATTTAGAGAGACGTCAAGGAGTGTGCCTGAAGGAAGAACCTTAGATAGTTCTTTCATATCAACTTACTTGCTCCCTACACCAGAAAATGAAGAAAGAATTCCTATAGAAGAGTTTGTTAAAGATCGTATCACTAGGGAGACCTTGATCTCATCATCAAATGAAAGAAGTATGCTCAGGTATCGAAGGGCACGAACATATGGAGAAGATGATACTTTGGATGACCGTGAGTCATATATGGAAGTGGACCCAACAGCACTTCTTGTATATAGTCGTGACTTAGCAGAATATGCAGAACTCTTACAACAGCTTGCCTTGTTCCGTAGGGAACGTGAAGGGGGTGAGACGTCTTAAAGATAAATTAAAATGTTGTATTAAAGATATGTGTAAATAATGTTTATTTTGAATCAAGTTAGGTTTTTTTTTTATGAAGAATAAAGTCAGGGAAGATCCTCGGAGATCGGCAAGAAAATAAATATCAATGTATATAAATAAAGCCAGGTAATATTTTCCTTTTTTGAATAATTGTTTTTATATAGATTCGTGTGAAATAAGCCTCTGATTTATGCAGGATGACCAAGTTCAAGTTTTTTTTAAAGAAAGAATGATTAAAGGCGACAAGCTCGAGCGGCTTCTGATTTTATACTGGTGAGATGTTATTGTTTCAGTTTCTTTTCCTCTCATGTATATATGTGTATGTATGTATATATATATATATCCATATGAAAAGACTACATGGGTTGGGCATATAACATGTAAATAAATGCATAATTAAGAAAAATTAAGTAGAACAAAAATCTCGTGCCACTAATTAGATTACATGTAATGTATAAGGGCCAGGATTATATGAGTAAGGTTAGAAGATGGACTAGAACTTTCGAGAGCAAGACCTAGGAAGGTGAAGGGAAGACCTAGACTAAGTATCTGTATATAGTAGTGTTTACAAACACTTGATGAGTGAGACACTTCGACTTCTACTCTTGATCTCTCATCTGACCTAATCTTCAGACAGATTATATCTTGAGAAAAGAATTCTTATACCAGCCAACTATCTATATGTATGTGTATGTGTTGTTGGGTGCTGCGATGAGCTAGTAGGCGGGTGGAACTACCTTGGTCGGGTGATTAGGGCCACGAGCTGACGCTAGTTGTGTCGTATGGCCTAACCTACATGTTGTTATGCGCTCATACGGGTTGATAGGCGGGTGGAGTCACTCTGACCGGGTGGTCAGAGCCACGAGCTGACGTTGATTTCGTATGAGGCTGACATTGTGAATCGTGCGCTATGTCGGGTCGGTAGATGGGTGGGCTAAACCTGGCCGGGTGGTCAGGTCCACGAGTCGCATCCGATTTCGACATAGGCCGAAAAGTGTGGAAAAATAAATAAATAAAAATAAAAGCAAAGATATAAAGGTTGAGCTGGGATAAAGAATTAAAATAAAGAAAAATAGAATAAAAATATGAGAAAAATAAGAAAAGGGTCTGAAGGGGCTTCAGATGATAGAAGATCAATAGGGAAGCCAGAAGCGAGTTTCATAAATCGAGTTAGTGAAGACTGGTATATGCAAATGCTTCGGATAGGCTACTAGATCTGACCGGGTCGAGTTAACGAGAGAGCTAAGAAGTTTTCGATTTACTCATATGATTTCTAGTCTAAGTGCATTAGTGTAATCTGATATGTTGTATGAGGTGTTTTTGTCTACCTCTCTTCTCTTAATGTATGCCAAGTTTAATGTGTTTCCAGATTTCACGCATCAAGTTAAAATTTTCTTTAAGTCCTGTTTATATGTTATGACTACTTGATACTCGTTCGTGTTTGTTGGTATGTATGCAGGTTAATTGGCACATCCGGAGGACGCACAGGTTCGGAGGGGGTGGATGTCGTCGTGATTAGGATTCAAGCCTTGAACATCAAATTACAGAGACCAAACAAAGCCCTAATAAAAATGATTTTATGAGCATGATGTTCGATATGGACATTATCAACACATCTAATACCGGTGAAATCTATCCCTTTATGTGGATCTGATTGCACATAAGCGCTCGATATGTTTTCTTTCTATTTATTGTTATTGAATAGTATGACTCCGGTTGTTTGAATGCTTTGAAATAGAGAGTATCAATGTAATAAAAGTAATGAAATATGAGTGCATGTAATTTAAGTGTGACTTATGTGCACGTAGATGAACTTGTATATGTAAAGATTTATATATATGCATAAATGTGCTTTAAGTGGAGCATACAGGTCAGGATGATCCTATAAAGAAAGGAAAATTATATGGTCAAAATTCACGTGCATGCGTTCTAGAGCTTGGAAGGGAACCGGATGAGGAGCAGGAAATCCTTAATCGGGAGTCAGGGACTAAAATGGAAATTCCCATGAAGTGAGGATTTCAGGGGCAAAACAGCTTCCATAGCAGTATCGCGTGTCTGACAATTTCGGGGTTTTTTTTCGGCACATGATGCCTGCATTATCGTACTCGTGGAGATCGAGACATTTTCACATGGCGTTTGGTGTTGTAGCAACTTGTGACAAGGTGGCATCATACTTTCGGAGCTCTCGAGCTATCAACTGCTGAATGTTAAAGGTCATCTGGTCCGTTGAAGACATTTTTTAGCAATTCGAGTTCATGTGCAAGAAATGAATCACATGGGCCCTCATCGAAGAAGGCCGTGAGAGCTATATGAGGTTGATAATGATGCTCTGGAAGGCTTGGGGGAACGTGGAAGGAAGGAAGAAAAGTCTGCGCAGATATCGAGCTGCTGAAAAAAAAGACAGGACTTGACTGGAGGGGAAGACTGCCTCGAAGAGAAGAAGGAGAGGACCAAACATGAGCTGCACTTTATACACTTTCTGATGACAAAGATGTCCAAGTTGAACAATTAATCTGTGCACAGGTTAGTTTTATCTTCGATAACTATTATTCTCTACAGATCAAGCGTTTGCAGATATACGAGTAGCACAACAGAAGTTTGCAATTATACGACTACTTATAGAATAGATTTGGAATTGTGTTTTTTTTTTTTTCTCTCTACACAACAAAAGTTTTCTGTAATCTTCAGATTTTAAGGAGAACTTCAGATGTTAAAGGCTGTAAAAGAACAACTGAACAAGAGGAAGATTCTCCTTCATTTGATTTTCACGTATTCTCTGATGTGTAATGAGCTTTTGATTATGGTGCTTTGATATACTGAAATGGTTGAAATCGGTATGTGTGTCTGTTGTGGGATGCTTACTGTCACTTTGTGCAGTGTTTTATGGCAGTGTTTTGATGGCGAAAAGCATGTTGAGTTTCAGGTTTCAGGTCTCACTTGTCTGAGAATATAATTAATGTTATCATGGTTATATTTTAGGTTAGCCTACTTAGTGGATAACCCAAAAACAACATTCGACTTGACAGAACTCACTTATGATTAGCGTTCAATCAATGTACATGTGCACATCGTCCTAATGCAGTATTTTGTTTATGTTAGTTTGCATATTAGTGTGGTACAATGTGTTTAGGTTTACTACAAGCAAGAAGACATTTTACAACTATCCAAAAAGACGAGCTACAGGATCTGATATGTGTAGAGGCTTTAAGCTGATACATATCTGCATCTCTTCCTAATGCAGCAGTGCGTTAGATAGTTTGCATTTGTTGAGTATAATGTTGTTGTTTTAACAAGGTAGGTGTATCTGGAAAGCTCTTCGAAAACACTTATATCTTAAGTATTCAGATGTATATGAAAAGCTGCAATTGTTATATTGAATGCAGTCTACACAGTTTTGTATGATTTCATGCTCTCGTAATGTGTGTGTGTGTGTTCATGGGAGCTTTGTTTTGCATGTGAGTATACATGCATCCATAATTTAATTTATTACTCCTACCATTGGGCGTTGATGATGGCAGTGGGAATGCTCTTCTCAATTGACATGACAGTGTAGTTGATGGGTGTAGCATTGTAATCGAGCCTACGGATGCAGATTTTGCCTTGGCCCCAAAGTTGCGGCATGCGCGGGTTGCGTTGGAACATTACATGGCTTTTGTGATTCCACAGGAATTCGCTGCAGTGCACAAATATATAGAGGCTTCCCATGCACAGACCGTCTCTGTCCACATAGTATTTCAGGATATTGCTGACCATAACAAGTCTTGCGAGTCAGAAGACTGTCTCCTGGCAGTCCATTCGTACTAGCAAGCTAGCAAATGTAAAGAGTGTCTCCTGTCAGTTCATCCGGACGAGGGAGCTAGACAATCATAGGTCTTTAGATTATTCGGAAGTAGAATGAAACAGCTTTCTCCCGTTCTCCATAAAATCTCTTAAGAGTTCCACTGATCGTCACTCCTTTGTCAAACAAAGAATGGTCTGTTTATCCTTGAGAAAGAGAAAATCATTGGCTCTTAACCTGCTCGGGACATAAACCGAACCAATTTCCGTGAATTGGTAAATTTTAGGCCTTAAACATATTGGAAAGTGAAGAGGAGTCAAGTTTCTTTTCTCTAGACGAACATATACAGAGTCAATTCCCGTGAATTGATTAGACTTTAGGCCTTCAATCTAGTCGGAAGGAACCACCTTTCTTCTCTCTTTCTCCTCTAGAAAGTCTATTTCAAATAAGGCAATGAATCAACTCAGAATTTAGAAAAGATTAGTTAAATTAGTAATTCTGTCATAGGGAGATCAAAGGGGTTAAGATGCTTAGGCGACAAGTGTTCGTGAAAACATTTCATCTTCAAAAATGTTCTAAAGACTTCTTGGAACTTTAAGAAACTATAGTTTCTCATACAAAGCACTCCTTCTTTGAGCATAAATACACAAGTATCCATATATCCCCTATTCCTCTCTCCTTTCTATGAACCCCGCGACAACGTATATGTATAGGTATAGGTATAGGTATAGGTATAGGTATATGTATATGTATATGTATATGTATATGTATATGTATACGTATATGTATATGTATATGTATATGTATATGTATATGTATATGTATATGTATATGTATATGTATATGTATATGTATATGTATATGTATATGTACATGTACATGTATATGTATATGTATATGTATATGTATATATGTATGTGTTTGCTCATATACATGTATATCTATATTTGTATGTACATGTATACAAATATGTTTATTGTTATGTGTATGTTTATGTATCTGTATATGTACGTGTTTATTTATATGTGTATGTGTACATATACACATATGTATTTGTATATTTATATGTATATGTATATGTATGTATGTATATTTATGTGTATATGTGTATGTATATGTATATCTATATGTATATTTATATGTATATGTATAGGTATATGTATACGTATATGTATAGGTATATGTATATGTATATGTATAGGTATAGGTATGTATATGTATATGTATATATGTATATTTATGTGTATATGTGTATGTATATGTATATGTATATGTATATGTATATGTATATGTATAGGTATATGTATACGTATATGTATAGGTATAGGTATAGGTATAGGTATGTGTATATGTATATGTATATGTATATGTATATGTATATGTATATGTATATGTATATTCATATGTATATGTATATGTTTATGTATATGTATATGTATATGTGTTGAGAAAGGGGAGCAACAAACCCTATACGCCTGACATAGAAGTGAGAGTCTCGTGGTCTTTTGAATGTTTATGAAGTTAACAAACAAAACAGATTTCCACGACAGACAAGACAAGAGACGAACATGAACTCAGAATACTGGAGATTAAGCAACAGACACTACAGTAACGACCCGCTCAGTCACCTAGACAGACAGTCTGGTGATTCATCACGGAACCGTCACTGGCGCACCTTTCTTTGATTTATATAACTTTTTTACAAACTGTTTGTAACAACTTTTCACTCATGCGAACAAGATTCAGTTACATATTCCCAATCCGGTGGCCGCTAACACTCTGGCACGCACGGTGGACTTGAACCCGCAGGTTTTTACAAAACTATTGCTCATCGATAACACCTTCTAAGTACATATTTCTAGCTAATCTAAAGGTTTGGGCGATCTTTTTCTTTAGAGTTTCTAATAACTGTTTTAGGGTGTCTGGTTCTATTAACTGTGCATCTATTCGTACCGAACTTAGAGCTATGGCTTCATTGAGCAAAATTTTTGCTTGGGTCTGCAGAAAGGCTTCCTGTAAGTAAAATTTGTTTGCCAGTGCCGCATCTCTGGATGTCTTCATTTCGGCAACCTGTTGCTCCATCTTTTGTACTCTTTCCTTCTGATTTTCCAGTTGATTCTCTCTTCTTTCGATTTCTTGAATTTGAAAGTTTACTGTTCTTGAGTATGATTCTTTTTCGTGTCTGAGATCTGAAATTAGCTTCTGAGTCTGAGCTTCCTTGGTCAAATAATGCTTGAGCATATTGTTGACATCTGATAGATTTTCTTTTGTCCTTTGAAGTTCTTCTTCTGTTAGCTTAGCTTGGGTCTGCTGTTCTTTGTTTTGCTGCACCAGTTCATTGAGTTGGACTCTGGTCTCTTCCAATAGGTTTCCTAATGCTATTCTGGCATCTTCTTTATCCTTTAGCTCGATCTTCAACTGAGTGTTTTCGGCCTGTGCTTCACTTAATAGCTTGTCCTTTTGGTTGAGATCTGCTAGTGCGGCATCTCTTTGTTCAGCAATTTTCTGTTGTTCTGCAAGTTGAGCTTGGAGTTGGGTAATTTGTGAGTGGAGCTGATGGTTTTAACCGCATCTATCTCTTCTTGCAGGGGCGTGATGTCTGCTTCTAGGATGTCCGCCTTGTGTTGTAGCTCATTCCGGATGCTATCTGTGACTTCTCTCATTTGGATTGGTAATTGCTGTGATAGGTTGATGAGCAATTGACCCATGTTTGCCAATTCAGAGATTACAGGAATCGAAGGAAGTGGGAGATGTTGGCGAGGTGGAGATGCGGACGTGGTGAGGAGTTGTTGGGAGTTGGGTGGGGAGTAGTTTGGTGATGAGGAAGAGGAGTCAGCGGTTTCGGCAGGGTGAATGGGTTGGATGGGGATAATGGTTACGATTGGCGGCTCCGGTGGGGGAATGGGAAGAGCAGAATTGGATTGTGTTACCTTGGTGTGTTGTGCAGTTTCTTCGGTTGTGGAGTCAACTGCCTTAAGCAGCTCTTCGAGTACTTCTTTAGCAACTTGTGCTTGATCTGCTTGCTGTTCCCTTTCAGACTGTTGCTGGGATGCTTCTTCTGTAGAAGTTGTGTCAGCTTCAATACGATTTTCCTATTCTTGTTGCTCTTGGGAAGATGATTGTGCGGAAGATTCATGCTGCATCGATGTTGCGGTGTCGGGGAATGTTTCTTCGTCATGTTTTGCTTCTTCTTCATCTTTGGTTTCTTTGGCTGATCCCTGTGCTTCGCTCTCAGAAGAACTGATTCTGATCCTCTTTCTGCGGAAGAGTTGGTTTAGCTCCTCTTCATCTTCTTCCTCATCATCCCATAATTGTACGGATTCTTCATGTCGCAAAACTGGCCCACGGGGTGGTGGTTGTGCTGTGAGTATTGTCGGAAAAAGAAAGGACAGGATGTGCGGTAACCTGGACCTTGGCATGCCTTCCTTGTTCACCTGTTTAATTATGGATACACACTCTAGGTAAATGCGGTGGAAGAAGAATGATGCAAAGTTTACTGGTTCTTGAGCAGCTAAATCTATGGCGGAGTAGAAGGGATGGGATATTCCATAGGTGCGTTTTTGTAGATTGAGAATAGCGACAAAGAATTGGAGGGCTGATCTTTCTGGTTCCGGTCGACACAGGATTGCATACTCGTTTGAGGAATACCTAGGAAATAGTTCTATCATTCTTGCGACTAGCAGACTCAGGCCATTTTCCCGACCTTGCGAAGGGAGTCTAAACGCTTCTGCAAAAGCTTGGAAGGTGATAAGTGTACGGGATGGGAGGGAGGTGATCGGCCAACTCTGCTCGGTGGCAGGTGTGTTGGCGATGGTGGAGATGATATGGGCAAAGAATGGGTGGGACTCCACTGAATGCCAAGGCAGTTCAGCGAAGTTGGATAGCCCACGAATGCGTAGGAACTCTCCTACGTCAGTCGGGAGTCCATCACAGAAGGCGGCATAGTTAGCCAAAGCTTCCATGGCGCACACAGAAACAGTAAGCACAAGCACGCAGAGCACAGGGTAAGCACACAGAGCACAAATCACACAAACACAATAGCGATTTTCGGCGAAACAGAAAAGGTTAAGTAGATGCGTTGCAGTGGAGAGCAATCAAGAGTGACTAATCATCGCGTGGTATTGAAATGATAATTCTTAACTTCGGTGTGCATGCGTGAGTAGCTGGCAAGGGCAGGGTGGCTGTGGACATAATTAGGTATCAAAACGCGGATATTTATAGACTTATTTTATTAAGCATGCCAAAAAAAAGAAAAGAAAATAAAGAAAAGAGAACGCCAAAAAAAACGCGGCTAAGTGAAATGTCAGTGTGGGTTAGATGTGTGTTGATACGGCCGCAGCTTCGAACCGTTGATGACTTTCGGAAGAGGAATTACAGTCAATGTAGTCAACCGAAAAGTTGTTGGGCCCACTTGTTCAGAAATCCGGTAGGGACCAAACCATCGTAACTTGAATTTGCCAGCAGAGCGATTCGACTTTGCATTGTAAAAGAGTACAACTTGTCCCACCGAAAAAATTGGAGTCTTTAGATATCGATCATGTGTTCGAGCTTGTCTTAGCTGTACTTCCTGCATAGTCAAAAAACAGTGCCATCGATGCTCGTCTAATTCTCTGAGTGTATCCAACCGAAATGACAGTGATTCTTCAGGTAGCAGTTTCTGAGCGATTGCTACTCGTAAACTTGGTATAACTATCTCCATCGATGCTATTGCTTCTAATCCATAAGCTAGTTTGAAAGGGGTTAATCCTGTTGTTACCTTGTATGTAGTCCGATATGCCCATAATATTGCAGATAGCAGTTGATCCCATCTTTTCGGTGCTTCTAAAATGAGTTTTCGAAGCATATTCAACAGAGTTTTGTTTGTACTCTCAGCCAAACCATTTGCACGAGGATAATAAGGTGAACTAAATTTATGTGTGACGTGAAACAAATGTGTGAGTACTTTCATTAAATTGTTGACAAAATGAGTGCCTTGATATGTAACAAGTTCCAGCGGTAAGCCAAAACGTGGAAAGACATCCTTCAGTAGACACTTAGCTACCGCAACAGCTGTGGCAGACCGTAAAGCCCAGGCTTCTGCCCATCTGGTAGCATAATCAATACATGTGAAAATATAACTATTATTATTGAGGATTGCTGGTGGTGTAATAGGGCCAATGAAATCTAGACCCCACTTCTGAAAAGGCTCTAATGGCAAGACAGGTTGTAGAGGGAAAAGATGACGTTGAAGGGGCTGTCCAGATCTCTGACAACTATCACATTGTTTGACAAACTGTGATACATCCCTGTACATAGTAGGCCACCAGAGATCACTTTGCAGAATTTTCCGGTGTGTTAAGTCTGCAGCAAAATGGCCACCGGAAGGAATTGAGTGAGCCAAATTAATGACTGAGTTAACTTCATGTGGTGGAATACAACGAAGTAAAACTCCAGTGTGATCTATATAGTATAATTCCCCAGCAATCAACCGAAATCGACGACTGAAAACTGAAATTTTCTTTCGTATTGCAAGAGAAGTCTGAGTAGGAAGGTATCCATCAACGAGGAAGGTCAAGATCTGATCATAATATGTAGATGGCATAGGTGGGTCTGTAATTTCATTATTAGTCGATTCAGAGACATAAATTGCCGGTGTTGTGTCATCTACACCGACCGGAGCTTCACCGGAAGCGAGACAGAAAATCTGCTAAGGCATGTGAACTGCCTAGCCGATGAATAACTTCGTAGTCAAACTCTTGTAATAGTAGAACCCATCGAGCAAATCGACCACCTAGATGCTGCTGCCAAACTAGATAGACAAGTGCAGCATGATCTACATGAAAAGTAAATCTACGGCCCAGCAAAAAATGTCTCAATTTCTTGACTGAATATACTAGACCTAGACATTCTCTCTCTGCTACAGAATAATTCTTTTTAGCAGGGGCTAATCTTCGACTTGCATAGTACACTGGTCTGAACCACTTATCGGTTTGTTGCATTAGAACGCTTCCTATTGTTATATCTGAAGCATCAACAAATACATGAATTGGGCGATCCCAGTCAGGAGGCTGTAAGATTGGAACCTGTGTTAGTAATCCCTTTAGACGATCAAAAGCAGTTTGACAGTTCGGGGTCCAGTCAAATTGTCGAGGGGTCTTGGTTATCAATCG
Organism: Ceratopteris richardii; assembly: GCA_020310875.1. Taxonomy (NCBI): domain Eukaryota; kingdom Viridiplantae; phylum Streptophyta; class Polypodiopsida; order Polypodiales; family Pteridaceae; genus Ceratopteris; species Ceratopteris richardii. The sequence continues at coordinate 52,517,627 of CM035410.1, forward strand.
GTTCAGTGGTATTGCCAAATGAGCAAGCCACCGCAAGTGCCGACCATGCCATCTTACTTGGCCCATAAAGCACATTACTTCCTTAGGTGTAGTGGGTACAGGTGCTTCTAACACAGCTGTGATTTTATCTGGATCCACCTGTATGCCTTGTGCAGATACAATGTGACCAAGTAGCTTTCCACATGAAACCGCAAACACGGATTTGTTTGGGTTCAAACGGAGTCTGTATTCTCTGCGCAGCACCGTAAATGGAACAGGTGTGCTATCATCTTACCAAAAATTGAAAAATCATCAAGATATACTTGCATAAAAGAGGTAAGGTAAGGAGAAAATATTTCCTACATACACCTTTGGAATGTACTTGGGGAATTCCTTAATCCAAACCACATAATTGTACATGCGAAAACACCCCAGTTGGTAATGAAGACGGTCTTCCGTATATCTTGTTCAGCCATTCTAACTTGATTATACCCACTGTACCCATCTAAGAATGAATACATTTCATGTCCTGCTACTCTATCAAGCATTGTGTCAAGAAAAGGGAGCGGAAATAGATCAGGCACTGTAGCTGCGTTCAGTTTCCGGTAATCTACACATATTCGTAACTACTTATTCTTTTTAGGGACAATAACAATTGGTGAGATCCATTCAGCATGCTCTACTGGTACAATAAATCCGACTTTGAGTAGCCTATCAAGTTTTGCCTTTACTGCAGCGTGCATTTCTACTGGTGTGATTTGTACCATATTAGCCATTGGGTTTTGACGTTCTTTCTTCCTCTGATCATACTCAGCTGCATCCTTACAAAATCTTCTAATGTGACCAAATTCACCACAGAAATGACAGCGCGGTGGTGGTAGATTAGGATTTTCCGGTGCTGGTCCGGCCTGCCAGCGGTTTGCATTGTAATTATTATTTCTCTATCCTCTGTAATTTCGATATCCTTGTTGCTGGTTGTTTCTCATTTGCGGAGGTACATAGTGATTGGCTGGCTGCCCTGGTTCTTGTATAATTGCATTGACAGTTGCTGTTCCCTGCACTTTGGCGTTATATGCACAGTTTTCGGTGGTGTGTCCGGTAGTGTTACAGATAGCACAAAACAAATGATTAAGTGCACAAGTGGCACTAGTATGGCCTGAATTCTTGCATGTAGTGTAGTACATCTGTCTGGTCGGGTCTTTGGCGATATTTCTATTTGCTTTTAACCACTCCAAATCTTCTGTAAATCCTCCAACCTTGTTTTCCAGCTGCAAAGCCATTGCAATCACTGCATCTAGCGTCATAGCTCCTACATAGCGTATGATCATAATCTGTTTAAGTTGTGGAGTCAAGCCATTGATAAACCATTGGGTAATAACGTCATCCGGTAGGTTGGCATGTGCTGGTGGTAACTGCCTCAAATGAGTCCTGAATAGAGTGGCGTATTCCTGTAGTGTTTGATTTATCTTCTGTCTATTGTTTTGCAGGTAGTCAAAAATTTCGGCTGGATTCTTCTTTAGCCTGAATCTCTGCAAAAAGGCATCCCTTACTGCTTCATAGGTGCCGAAATGGTTAATATCATATTCTGTAAGCCATCTAGCTGCTTCGTTGACCAATGTCGATTGGAAAACAATAGCCTTATATGCCGGATGAGGTGGATGGTTGAGCACTCCGTAACTTATCTCAAATGTGCGTACATGAGCATCCGGGTCATCTCCTGGGAATCCACCAAATTTGGTGTACGTTACTCCTGTTGGAGTCGGCCTTGGTGGGCATAGTTGTTGTTGTTGCTGCTATTGTTGTTGTTGCCCGTTCATGGCTCTGATGGTTGTATTGTGACTATCTTTTATATCCCGGGGCTCAATATCTGAACTATTGGAGTCTATATCGTCGGTCTGTGCACTTTCCGGTTCGATAATCTTGTTCAGTATGTTTCGAATCTCGGTTTCGAACAGGCTACCTTCCTTCTTAATGTCAAATGTAGGGAAACTTACTCCCAACAGCGGTGACTGGGCTGAAGATTCACCGAGAAATGGTAAACCGTCGCCGGAAAACTGCGATCTTTCAGCAACTGTTACCGAAATATCATCGAAATGTGTCGAATCTTCGCCAAAACAAGGTGTTTTTTCTCCTTCACTAATTTCCTTGGCTAAAGTGTTTCTAGTCGTGAACAGATTTGAATCTTTATCCAATGTTGTTAAACTAACTTCATTCTGCGTCCTGGTAGATTCTGGAGTTACTATATCTTCGACAAACTGTGCCGAAATAGTACCGGAATTTACCAGAGGCGTAACACGTTCCACCGGAATATGACCGGAATCACTACTAATGTTCTTTACTTTCTTGACAACTGGGTTAGATCTAGTTGTACTTCTACCTCCCGGAGTCGTTCTTAGTAAATTAAGTACCCCAGGCTGGCGGTTCTTTGGATACGTTTCA
>CM035410.1:52527544-52542544 GCA_020310875.1 Ceratopteris richardii
CAAGTGCGCATAGTTTCACTTCCATGGGCATTCGTGTAGGCACGATGTTTTCATAAGTGATGTTCTTTCTAATTTCCTTTCCTTAGAGTGAGGAGAGGAATAGAAACAGAAGGAGAAATTTCGGGAGGAAGATTCCTAGGAAGCGGCAGAAAAAGGCACGTGAAGAGACGCAAGTACAGGGGAGAGATATATGGAGAAGGATGGGTACTGAAGAGCACTCTCGGAGAGGAGATATAGTGTGCTAGACTTTTGTCAAAAGAAAAGAAAGAGGGAATAGAAAGAAGGCCAGTTCGAGGGAAAATGCAGCAGCTGAAGGACGCTCCAGAAGAAAGGAGTCGAGGTGTTGTGCTCTGTTGGTCCTAGGGAGGAAACGCGCCATAGAGTGAGACAAGAGGGAAGAGAATGATACAGTGCAGAAGAAGGCGGAAACGTTTATATTGATCGGGAGAAGCTGAAACTAGGAGGACAGTATTGATCAGAAAAAGAGCTGCTAAGTGGATACTAAAGGGAAGTAATTCAGCCAAGAAGAAGGAATAACAGGTACTGTAATGTTTAAAGTTATGAACTTGTTCTCTTAATTTCGTCATACCTTTGAACTATGCCTTGAAGATTATTACTAGATTAGATCAAATATGAGTACTTTGTTAATGCTCAAATTAATTTCTTAGAAAGGTCCAAAGATGTTCGAAGAGTAGAGAAATGATTTGAATTTTCTACAACTAGGCTATTAACGTTATAATATGGAACGAGTCAGTTTCTTTTAAGTTCTTTTTTTTGAGGACAGCGCCAAACAGTGTTGCGCTTTCTTTCATCCGTCTAATCTGATTCTTGAGTTAAAGTGAGTCTATATGATTTTTTGGCACTCTTTTATTGTAGCAACAATGAGGTCGCTTCCATTTGGAAAGCATTCAACTAGAGATTGTTTTTCTCCTGAGTCTATTTGTACTGAACTTTCGGCTATTTGTCCTCTGAGCAAATGTAAGTGTGTGTTCGTTGAGTTTTAATTTACACTCCTCTTTGTGTAAATCATGTGCTGCTAATAGACCATATACCATATAATGATGATGTTTTAAATGTCGGCTTGATGGTTTAGTTAACTGCTTAAATTGATGGTGTCTTTGCTATCTACAAAGGACATTTGGGAACTTCTTGATTCTACGTGATCATGTAATAGAAATGTCCTATTTCATTTAGCAGGCAAAGATGAGTTACGAGGCCTAATGCTCACATCATGCTCAATCTGTAAGCATCCAATCCGGAACAACATGTATACTCGCTACAATTGCAAACCATAGATGGAATTTATTCGATGATTGCGCCTCTGTTTAATGAGTTGAAAGAAAATGCACAACCGTTAACTGACGAAAACTACTTCTAACGTTCAATCTTGAATGGATATCATTTCTGAATTTGAAAGGTTCTTTGTTTGTACCTTATGTGATTTATGAACGATGCCAAGAAGGAAATGCTGTGCAAACTGCAAATGCATTGCAATAATCATGAAAGAGTAGACAGTCGATTTATTCTCAAATCAGGGTCACGTTAAGAAAAGAGGGCGCTCAAATCTATTGTTTAATTTAGGTGCAAGACATCATAAGTGATGCGAAGGGATTATTCTGTAGTAATTCTGGATTGTGGCGATTATCTAATTTGGTGTTCGATTTGGGTCCCAAATGAAAATGAGCTATGGACTTAGGTGCCAAATCTTGAGCGTTCGCGTATGGCAACATTCATTAATCTGTCAAGTTTCTATATTGTTTTTCTGTGTGTTTAGTTGCCTTTGATTTTGACAAAACATCTGTCTTGCAAGGATGTTCATTGATCTTGTTAGTGAGACATGCACTCTGCCTAACTGGTTCAAAATGCTGCTCCTATTACCATATGCCAACTTAGTCAAGACATGCCAATAATTTTTTCAAGTTCTCACAGTGTTTCCCTCCGTGTTTAATTGCTCTTTCACCTTGTCCAAAGAGGAGCAATTCTGTTGGCTCCAGCCTCAGATTCAGCAGCAGTGTGGACTTGCATTTTCAACTTTGCAAGACAATATGGATGATGAACTGTGACAAATTGATTTATGTACATTTATAACACAGAGCATCTTTGATACTCGCTATACTTACTTTGGAATCGTGGTTTACAGTTCATAAATGGTCATTATATCTGTCATATATATGCATCAGCTCTATATGCGTTTAGTAAGAACTTCTATTTATCGTAAAAATCTTATTTTTCTTTCTCTCAATTAAACCCATAAAGTGGACTCGCATGCAAGTATGCAATAGCATTATTCACTAGGCCGCTACGTTGTGGGAGGTAGTATCTCATAAAATGTGCACGCAGTTAAATCCCCCTATTGGAGTGTTTTAAGCATAAACGGTGTGTCATATAGTATAAGTAAGCAATTCTCATTCTCCTGCAGTTTTGAATATCTTCATTCAAAGCAAAATTGTTGCTTCTAGGATTTGTGACTATCATGAGTAAAAATAATGCACAAGATTATTTTAATATTAGGCAAGCTCTAAACTAATTTCTTGGAATTGACACAAAATACTGTAGACTTCGTTGATTCAACTAAATCAAGAATCCAATCATATCAACCATAGCTAAGACTCCTAAAAGGTGATGTTGACATATTGTAAGGAAATTTCTATGCTCACTCCCTCCTTCCCACGAAACCCTCGACATACCTGGTGAACCCGACGTGAAAGGAGGAGAGTGTAGAAATTCTGATTCTAGTTTAGTGAGTAGTGCGGTTCAGAGAGCTCATTGTGCTTGATCATTTATGGGCGATACTACGATGGATGTTATAACTCAACTCCTGCGCTTTCAGCAGGACGAGAAAAGGCGGAGTGCCATCCAGGCATTCCATGAGCAAGTAATCAGAAGAAGCGGGTATTTCAGTGGCAAAAACGTTACTCGTTTTTGTAAGGAATATGAATTAGAGGCATGATATCTTGGCACGGGTCTTACGTCATTAAGTGACCAAGAACTTATAGATAATTCTGTATACGTTTCAGAACTGCATCTGCGTGACCGACTAGTTGTGGACGCTCCTCGACTAATTGTAGAAGGGCAAACAAGATGGTCACAATACAAGACAATACTCACAAGGATGTTTCCGCTTGATGACGATGACAAAGTGACTAGGTCCACATTCCTAAAGTGGATACATAAACCTAAAGATCAATCCATTTTAGATATAAAAAGGGAGTTTGATCAGCAATTTGCGGACTTATCTGATTATGATAGGAGGGCAATAGCTCAAGAAAAGGTATCCTTGTTTCTCCAGGCTATAGATCCGAAAGCCCGAGAAGAACTTTTTCCACAATTACAACAGGTAGGAACTGAGTCTGGTCTTACCGAAGACTGGGATAATGTGGACGAAGTTGTTAGAGGATACGTTGAAAAGCAAAGAACTTTGTCTAAGTTTATGCAGAGCTGGCATGACGATATGCAAGAAGAACAAGCTCAGACTGTCCAGCAACCTGTACAGAACCCTCAGGTAAACCCACAGCACCAAAGGATGTTGTGCCCGCTAATACAATGGAAGATATGTTTAATAAATTTAGTGACCTTACAATCCAAAGTATTAAGTAGATGATTGAATCTCAATCTTTACAAGCACCGGCACCTAAAAACCCAAAAGCTCCTGAAATTAAAAGATGTATCTGGTGTGACTTTTTGGAGCACAATAGGTACTCAGGTGAGAGCTTCAAAGAAGCATTGGCAAAGAATTTGGCGTTCATCAAGAAAAAGATGATTTATGACTCAAAGACCGGAGAAAAAGTAAATATTAACTTTGGTCGGGGAGGCATGAGAGTATTCTTCCCTGGCACATCTGAAAACGTTGCTTCAACATCGTATACGTATGCATGTCAGGTAATTGACAAAAATGATGATATAGAACCATGGTCTAAAGTGATAAAGTCCCTAGATCGGGGAAAGATGCATCATGAAATTTTAAAGTCGGCTAGCAATGAGATCCGAGGGGTAAGTGGATGGAATGACCCTGTAGATACTCTCTCAGTTGTTACATATCTATGCTCTTCAGTAGAGCATGAAGCAGTAGTGGAAGAGAAACGGAGGAGAACCAATGAGGATGAAGAGGAGAAAAGAAGAACTAGGCGTCAAGTAGAAGCTTCACAAGAACAACCTCAAATACCAAACCAAAATCAACCAACACAAACAAACCAACCCACTCAAGTAATTCCACCATCACAACCGACAATAATCTAACCAAATCAAATTCCGACCCAAGTTCAAAATCCTACTTCTGCTGAGATGCTAGTTTCTACCCAAGTTAATGTTCCTCCTCAAGATCAAGAGATGAAACCTATAAGGAAAGGTCAAGGAAAAGTGAAAAATCCTTCATACATGCTAAAATCACACATTGAGCAAGCCACAGATCTAAAACAAGTTCTCGAGAAAAGAGTGCTTGATAGTGTAATCGAATTTACACTGGGTGAGTTATTGAGGATAGCAAAAAGAGAATTTCTATAAGTAATAATTGACCTCTTAAGAAGAAAACGGCAACCAATAGCTGACATGCAAGAGACTGAGAAGATGGAAGAAGAGACACCTGTCCATGCTGTGCAAGCACAAGTACAAGAACTGCAAAACGTACTTGAACCGTTTGAAACTAATGCACAACCATGTGCACATGAAGAAATGCTCTTGGAGCGGAATTCTTCAGAAGTAACTCCTTCGAGCCATTATACTAGAGATCATTGGGCTCGAGCCACAACTGAGACGTTGGTGCGATTAGATAAAATTAGTACACCAGTCGTCGCTCTTATCGATCACGGATCTGAAGTTAATTTAATGTCCAAAGATCTCTACATGAAGGGAAAATGGCCAATAGATATGCAGCCAGGTTGGAGAATCAAGGCTACGAATTTGATGCCAGGTGAGTTGTTTGGTGCATGCCCGCAGATATTAGTTACAATTGGGGATGTTAGTGATTATCAAAATTTCTTGGTGCAAGATCATTCTAGTTACTCGTTGATTTTAGGGAAGCCATATATTACTGCCTTAAGAATGGAAACAAGAGTCTTGGAGGATGGATCGGCCTATGCACGAATCCGAAGTAAGGATAGGAAGAAGGCGGTCCAATTTATGACAGTTTGTGTAGACCATGTCAGGAATAGAACTTCTCTTCGGACTAGACCTATTCCTGAAGAATTTGAGGATCAAAGTTTCTAAATGAAGCTTTCATAAATCGGGACTATGAAAGCTTGAAAAGTGAAAAAATCCCGAATGTAAATATGTTCATATCGAGTTTCATAGCACTTCCTTCGTCAAATTCATTTCAGTTTCGTGTTTTTTCTGAGTTAAAAAAGTGGGAAAAACAATACATAGAAGATCTTCAAAGAAACTTTTATGGGTGTAGAGTGCTTGACTTCAACGAGGAAATCTCCGGAGTCTTTGATGAGATATCTTTTGCAGAGACGTTGTTTGATCTGCAAGAGTTGATTCAAGGAAGGAGGAGTGATTATGTGATTCAAACACACTCTATTTCCATGTATAAGGAAATAGCAAAGTTTGAGCAAGATGAAATAGGGAAAGAAGTCTTTGCTGAAACAAAATACAAAACAATTGATAAAAAGATAAAGCCAGTTGCAATTTCGCTTCCAGAAGATAGTAATAAACTTATGGATGGTGCAAAAACCCAGCCACCTCTCCGAGATAAAAGAAAAATAGGTCACGAGCTCACTAAAGAGACTCTTGAGCAAATTCAATTAGGAAAAGATGGGTTCCTCAGTGAAAAAGAAAAGAATGTATTCTCTCGGATGATATTCAGGCATGGAAAGGCTTTCTCTTTCAATGCCCAAGAAATTGGATGTGTAGATCCATCTGTGGTGACACCTATGATAATTTTCAGGATACCACATGTACCTTGGAATCTCAGACCGATTCCGGTACCAAAAGCTCATATTTCAAAGCTAATTGATCTATTGAATGAAAAAATTAGAATGGGGATTCTTGAGCCATCAAGTGCTCCTTATTCTAACCGTTGGTTTACTGTACCAAAGAAAAACGGATCATTAAGATTTATTCAAGATCTACAACCGGTAAATAAAGTGACCATTAGAAATATGGGAACTGAGCCTATTGTAGATGAGTATGCAGAAGCCTTTGCAGGAAGATCTATTTATTCAATGGGAGATTTACACTCTGGGTATGATCAATTCCAGCTAGCTCTCGAAAGTCGTGACTTGACGACTATGAGGACTCCACTTGGGCTTGTGCGCATGTGCACTTTGCCACAAGGCGCCACGAACTCGGTGGCACATATGATGAATGGTATGCATAAGGTGCTTAGGAATTTTATTCCGCATCTGACTATGCCGTTCATTGACGATGTCCCTATTAAAGGCTGTGAAGAAAGAGATAAAGATGAGACTCTTGACGAGGATGGATGTAGAAAATTTGTTAAAAAGCATATAAATGATTGCAAATCCATTCTTAGTCGGCTGGAAGAAGTTCATTTGACATTGTCTGTAGAGAAATCAGTATTTGGAGTGCAAGAGGTTTTAATTGTAGGAAGTCTGTGTGGACCTAAAGGAAGGAAGCCGTGTCCGAAGAAAGTGGATGCCATTCAACACATGAAAGAGGTCTGCTCCTCGATCACTGAGGTGAGGAGATTTCTTGGGGCATGTGTTTTCTATGTTGTGTGGATTCCTCATTTTGCCCACATTGCAGACCCACTCTATGAAGTGCTTAGAAAAGGGCAAAGATTTCAATGGAAAGACATCCATACTCAAGCTGTGAGAAAATTAAAGAAGGCACTTGTAGAAGCACCACTGCTTAGAAAGGCTGACTACAGTGACAATAAAGAAATTTATATCACCATAGATACGAGTCCGACAGGTATAGGTTGGGTGATTGGCCAAGAGGATGATGAAGGAAAAAGATATGCAATTTGTTTCGGAGCTAAAGTTCTAAATGTTCGCCAGAGAGGTTACCCTCAAATTAAGCGAGAGCTTTGGGGAATAGTGACTGCGCTAAAGAATGATAAAGAATACTTGATTGGGGCAAATGTGGTAGTGGAAACAGATTGTTTACCATTGCTGGGAATGATCGTGAATTGTTCCACTGCAGACATTACCATGTTAAGATGGATAGCATATATTAAGTCGCTAAATCCTGAGTTTGTTCATATAGCTGGACGGAATAATGTCGTGGCTGATATGCTATCACGAGCTTTATATGAAAATGAAGATTCGATGATTTCTAATGATGAAGAGATAGGTCTGGACTTTTATGCTTCACATCTACATACTTTGAGTCTAGATGAAGCATCCATTGGACTAAATAGAAAAGAGCCTAAGCATCAAACTAAAAGTCTTGGGACTCGTATTGAGTCTTCAAGAGAAGCTCAAAGAAGCTTAGGAAGCGGGAAAGATAACAGAAGGACAGAAGAAAAACCTTACAAAATTTACATAGGAATAACAGAGAAATTTAATGAAGACGAATATGAAAATGAGTGGAAGGAAATCGGAAGATACTTAAGTATGAAGTCTCCTGATCCTAGTTGGAGCAAAGAAAGGTTTCGTATCATTCAAACAAAGTCAAGCAATTATTTCCTAAAAGATGGATTACTCTAGAAGCAAAAGATTGGAATAGGTAAGATACCCCAGAGAGTTGTGGGTTGCGATGAAATGAGAGGAAGGATTATGCATGAAATGCATGGCTCATTATGGGCCGGACATAAAGGCTTTCAAGGGACCTACAAAAAGATAAAGGAAAGATACTGGTGCCCTGGGATGTATGTAGATGTTCAAAATTATGTAGCCACTTGTAAACCTTGCCAGATGTACTCCAATGTTAGACACAAAGATGAGTTATATCCAACATATCCTCTTAATATCCACTATAAGTGGGTTGTTGATCTGGTTACAATGCCATTAGGGGTGCATCCGATGAGGTATATTGTGCTGGCGAGAGAAGATCTAACAAATCATGTTGAAGGAAGAGCTCTAAGGACGAAAACTACAAGCAATGTATGCAAGTTTTTACTAGAAGATGTGTTTAGTAGATTTGGCTATGTTGAGAAAATAGTTGTTGACAGAGGTGAGCTTGATGCTCAGGAAGCCAAAGACTTCTTTGAAAAATATGGAATTCGATTATCGCTCACCACTGCTTCCAATCCTGAAGCCAATGGGAAAATTGAGCGTGGACACCCTCCGATTATTAAAGCTTTGGCTAAGGCTTGTGAAGGAAAGATAAAGAACTGGCCAAATTACCTTCCCTTTGCCTTTTGGGCAGACAGGATGACATACACTAGCACTATTGGATATATGCGAGCAGAACTAATGTATTGTCAAAAACCTATTTTGCCGACGGAGTCACATGCTTTAGCGTGGACTTCCTTGCCTTGGGAAGATGAGATGTCAAGAGAAGATCTTCTAGCAGTTCGGATTCTTCAACTAGAGAGAGGAAGAAATCTGGTAGAAGAAGTTGCATTTAAGCTCAGAGCATCTAGAGAGAGAAATAAAGTTGCATTTGACAAGTCCCATAGGTTAAGACCTAAAAAGTTGAATGAAGGAGACTGGGTGCTTGTCTATGATAGCTCATTAGATACGCAATATGAAGCTCGAAGAAAACTCGTAAAGAGATGGTTCGGTCCTTATGTGATATGTAAAGTATTTGATAATGGAACGTACTTACTTAGGGAATTAGATGGGACTAAGTTAAAGGATTTAATTGCTGGGAAGAGAGTTAAGCTCTTTAAAAGAAGAGAGAATGAGGATTATGAGATGATGATAAATGAAGACAAAGAAGAGAGAAGTGAAGAAGAAGAAAGTGGAAAAGATGAAGATGAAGAAATCGATAAAGACAATGATTAAAATGAATTATATCATAAGATAATGTATGTATATAAATATACATATATATATGTATGTATATATTAAAAACATGTAGATAAATAACAAGATATGAATCCGTCTGGATGTAATAAATAAGTAAAGTATCAAATAAAATAAATATATGTGTTTCACTTATTCACGACCTTCTATTAATGTTGACTTTTGTTCCTTGCAGGGTACTGACAGAGATTTGTGATCAGGTTATTAATAGGAAGTCTTTTAGGTTTGATTGGACTGTTTGACTATCTTAGGATCTAGAATGGACAGTGAAGATTCCAATGATACATCCATCCCTGAGGGTAGCATTCCTGATAGATTTAGAGAGACATCAAGGAGTGTACTTGAAGGGAGAACCTTAGATAGTTCTTTTATATCGACTTACTTGCTCCCTACACCTGAAAATGAAGAAAGAATTCCTGTTGAAGAGTTTATTAAGGATCGAATTACTAGTGAGACTTTGATCTCATCATCAAACGAAGGGAGTGTGTTCAGGTATCGAAGGGCACGAACATATGGAGAAAATGACACTTCGGATGACCGTGAATCATATATGGAAGTGGACCCAACAGCACTCCTTGTATATAGTCGCGACTTAGCAGAATATGCAGAACTTTTACAACAACTTGCCTTCTTTCGTAGGGAACGTGAGGGGGGGGAGCCGTCTTAAAGATAGATTAAAAAGCTGTATTGAAACTATGTGTAAAAACCGATTTTTTTATGAAGAATAAAACTAGGAAAGATCTTCGGGAATCAGCAAGGAGGCAATTACCAATGTATATAAATAAAACCAGGTAATATTTTCCTTTTGAACAATTGTTTCTATATAGATTCTTGTGAAATAATCTTCTGTTTTATGCAGGATGACTAAGTTAGAGATGTTTAAAGGAAGAGTCAATGAAGACATCAAGCTCGAGCAGCTTTTGATTTTATATTGGTGAGATGTTATTGTTTCGGTTTCCTTTTTCCTCTTGTATATATGTGTATGTATGTATATATGTCCATATGAAAAGACTACATGGGTTGGGCATATGACATGTAAAAGAATGCATAATTAAGAAATTTGAGTAGAACAAAAATCTCGTACCACTAATTAGATTACATGCCATGTATAAGGACCAAGATTATATGAGTAAGATTAGAAGATGGACTAGAACTTTCGAGAACAAGACCTAGGAAGGTGAAGGGAAGACCTAGACTAAGTATCTGTATATACTAGTGTTTATGACACTTGATAAGTGAGACACTTCGACTTCTGCTCTTGATCTCTCATCTGACCTGATCTTCAGACAGATTATGTCTTGAGAAAATAATTCTTCTACCAGCCAGCTATCTATGTGTATGTGTATGTGTTGTTGGGCGCTGCGATGAGCTAGTAGGCGGGTGGAACTACCCTGGTCGGGTGATCAGGGCCATGAGCTGATGCTACTTGTGTCGTATGGCCTGACCTACATGTTGTTATGCGCTCATGCAGGTTGATAGGCGGGTGGAGTCACTCTGACCGGGTGGTCAGAGCCGTGAGCTGATGTTGATTTCGTATGAGGCTAACATTGTGCATCGTGCGCTATGTCGGGTCGGTAGATGGGTGGGCTAAACCTGGCCGGGCGGTCAGGTCCACGAGTCACATCCGATTTCGGCATAGGCCGAGATGTGTGAATAAATAAATAAGTAAAGATAAAAACAAAATTATAAAGGCTAAGCTGGGACAAAGAATTAAAATAAAAGAAAAATAGAATAAAAAAATAAGAGAAAAATAAGAAAGGGTCTTATGGGGTTCGGATGATGAAAGATCAATAGGGAAGCCAGAAGCATGTTTCATAAATCGAGTTAGCGAAGACTGGTATATGCAAATGCTTCGGATAGGCTACTAGATCTGACCGGGTCGAGTTAACGAGAGAGCTAAGAAGTTTTCGATTTACTCATGTGATTTCTAGTCTAAGTGCATTACTGTATTCTGATATGTTGTATGGGATGTTTTTGTCTACCTTCTTCTCTTGAATTATGCTAAGTTTAATACATATTCAGATTTCATGCATCTAGTTGAAATTTCTTTAAGTTATGCTTTTTCTTGCCATGACTACTTGATGTCTGCTTGTGTTTGATGTTATGTATGAAAATCGGTACATCCGGAGGATGCACAGGTTCAGAGAGGGTGGATGTGGTCGAGATGCCAAAGCCAAGCAAATCCAATTCAATGCAATTAAAAAGTTCAATGGAAGGTATTCACGACTCAATTGAATTTAATGAGCGTATCAATCAAGCACGTAAATCAAGAAAGCAACAATCGATTGAGATGGTTGATTTCAACTCCTAATAAATTGCTTTCGTCATGCATTATTGTTGGAGATGGTTGTTTCCTAGATTGCATCTCTTATATACCCTTTTTGTGTGTGTCATGATATTTCTATGTGTGTATATCCGAGCATAACTTACCAAATTTCTATTCTGCATTCATGTGAATGCATCATGAGAGTGTGTGTTTCTACATGTTTATGTGTTTATGTACATGTGCTTCGCATTTATGATTAAACGTTAAAATGCATAAGTATTGTCTTTCATATATGTGTATGTGTTAATATATGTGAATGTAAGTATTTGTGTAAGTACACATAGGTGCACTTCCATGGGCATTAGTGTAGGCACGATGTGTTTGTAAGCGATGTCCTTTCTAATTTCCTTTCCTTAGAGTGAGGAGAGGAATAGAAACAGAAGGAGAAATTTCGGGAGGAAGATTCCTGGGAAGCGGTAGAAAAAGGCACGTGAAGAGACGCAAGTATGGGGGAGAGATATATGGAGAAGGATGGGTACTGAAGAGCACTCTCGGAGAGGAGATATAGTGTGCTAAAGGAGTCGAGGTGTTGTGCTCTATTGGTCCTAGGGAGGATACACCCCATAGAGTGAGACTCAGAGGGAAGAGAATGATACAGTGCAGAAGAAGGCGGAAACGTTTATATTGATCCGGAAAAGCTGAAACTAGGAGGACAGTATTGATCAGAAAAAGAGCTGCTAAGTGGATACTAAAGGGAAGTAATTCAGCCAAGAAGAAGGAATAACAGGTACTGTAATGTTTAAAGTTATGAACTTGTTCTCTTAATTTCGTCATACGTTTGAACTATGCCTTGAAGATTATTGCTGGATTAGATCAAATATGAGTACTTTGTTAATGCTCAAATTAATTTCTTAGAAAGGTCCAAAGATGTTCCATGAGCAGAGAAATGATTTGAATTTTCTATAGCTACGCTATTAACATAATAATATGGAACGAGTCAGTTTCTTTTAAGTTCTTTTTTTTGAGGATAGCGCCAAACAGTGTTGCGCTTTCTTTCATCCATCTGATCTGATTCTTGAGTTAAAGTGAGTCTATATGATTTTTTGGCACTCTTTTATTGTAGCAACAATGAGGTCGCTTCCATTTGGAAAGCATTCAACTAGAGATTGTTTTTCTCCTGAGTCTATTTGTACTAAACTTTCGGCTATTTGTCCTCTGAGCAAATGTAAGTGTGTGTTCGTTGAGTTTTAATTTACACTCCCCTTTGTGTAAATCCTGTGCTGCTAATAGACCATATAATGACGATGTTTTAAATGTCGGCTTGATGGTTTAGTTAACTACTTCGATTGATGGCATCTTTGCTATCTATAAAGGACATCTGGGAACTTCTTGATTCTACGTGGCATGTAATAGAAATGTCCTATTTCATTTAGCAGGCAAAGATGAGTTACGAGGCCTAATGCTCACATCATGCTGAATCTGTAAGCATCCAATCCGGAACAACATGTATACTCGCTACAATTGCAAACCATAGATGGAATTTATTCGATGATTGCGGCTCTGTTTAATGAGTTGAAAGAAAATGCACAACCGTTAACTAACGGAAACTACTTCTAACGTTCAATCTTGAATGAATATCAGTTCTGAATTTGAAAGGTTCTTTGTCTGTACCTTATGTGATTTATGAACGATGCCAGGAAGGAAATGCTGTGCAAACGGCAAATGCATTGCAATAATCATGAAATAGTAGACAGTCGATTTATTCTTAAATCAGGGTCATGTTAAGAAAAGAGGGCGCTCAAATCTACTGTTTAATTTAGGTGCAAGACATCGTAAGTGATGCGAATGGATTATCCTGTAGTAATTATGGATTGTGGCCATGATCTAATTTACTGTTCGATTTGGGTCCCAAATGATAATCAGCTATGGACTTAGCTGCCAAATCTTGAGCATTTGCATATGGAACCATTCATTAATTTGTCAAGTTTCTATATTGTTTTTCTGTGTGTTTAGTTGCCTTTCATTTTGACAAAACATCTGTCTTGCAAGGATGTTCATTGATCTTGTTAGTGAGACATGCACTCTGCCTAACTGGTTCAAAATGCTGCTCCTATTACCATATGCCAACTTAGTCAAGACATGCCAATAATTTTTTCAGGTTCTCACAGTGTTTCCCTCCGTGTTTAATTGCTCTTTCACCTTGTCCAAAGAGGAGCAATTCTGTTGGCTCCAGCCTCAATTTCAGCAGCAGTGTGGACTTGCATTTTCAACTTTGCGAGACAATATCGATGATGAACTCTGACAAATTGATTTATGTACATTTATAACACAGAGCATCTTTGATACTCGCTATACTTACTTTGGAATCGTGGTTTACAGTTCATAAATGGTCATTATATCTGTCATATATATGCATCAGCTCTATATGCATTTAGTAAGAACTTCTATTTATCGTAAAAATCTTATTTTTCTTTCTCTCAATTAAACCCATAAAGTGGACTCGCATGCAAGTATGCAATAGCATTATTCACTAGGCCGCTACGTTGTGGGAGGTAGTATCTCATAAAATGTGCACGCAGTTAAATCCCCCTATTGGAGTGTTTTAAGCATAAACAGTGTGTCATATAGTATAAGTAAGCAATTCTCATTCTCTTGCAGTTTTGAATATCTTCATTCAAAGTAAAATTGTTCCTTCTAGAATTTGTGACTATCATGAGTAAAAATAATACACAAGATTATTTTAATATTAGGCAAGCTCTAAACTAATTTCTTGGAATTGACGCAAAATACTGTAGACTTCGATGATTCAACTAAATCAAGAATCCAATCATATCAACCATAGCTAAGACTCCTAAAAGGTGATGTTGACATACTGTAAGGAGATTTCTATGCTCACTCCCTCCTTCCCACGAAACCCTCGACAACGTATACGTATGTGTATACCTATACGTATGTGTATACGTATACGTATGTGTATACATATACGTATGTATATACGTATACGTATGTATATACGTATACGTATGTGTACATGTATACGTATATGTATATGTATACGTATATGTATATGTATACGTATATGTATATGCATATGCATATGTATATTCATATGCATATGTATATGGATATGTATATGTATATGCATATGCATATGTATATGTATATGCATATGCATATGTATATGTAATTGTATATGTATATGTATATGTATATTTATATGGATATGTATATTGTATATGTATATGCATATGTATATCCATATGTATATCCATATGTATATGCATATGTATATGTATATGTATATGTATATGTATATGTATATGTATATGTATATGTATATGTATATGTATATGTATATGTATATGTATATGTATATGTATATGTATATGTATATGTATATGTATATGTATATGTATATGCATATGTATATGTATATGTATATGTATATGTATATGTATATGTATATGTATATGTATATGCATATGTATATGTCTATGTATATGTATATGTATATGTATATGCTTATGCATATGTATATGTATATGTATATGTATAGGTATATGTATATGTATATGTATATGTATATGTATAGGTATATGTATATGTATATGTATATGAATATGTACATGTACATGTATATGTATATGTATAGGTATATGTATATGTATATGTATATGAATATGTACATGTACATGTATATGTATATGTATATGTACATGTACATGTATATGTATATGTATATGTACATGTATATGTATATGTATATGTATATGTATATGTATATGTATATGTATATGTATATGTATATGTATATGTATATGTATATGTATATGTATATGTATATGTATATGTATATGTATATGT
>CM035410.1:52545044-52782544 GCA_020310875.1 Ceratopteris richardii
TGATGATAATTCTAACACGGTATACTTCTTTGAACACCAAGGGATTAGCTTCTTGCTAGGCATAAATGCATACCCACTTATACATCCTCTATCTTCCATTGATCGTACCCAATCTACATCAAAATATGCATTGATGTATAAATCATCACAAAAAGGATAGTTTAACCTTAATTTAGACTTCCATTCAAATACTTTTACACTCTTTTAGCTACTTGTAGATGTGAAACCCTAGGAGTTTGCATGTATTGAGAGAGTAATCCAATAGCATATGTAATATTTTGCCTAGTTAGGCTTGCATAAATAAATGAACCTACAATTGATCTATACAAAGTGAAGTCATCAAATTCATCCCATTCATGTAATTGATCTTAATGTTAACCTCCATAGGATTTGATCAGGGTTTGCATTTCTTTATGCCAAACCTTTTAAGCATATCCAAGGTATAGTTCCTTCGCATGAGCCATATGCCATCTCATTTGTATGCATTTTTTGGCCCAAGAAAGTATGACAATTCTCGGGGGTTTGATATCTTAAAATCTTCTAGAAGATTTCCTTTGAAATCCTTAGTTCTTTCCTCACCATTCAGTGTAACGATTAAGTCATCAATATACACAAAAGAATTTATTTCGTTACTTTTGTTCATTATGAATAGAGATGTGTCTAATGTGCTTTGTTTGAAAAGACACATCTTTTCAAGTATTCTACTAATCTCGTGTTCCAAGATCTAAAAGCTTGATTTAGACCAAGCCTTCTTGAGTTAGAAAACATGTACTAGAAATCTACAATCTTTAGACCCTCCTGGTTGTTCCATGTAAAAAATCTTGTTTAGCTCTCCATTGACGAGAGCATTCTTCACATCCAATTGATATATGTTCTAGTGCTTGCTTGCTTGAACTGCTATTAGAGTCCTAATTTAATCATCTTGGCCACATGCCTTAATGTCTCTTCTTGATCAAAGCCATAGCTTTGTGCAAATCCCTTTGCCGCAAGCCTCTCTTTGTACCTAGTAATACCATTATCAAAATTCATCTTCACTTTACACACCCATTTATTACCTATGAACTTCCTGTCTCCTTTCTTTGGCATGAGGCTTCATGTTTGATTTTCATTGAGTGCCACTTAATCTTCTTCCATTGTTCTTCTCCATTCCTTTCTTCTTTTTGCCTCCTTAAATGAATTTGACGACACAAATAGAAGAAAGGAATGGAAAGGAACAATGGAAGAAGATTGAGTGGCACTCAATGATCTACATACTTCATTTCATCTCCCCTAGGTGGAACAAACCTTTTCTATTGTGGGAATTTGATCATGGACTTTCAAGAGGTACCATGCTCTTCATTCGCCTCTAGTTCATCATCTTCAATCTCTGTAATTGTAACCTTGATTTTGCTCTATCCATCAATGATTTCACTTGTTCTAGGGTTGTTCCTTGTCCTTCCCATGTGTGAGATATGGTGTGGAGTTTCATCTCCTATCTTCATATTCCGTTTACAGTGTACCATACACTATCCATACTCTTCTTATACTTACTCATTTGGATCATAGATAACAAATTATTAGTATCATTGACAAAGAAGAACCCTTATTTACCTTGGCACTTACACAAGAGTTTTAGCTCTAATGTTGTGAGTTTTGGATTCACCTTTGATAACATTTTATTGCAGTATGACTTGGCTTTCCACATGTTGAACACCCATTAGAGTTGTTTCCCCTTTGATTATTGATTCTTCCACATCTTCTAGATGTTATTCCTCATTTTCTACTGTTGGATTGGTCTTGGCTTGAGTTATTTCCATGGTTCTTGTTGAATCTACCTCTACCCCTTCCTTGTCTTCTTCTACCTCTACCCCTTAAGTTTTTTGCATAGAGAATTTGGGCTTGCCTGGCCTTGGTGGATCCTCCAACGACATTCATTTCCTGAGTGAGCACGACAAGTTGCTTAAAGCTTGTTCAATAATCCCAGACATATAAAAAAGGTGGTGAATGCCTTCTCATCTTCTTCTCAACCCATTGAGAGTACATGCCACAAGATCATCATCATCAATGTGGGTGCCTATGTATCCTAATGCATCATTTAGCTCTTTGATTTTGAGAATGTAATCATAAATGTTTCTATTGGGTGTCTTTCGAGATTATTCATTTTCTTTTAAAGTAAATCTTTTTTGCATTTGTGGATGCTGAATACAACATTTCCAATGTCTCCCAAGCCCTCATGCTAGTGTCTTGGACTTGAATATGACCTATCATAGTATTGCTGATATGCGAAGAAAGAATGAATATGATCCACTTATGTCTTTGATTCCACACTCTAAAGGATCTTTGATGATACTTTCTGCGGTCTTGACAAGGCCTTCACCTTTGTTCTATGCAACTGTTCCCCACAATCCCTTTCCCACAAGAAAACTAGATACTCTAAACCTCCATAGTTGATAGTTGTTTGTATCCAACTTCTCTATTTTAGCACTAATCTATGCTACATTGCTCCTCTCCTAACCTTGGACTATCCATAGACGTGCCTCAAAGTGCTTGAGATAACAATAAACTTGAAAATAGCCTTAAGAAACTTCAAAATTAGCCTATGTATACTTTGAACCTTGTTTGAGTGTACAACTAGCTCCCTCTTGATGCCTTAAGTTGAGAAATCTTCAATTTTGAGATGCTTAGGATTATGATTGCTCATGAGGATGATCCTCACTTCTTGAGGCATGGTATAATATATGTATATGTATATGTATACATATATATACATGTATACATATATACACATGTATACATATATATACATGTATACATATATGTACATGTATACATATATGTACATGTATACATATATGAAGAAACTCTACACATGGTTTTGTAAGTGCCTAAGAACATGAAGATTTTGTTCAAGCTTAAAAGATCTTTTTGAGAAAGGCATGTGTCCACCAAGGGATTTCTTTGTTCATCGATCGCTTTCTTGATCATGGCTGGGTCCTCCCACTCATTGATGGTGAGTAATGTGGGCCCACTTTTGAAGGACAAAACCTCTAGTGCCTCTCTAGAGCTTTTTAGAGTTAAGCCCCCAGTCATCTTCCTTCGAAGGGAGGATATTTTTGCAAAGCAGAAAGAGCTAAACAGAACTTGGCTTATGGGCCCTTTGTTTGGTCCTAAACCACTTCTTGAGTCATTGCAACAATGGTCTCATAAGGAGTGGTTCCCTTGTGAGTTATCATTAGTAAGTGTCAGTTCTTGCCAATTAATCACATGCTCTTGATTTTAAAAAACGACAATATGTCCTTTGAGGCTTTGCGAATTGGCACCTAATAGGTATGGAGAACAATGTTGTGCCTTTTTAAATGGTTTCCTAAATTCGTTCCAAATAGGTCAAAGCCATTGCACTATCCACTTTGGATAGAGCTCCCAAACTTGCCCTTTTTCTTGTATGGTTTCATTGGGGAAGTTGTGTCACCCATTGTGTCACCCATCGGTTGGCCTCTCGTCTTGAAAAGATGTCAGGGATTTCATCTATGAAGGTGCAAAATACTCGTTCAATGTAAGGTGGCACCCACAAATTTGTGTGAAAATAGATCTAAACAAAGATCTTCCATCCAAAATTTCCATAGACATTGGAGAAGAGAAACAATTGAGCAAGAGATTTTATACAAGAACTTGCCAAATGCTTGCTTTTACTATTATCTATAGGGCCACATAATCAAAGATTGTCCTATGAGACAAAAATCCATTAAGAACAAACAAAACCTTGAAAAGGCTAATGTTATGGGGATCAAAGAAGTTGCAACGGCCCAAAGCGATGCCCCATGCATGTCAAAAGATCATGCTCTAGATGCTGAGAAAGTGAAGGAAACACAATTCTTGGAAACCAACCCAGAAGGCTTCACAGAAGTGAGACATAGAAGGAGAAGAATTCCTAAGGGTAATATTGAGAAAATTCCCTCTCGCACAACTTTCTAGGGAAACATTTTTTATAATTTGGAGAAGGAGATCAATGACTTGGATTACCTAGGGGGAATGAATCTCTATGAACTTAACCACCAATAATGATCATTGTTTCCTTCAATGTTAGAGGGTTGTTTGACCACTCAAGCACAACCATTATTGGCCAATGGATGTATGATGAAAGCCTTAACCAAGACTCCATCTATCTTCAAGAGATCAAAATTGATGATGAGGACA
Source organism: Ceratopteris richardii (assembly GCA_020310875.1). Classification (NCBI taxonomy): domain Eukaryota; kingdom Viridiplantae; phylum Streptophyta; class Polypodiopsida; order Polypodiales; family Pteridaceae; genus Ceratopteris; species Ceratopteris richardii. Next base: position 52,549,218 of record CM035410.1, read on the forward strand.
TTCAAAAGAGACTAAAATGTATTTTGTCGTCCCATGTCTAGCTCTCCACCACACGTCCTAGGGGAAATGGTGGCTCCTCTATAAACATTAAAAACACTTGGTACTCTAGACTTGTGGATACCCTTGTGGATCAGAACCATTAGTGGATTGGGGCTTCCTTTGGGGGTCCTTTGCAGCTCACTATAGTCTCTATGTTTGCTCCCAATTTTGAGTCTAAAAGACTTGGCACTTGGCAATCGTTGGACTCTCCATCCCTCGATGTTGTTCTTTGTGGGAATTTAATATGGTGGAGGTTAATTCTGATAGATGGGGGGAAAGAGGGTGGGCTATTGAGGGTCATGAAAATGATGTCTGGAACTAAGTCAAGCTCCACCTTGATCTGGTGGAGATCAAAGACGCGGTTGGCTTCTCTTAGTCGAACCTCCAGTCTATAATCGACCTAGGTAAAGCTAGACTTAAGAAGAGCTATATTATGAAAAATATCATCGATAAGTGGGGCCAACCTTCCCTCTCCCAATGTGTGGATCTTGTTGTCTCTAATCACTACCTGATTGTGCTTACCTTCAAGGAATATTTCAATCTTACGAAAGATCCCTGGTTTCATGCCAATGTGACAACCTTCTCATTCCTCTCACTCTACCACGAGATTGCCACTACTTAGAACTGGGCCTTTGCCACCCACTCTTCTTTGGCCAAGTGTAAGAGGATGATGGTCAAGAAAAGAAAACATCTTGGTCAAGACGTAGAAGAATATTCAAGTCATTTGTCTAGCTAGAAGGGATAATAGAAAAAATAAAAGTATTTTAATATCTTTGTTATTGTCTATGAATTTTTCTCTTTCGCTTTCCTTCCCCTCCTAATTCTCTTTGAAAAATGAGAATATATGAGTGTTCTTTTAATTGTATCTCTTGTTGAGTGGTTTACTTTGCACTTTTTACTCCATATGCTGCTTTATGTGTAAAAAAGAACCTTCCCAATGCTTAAAAAAGTTTAATCAATTGCTGAATATTTGTGAAATTGTCTAGTCTCCAAGGCTTTTCAAAAATAATGGAATATATACATGGATTAAAAAGGACTCAACCAATGAAACTGATGTTTTGGGCAAAAAAGAAACTAAATAAAAAACATAAAAGAATATGTAAACAATAAAGATCATAGAAAGGAAAATTTTGCAATCACATCCCTAATTGGCATCACATTTTCTCTTTAATCTTTTGAATTTTGTCTTTTTCTGCTCGGTGTGCCTTTCGTTGAATCCTCTCTAACTCATATTTTCTATTTCTTTCAATTTGTATCTTATGTCATTGTTGTTCAGTGAGAGGTTCTAAGTACTTTTTTACTCTATAACCACCTATGTAATTAGGCATGTTATGTCCATCCAATGTGGGTAGTTGTATTGCACCACTCGGAGCTTATTTATGCAAAATGTATGGTCCATGAACTTTCTTGTGCAATTTCTTACCTAACTCTTTTATTGTAAATGCCAATACTTCCTTCAAATCTTTGTCTTCAATATGCATATAAAAATATGCTTTTTGTCTCCTTTTATTTGCATATAAAGATTTTTGTTTGAAGTATGGTTGATCTCAATTTTTCCAATTCTTCAACTCTATCCACCAATCCATATGCTCTCCATTCTAGGGTTTCTACTACTTTCAGAGTTGGAATTAAGAATTCCATGGGAAGAATAGCATTTTTTCCATACACCATATTACATGGTGTTGTTCTAGCATTGGTTTTATAAGCAACTCTATAAGCCCAAATTGCATGATGTAGTTGCTTATCCCAATCTGATCTTTTATTGTTTACTTCTTGATTGTTGTTACCCTTTGGAGTTGTCCTCTCCAATCATTATAGCACAAAGGATCAATTACACATCTATAAATTGTCAATCCGGGAAGTATGCAAAGACCACAGCCCCTTCTAGTTAATGGAATCCAAGAATAAGGATTAAGATGACTGTTTTTCTGAGAAATTATGAAGAAGGAGAGAAATATCTAGGGTTTTGATTATCTTGAGTTCTACAACAGCATTTTCAATGATCTTTGTGCCTAAAGTGTGCCAGTTCCATAGTAGAATAGAATTATGAAGTCAAATTTCAAAAACAATACCTGTATCACACAGACGAGACAATTGCGATTCTGTGAAAATTGAGAATTTCCATTTCTAGCTTTTTTCTTCTACACTTTCTTACTCAATACACTGAGAATCACCTCTCTTCATACCTCTTACTCAGAAATATACAACTGAAGCTTACAAATTCCATGGATCACACAAAGAATAGACTCAACAAATCAAAAGAAAGTACATGAAAGGAGAAAACATGATTTTCTGCAGGAGAGCTCTTCACATTACTTGGATAGAAAAATAATACAACCAAACCTCTCAAAATAGAGGAAATTATCTTTTATACTTTTTCAAGTGTCGTCTTTCACACTTGAATTTTGGTCCTTTTCCCTTCTAATCTAAAAATATGCTATCAAAGAGCTTCCAAAAATTCTACAAAAAATACATATGATTCTAATTTACATGAGGAAGATTCTTCCTCAATTTTACATCATTTGTATAAATATTTCTACAAATTTTTGACATTTTACAAATAATTTCCTTTCAAAAAACTGCTTCTTCTAACATTCTTCCCCACCTAGACTTTTTTGACTCTTGACAAAAAATATTCTTGCAGATAAGTAGTGAGAGCCTCCTTCACTTCTTTTTTCTTTGATAAACCTATGACAATAGATCATGACTTCTTCTTTCTGTAATGTTCAAATTATTCACCATCTCAAATATAGCTTTTCTCCATTATATGGCTGCCTCTGGTTTGTCTATCACATTTTTCTTCAAATATTCAGTATATGTAGCTTCACTACAAAATGACTACCCAAAAATATTGTTCTGCTATAATATGCCATTAAGCAAATTCGGTCTAGAGTTTCACTTAGATCAAATAGTAAAGCATGAGTCGATGAATTGAATCCAATATAATTGAGATTTCTGACATCTGTATCTGTAAATGTTTCTATACATGCCACTATGAGTCGCATCACTCTGATTAATAGAATGCAAGCTGGATCATTGACATCTTTATATGTAGTTATAACAGACTTTGCTGTGTCAATCATATACTTCTTTGTTACATGCCACTATGAGTCGCATCACTCTGATTAATAGAATGCAAGCTAGATCATTGACATCTTTATATGTAGTTATAACAGACTTTGCTGTGTCAATCATATACTTCTTTGTTGGCCATGTTCCTGCTTTAGGTCCCGCTACCTTTGGAAAGTTCAGCCATTTTGCTGGAATCTGCCCTGCATTTCTTCTTTCCCAAAGCACTGTCCATTCCCTTCTCCTTGCTACTGGACAATAGGCTGGATTTATCTTTAGCTGAATATGTGCCTCTTTCCATATTTTCCTGCACTCTTTGTTGGCATCTAACCACCTGTTCCTCCATTTAGAATTAGCCTTTTCAAATAATTCCTTAGTGACATTGATGTCCTCTTCATATTCCAAATAGCTATTGGATGGTAATCCTACCCTTGCAATCTGGTAATTTTTAATAGTCTCCATTGTCATACAAAATGGTATACCTAGACCATCTGCTGCCCAATGGTGTTGATCTAGGTTTACTCCTTTGTTGAGAGCAAAATTCACAATCTGTTCTTCATATTCATTATGCATCAATCTGATAAATTCCATTCTTGATTCTCTGTCAGTTAGAAGCTTTTGAACAAACTCATCTGAATATTCTTCCACAGCTTTGTCCTTTGTTTCATCAACATGTTGAATTTTGTTATCTTCAACTCCTTCATATTCCTCTGCTTGTGTAGTCACCACCTGGTCTTCAACCAGTTTTTGTGAATGTTTCAAGTTTTTTTGTAGATCCTCCACCATCAACATAAGTCCTTGATTTTGGGATATCAACAATTCTTTCTCTGATTTCCATTCATTTCTTTCTTTTTCCATATTCAAATGTAATTTACTCCTTTCTTCTATCATATCCAGATGTAATTATTTGTATCCTCTCATTGCACTTGCAGCATGTATACTGGCATGTTTCTCCATTTCTTTGACCTCTTTCAATTTTGCTTGAAGCCTTAGAATTTCTTTATTCAACTCCTCCTTCTCATCCTGTGTTATTTGTACAATCTTACTCTCCTCTTTCATTTGGCCTTCCTCTAACAGCAATTTGTTTATATCTTCATTTGTTTTGACCATAATCTGATATGAACTTTGAAGAGTTATGAATCTTCCTTCCATTTTCTTTAGCTCCATTTCTACTTTGCTACTATGCTCCATCTGCTTAGCACATTTATCTTCAAGAAATTGAATTTTATTTTGTTGTTGAACCTCCAATTCTTCTAATGAAATTATCCTTTTAGTCAAATCTTCATTTCTTCCTTGAACAATCCTTATATGTTCCTCTAACTGTTCCTTTTCTTTCTTTTGCTCAGTAATAATTCTACTGCCTTTCACAAACTCTGATTCAGCCACCATTCCTGATATAATCATATTTCTACTAGATGGTCTGAATTGCTCTATATTACTCATGATAACTTTGTAGGCAGACCTGATATCCTTGGTATTCTTTCCAACCCAGCTTCTAGCTCCACTTGCTTCACTTCTATCTGCTTTCCTTCTTTGCATTCATTTTCTTCTTCATCTTCTTCCTCATATTCTATGACCTGATTCTCCCTGCTCTTCACAGCCCTTTTCTTCTTTCATTTCTTCTGCCTTCTTTTCCTCAATTTCCTATTGTTTTCCTTGGGTATCTGGTCTTTCCTCTTCCTGTACTTTGTTATCCATAGTTGAGGTTGGTTCACTCTCCACTAAGTTCTGTATCTGATCATTTATTTGCTGCTCCTTTTGTCCCTCCTCTTGCTCATCTATGTCCATAAGATCTAATTCTTCTTCCCTTTCCTGATTTTCTGTAGTTGTGAACTCTTCATTATGATTTAGATCATAAAGTATCTCTTCTATAATCTGATTTACATCTCTTTTTGTATTCCCTTCTTTAACCTCTTTGAAATCCATCTTTTCCAATACTTCCTCTGTTTCCTCAATCTGACCTTTATCTTCTTTATTGTGCACTTGGCTGCATATCTGAGCTTCCTTTTCTACTTCTAGCTTTTCCTCATTTAGTTGGAAATAGGTTTGCTGAGATGGTTTTGTCCATATTGCTTTGAACCCTGTGCCCACCAATCCACTACTGAATTCTTTCCTTGCTTCTTTTGCTTCACCTTCTTCTTCCCCCGTTACTGCTTTGCCTTTTAATATCCTTTTTTCCTCCCTAGGACTAACTTGTTTTGCTGCTTCTTCATGAACATGTATCCCTAGTGACTTCTCACTCAAATCTTCTGGTGTTTTATTTTTTATAGAGGCTTGTACTGTCATTATTGGTGTGCTAGGTATGGAGAGATTTAAACTCTTCAAAAGAGAGTTCTCAATGTCACTTTCTGAATCTGAAGAAAACTATGAGGAACAGGCTATCCCTTGTTTGTCCATTCTATGTCTTTCTAAGGCAATTGATTCCTCCTGATTCTTTTCTTCTAATGACAATTTTACTGATTCCTCCATCTGTACATGTTCAGCTGCTTTTCCCTTATTCTTCTTGGTTAGCCTCTTTTTCTGCATCGGTTTTTTCTAAACCTTCTTCTTCACTACTACTATAGTTCTGGTTTCAGGAGGACCTTGCAACTCCTTGAAATATGCAAGCAATTCCACTTCCTTTTTAACAAATACTTCTTCAGTATTTGCAGCCATCATTTGATCATGTAGCTCTTCATAATGTTCCACTTCTTCTTTTATCCAATCAGTTGCTTTACAAGAATATTCTTCCAACATTTTTTGATACTGGGCTTCATAGATTGCCCTCTTATTGTTTCCTTGAGTCAGATAAGCATACAATTGTTCCTTACTTGTTTGAGGTGGATGAGGTTCCTTTGAGGACTGTACTTCCTTCTGAGCAACTTCATGCTCTTCTTTTGTTGCTTCCTCCTGTTCTAATTCTACTTTCCTGGGATCCAATCTTCTCTTCTTTACTGGAATAACTTCTTCTGATATCCCTTTCCTTTTCCTTTTTGATCCCCTCATGCTTGTTTGAGCTTCTGCTTCTCTTATAGACATTACTTTAGAAGGACTTTTGATTCCTGACATCAAACTCCTGAAATATTGAGCTTCTGGAGCCAATTTTAGCTGATCCTCCATATCCAAGATATGATATATAACCCTGGTTAGAAACTGAGCTCCATTCATAAACTTCTTCTGTTCCTAATGCTTTTTTGCTTCCTTCAATTGGTCATGGATGTAGGGAGTTACATCCATTACTCCAAATGGCTTAGTCCTGTCCTTATTATTGAACATAATCAGTGTCACTGGCTTATGTGGCATGGTATATCTTGGCAACTTTGGAAAACACAAATATTGAAGAAACCTTCTAATGGCATATTCTTCATTCTCTTTCCCTTTGAAATCCACAAATTTGGAATATCCAGCATAGGTTGCTTTATTATTCTTGAGAAAAATGTTATCCAACTTAGTTCCCATGGAATAGAATTGGAGAGCTGCCTTGATGTGCTCTGCTTTTATACTGATATTTACCTCTTTGTTCTCTTTGTCCTTGACTGAACATCTGAAATATGCCTCATGGCCTTTGCCAACTTCCAATGAACTATTCATAACTTGTGATATACTCTCAAAATCTATAAAGAATAAAGGTTCATCCAGTAGTCTGTGTAATCCCAGTGCTTTCCATCTTTTATAATTGACTACAATTTTTTGAAATTTATAGAATTCCTGACATAGCATTGTATACTTATGACCTCCAACTCCTACTGTAAAAATGTGTTGTCCAATGATAGTGAGGGTTTCCTTCAGTTCTTTGGCTATCTTTTCTTCTTCTGGAATGTCTTGTTCTTCATCAGACTCTAGCTCCACCTTTTCCACTGCTGCTTCACTGTCTAAGAACCAATGTCCTCTAGACAAGGTTACTGAGTCTGCTTTGAAGTCGACTATGAATTGGCAATTCCTTCAGATTCACCATTCTGGAGAAAATATAACATAACCAAAAAGAAAACTCCACCCACATGAGTCACAAGAAACATAATAGAAATCACATTTGCCTTGAGGTGTAATGAAAAAGCAAAAATAAAATCTCAGATGAATCTTGACTTCTTTCTTTGTATCACAGATATAACTCAATTGAAGTGATCATCACATGTGTAGCAAGATGTCTAGTGCTCTCTTCCCTTCTCTCTTTTTTATTTTTTTTAATAATAAAAAGAAAAATGAATGAATTTTTAAGAAAATTTATATTTTTATAGGAAAAATAATTGAACAATGACTAAAAGGATAGTGACTGCTTTAATCCTACCAAATTATAACCTATATCTTGCTCGTGCTATATATCTTATGTAAACAAAAAGAGTTGTTATTTTTTTTCTCTCTTTTTCTTTCTCTTTTCTCTTTTTTTTTCTCTTTTTTTTAACAAAAGAGTTGTTATTTTTTTCTCTTTTTCTTTCTCTTTTCTCTCTTTTTTTTTTTAAATAATAATTTCCACTTTTCTCTCTTCCCCTCCTATTTCTTTTCCTAGAAAAAGGATGAGGTAAAATAAATGGAAATAATTTCCAGGATGTCACAACTCCTTTCTGATGAAATTCTGAATTCTTTAATAAGAATCCAAAGTGTGTGTTTGATAACCATTTTGCCCTTTCCTTCATTTGTGAGTCATCATGCTTTTGCACTATTTCTGTATCTTGATCCTTATTTTCTTTCCATTGAAGCAGATCTGATTTTTTTACCCAAAAATACTTAATTCTTGTTGATTCCTTTTTTGGAGTATAAAAATCTTCTTTTAACACACAGTACTTGGATGTCTTTGGTTTCCACATCCACTTAGTGTTACTGCATTTTGTTGATAAGCAATGCTTGGACTTTCTAGGTCTCCTCATCCTTTCAGCTTTGATATCTTGATGTTTCTGAGTATTCCACACTTTCCACCTTTCTTCTATCCTTTCAATGCCTTTAGTTTCTTCAATTTTCTCATGTTTTTTATTGAAATAGATTTGGCCATGAGGAAATGGTGTTTGTGGTTTCTTTCTAGCTTCTAGTGAAACATTAATCCCTCCAGATCTGGGTCATAGATGTCCTGTTGTTTTTCCTCTTCTTCATTACTCAATAAAAACATTAAAAACCTTTTGTTATCTATTGTCAATTTAATCTTCATATTTTCAAAATCCAAAATTACTTTACCTTGCCTGAGCCATGGTTTTCCCAAAATGAATTTCTCAGTCATCATATGATCAGGCCATTCTTCACAATCTATTTTCATACATTCTTCATTGAACTTAACTTTAATAGATGGTGAAGACAAACTTTGTATTATATGTCCTTCTAGTGTTTTGATAAAAGTTTTACCCTCAGTCCTTTTTAAGTTAGATTTATCCAACAAAACTGAACTGACCAAATTAACTTGTGCACCTGAATCTATCAAAACCTTGATTTTCTCATTATTATCAAGATTCATTATTATAACAGGCAAATGCTCTTTCACTCTTAAAGGTGTTTCACACAAGAGAACTTCTCTAATCTCTTTGATTTTTCTTATCCTTTCCTTTGCCTCCGTTGAGCCTCATTCCTAATTTTTTCCTCTTCTTTTTTCCTGTTTTGAGCTTGATGTATTCTTCTCCATTCCGAAACAATCAATGGAAGATCATACCTTCTTACCCTACATCCACTTATGAAACTTGGCATGATTTCTCCATTTCTATTAGCTAACTGGATAGCTCCACTGTTACTGATTTGATTGATAATATAAGGTCCATGCCTTTTCTTTGAAACTTTTTCTGATGTTCTTTTATTGTATATGCCAGAACTAGATCTCCTACTTGCAAATCTTTTTCTTTAATACGAACATCATGATAAGCTTTCTGCCTTCTCTTGTTTGCATATATGCCCATGATTGCTTGAAGTCTGGAAGCTCCAAGTTTTTCCAATTCCACCACTCTCTCAAATAACTCATGTCTAGTCCACTTGTATTGATTTCCCACCTTTAATGTTGGAATACGAAATTCTAAAGGCAGAATTGCATCTTGTCCATATACCAAATTAAACGGTGTTATTCCAATTGCAGTTTTGTATGCCACTCTATAAGCCCATAATACATGACTAAGTTGCATATCCCAATCATTCATATTTGTATTTACCAATTTTGACAAAACAGTGCAAAGCACCTTATTAGTACTTTCTGCTAATCCATTGGCTTGTGGATGATAAGGGGCTGACTTTCTATGACTAATCATGAAATATTCAATTATGTTTTCTATTACTTGGTTCAAAAAATGAGTCCCCCTATCACTTACCAATTCAATTGGTAATCCAAATCTGGTGATAATATTTTCATAAAGAAATCTTGTAGTGGTCTGAGCATCAATTCTTTTTGTAGCTCTGGCCTCTGCCCATTTGGTCAAGTAATCTGTGGCTACTAGTATATATTCAGCATGGGATTGTTTTGATGGAGGATGTATAGGTCCAATGAAATCCAACCCCCATTTACTGAATGCTCTTGCTAAAATAAGTGGCACTAATGGCATATTATCTCTTTTATTTGGCTGACTCACTCTTTGACAGATGTCACATCTTTTCACATAGGTTCTTGCATCAAGAAATAGAGTTGGCCACCAAAAACCATAATATAATATGAGTTTAGCAATCCTTTCACTTGAAAAATGTCCTCCTGCCACTCCAGAATGTGCCATCTCTAACATTTCCATATACTTACTTTCAGGAACATAGATTCTTAAATATCCATCCATCCTTTTCTTGTACAATTGATCTCCTATCAACTGATACTCTTCAGAAATCATTTGTAAATTCCTTGAGTCTGCACTAGTTCTTATTGGCTCTCCTTTCTTGTTTCTTTTCAACTCCTCAATTATGTTTGTACTCCAATCTAGATTTTTCTGAAACCAATATAAAGTTATAATTTTTGAATTTTGCAAGGATTGGCATTCCCAGCAGTTGGAAACATATTTTTTTACATCTTGTATCTTATTAGGCTAATGTACTCCCATCCTATTGAGATTGTTTAAGGTGACTATCATGGAAGCATGAATATAGGGATTCCAACAATGAGCTCTTCTTAAATACTCCTGTTGCTCATCTTCTAGAGTACAATATTCCAACATACCCATATGATTAAGATGATACAAATGTCCAGCTAGTAGTACAAAATTCCTACTTTGTAATACCAGATGTGTGTTGTTTCCAAATGTTCTGCAAGGTCCCATGGTTAGCAAAGGTACTAAAGTCATGGCCCATTCAAGAATACTTTCTATTTTGAATAGATATGCATCTGGTAAGTCATCATCTAAAGGTGAACTTGGCTCTTTGGTTTGAATTCTGGAGAAATGGTCTGCTCTTAAATGAGTTTTTCCTTGTCTGACCACTACCTCAAATTCAAATTCCATCCGTAAGAGGAACCATCTGACTATCCTACCTATGTGACATGGTTTGTTTACCAAGTAGAGTAAAGCTTGGTGATCCAAAAAGAATTTAAATTTGTTTGCTAAAAGATAGTATCTATATTTGTTTATAGCAAATATCATTCCCAACCCTTCCCTTTTAGTTGTTGTATAATTCTTTTCTCCTAAATTCAATTGCCTACTAGCATAAGCAATTGGGAAGTCTAATTTGCTCCCTTCTATTGGTTGTGCTAACACACATCCCAAAGCATAATTTGAAGCATCCACATGAACATGAAAAATTTTATTCCATTGTGGGGTTTTTAGAATTGGTGCTGTTACCAAACAAGTTTTTAAAGTCTCAAAGGCTTGATCACATTCTTTGGTCCACTCAAATTTTGTTATCAATGCATACAAAGGTTTTGCAATGTCTGCAAACTTGTGTACAAATTTTCTATAATACCCACAATGTCCCATGAAAGTTTGAAGTTCTTTTACATTTGTTGGTCTTGAAAGTTCCACTATGGCCTTAATCTTTCTTTCATCAGTTGAAATTCCATTTCTGGAAACTATGTGATCCAACATTCTCCCTTGCCTCACAAAGAACACACATTTCTCTGGATTTAAACATACTCTGTATGTTCTACATTTTTTTAATATATTTTCCAGATCCTTTAAATGATCTTGTCTTTTTAATGAAAAAGTGCAAAGATCATCCACATAAATTTCCATTATATTTCTACGGAATTCTTTGAATATGTGACACATTAGTCTTTGAAAGGTTGCTGGGGCATTAGTTAGACCAAAGGGCATAACCCTAAAGGCATAGATTCCCCATTCTGTGGAAAAGGCAGTTTTATGTTGGTCTTCCAAAGCTATTGGTACTTGAAACCATCCAAAAAACTATAGACCTCTTTCCCTGCAACTCTTTCCAAAAGATGGTATGTTATGGGTAATGGATAGCTATCCCTTATAGTTCCATTCTTTTTAGGTACCACAACTATAGGAGATATCCATTCTATATACTCAATCTCATAGATGAAATTGGCAGCCAGCAGCTTATCAATTTCTTCCTTAATTTTAACAGAGTATTTGTCATTAAATGTATAGTGTCTTTGTTTGCTAGGTTTTGCATCAGGAGTAATAGGAATCTTATGTTCGCAAATGTTAGGATCAATTGCTTTGAAATCTTTTTAACTGTAAGCAAACACATCTCTATATGTCTTTGCCAATTTTCTCAATGCTTCCTCCTCTTGATTTGTCATGTCATCAGCTATTACAATATGTCTCTCTTCCCGCTCTTCTTGAGTGATCATCACCTTCTTAGTTTGTTCCTCATTGTCATATGCCTCCCCCTTTTTCTTCTCTCTTTTTGGTTTTATTTTTAGAAGTAACATGTCTTCTACTTCATAGGTCTTGAAGTTTGTAGGTACATCAAATTGTTGATCTTCTTTCTTTATGTTTTTATTTTTTTCCACTTCTTGATCTTTTTCTATTTTTTTGTGTTTAATTTTTTTATATGTTCCTGAGATTTGTCTTTTATAGCATCAGTAGCTTCTACTTCTTCCAGATATTGTGTTTTCCCATTTTTTAATATTATTCCTTCCTCCTGGTCTTCCTCTATTTTTGACACCTTTATCATTTGTATTCCTATGTGAAAGATATCATATCCTTCTTCATTTTGGAATTTTACTCCCATATACTCATCATTAGCTAGATCCATGGTGATCAAAATGTGATTCCAACCATAACGCTCAAATTCTTCATCTTTAAGTTTCTGTGGTATGTAGCTTTCACCTTGTGATTTCCTTTCTCCTAGACAATCTCCTTTTTTTAACATCCTTTTTTTATCTGTGTGTTTCTTTATCACATTACATTTCCAAATTGATGATTCTGTCTCATTCTGATCTTCACTCCCTCATTCTTCACTTAATTCCTAATTTTGATGTACTTTGAACCATTCCTGAGGGGACATATCACAATATTGACCATTTCTTAAATTTACTCTAGTTATCCTCCCTTTGCTTTGAAGATATAGGCAATCATTACCCCAATCTTGCACAATTTGCATTTGTCTCATAAATGGTCTTCCTAGGATAATTTCATATGAAGTGGATTGTGGGAATTCAACTATGGCAAAAGTATGCTCTATCTCTATTCCACATATTTCCACAATCACCTTTTCCCATATTCCTAGGGGTTTTTCTATGTGTCCATCTGCAAATTGTAATCTCATTTTAGTGGGTATTAACTCATTTTTCCCCATTTCTCTCAAGTTTGTTTAGTCATGATAGCCATTCCTGATCCATTGTCTAATATGGCCTTGGCATGATTCTCACCAAATTGTATTCTCAGAGTTGAGTTTCCTTCTTCTCCTTCACAATATCCTCCTATTTTATCAATAGGTATCTACAACAATTCTTCCAATTCTTGTTGTTGTGGATCTAGGTTCTTTGACTTTGTTCCCCAATTTTTTATCTTGTGTTGTAAGTGAGGATTTTGTTTTACTATCTCCTCCATTGTGGTGTGATATAAAATTGTACAGTGTTTATCTAGATTGATTTGGAAGGCTTTTTGTGAAATACCTTCCTGATCAAAATGTTTCTTGGTTTCTGTTGCATTTGATTCTTCAACTTTTGTTTGATAATTGTCTAGTTCCCCCATTTTGAGTTGTGCTTCCTGTATGATTTGTTTACATCTTTGCATTCTTTCATCCTCTAAATCTGGCATAGGATATGCCATCACATGATCTGTAGGATTTGGTCCATCTTGAATTCTTCCCTTGTATGCTCTTATTAGAGTCTCCAAACTTTGTGAATTTTTTGCCTCTTCCTGAGTCTGTATATTTTGTGGTTGACTATTGTTTGAATGTTCCATGGTTTCTTCTTCCAAATTTTTACCCATTCTCATCTTTCTTTCCCATCTTCCTTTTTGTCTGTTTTTCTTTTCTTTTGAAAATGGGATTTTCTTATGTTCCTGTGTGTGTGGCTCCTTTGTTGTTTCTTGTTGTTTAGCTTGTGCTCTTGTTATAGCATTTACAGTTGCTTGATCATGGTCACTCAATTCTTCTTGCTCCATTATGTTAAATGTTTTTAATGGTATGTTACTAGATGTGTTCTAATATTTTTGAGGGTTTCTTAGGCAATCCTTTATTAAGTGTTCCCAGCCACAATCCTTGCAATAGGCTCCTTCTATTCTTAGTGTAGGAGGTTGTGGGCAGTCTCTAATCAAATGTCCCCCCCCCCCCCCCGCATCTATAACAAGTTATCTTTTGACTTCCTTTGAATTGGGGTTTCTAATTGGACATGTAATTATTAGTTATGTACATGAATGTGGCTGTGTCCATTTCAATTCTCCCATTTCCCAAGTGCAAGGCTTGCAATTCTGGTTCTCTCTGTTCATATCCTTCCCAATCTTCTTGATATCCTTCATTCCAATGATAATCCTCTCTATAAGATGATCTGAGTCTTGAACTTTCTTCTTCTATTGGTGTGTATTTTACTGGTACTACATTTGTTGGTAATGGTGGTTGTTGTCCAAGTACAGGTCTTGGTTGCTCCACAAATCCAGATTCTCTTTATGAGTTGTGTTGGTTCACATATTCTCTTTCTTTAATGGGTTGCTTATTGTAGAAACATTCTTCTCTGGTACGGTTTGTCCATTTTCTTTCTAATGTACAGTATTTGAGTGTTTTTCTATCTTGCAAATGTTGTGGTTTGTGATAAGGACATTGTTGAACCAAATGATTTTCTCCACAATTATAGCATTTCTTATTGGTTGCTATCCTGGTATTTATCAAATTTGTCTCGGTGTTAACTTCTAGGGCTTTAGCAATAGCTTGTGCCAATTCTTCTGCTAGTGGAATTTTATCTTCATTTGTTCTTGGTTGGTCAAATGCTAATAAATCCTGTCCTCTGTTATCCTCTGAGTCTATTGCCTCTTTCACAGATGCTCCTAGGTCAAGACATCTCCTATAATACACGAGGTTCTTAATTGTGCACTTCTCAATCCTTCTATAAACAAAGACACGTCTTGCCATTGAAGGTACCTCTTCTCTTGGACATCTATCAATGTATTGCTTGAATCTCCTAGCTTCCTCTCTGACATTTTCATCTTTTTGTTGTTTAAAGCTATGTATCAGGGTAGTTGTACTATGTTTAATACCAATTTTTGAAAATTCCCCTATAAAGGCTTCAAGGAAGGATTCAATATCTGGATACATTTCCTTTCTCAATGGAATGAACCAAGACAGTGCAGGTCCAGTTAGGGTTAGACCAAATGCTTCAAATTGTACTTTATAATCTTCTACTTCTTCTGCCCTAATTAATTGTCTAAATTCTGCAGCATGGGCATGAGGATCAGAATACCCTTCATATTGATTCTTCATGCATTTAGCTACTTGATAGGGCCTAAGCATTCTTCCATGGTTTTGCCACTGATGTATCCTTCTGATTGGAAAATCATTCATTCCTTCTACTTCTCTTTCAAAAGGATTTGGGGAAGTGTGTGCTCTCCTACCTTGTTGTTATTCAATATTAGTGTGAGTCTCATTTTGTCTTAGCAAGTCTGGTTGCCCTAGGTTTTGTTCCCAAGGTCTCTTGTCTGCACATTGCCCTAAATCATTAGAGTTTTCTGGGTCCTGTGAAAATATGTATACATCCCTGTCTATCCTCATATCTACCATCCTTAAATTGTGCTATTGGTGTTATATTTAAGGGAACTTCTAAGTTTCTCATCCTAATGAGAAACTTATGCATACCATCTTGATACACATAGGTTCCAAACCTATTTGTATACATGTACTTGAGAATATTTCTATAATCACTAGTTTCAGAGGCTTCATTTATTTCATTTAGGTTTTCCATGTTATTTACCTGCCCTAAATGTTTTCCTTGTAACTCTTCTATTACTGGCTCTATCTCCTTCCTTTTTAACTCTTGTTTATCAGGTGTGAACAATTTATTACCAGATCTCAAAATCATTCAACTAATTCACGATTCTGTGAAGAGAATCGTGTTTGCCACGATTTTGTGAATAGTATCGTCTTTTCCATGATCTTGTGAATATTCTAGATTTTCCACGATTCTATGAATAGAATCGTCTTTTTCACGATTCTGTGAATATTCTAGATTTTCCACGATTCTGTGAATAGAATTGTCTTTTTCACGATTCTATGAATACAATCGTGTTTCTCACGATCTTGTGAATAGAATCGTGTTTCTCACGATCTTTGAATAGAATCGTGTTTCTCACGATCTTGTGAATAGAATCGTGTTTCTCATGATTCTGTGAATAGGATCGTGTTTCTCACGATTCTGTGAATAGAATCGTGATTTTCACGATCCTATGAAAGGAATCGTGATTTTCACGATTTTGTGAAGGGAATCGTGATTTTCACGATCCTATGAAGGGAATCGTGATTTTCACGATCCTATGAAGGGAATCGTGATTTTCACGATCCTGTGAAGGGAATCATGATTTTCACGATCCTATTCCCAGACAATCGTGATTGCTCACAATCATAAAAAAAACACGATTTTCTTATGAAAATCATGTTCCGGGAATCGTGATTTTGAGTTTAGAATCGCGATTTTGAGGTTGTTCTCAGAATTGCGATTCTGAGCAAATTCTTATAATTTTTTTGGTTTTTGATTTTTTAAGTTCTTTTTTTCTCTATTAGAAACGCCTTCTTAAAATATTAACATGCAATAAAAATGCAAAGATAAACTCAAATACCTTTTTTTTCAAGAGCCAAATAAAATTTTTTTCAAGATTATTATTCTTCATTGAATGAACAAATGGATCAATCAATTTGCACATAGCTACTTTACCTGACTTTCCTCATTGCAATCATGTCATCTTTTCCAAGATTAACAAATTTGCTTGGTACTTAGTCAAAAAGCACTCTACATATGCAAAGATAGTCACATTTTACCTTCCCTTTAACAATCTTGATTCAATTTTTTCCACACACCTGCACTTTACTCTTAAAAGGTATGAGCTATCAATTTGCAAGAATTTCACAACTTCTTTATCCCAAAAGTTCTAACTCATGCTTTCTTTTCCCAAAAGACAAGCAAAGAAACCTACCTTTTCATTTTTTCTTTCTTGATTATAGAGTAATACCTTTTCAATGTGTTCAAATACCATCAACAATGGAAGATCCACCAAGGTCCAAGACTTCAATGAAGCTTTTGCTTTGTTCCCCAGCAACGGCACCAAAAAATGTTTGTTGTTACCCTTTGGAGTTGTCTCCAATCATTATAGACAAAGGATCAACTACACATCTATAAATTGTCAATCCGGGAAGTATGCAAAGACCACAGCCCCTTCTAGTTAATGGAATCCAAGAATAAGGATTATGATGACTGTTTTTCTGAGAAATTATGAAGAAGGAGAGAAATATCTAGGGTTTTGATTATCTTGAGTTCTACAACAACATTTTCAATGATCTTTGTGCCTAAATGTGCCATTTCCATAGTAGAATACAATTATGAAGTCAAATTTCAAAAATAGTACCTGTATCACACAGACGAGACAATCGCGATTCTGTGAAAACTAAGAATTTCCATTGCCATCTTTGTTCTTCTACACTTTCTTACTCAATACACTGAGAATCACCTCTCTTCATACCTCTTACTCAGAAATATACAACTAAAGCTTACAAATTCCATGGATCACACAAAGAATAGACTCAACAAATCAAAAGAAAGTACATGAAAGGAGAAAACACGATTTTCTGCAAGAGAGCTCTTCACATTACTTGGATAGAAAAAATAATACAACCAACCCTCTCAAAATAGAGGAAATTATCTTTTATACTTTTTCAAGTGTGCTCTTTCAAACTTGAATTTTGTTCCTTTTCCCTTCTAATCCAAAAATATGCTATCAAAGAGCTTCCAAAAATTCTAGAAAAAATACATATGATTCTAATTTACATGAGGAAGACTCTTCCTCAATTTTACATCATTTGTATAAATATTTCTACAAATTTTTGACATTTTACAAATAATTTCCTTTCAAAAAATTGTTTCTTCTAACACTTCCCCTAACAAACATCCTATGATTTCATTCAAAAAATGAGTACCTCTATCACTAAAAATTTCAACAGGTAGAACAAATCTCATAAAAATGTTTTCAAATAAAAACCTAATTATTATTTGTGGATCATTCCTTCTTGTTGCTCTAGCTTTTGCCCACTTGGTTAAGTAGTTAGTTGCCACGATAATATATTCAGCATTAGTATTTCTAGAAGGAGGTGAAATTGATCCAATGAAATTTATTCCCTATTTTGAAAGACTCTAAAACCCATGATTGATCTAAAAGGCATTTCATCATTTGTAATTGGGTTTTCGGTCCTTTGGCATATATCAATCATTTACATTGCTCTAACATTTTTTAGGATTACATTGTTGGAGCCCTAATCCTAAATGTATAGTAGCTGCTTTGGCCAATTCTTGGCCATGTGGCAATTTATTATCTATTGTTGTGAAAAGTTCATTTGTCATCAAGTCTTGGCCTCTATTATCATCCATGTCAATGGCTTCTTTTATGCACTCATTGAGATCTTCTCATCTTCTAAAGTACACCATGGTTCTGAATTCTGCATTTGCTCATCCTTATGTGACTAAAGATATTTGTTTTTGCATGGATGGTCTCTTTTGGGCTGGGAATCTATCTAGATATTGTTTGAATCTCCTAGTTGTCAACCTCAGTGTTTCATTAGAATTTTCTTTTAGGTGTGAATCACCAAAGAAGTACCATGTTTGATACCTCTTTTAAAAAATTCACTTATAAACTCTTCTATCAATGCCTCAATTTTGGCAAAAATCTCCCCAATGAGTGGTTGAAACCACATGAGTGGTGAACCTATCAATGTGAATCCAAAGATTCATACTAACTGCAGTGATCTTCCATTTCCTTAGCCCTTAGAATTTTTTTGAATTTTCCTACATGGTCATATGGATTAGTTGATCCATCATAGTGATTTTTCATGTTTTCAATCACTTGAGATGGCATTAATCTCCTATACTACCTTTGAAACCTTTCCCTATTATTTTTTCCTAGAATGTTGAGATTCTCCCCATTTGTTCTATTGTTAATCATGTTTCTAACTTCTTGGGGTTGATTTCTATTGACTCTAATGGTTGGAATATCTATATTTGCAAAACTTTTCTCCCTATCTTCCTCTCTTTAGGTCTTTCCCCTATTTAATAATTTTGTCTATTTTCTTGATTCTGTGCATTATTCCTAAGATTCTCAAAATACACATTTGAATTTATGTGTTCCTCATCTACTCCTTGGTTTTGTGAACTCCTTGAGAATATAGGTTTGTTTTGGTAGGTGTATGAACTTTTCAATTCTTCCACAAGTCTCCAAAACCTCTTACCTTCTCCGTTCACAAAAATGGGTGATTCTCTAGGCTCATTGTAATTTTTCACAACTTTAATTTTCATGTGTGAAGGAGTTTTTTGTGAGTTTGGGTGTACTACCCAATACACATCTCCTATCTTAGGATTTATAGAAAGCAAATTATTCATTTGATCACAAGACACTTTGATTATTTATTCCTAATGTGTAAAAATTGAATGTCACTTGATCACAATTCAGTGCTTCCTATGGATTTTCATCTCTCTTGTGAGCTAATTCTCCTTGATCATTTATTTTTTTTGTGTCGTTTCTCAAGAGATACATTGTATCATCCCTCTTCATGTATTGTTCATTCACAAATTGAGTAATGGGGTCATGTTAAAAGATGAGTTTGGCCTAACACTTGCTACAATCCTCTGAATTCCATCTTTGTAAATGTATACCCTAAATCTATTTGTAAATTCAGTTTTCAAGACATTCCTATAATCCCCTTCATTTGATCATTCTACCTACAACATTTTTTTAGTTCCTTGTGAAGTCATGCTCTTTCTAGAGGAGTTGGTTTTTTCTATCTCTTAAGGGTCACTAGGGTTTGATTCAAGTACCACTTTTTGCTTTCTTAGTTTCATGTGATCTCTCCAAAAGTAATGTTTATTTTCCCAAAAAATATCCCAAATATTTTGACTTTTCTTTTTAAAAAAACGAAGTTTTGTTTTTGAGAAATTCTCGATTCTCCACATATTTTCAAGAAAGCACAATTTTCCACAAGTCTTGAATTTTTTCCAATTGAATGGAAAAATTAACAACTCCTCAACGGAATTCAAAAAGTCATGAGTTTCTAATGAGAGAAAAATTTTCTATTTTTTTGGCTTCTTTCCCTCAAAAAGTTACAATTCTTTGTCAAATTTTGAAAAAAAATATGGTTTTCTAGAATTTACTCAAAAATTTATAATATGTTTTCTTGTTTTTTGCAAAGTTGGGTTTTCTTTTTCAAACTTTTTTGAGAAGTTCAACATTTTCTCCTTTTTTAATTCAAAGATTCATAATTTTAAGATTTTTTTGTGATTTTTAGATATTTTTCTAAGTATATGTTCTTGTGCTTGTTTCAAAAAATCGTGATTCTATCATAATCTAGTTTTCCAAAAATTCACAATTTTCTCTTTTTTGTATTTACTGATTTTTCAATTATTATTATTATATATACATATATTTAAAATTCTTTAATATTATTTTCAAAAGGTCATATTTTCTCCCTAAGTCAACCCAAACAGTCATGTTTTCTCTCACCCCCCTAATACCAAGGTATTTTTTCTCCCTTTCAATTCTCAAAGAGGTGCCTTTTCACCCCTATCACTTCACTACCCTCTTTTACTCCAAATAAATCAAAGAACTTACGTTTCCAAGAAAATAAAAAATTAAAACAATGCAAAATATAGCTTTTTGAACTTGAAAATCCTGTGAGAGTGTGTTTTGACGTTACCTCTTGCTTTTGGAAATCATTTGGAAGTTGGTGTTATTGAGTATGGTTGGTTTCTTGCTTCACGGCTCTCTGCTCTCTCTCACTCACTCGCTTACACAATGACAGTCTAAAGGGATTTTTACTTTTATAATTATCTGGCCCCAAAAATTTGTGATTCTTTGAATCTTTCAAAAAAAACATGACTTTCTCTAGTCTTGCAAGATCAAAAATTCACAATTTTCTATACGCTTCTCAAGAAAAAATTCATGATTTTCTCAATTCAAAAGTTAAAAGTTGCAATTTTCTTGCTAACTTCTAAGTCAAAAGTCACAATTTTTTGACTTTCTTCACCCAAAATTTTGACAATTTTTCTCCCAGCTTTGGTCATTTCATGTTCTTTTCTCATAATAGTTAGTCCTTACTCATCTTATTCCCTTTTGGTTTAACTTTCTCAAAAGAAACCAATAATTCCCTTTGTTTATTATTCTTAAAAATGTCACAATTTTTTGAGAATTTGACCATCACAAAGTTGCAATTTTCTAAAAGTTTTATTATTTTTTTCTTCACAATATCCATCCAACTTTTGCACAACTTATAATCATTTCATGCCTTCTCCTTGAGTTATTTTCTCTTTTTATTCACAATTTTCAAGCTTTTTCCAATGTTTTTGTCATCATTTTTTTTATTTACGAAAAACCAAAAACAAGTTACAATAAAAGAAAAAGACTTCATACTCAAACAGTGATGTTTCAAGATGTTTCTTTATTTTATACTTCACAAAGGCTTCACCTTCCTACCTCCACTTGCCTACTCCTAGGAGAGGTACAAAGAAATGCAAAACTTCAATCAATCAAGCAAAGTGCTATCACTTTGAACATTAAAAATACTCACATGAGCACCCTTTCTCCTCAATTGACTAAACTTTCACAAAGGACTCATTTTCTTGCCTTTCTATTCACTAAAAGAGAATACCTAGCTTTTCTTCCCTTCAGATTGTTTTCCACAGCATAGATATCTTTCTTGTGGTACAAAAAGTGAAGTTTACTTGTGATTTTGGCACCACCAATCTAGGTTACTCACCTCCCTAGAAATGGCACCCAAAATAATGTCTCTTCACTCCATTACTTGAACATCTATCAAATTGTAGCAATAGTGGCATGATTGATCTTTCTAATGAAACATGAAACTTCTTTGAATTGTCAATCCAATGATGAGTCAACCATATTTTTGCTTAAAGACGAATGCAAGAAACCACAAATCAACAATTCATATAAGCAAAAATTGAAATGAGATCATTATATATGAAAGAAATATGAACTTAGCAAAAACATGATTTTTTGAGTTGTAATGGTTGAAAACTTTAAGTTCTTATAATTCCATGAATATAGCACCACATTGAGTGATTCAAGTTCCTAATCCATGCCATTTTTTATGCACAATCCAAATATAACATCAAAATTTGCTTAGCTTGAATAAAAACCAATGGTGCAGCCTTTCCAAAATATCCAACTTTCTTCACTTATAGGAAAGATCCTCAAATAGACTTACAAAATTATCAGTGATCTCAGATATGAGTATAAACTCAATCAACACATGAAGATTCAACCAAAAAACACACAACAAGCCACACAAAATATCACACAAAGGAATCACAATGAAGAAAAATATGATAGCCAAAGAAGGAGCTCTCTATTCTCAAGAGTGAAAGAATACCTATGACTTTCAATCCCAGCATTCTTATTTACAATGACTTGTATACTACTTCCAAAATGAACTGATTTCTCCTCAAATTCCTCAACTTCTAGGCTTCTAAAATTCTATCTCTCATTATTTGATGACTCTCTAACTTTGTAAATAGCTCTATAATAAATCAAGGAAGACTCTTCGTGAGTTTTACAAAATTTAGAGCTCTCTATCTCTACATTTTGGGATAATTAGAAAGAAATTGTACAAGTTTCAGTTTTCAATCAACAAAGAAATTGTCATAATGAATGGTGATATGTTGTGGGTACACTCTGTTGATTTTTGTCTCCTAGCATTACCTCAGTGGTGTTTGTGAATTTTTAAGTCCATGTTTATCTATGGGATGGGGATAAGGTGGCCTAGAAATGTTAAGTGTTGAGATCTACTATGTGAATGATATGGTGGAGGCAATGTGACATGTATTTCTTTTTATGATTTTCCTCCTACATCCCTTGTGGGTAACTTCTTGTTGTGTAGCACATGGGCCTTCCCTAATTGGAGAGTTTAGTGCAACTACATAACTTTCTTCTTCTTTTGAGGCTTATGCCTCTGTACGTCTTGGCATGGCATGTATGCTTGTGGGTTGCTTTTTGGAAAGTGACATTGCTTCCTTGGATCCTTCAATGGTGGGACCAAATAACTATTTAGAACATGAGGATGTTATCCTCCTCTCCAATCTCACTTCCTTTTCCTATCATGTAATGGTTTTAATGAAGTTTGATGGTACCCTTTGTCTGAGCCAATTTAAGGACAAAATATGCACTCGGCTCTAGTACTAGGCTAATAATTAGAAGGATGAGGAAAATTGTGAAATAAAGTGGTACCCATTACATCTAACAAGGTCTTCTTATAAAGGGTGTTCTATTTTACCTCTTAGTAGGTCTAACAATTGTATGTTACACATTCGAGTGGTTTCCTTCTTGCCTTGATTCCAATTAGAATCCTAACAATAGTACTAGGTGTCATGGAGACACGTGAAGAAATGATCATGCCTAGATTATGTATAAATTTACTATGTCTCATGATTGGATCAAAATTTGGAGAAACTAATTCTACCATCACATTTGAAACAGGCCAAAACCCTAAGATAAACTATCTACTTACCTAATTTTGGGATCCAAAAGTATTGTTTTGGATTGTTGGCATCATCAATGATATCATCAATTTGCAACCACCCTTAATCACATATAAAAGGAGGGTGGCCACTCATATCCTCAATCTTGCCAATGTCAGTCTTGGGAGCTCAGGGAGTCGTGATCCTCAAGTAAGTACTTTCGAAGTTCTTGTTCTAGTTCTTGTCTTGATCTTTGATCTAATCTTTTCTAGTCTAGTATTTTGGATATTTTGTCTGTCCTCTTATAATCTCGTAGCACGAGATCCTCTCTTGTTGTTTCTTGTACCTAGTTTTTCTCCCTTAAGGGATTTCTTTTAATTTAAATAACCTACTTATACCTATGATCCTAGATTATGGGATCTCTTATCTCCTATCTGTTGGAGACCTTTAATTATCCAAATGTTTGATCTATCTTGATTTACGAGCTCCTCTATATCAAGAATAAACTAAACTTTACATAGACTTTGCATTAATCTTCAAGATCATTCAAAATTACTTCTCTGTGTGAAGCTTCTTCAACTTCATAAAGTCTACTTCAGAGATGGACTTCAATACTTGCACATAGCTTCGAACTTACTCATTCAAATGATACACAAACATTTTTGCTACCTTTGTGCAACTATAATGATCATTAGTTCTCCAAAAGAACTACTAAGTCTTTGAGTTGATCACTTAGATTAAAAGTATATTAGAAACTATCTTCTTGACATGGTGACTTTGACATGGTCAACTTCATAAGCTGATTTCTTATAAACTACAACCCATTTTGCTAAATTATTTTAGCCATAGCTTCCTTATCTTCTAACTTAAATTTTGAATGTTGATTCATAATCCAAGTAATTCTTTGATCAGCAAGATGTGTGATTCTAAGGACTTGATTTACTTCTGAAAATTAGATGTGTACAAAAGATATCCTGATCTACATTATCAAGCTAAGAAAAATCTAAGATAGACCCGATGTTATTCTAAGAAGAAGACTCTCTACACATCTATCACTCATAGACTTTTACCTCGATTGATTCTCTTCCTTAATTTTCTTGACATTATTGACTTATTTATATATATATATAGATATATATATATATATATATATATATATATATATATATATATATATATATATATAAGCTTGTGGCATTTATTATAGAAGAAGAAGAAAATCCGGAGTTTAAGGATCCTAGCATTCCAAGAAGAGAGGAACTTACAAATTTGAAGAATTGGATGAAGAAAGATGCTCCAGCTAGGAGCATCATTTACATGGTTGTAAATGATTTCTTCTACCACACATTAGAGGATTAGAAAGTGCAGCAGATGTGTGGAATGCTTTGGAAGAACACTTCCAAAGTACAACCAAATCAAGGAAGGCTTGACTATGGGTTGAGTTCATAATTTTCAAGAAGAAAGATTCTTAGTCAATTTTTTATTATGTTGCAAGGATGAAGGATATTGCAGATAGTTTGGGAGCAATAGATGAAGATATTGAAGAAGAAAAGTTGGAAAGACAAATACTCATAGGTCTAAGAGGAGATGAAAACTGGAAGCCTTTCATATTGTCTACAAAATTATCATTATATCACTTTACTCCCGATCTTAATCAATTGCTAGAACATATGCTAACATTTGAGCAGGACATTAAAGGAGAGAATGACAAAAGCACAAGTCAAGCAATGTATTCAAAAGACAAGAAGAAGAATTCTAAAGGCAAGCAATCAAATGATGAAGAAGTATCTTCAAGCCAAGTGAATTTCACAAAAGGGAAAATGAATTAGAGAGGTAGAGGTAGAGGAGGTAAGAATAAATAAAATGCTAAAGCTTGTTGGATTTGTGGTAGAAAAAATCATTTGGAAAATGATTGTTGGTATAATAATCAAATGGTGGAAGTTATAATCACAATTTCAGCCGAAGAGGAAGAGGAGGCAGAAATCAAAGGGGCAATTTCAGAGGACGAGGTGGTAGGAATTCATTTTCTAGAGGAGGTGGAAGGAGTTTCTAGACTCAGTCCTACAACAACACTTACTACAATTATGCATGAGATCAGAAGGAAGACTTGAATCTCATCTTGAATGCAACACATGAAGCAATAAATGAAGATCAAATGGTGTTTTCTATTGACTCAGGATGTAGCAATCATTTGAGTTGTAATATCTCCTTAATGATTGATATGGAAGCAAGAGTGAGTGGACATATAGTTCAAACAAGAGACAACACCAAACACAAGGTTGAAAGCATTGGATCATTGAAGACAAAGAGTGGAAGCACACTTCTAAGCAAGGTACTTTATGTTCCAACAATCCCTAAAAATTTAATAAGTGTAGGGCAAATTGTTGAGAAGGGATATGAAATCAAATTCACAAATGATGGTGTTTATGTTGAAGATCCAAGTCAGGATATAAAAGCATTGTTACAGGGAAAAAGGAAGGAAGGCTATTCACTCTCAAAGTCCAAGGTAATGTGGGACATGTGTTGTTCACTTATGGAAGCAAAAAGATGTCTGAATTGGACCTATGGCATAAGAGGCTACGACATTTCAATGAAAGAGGGATAAAGGAGATGACAAAGAATGGTGTAGTGCTTGGACTACCAAATATTGAAGGCCAACACATGGTATACAAATGTGAGGCTTTTCAACTAGGTAAAGCTCACACGAAGTCATATAATAAGAAAAGATACAGGTATTCAAATATGCTTAAAGTGGTTCATATAGATGTGTGGGGTCCTTCAAAGGACTATAGCATAAATGGATCTAGGTATTATGTGTTGTTTGTTGATGATGCAACAAGATTGATTAATCTATATGTAATCAAGGATAAACCTGAAGTGTTCACGACATTTAAACACTATCATGCCTATGCAAAAAGAATTACATAACAAAAGCTCAAGAGATTGAGATCAGATGGAGGAGGAGAATAATTTTCTAAAGAATTTGATGATTATCTATGGAATGTAGGTATAAAAAGAGAAGTGACTTGCACGTACTCCCCACAAAAAAATGGAGTTGTAGAAAGAAGAAATAGAACTCTTGTAGAGTTTGCAAGATCAATGATGAAGGAAAAGCCCTAATTACATGTGGGCAGAAACAATCAACACTACAACTTATCTTGTGAATAGGCTACCCTGCAAAGCTTTGGATGGAATGACTCATTATGAAGAATGGTGGGGTAAGAAACCTATAATTGGCCATTGCAAAATATTTGGATGTTTGGCATATGCTTATGTTCCATATCCTTTTGAACTCGATCTTTGCAATTCTTCAATTTTTCTTCAATACTTTAACCTTTGGCGCCTCCAATTGACAAGGTCTTTGATATCTGCAATAGTCGGAATTTCCCTTGCTTCTCTTTCACCTTAATTTGATCTTCTGGCTCTGATACCACTATTGGAGACCTTTAATTCTCCAAATCTTTGATCTATCTTGATTTAAGAGGTCCTCTATATATCAAGAATAAACCAAACTTTACACAAAGGTTGCATTAATCTTCAAGTTCATTCAAAAATACTTCTCTGTGTGAAGTTTCTTCAACTTCAGAAAGTCTACTTCAGAAATGGACTTCAATACCTGCATATAGCTTCAAATTTACTCATTCAAATGATACAAAAACATTTTTTCTATCTTTGTGCAGCTATAATGATCATTAGTTCTCCAAAAGAACTGCTAAATATTTGATTTGATCACTTAGATTAAAAGCATATCAAAAACTATCTTCTTGACATGGCAACTTTGACATGGTCAACTTCATAAGTTGATTTCTCACAAAGTCTGTTTTGCTAAATGCTTTTAGTTATAGCTTCCTTTTCTTCTAGCTTAAATTTTGAATGATCATTCATAAAAAACTTTACACTAAGCACTGAGATCCAAGTAATTATTTGATCGACAAGATGCACGATTCTAAGAACTTCACTTGTAGACTTCTATATATGAATGGTCCTACTTCTCTTCCACACAACCTGAGGAGAATTAGATCGTGAAACTTTGGTCATAGATTGATTTACTTCTGAATTAGATGTGTACAAAAGATATCTTGATCCACATGATCAAGCTGAGAGAAATCTAAGATAGACTCGATGTTATTCTAAGAAGAAGACTCTCTACACATCTATCACTCATAGACTTTTAACTCTTGTGTGTATGTATGAATTTGTACTTATCTGGCATCTATTACATGACTCTCTATCATTCTTATAAGTATTCATGACTATATTGCAAGGATCTCTACTCATAATGTACATATGTGTATAGACTATGTCTTCCTTGAACTTCTTGACTTTTGTTTGATCTTTGGTTTGCTTCAATCACTTCATAATCACCAATTATTGATTGTTTTGCACCAACAATATCTGTTCCAATTATCCATGCCTATTAGTCCCTAGTTGTGGGAGTTCTTGTCACATCACTCTATTCTTTCATTATTTATCTTGTGTGGGAGAGCACAACCTCATGCTAGTCAGAGATCACAATCTCATGTTGGCCTGATATTTTGGAAAGACTACCTTCATCAAGCCTAAACACCATGGAGATTATTCATGAATAAATTTTCTATATGCTTAAAGATATTCAACAACAAGTCGAGAAGACACCAGAAAACAAAGAAACGATGCAACACCAAAATATTTAAGATGTAACCACACAACTTCAAAGACAAGTCTAGAAGTTTTACATCATAGTAAATCAATCTTCTTCAAGTACTACCCCCATGGCAACCAATATGAAGAAAAGTCCAAAAGTGAGTGTGCTTGAGAAATTCCATGGGACAAGATTGAAGTTTGAATTATTTCTATAGAAAGTGAAATTATTCATAAGAATGCAACCAAACAGGTACCTAGATGGTCCTTCTTAAGTAGGAATTATAAAAAGTCTATTATGTGGGCCTACTCTTTCAAGGTTTGCACATATCCTTTGAAGTGGTGCAATGGTGATGCAACATGGTGGATTCCCCTTTGATTAAGCATCAAGATGATGCCCTGACAATAGAAATTAAAGCTCTAGAAACACGTACCATACTCGGCCAGACCTATAGAATATGTAGAAACTACATAGCTCATAGAGACCTCGAACATAGATTTCCTAGGTTTTACAAAATCTGGTCAAAATCAATCTATAGCTGACCAT
Source organism: Ceratopteris richardii (assembly GCA_020310875.1). NCBI lineage: Eukaryota > Viridiplantae > Streptophyta > Polypodiopsida > Polypodiales > Pteridaceae > Ceratopteris > Ceratopteris richardii. The sequence goes on from CM035410.1 coordinate 52,577,471, forward strand.
TCCACTATATGTTTTATTAAAGAACATATACAAAAGCTTCCAATGGCCATTTGGTCACTCACATGGACCCTAATAATAAAAGTATCCTACTAAAGGTCAATATGGCCAAAGTAAACTATGGGAGAAAAAATAAAGAATGATAAAGGATACGTGAGTGCAAGTATACAAACTATACCTCCCATTTGATGGGTATGTTACACGATTTACAAGGAACTCTACACAATCATGAACCAAGTAACCCCCATCATGTGACAACCGCGTCAAAAACTCTCTTGTGGTAAAGCTTTAGTCAAAGGATCTACAACATTATCTCGATTATGAACCTTCTCAAGAATAATGTGCTTAGTGGCTAAGAATTCTCAAGTAAATAAATATCATGAAGAGGATTGTATAACTACAACACTTCAGAACTATCTTAACCTATGCCAAAGCTTTCGAGCATTTACAAGCAAGCATAGATAAAGAAGGTGGATCTTGTGCCAATGTAGTATCACATTCAAATACCTAATGCTAGATGAAATTAATGACTATCTTATTAAGTCATTCACGCCAACCACATGACAAATAGGCCATAATTGAAAGGAAGTTACATTGCTTTTCATGGATTAATATATTCATAGGAGTTATGGAATATCAAGGGTCCATTCTTTTAACTATTTGATGCTAGTGTTTTACATGTCCACTGTGGTCCTCTTGAATGTGTATTTGGTGATGCTAGTGTTTTACATGTCCACTTTTTAGATCATAAAAAGTATTTCCAAGATTTATCTATCGGATTCTCTTATTAATCTCTATAACAACAACTTGAGATACTGCTAATCATCATGTCAAAGTCAATCATACCATCTTGAGGCAAAATAATTCCAATCTTTAGTGTAGAATGCCTTTTCTTGTGGTCAATTCTTAAGTAATTTTCTCAAGATATTTTTCTTTTTGCACCATTTCTTTTAATTTCATTTCAAGATACACATGCATAGGTCACTCTACAAGGTTGTGCACACAATACTCTTTTTTGTTTGGTTCCATGCACTCATTAGGGGAAAAAATGAGCCATGCATGGGCCCTTTAAATTAAGAGTGGATTAGTGATGGACCGATGAGAAGAGGGTGGTGGCCACAGTCTACTCCCTTAATCACCTAGACTAGGCATAGGCTTCCCTTGTCTCTTTGGGGTCAAAAGTGGTATGAATGACTAAAAACCACAAGTTCCTCACCAAAAGTGGTTTGATAGGCCTAGACTTTGGACCATATCCATTGGATGAACTCAAGGATCTAATTGCTCATGTTAAAAGTCAAGAAAAAACTTGGAATACAATTTGGTCCCTTAGAGGTGTAAAGATCTAATGGTATAGCTTGAAAATCTTGAGAAATTGCACCTTTTTCTCTCCATCATCGAATGAAATTAAAAGAGAATGGTTGGGATTCATTGAGGTTGAATTTGGGGTCACTTTGAATTGCATCCATTGGATCATTTCTTGATCTAATGGCTATGAATCTTTATGCTTGAGAGGATCCCAAGACATATTCGGAGCCCTTTGATTGTTGGTCCATTTAACGGAAGAGATTCGACCCCGCCACGGAACTATATTTTTGTCCCTTGACATATTTTGTCATCTTCTGCGAGTCCACACACTCTCTCACTTCATTGAATGCTTAAAATTTTGTCTTCTTGTCATAGGCGCACTCTTCTCAATATAAGTTATCCGTGATCATTTCATCCAATGAATAATAATACCCACAACTACTCACTCCTTAGGATAAGTTTTCTTCTTTTCATAAACACACTATAACAAACGTAGTTGTTCATGTGTGATTATCCAAGGGATATTATTTCCCATGACTTCATTCAAACTAAGCACATTGCTTAGAGAAAATATTTTATTGCAAAACCACTAGTGGTTTTTTTGTGGCCTTAATCCCTCTTTTGGTAATTTTGCTCCCTAAAAATTAGGGATCCTTATAAGGCCCATGCAAGGTTCACTTTTTCCCTAATGGATACTAGCTAGTAATCTTGCTACTATCACAAAACCCATTAAAAATTAAAAACAATAAAACATAGATCCAAGAAGATTGTGGGAATTTATGCAATATCTAATTCTACAAGAACACTACAACCACAAAGTGTGTCAATGCTTGTGCTTCATCAAAGAAGGCAAAATTACTTTCTGTTATTTTTTTACAAATTTCACTTTAATTGGGTCTTTACACATAAAAATACCCTAATGGAAACACATACAATGCCTATTTTTATAAATATATTCCAATTTTGTACAAATTGAGGGGTCCTAGAGCTTGTAGGGTGATAGAGTAAGCCACTATAATTTTTATTGGATTTTTTTTTGGGGATCTTGATTTTTTTTTGGAGGTCATATGAGGGTTTAGGAGCATTTCTTAAGTTAGGATAGACACTTGAATGTGAACAGGGTCCAACCTTTAAAATTCTCTTTAAAAGAAAATGGGTTCTCATTTTCTAGGGTTAGATTATTATCTTTCATATTCTTCTTTAGTATTGTGAATAAAAGTGAGTTTCTTCGAGTTAAATTCTTCTTTCTCATGAGAGTGACTTCCATACATGTGTGTGTGTGCATGTATCTTCTTGAGTGATATGTCATGAGCATGGAGTTCTTCACAACACTGATAATCTTCTCTTGGATTAACATTATAGGTTGCAGATGCTACAATTCAAACTACTTCAAATTTTGAAAGCTTGGAAAAGACTATATTTCAATAGGTAACCTTGCCAAAGATCAAGCTTTGAAAATATATTTGCTCCTTTTAACTGATCAACTAGATCACCTATTCGAGGACATTGGAAATTTATTCCTCACTATGACTTTATTCAAAGCTCAATAATCAATGTATAACCACATTAATCCATCCTCCTTGTTTACTAAGAGGATAGTTGCTTCCTAAGTAGAATGACTAGGTTGAATGAGTTCTTGAGAACCCCTAGATTTCAACATATTCCTTGGACAACTCTTCAACCAAGATGCCAAAAATAACATAAAGAAAAGTAACTCATATCATGGTAATTCAACTAGTGCTTTATATGCAAATAAGAAGGACAAGAAAAATGAAGAAAGAGGATGAAGAGGAGACTTCCCAAGCCAACTTTGCAGGCAAGAGCAGTGGAAAGGGAAGAAGAAAGGACCAAAGCATGAAAAAACAAAAGGCTAGAATATTCAACCTTGTGCCATCTGTGATCACAACAACCACACCACTCAAAATTGCCGGTTCAATGCAAAGACCCAGAAAGGAAATGGAAGAGGTAGATATGATAGCAATAGAGGAAAAGGTGGACACAACTTCAACAATAACAATAGAGGCCATAACAAAAGGGACTACAACAATTACTTTGAAGATTAAAAACATGAAGACTCGTTTCTTTTGATGAATCTGAGCCATAAGTAAGATAAGAAGATGATCATTTGCTCTACATTGATTCACAATGTTCAAATCATGTTTCAAGCAACATAGCTCTCTTATTTTATTTGGAAAGTCCAAAGCATAGACATGAAGTTTAAATAGGGATGACACAAAGAATTGTGTGGTGATGATTGGTAATGTGAAGGCTTCCAATCGCAAGACAAACATTTTGGGAAAGGTACTCTATGTTCCCACTATTACAAAAATCCTAATAAGTGATAAATAGTTGACAAAATCTTGGAAGTCATGTTCAACCAACATGGAGCTTTTGTGGAAGATCCATGTCAAGAATTGCAGAAGATAGCCAGAGGTGAGAAGCATGGTAGGGTCTTTACTTTTGAAGTAGGAGAAACCAAAAGCATAGCTCTATTTAAATTTGGGTCTCAAACCCTAAGTGAGCTTGAAGTGTGGCATAAAAGGATAGCTCATGTGAAAGAAAGAACCTTGAAAGATATATGCAGTTCTCAAAGTGTTCTAGGACTGCCAAACATATCAAAGCAGCTCATGATCAACAAATATGATGTGTGTCAAATTAAGAAGGCACAAAGATAACAATTGAACCACAAATGCTACATCCATGAGAACCTTTTAAGGCTTATTACACACTGATGTGTGGGGACCAATTCAAGAACCTTCATTGAAAGGATAAAAGTATTATGTTTCATTTATCGTTGACCATAGCAGATGGAATATTCTATACTTTATCAAGTGTAAGAATGAAGTGTTTCATTGCTTCAAAAAGTATATAGCATATGCAAAGAACCATATAGGTAGATCACTAAAGAAGCTCAAATCTCATGGTGGGGGAGAATATTTCTCCAAAAATTTGATGAGTTTTGCACGAGAATTTGATGAGTTCTTGCAGTATAAAGATATCAAAAGGGAAGTGATTACCAGGTACTCTCCTCAATTTGAATGGAATTGCAGAGAGAAGAAACAAGATAGTGGTTGGATCGGCCATAAAAATGCTTGAAGAAAAGAGGTTGCCACATTATCTATGGGCAGAGGCGATTTCACCTATTGTGTACCTTGTCCATAGACTACCATCCAAATCACTCCAAGGTACGAATCCTTATGAAGCATGGTATGGAAGAAAACCTAGTCTTGGACATTGGAAGGTGTTTGGTTGTTTAGCTTATGTTCATGTACCATCACAAATAAGAGGTAAGCTAGATGAAAGGGCAACAAATTCAATGTTTATTGGGTACGATTCAACTCATATGGGTTATAGGTTCTACAATCCTTCAACAAAGCAACTCACTACATGTAGAGATGTTGTGTTTGAAGAACACAGGTCTTGGTATGTTGAAGACAAGCAAAAGGCAACTCTACCATATGATCTCGATTCAAATTTCCATCAAACAGACTTATTCCTCTTAATAAAGAGTGAATAATCAGCCTTGATCAATTTGAATCCTTTGTCCTGCAACAATGTAACAAGTCTATGGTTCCAAGCTCTAGGAGCTTGCTTGAGACCATAGAGTGCTTTCCTGAGTTTGCACACATATTTAGGATGTGATTTATCAACAAATCCAGGAGGTTGTGCCATGTACACCTCCTATAAAATCCAACCATTTAAGAGTGCATTTTTTACATCCAGCTGATAAATGTTCCAATTCCTTGAAGCAGCTATACTCATGAGAACTCTAATTATTCATCTTTGCCACAGGAGAGAAGGTCTCCTCTAATCAATTCCTTGGGTTTGAGCAAACCCTTTAGCCACAAGCCTTGCTTTGTACCTATTTATTGAACCATCATAATTCCTTTTTACCTTATACATCCAACTAGATCCAATGATCTTCATGGATTGTTTCTTGGGAACTAGGTCCCAAGTCTGATTCTCTTGTAGTGCTTGTATCTCTTCCTCCATTGTATCGTTCAACTCTGATTTCTTGTTTGCTTCTTCAAAGGCTGATGGCTCCTTTGAGTTGATATCTTGAGCAATATAGATTGAGTGTTTAGTGACTAGAGAGGTGTCAAATCCATACCTTTCAGGCTTCTTCTTTTCCCTAGTTGATCTCGTTATTGTTCGTTGAGAGGATTCTACAATATCCCTCAAGTCTTTTCTATGAGACTTCCCAAATTGACATGCACTGCATTTATATATCATATGTTTCTTAGATATGTTTGGCAAACCAAGCACACTCTAATCCCTACACACTATGCCTTGGAGCATCACCGTCAAATAGTTATGTCAAAATAGATAACCTTCAAGTTTGGAGACTTCCAAAAACTTGTTATTCTAGGGCTTGGTCTTGCTCAGTAATTCACTCAGCGCTCATTCACTGATTGCAATTGACCCAAGAGCTTTTATACAAAGCTAATTAGAATCCGAAGCTTGCTATAGAAGTTATTTCACTAATTTAGGATGCGTATGATGAGAAATCACATTAAGAAGTTAGGGGTGTAGTCCCAACTTTTTAGGAGGATGATAGTGAGCAGACATAGGTGACTTGCAGAGAAGTTATCTCACAAAGTACTAAATCAAATGCTATGAATATTGATAGCTCAGAACTAGAAGGTTTAACCTACATATTACAAGTTTAATCACATCGATTGGATAAGTACTCATAGAGAACTCCTCAAATCAAATTCATTGAAATGAGCACTTAGTAGTAGACAACAGTAGATACAAAATGACTTGCATAAACTGAATCAAATGTATAATATAATGAATGTATGATACAAGGGAGATAATGTAGGATTACTCATACATGTGTGGACTTAGTGTACCCCACAAGCTTGAAGCTCAATGTGTCCTTCTTGCTCTACTACCCGCAACTAAAAGTCACGGTCTTTTATAGATGTGTCTTCAATTTGAATTTTGAATTTGTCACCGAAAAGTGATCCTACCTTTTAAGATTTTAATTGATTTGATTCCAACCACTTAGTTGGCATGAAGTAAAACTTGTAAAGTCATGTGATTCTCTCAAAATTTTCCTTTTACATTTATCTTTGAGTTAAACCCATGAATTTTACAAGAGATGTTTACATGTGACTTATGGATAGTCACACCCAAGTTGTGAAGTAAACCTTTGATATTTGGTCAAGCATCAAGGCTTGCCAAATGTACCAACAACACTCCTACACTATATGAGATATCTACCCTTGTATGAGTAGCATATATCAAGCTACCTACCAAGCTTTGATACTCTTTAGTCTTCAGTTTTCTCACCTTCATAAACACTAAGTTTGTGATTCATCTCCAAAGGTGTACTTGCAAGTTTAGTGTTCTCCATTTTGAACTTAAGAAGTAGATCCTGAATGTATCTCCTTGAATTCAAATACAATCCTTCATCTGTGTATATAACCTGCATACTTAAGAAGAATGTGAACTCACCTAAGTCACTGATTTTGAATTCATCTTTCATATGCCATTTGATCCTTCCTATGCCATTCAAGTCATCTCCTCTCACAATAATATCATCTACATATACACATAGATAGATAGCCTCATTGTGATTCCTTTTGATGAATAAAGAAGGATCTAAGTTTTTAGGTGTGAACACTTGATCTTGAAGGTATGAAACCAGCCTACAATTCCAAGATCTAAGAGCTGCTTTCAATTCATACAATGATTTCTTAGGTCTTCAAACATAAGATGTATGATTATGATTTTCAAAACCAAGAGGTTGTGACATGTATACCTCTTCACTTATCCAACCATTTAGAAATGCATTTTTCACTTCAAGTTGGAGGAGTCTCTGACTTCTTGCAACAACTACACTTATCAATGTTGTGATTGTAGTCATCTTTGCAATTAGTGAGGATGTTTCTTCATAGTCTATACCATGAGCTTGTGAGCATCATTTGGGAAGTAATCTTGCCTTGTACCTACAAATTGATGCATATGAGTTCCTTTCTAGTTTATATACCCATCTGCAACTAATAACCTTCTTATTGGATGACATTGGAACCAAATCCAAAGTCTCCATGTCCTTCAATGCATCTTTTTCTTCTTTCATGGCTTTTCACCAATTAGGGTTTCTCTTTGCCTCTTCATAGGTTGATGGTTCTTCTGAAATTGAGTCCTTTTCTAAGTAGATTGAATGCTTTATAACAAATGTGGAATCATATCCATACCTTTCTATTGTCTTTTCTCCCTTGTTGACCTTCTAGGTGCTTGCTTGGAGCATTCTCGACACTCTTGAATTTTTGCTTTGTGTCTTGACTTCCATAGCTTGTAATCCTTTTCATTTTCATCTTGTTCATAATCTATATTACTTCTTGGATTTGGGACCTCTATATCATGCTTGCTTCCTAATTGATGGAAATCTGAATCAAGATCATATGGTAGAGTTACCTTTTGTTTGTCTTCATCAAAGCAAGCCCTCTATTCATGAAACACAACATCTCTACTTGTAGTGAATCACTTGGTTGAAAGATTGTAGAACCATTAACCAATCTGAGTTGAGTCATACACATTTCCTTTGTTTCTCTTTCATCTAGCTTACCTCTTATTTGTGATGGTACATGAACATAAGCTAACCAACCAAACACCTTATAATTTCTAAGACTAGGTTTTCTTCCATACCATGCTTCATAAAGAGTCATACCTTGGAGTTATTTTGATGGTAGTCTATTGACAAGGTACTCAACTACTCAAATAGCCTATGCCCATAGATAATGTGGCAACCTCTTTTCTTCAAGCATTGATATGGCTGATCCAACCAATGTCTTGTTTCTTCTCTTTGCAATTCCAATCAATTGAGGAGAGTACCTGGTATCCACTTCCCTTTTGATACCTTTACGCTCCAAGAACTCATCAAATTCTTTGGATAAGTATTCTCCCCCCCATTAGATCTCAACTTCTTGAGTGATCCACCTGTCTGGTTCTCCACATGTGCTAGATACTTTTTGAACCAATCAAACACTTCATTCTTATGCTTGATAAAGTATATAATATTCCATCTACTATGGTCATCAACAAATGAGACAATACCTTCATGCTGCCAATGAAGGTTCTTGAATTGGTCTCCACACATGAGTGTGTACTAAGTCCAAAAGCTTCTTGTGGATGTAGCCCTTATGGTTGAATGGTAACCTTTGTGCCTTCCCAATATGACATGCATCACATCTATTGATCATGTGTTGCTTTGATATGTTTGGCAATCTTAGAGCTCTTTGATCCCTACATATATCTTTGAAGGCTCTTTCATTCACATGAGCTAGCCTCTTATGCCACACTTCAAGATCACTTAGGGTTTGAGACCCAAAGTTGAATAGAGCTATGTTTTTGGTTTCTCTTACTTCAAAAGTAAAGAGCCTACCATGCTTCTCACCTCTCACTATCTTCTTTAAGCCTTGACATGGATCTTCCACAAAGGCTCCATGTTGGGTGAACCTAAATTGCAAGCCGTTCTCAACTATTTGGTCTTCACTTATTAGGTTTTTTTATAATAGTGGTAACATAGAGTACCTTGCTTAGAATGTTTCTCCAACCATTGGAAGCCTTGACAATACCAATCTTCTACACACTATGCTTTGTGTCATCCCTTGTTTGAACTTGATGTCTATGTTTTAAACTTTCCAAATTAGATAAGAGAGCTATGTTGCGTGCAACATGATTTGAAAATTTTGAGTCTATGTAGAATAAATGATCATCTTCTTTACCTTCCTTATGGCTTATATTCATTAAAAGCAACAAGTCTTCATGTTGTTGATCTTCATAATGATTTTTGTAGTCCCTTCTCTTATGGCCTCTATTGTTATTCTTGAAGTTGTGTTCACCTCTTCCTCTATTTTTTCCATATGCTCCTCTTCCACTTCCTTTCTAGGTCTTCCAATAGATCATAAGCCATGGTGAGGGATTGCTATTGCTTATCACTTCTAATTCCATTTAGAATCTGCCTCATGTTCACCTCTTCCTCAATCATCTCTCCAAAGGATGCGAACTGATTCACAACCTCCTTGAACTTGGTAACAAACTCTATGATAGTTTGTTTGGGTGTCTTTTTCATTTGGTTGAACTCATTCCAAAGACGGTTCTTCCTTTCCTTTGTGCTAGTAGAAAAGAAAGTCTCTAGGGCATCCCTAGTCTCTTGAGATGTCTTGCATCCTCGAACATGTGGTTATAGAAAATCAGAGAAAGATTTTAGTATGTATGACCTTGCTTGAGCATCCATTGCACACCAAAGTGTGTGCTTATCTGTCTCCTCTTGTGTAGTTCCTCCTTTGGATCTTCGAGTAGGCATAGCTTCATCACCTACTATAATTCCATAAAAAATTCTATCTTGCAAATAGGCCTCCATTTTGATCTGGCAAGCCCCATAGTTGTGTCTATCATGCTTCTCAATCATTGAGCGAAAGCCATCACCCATCTTTATCTATCTCTGATACCACTGAGAGAACTTGGACAAGCTTGTAGGAGGTAGAAAAGTGAGTTGCAAAGTGATGAAGTTTGGCCCAACCAACCAACAGAGGACCAACAGTCGAATAGACCTTATAAGGATGTGATTAGATGTGATTTCTGCAATGAAATCCACTATAAACTTTGGATCATCAAGGAGAAAGTTTTTATACAAAACAAAAATGTTTGCGCATTGAGTAGCTAAGAAAACTTTCTATTTTTGGATGAAACAATCCACTTCAAATGCTCATAGCAGCGAGCATAATTAAAATTGAAAAACTTCCTTTTGGAGGAATGATACACATAGGGTTGAGTATCTTTAATGCACAAGAAGACAAGTAATATAAAACATATGCTTTTGGAATGAACTTAAAACTCAATTGAGGTACCATTATTTTTCAAAGCAGCATATAGATATAGCTTGAGACAGTATAATTGATATTTCTCCCAATCTACTAAACCAACTACTTTGAAATTTTGTGCACATGAAGTAGACACAAATTTCCAATCAATGTTCACTCATCCAATTTAAAGTTGTATAAAGAGAGAGCAACAACCTCCGCAAGCTCACTATTGTTGAAGAAGATTGTGTACTAGAAATAAAGGAGAAACACAATGAAGACCCAAGGTGTATGTATATTGCTTCAATGTATTGTACAATGGTTTTGAAGTTATATAAACTCTTGAAGTGTTGCACAAATTCTAAAAGTTGGTTTTGAATTCAAATCAAGACATGATAGTTTGTTGAAAAGAATCAACTCGCTTTCCCACAATCTTAGAAAAATGAAGATCTAATTTGATCTACTTTTAGGTGATTGATTCATTAATTGATTATCAAACTCAACCAGCTCAAATTCATGAGTGTGAGCTCTCTTTTTCTCCTTTTACATGTGTAAAACTCTAGGCTTTTACATTGGGAAATGACCTATAAAAAAAGCCTTATGAAAAATATCAAAAATGAGCTCAAATAAAAATCTCTTCAATGGGAAACCTTGACACAATTCAAATAATAAATTTTTGATGTGGAGCTAATCCACCTCAAATGTAGTGTAAGCTTGATGTTCAAACAACTGCCCCTCAAGCTAAAGTATGCTTGAGTCTTCATTCTCTAATAGCCATTGATTAAAATATGCAAATCTTTATTCCATCAAGTGCCTTTGTCATCATATCTGCTACTTGCTTTTCTATTGGATCAAAAGAAATGTCAATCTCCTTTGCCATGAGCTTCTCGCTCATGAACTAGTAATGAACCTATATGTGTTTGGTTCTTGCATGGAAAATAGGGTTTGCCGCTAGATGCATGGAACTTACATTATCTCCAAATATGTGAGGTTTGGAACTCACAAGTCCCAAATCTAAGTACATTGCTTTTAACTGTATTGCCTCTTGAGTTCCTATGGTCAAACCTTTAAACATTGCTTTAGTTGAGGATAAAGCAATTGTTGGCTGCTTTTTGGAACTCCGTCACACTAGCTTTGAATCTACAAATGTTAAGTAACTAGAGGTACTTCTTCTATCATCCTTAGCTCCTGCCCAATTTGCATCTGAATAGATTTTGATATCCAAATCTAAAGATTAAGGATAGAATATACCTTCATTGATTGTACCTTTGAGGTACTTAAGTACTCTCTCAGCTACATCCATGTGTGGTCTTCTTGGGGAGTCCATGAATTGGCTTGGCACTCCTACACTATATGTGACATCTGCCCTTGTATGAGTAGCATATATCAAGCTACCTACCAAGCTTTGATAGTCTTTAATGTCCTCAATTTTCTTACTTTCATAAACACTTACTTTATGATATGTCCAAAGGTGTACATGTAGGTTTAGTGTTCTCCATTTTGAACTTAAGAAGTAGATTGTGAATGTATCTCCTCTGAGTCAAATACATTCCTTCATCTGTGTATATGACCTGCATACCTAGGAGGAACATGAGCTCACCTAAATCACTGATTTTGAATTCCTCTTGCATATGCCTTTTGATCCTTCATATGCCATTCAAGTCATCTCCTTTCACAAGAATGTCATCTACATAACACATAGATAGATAACCTCATTATGATCCCTTCTCATGAATAAAGAAGGATCTGAGTTCCTAGTTCTAAACCCTTGATCTTGAAGGTCTATAAGCAACGTGTAATTCCAAGCTCTAGAACCTTGTTTCAATCCGTACAATGATTTCTTAAAGTTTGCAAACATGAGATATATGATTAGGGTTTTCAAAGCTTGGAGGTTATGACATGTATACCTCTTCACTTATCCAACCAGTTAGAAATGATTTCTTCACATTAAGTTGGAGGATTCTCTAATTTCTTACAATAGCTACACTTATCAATGTTATGATTGTGGTCATCTATGCAACTGGTGAGAACATTTCCTCATAGACTATACCATGCATTTCTGATTTTGGTGCAATTACTCCAAGCCTAAATGCTTGATCATTTATCCTAAGGCTCATATGTATATTCATGTATTAGCACATGAATGATCTCTTGTAAAGATTGACTTTTTACTATTTGTAAAAGTGCACATATGGAATCACTTCAATCATGAGTTGTTAGGAGAATTTTTTTTAGGAATTATTGGTGAGTTAGATGGAGATTGAGATCCTAAACTCTAGAGATACTTTTTGGTGGAAGTTTGAATTTCAAAATTCAAAAAGAGCTCCAACTTTATCTATAAAAGAGGACTTCAAAAGTCATGTAGCAATAGCCCAAATTGGAGAGATATTCAGAGGGATCTTAAGTTGATATTGAGCTCACATCATAGCTCTATCATTTCCCTCACATTGTGCAATCATTCATTGCCAATGTCAATGTAATCTATGTGCATTAATACATATAGTTTTCTCATATCTCATATCTTCTCCTCTGTCATGTACCACTCAAAACAGTTAACTTCTCTGACTTGTTTATCAGTGTATACTTGATCACTTGATGTGATTTGAGTTGGTATAGATTTAATGGAACATCTATTTTCTTATTATCAAGTTTCTTTATCATGGCCTTATCCAATCTCGAGTTATGAGCTAAATAGTGCTCACTGGTTTGCATACTGCTAGTACCCGAAAATGTCGGGATTCACCTCTAACTTGCTGAGTATCATTCTCTGAGCATGTTCCATCATTTCAAGTGAAATAACTTCAAAAATTTAGCTATCCAAGTTAATTAGATATGCCCAAAATAATTTTATTCAATTGTTAGAAGAGATGGATTACTGTTCATTTCTTTGAGCAAGAGTAGTGACCAAAATAACAAGGTTTGGTTCATAGTTGAAACTCCTACCTATCTATTTTGATCCAACGATTTGAGGATCATCTTAGAGTGATTGGGTGATTATTTTTGCTTCCTGGAAATCTCAAGAGGTCTACTTTGCACTTCTCAATTCAATTTTGGCTAGTGTGAAGTAGGAACTTGCAGCACCAACTCATCTCTAGAAGGTGTCCACCATCTCCTCCAGTAGTGGTATCAGAGCAACATTAAGGTAAAATGGGAGATGGATTTCCATCATTAATTATGTCCAAGGAAGAAGCTTGTATGGATACATATCTGGAGATGAAGAAATGCCAACTCTTAGAAGCAAACATCAACATACAAGAGAAGAGCAAGAGTGACTAGCTACATGGTGTGCAAAGGATGCTCTACCCAGGTCTTATATACTCAAATCAATATCTGATTTCTTATTACCTCATATTAGGAATTGCAAGTCCTCCCAAGAGACTTGGGAAGTAATATCTTCATACTTCTCTTCAAATACAAGGGCTAGGAAGAGGCAGCTTTGGATGGAGTTCACAACCTACAACCAAAACAAAGTGTAGCTCACTATGTGACCAAGATGAAGGATGTAGTTGATCAACTTGGGATTATTGGAGAAGAAATAGAAGAAGAGCATATAGTAAGGCAGATCATAAATGGCATCAAGGCTAATGACAAGTGGGAGTCCTTTACCACAACAATGGACCTATATATGAATCTGCAAATACCTGAGCTCAATACATTGATAGGGCAACTCTTTACACATGAGACAGAGCTCAACAAGAATGGAGAGACTTCTAGAGGTAATCAATCTTTTACCCTTTACAAAGAGAAAAATAAGAGTAAATACAAAGGCAAAGGTAAGAGGAGTGAAGAAGAAGCAAGTACCTCTCAAGTGAACTTCACATGTAGAGGAAGAGGTACTAGAGGAAGGGGCAGAGGAGAAAAGCAAGGTAGGAGGAGATCATACAACTCTTCACGTTGCAACATTTGTGTCTTGAACAATCATGCCATATATGAATGCTTCAGGAACACAAAGAATTAGAGAGGAAGAGACTTCCATAGAGGAGGCTATGGACAATCAAGAGGCAAGTTCAATAATGGAGGAAGCAACTACCATCACAGTTACAACCAAGGCTACAACAACAATTACCAAGGAGGCTTCAAAGGATGAAGAGACTATAACAACTATACAGATGATCAAGAGGATTCTCTACTACTCATGAATATGACAACCAAGCAAGGTAAAGATGATGAGTACCTATTCTATATTGATTCTAGTTGTTCCAATCATGTAGCAGGCAATGTAGCATTGTTCTCTGATCTTGAAGAACCCAAAGGAAAGCATGAAGTCTAGATAGGCGATGACGCTAGGCACTCAATAAAGAAGATTGGAAATGTTAAAGCATCTGATGGTAACATGAATCTTCTAAGTAAGGTGTTATATGTACCAACAATAACCAAGAATCTAATCAATGTTGGGCAGATTGTAGAGAAGGGTTTATAGGTTAGATTCACAAGGCATGGAGCATATGTGGAGGACCCTCAACAAGGCTTCAAAAGGATTGCAAAAGGTGGGAAATTTGGATTGGAGATATGGCATAAGAGACTAGGTCATATAGGTGAAAGAACATTGAAGCAAATATGCAGGGATCATAGTGTGCTTGGCATCCCAAATGTGTCCAAGCAACACATGATTTACAAATGTGGAGCATGCCAATTTGGCAAATCACATAGACACCATTCAACAAAAGAGGATACATTTATGAATACTACATGGAGCTTGTGCACACAGATGTGTGGGGTCCTAGGAGAGAGCCATCAATTTTAGGGTCAAGGTATTATGTTTTATTCATAGATGACTATAGTAGATGGAAAATACTTTATTTTTTGAAGCATAAAGATGAAGTCTTCACTTGTTTCAACAAGTATTTGGCATTGGTTGAGAATCAAGCAAGTAGAAGCTTGAAGAGGCTCATATCTGATGGAGGTCGTGAGTATTTCTCACATGAGTTTGACACCTTCTTTTAGGACAGAGGCATAAAGAGAGAGAGAGATTACAACAAGGTACACTCCTGAACAGAATGAAGTGGCAAAGAGAAGAAATAGACTAATAGTAGAGGCTGCAAGATCAATGTTGAATAAAAAAAACTTC
This sequence comes from Ceratopteris richardii, assembly GCA_020310875.1. Classification (NCBI taxonomy): domain Eukaryota; kingdom Viridiplantae; phylum Streptophyta; class Polypodiopsida; order Polypodiales; family Pteridaceae; genus Ceratopteris; species Ceratopteris richardii. The sequence goes on from CM035410.1 coordinate 52,592,654, forward strand.
CAAATTACTTATGGATAGAGGCTGTTTCCAAATCCACTTACCTAATCAATAGGCTTCCATCCGAGTCTTTGGATGGAATGACACCTTAAGAGGCATGGCATGGTAGGATACCTGCTTTAGATCATTGTAAGATCTTTGGGTGCATTTCTTATGCATACATACCCTCATAGATTAGAGGAAAACTTGATCCAAAAGCTGAATGGTGCATATTCATTGGCTATGATCAGAATCAGAAAGGATATAGGTTATATAATCCCACTAACAAAGGATTTACAGTTAGTAGGGATGTGCTATTTGATGAAAATAACTCATGGTTTGAAGATGCTTGCAGGAAAATAAAGTCACCCTATGACTTGGAAAATGATTTTCCAAATCTGACCAAAGAGGAACCACATACATCAGAAGTTATCAACTCAAAAGATGAAGAACCAATTGACTTCAAAGCTTGGAAGTCCAAGGGCAAAACAAAGTACAAAAGTTTTGGAAGACATTCCAGTGTCATCCAATCAAGCACTTAGAAGATCTCAAAGGGAAAGCAAGAAACATATAAGGTATGGCTATGATACATCATTAGTCACCAAGCATTCTATATACATGGATAAAGATTCTATGTCAGAAGAACCTTCTTCATTTGAAGAATCCAACAAGAAAGAAGAATGGAAAGAAGCTATGGAGGAAGAAGTTGAAGCACTTCAAGAGAATAGTACTTGGGATTTGGTTCCCAAAAAACCATTCATGAAGGTAATAGGTTCCAGGTGGATTTACAAAGTGAAAAAGAATTCAGATGGTACAATAAATAGGTATAAAGCAAGACTAGTGGCAAAGGGGTTTGCTCGAACCCATGGAGTGGATTATTAGGATACCTTCTCACTTGTGGCAAAAATTCCAACTATCAGAGTTTTAGTAAGTATTGTTGCTTCAAAGAATTGGAACTTGTAGCAATTAGATATTAAAAATGCATTTATGAATGGGTGGATCTCTAAAGAGGTCTATGTGGCTCAATCACTAGGATATGAAGACAAAGACAAACCTGATCATGTTTGTAAATTAATTAAAGCACTGCATGTTTTAAAGCAAGCACCTAGAGCTTGGAACCATAGACTAATCACATACTTGCAAGACCAAAGTTTTGTTGTAAGGAAGGCATATTCTTCATTGTTCACTAAGAAAACTAATTCAAAAGTTATTTATCTATGTGTTTATATGGATGACATCATCATTATAGGAAATGATGGCAATGGCATCAAGAAGATCAAAGCTCAAATGAAAGAGGAGTTCAAGATCAATGATCTTGGATTGCATATGTATTTTCTTGGCTTAGAGGTTGCTTATACAGATTCTGGTGCTTTTATTACTTAGAGGGAGTACACTAGCTCACTTCATTTGGCTGCTAATCCTATATATCATGCAAGGACTAAGCACATTGAAGTGCATTTTCATTTTGTGAGAGAGAAACTACTTAGCAAGGACATACAATTGTCCTATGTGTCAACAAACCTACAATGTGGAGATATGCTAACCAAATCTTTGGATGGAACAAAATTGAACAGGTTCAAGATGATGATTGGATTGCATGTGATTAAAGAGAATTCAAGTCCAAGCATATTAGGCTTGAGGGGGAGCTGTTGATGCAATTACTCCAAGCCTAAATTCTTGATCATTTACCCTAAGGCTCACATGTATATTCATGTATTAGCACATGAATGATCTCTTGTAAAGATTGCTTACTACTTGTAAAAGTGCACATATGGAATCACTTCAATCACGAGTTTTAGGAGAATTTTTTCATGAATTATTGGTGCGTTAGATGGAGATTGAGATCCTAACTCTAGAAATACTTTTTAGTAGAAGTTTGAATTTCAAAATTCAAAAGATGCTCCAACTTTAGCTATAAAAGAGGACTTCAAAACTCGCATAGCAATAGCCCAAATTGGAGAGATATTCAATGGGATATTAAGTTGATTTTGAGCTCACATCATAGTCTATCATTGACCTCACATTGTGCAATCATTCATTGCCAATGTCAATGTAATCTATGTGCATTAATACATATAGTTTTCTCATATCTCATATCTTCTACTCTATCATGTACCACTCAAAACAATGAACTTCTCTGACTTGTTATTTATGTGTGTATGTAGATGGTATCATTCTTATAGGTAATGATGCAAATGGAATCAAGAAGACCAAAGTCCAAATGAAGGAAGAATTCAAGATAAGTGACCTTGGATTTCTCACTTATTTTCTTGGGTTAGAAGTTTTCTATACAGATCAAGGGATGTTCCTTACACGAAGGAAGTACATTAAAGATATGATTGCAAAGTTCAAAATGCACGACACTAAGGTTGCAGGTACTCCCATGGAGGTCAATCACAAGTTAAGTGCTCATGAACGAGAACCAATTGAAGACATTACAAGCTACGAAAGTCTAGTTGGAATCTTGAACTATGCCACCCTAACTAGGGTAGATATCTGCTGTGGAGTAAGAATGCTTAGCCAATTTATGCACACTCCTAGGAAACCCCACATGGATGCAACCAAAAGGATATTGAAGTATCTTAAGGGAACAATCAATGAGGGCTTATATTACCCTTACAATTCTGATTTAAGTTTAAAACTTTTCATTGATGCAGTTTTGGTAGGATCAAAGGATGAAAGGAGAAGTACATTTGGATACCTATCTTTTGTAGGTACAAAGCTCATTTCTTGGTCATCCAAGAAACAACCTACTGTAGCACTCTCCTCAACTGAAGTTGAACATGGAGGATTGGGAAATGCAACTCAGGAAGCAAAATCCAACCCTATATATAGATTTAGGGTTGGATTTTGGCACTGCATATATATTTGGAGACAAAATGAGGTCATTGCATTTAGCTGCTAATCCTATCTTTCATGCAAGGACTAAACATTTAGAAGTCCATTATCACTATGTTAGAGGAAAGACTGCAAGCAAGGAGATACAATTGTCCTATGTATCTACACAGATGTGATGTGCAGACATGATGACCAAATCACTTGATGGAAGCAAACTCAATAGGTTCGAATCAATGATCTGTTTGCACGAGATACCTACGGAATGAAGACTCAAGCATCTTAGGCTTGAAGGGGAGCTTTTGGTACATTTGGCAAGCCTTGATGCTTGACCAAATATCAAAGGTTTACTTCACAACTTGAGTGTGACTATCCATAAGTCACATGTGAACACCTCTTGTAAAATTCATGAGTTTAACTCAAAGATAAATGTAAAAAGGAAAATTTTGAGAGAATCACGTGACTTTAGGAGTTTGACTTCATACTAACTAAGTTTTTTGAATCAAATCAATTAGAATCTTAAAAGGTAGGATCACTTTTAGGTGGCAGATTCAAAATTCAAATTAAAGACACATCTATAAAAGACCCTGACTTTTAGTCATAGGTAGTAAAGCACGAAGAAGGACACATTGAGCTTCAAGCTTGTGGGTACACTAAGCCCACACATGTGAGTAAGCCTACATCATCTCCGTTGTATCATACATTATAATATTTTTTGATTCAGTTTATGCAAGTCATTTTGTATATATTAGTGTCTGCTGCTAAGTGCTCATTTCAGTGAATTTGTTTTGTGGAATTCTCTATGAGTACTTATCCAATCGATGTCGTTCAACTTGGAATATGTATCTTAGACCTTATAGTTTTATGGTATCAATTTTCATATCATTTGATTTAGTACTTTGTCAGATAAATTCTCTGCAAGTCACCTATGTGTACTCATTGTCATCCTCCTAAAAAGTTGGGACTACACCCCTAACTTCTCAATGTGATTTCTCATCATATACTCATCTTAAATTAGTGAAATAAATTACTATAGCAAGCTTATAGCTCTAATCAGCTATTTCTAAAATCTCTTGGGTCAATTGCAATGAGCGAGTGAGCACTGAGTGAATTACTGAGCAAGACCAAGTCCCAAAATAGCAAGTTTTTGGAAGTCTCCAAACTTGAAGGTTATCTATTTTGACATAATTATTTGAAGGTGATGCTCCAGGGTACATTATGGATCCAAATGCATATATAGGAAGCTAAAGGTGTCTACTAAGGTACTCTAAAGCTACATTGGCAGGTGTAGAGTAGGATTTTTGCAACACCACCCCATTTCTGGAGTGTATCCAACCATCTCCTCACAATTGCTAAGACATTTCATGTGCTCGATAAGAAGACTACACATGGATGTAGCTAAGAGAGTAATTGAGTACATCAAAGTTACAATCAATGAATGTATATTCTATCCTTACTTCTCATATTTGGATATGAAAGTCTATTCACATGCAAATTGGGCAGGAGCAAAGGCTGATAGAAGAAGTACCTTTGGTTACTTAGCATTTGTAGGTTCAAAGCTAGTGTCATGGATTTCTAGAAGCAACTAGCAATTGCTTTATCCTCAACTGAAGCAAAGTATAGAGGTTTGATCATAGCAACTCAAGAGGCATGAGATTTTTGTTTGTGCTCATTTTTGGTATTTTTCATAAGGACTTTTTATGGATCATTTACCAATGTAAAAGCCTAGAGTTTTAATCATGTAAAAGATGAAAACAAGATCTCACATTCCATAAATTGAGGTGGTTGAGCTTGACAATCAATCAATCACCTAAAAGTAGATAAGATTAGACCTTCGTTTTTTCTAGATTGTAGGAAAGTGAATTGGTTATCTTCAATAAACTATCCCACCTTGATTTGAATCCACTTGTAAGTCTTGGAACACTTCAAAATTCTATATAAAGATTTCAAAACCATTTTATAATACATTGAAGCAAAATACATACACTTTGGGTCATCATTGTGTTGCTCCTTTGTTTCTATGCACCATCTTCTTCAACAATAGTGAAATTGTAGAGGCTATTGATCTCTCTATAGAACATTAAATTTGCATTCACTAAGATTCATTCAAAAATTATTGGTGTCTAGTTTATGCATACAAAATTTCAAAGCATTTGGTTTAGTAAATTTGGAGAAATCTCAATTTTACTATCTCGATCGAGGTCTATCTCTAGATAGCCCTCAAAAATAGAAGGTACCTCAATTGAGTGTTAAGTTCTTTCATGAAGCATATCTTGCTTATTACTTGTACTCTTGTGTATTTTAGACACTCAACCCTATTCGTATCATTCCTTTAAAAGAAATTTTTAAAATTGTAATCACGATGGCTGCTATGAGCATTTGATGTTGATCGTCTCATCCAAAGATAGCAAGACTTTTGAGCTTATCAATGTGCAGACCTATGTGTTTTGTATCAACTCTTTCTCTTTGATGCTCAAAAGTACATAGTGGATTTTATTGCACTAATCCCATGCCTATAAGGTCTACTTGACTCTTCATAAGTTCAAGAGTTTGTCTTGTACTAGTTAATTGGACTAACCTTTGTCACTTTGCAACTCACTTTTCTACTAACACAAAGGCAAGGAAGAACCATCTTTGGAATGAGTTCAACCAAATGAATAAGACACCTAAACAAACTATCACAGAGTTTGTTACCAAGGTCAAAGAGGTTGTAGGTCAGTTAGCATCCATTGGAGAGCTAAATCAAGAAGAGGCCATCATGAGGGAGATTCTAAATGGAATTAGAAGTGATAAGAAATGGCAATCCTTCACCACAGCTTATGATCTCATCATGGATGTACAAACCCCATATTCCAACATATTCATTTGACAACTCTTCAACCAAGAGGCCAACAATGGCATAAAGGAAGGTAACTCCTATCATGGTAATTCAACCAATGCCCTATATGTAGATAAGAAGGACAAGAAGTTGAAAGGAACGAAGAAGGAGGAGGATGAAGAGGAGACTTCCCAAGCCATCTTTGCACACAAGAGCAAGTGGAAAGGGAAGAAGAAAGGACCAAAGCATGATAAAAAAAGATCAAAAGGTTCAACCTTGTTCCATCTACGATAAGACCAACCATGCCATGCACAGTTGCTATTGCAATGGGAAGAACCAAAAAGGAAGTGGAGGAGGTGGATATGGTAGCAATAGATGAAGCGGTGGACATAACTTCAATAATAACAATAGATGCCATAATAGAAGGGACTACAACAACTTTTCTAAAGATCAACAACATCAAGACTCATTGCTTTTGATTAATCAAGCCATAAGGAAGGTAAAGAAGATGATAATTTATTCTACATAGATTTAGGATTTTCAAATCATGTTGTAGGCAACATAGCTCTCTCATGTCACTTGGAAATTCCAAAACATAGACATGAAGTTCAAGTAGGGGATGACACAAAGCATAGCGTGGAGAAGATTGGTAATGTCTAGGTTTCCAATGGCAAGACAAACATTCTGAGCAAGGTACTCTATGATCCCACTATTAGAAAAAGCATAATAAGTTTAGGCTAAATAGTTGATAAAGACTTGCAAGTTAAGTTCAGCTAAGATGGAGCTTCTGTGCAAGATCCATGTCAAGGCTTCAAGAAGATAGCCATAGATGGGAAGCATGGTAGGCTCTTTACTTTTGAAGTAGGGGAAACCCTAGCTCTATTGAACTTTGGGTCTCAAACCCTAAGTGATCTTGAGGCATGGCATAAGAGGCTAGATCATGTGAATGAAAGAACCTTGAAAGATATATGCAGGGATCAAAGTGTTCTAGGATCACCAAACATATCTAAGTAATACATGATCAAGAGATGTGATGCATGTTAGATTGGGAAGGTACAAAGATAACCATTCAACCACATAGACTGTATCCACAACAACCTTTTGGACTTAGTATACACTAATATGTGCCGACAAAGCTGTTGCGAAACATTTGTTTTATGTAGGGTACAAGTTTCAAATTATGTAAATACCTTTGGGAAGTCTTCAAATACTTCAAGAAGGCTCATATTATTCATTAAATATAGCCAAAACAGCACATGAGTTCTAGAACATGGTGAGTCAAATTAGTGAGTCACCAGCGAGCTGCAGTGGTGTCCTAGTGGAAGGTCGATGTGGCTAGTTCTCAAAGTCCATCAATACTTTGCTTATTTGAGCACTTGAGTCATGTAATATCTCCACCCAAGTGTCTACCATGAATTTAGATGTATTAGGAAGGTTTTAGATTAGTTCCCCATGCTATAAAAAGAGGGGAGAAGTCGTGATCTTGTGGGAAGTCCAAGAGAGTCATATGTGTATCTCTATGCTACTATAGTTTTGTATGCAGAGATTGCAGAGCTTGTATATCCCTCATTATATATCCAAATTACATGTTTAATAGCTCATTTGAAAGCTATTACTATCTACTTTCATATTGTAAATTTTCATAACCATTGAATTTGTGAGCTGAGAGCAGTACTCTCTGCAAGTAGTGTGTGTTCTAGGGTTTCATCCCTGGTGAAGGTCTCCATTAAACCTCAAACTTGCAGAGGTCATATCTCCTTGTGTATTTATCCAAATTGAGTGTTCTTTGGCTCATTGGAAAGCTCTTGGTCTCTAATATATGTGGTTAATACAGTTTTAAACAACTCTAAGCCAGTAGAGAACAGTAAGCTCTGCAAGCATGATTGGTTTTCTATGATGAAGTTTGTGAGAAGGTCAACTTGTGCCTAGGGGGTTCCACCTACTTCCAGCTATATTTTGGAGGTCAATAAACTCCAACATTGGTATCAGAGCAAGGAATTGAAGCTTGGAGAAGGTTATAATACCTTGATGAATAATTTGAAGCTATTCGAGCAGCGGTTCATCATCGACACTACACAAAGGTAGAAAGAGATAGCAAGGAAGCATCTCAAGCAACATCCAAGCAAAGAAAGGTGCATAGACTTTATTACAAAGGTAAATCTCATACTTCTTCTTATCACATATATCCAAAAGGAGGGTTAAAGGAGGAAGTTTAGTATTTTGCACAATGGGCGATCAACATGCACAAATAGAGAAGCTTGATAAGAACAACTATCAAGCATGGCGATTTAGAATCACAACATACTTGCAAGGTAGAGGCTTGTATGGTTTGATTGATGGAACGGATATCAAACCTATATTATGAGAGGATCCAAATCAGAAACAATTGAGGGAGTTTAGACTTTGGAATGAAAGAGATAAAAGGGTTATATTCATTTTATCACAAAATATTCAAGATTCAATGGTAGGACACATACAAGATCTAGACACAAGTAGAGATGTTTGGCTTGCATTGGAAAGGTTGTATGCTACAGGTACAAGAGCAAGGAAGATTCAACTCAAAAATGAGTTGAATAACATAAAGAAAGATACAAGGACATCGGTCAATGATTACTTGTTGAAGGTTAAAGAGATTGCAGATCAACTAGGATCAATTCAAGCTCATGTGGAGGACGACGACTTGGTTGCACATACTCTCAACGGACTCAAGGATGATGAGAGATGGAAACCATTCATTACTTCAGTTTATGTTAGAGGAGAATTACCAGACTTTGATCAGCTTGTTGCTCTTATGGTCACGGAGGAGATGAATCTAAATGGCTCTACTTCAAATAAAAAAGGATCTCAAGGACAAGCTCTTTATGCAGGATCATCAAGAGGTGGAAACAGAGGTAGAAGAGGTTCAAATAGAGGTCGAGGAAGAAGGAGCGATGATCAAGGGACTTCAAGTGGCTTCTTCATCACAAGAGGAAGAGGAAGATCAAGCGCTAGAGGTACGAGAGGCAACTACAACTACAATCAAAGACAAAGGAGTGAAGATAACAACAATTGCTATATATGTGGAAGGTATGGACACTATGCCAAAGATTGTTATCAAAATGAAAATAATCAAGGTGGTAATCAAACAGGAGGCTATTCAAGAAGAGGTAAACAACAAGGAAATTATGCAGTTGAAGGTAAAAGTGATGATTATGATTCTCTTCTTATGATGAATGTAGGAACTAAGATGAATTGCAATAGTGATGTATGGTATGTAGATAGTGGTTGCTCTAACCATATGTCACATGATGCTTCATGGTTTTCTAATATGCATAATCCTTCATGCAAAGGTCACGTTGAAACAGGAGATGATACAACGCATAAGATTATGCACGTTGGAGATGTTGTTATGCAGGATAAGAGCAAGACAAATTGCTTGAAGGATGTACTTTATGTGCCAACGATCACTAAGAATTTGATGTCAGTTGGGCAAATGGTAGAAAAAGGTTTGCAAATAAGATTTAATCATGCAGGTTGCTTCATTGAGGATCCAAAGCAAAGGAGGTTAATTGCTAGAGGTCAAAAACAAGGTAGATTTTTTACATTCAAGGTAAACCCAAATCATACAAACTACTTCTCTTATGGTATGCATCGAATAGCAGAGCTTGATTTATGGCACAAAAGGATTGGACACATGAATGTACGCAGGTTAAAGGAGCTATCAAAAAAGAGGATTGTTGAAGGATTACCTGATCTTACTAAGCAACATATGGTGCATCTTTGTGAAGCATGTCAAATGGGTAAGCAGAGTAGACAGCCTTTCAAGCATTCAAGCTATGTAAGCAGTGGATTGCTAGATCTTATACACACGGACATATGGGGTCCTACTAAAGAGGCATCCTTGGCTGGTAATAAGTACTATGTATCATTCATTGATGATCATAGTAGAATGACATTTGTGTATTTCATTAAACATAAGTGAAGTCTTTGATTGTTTCAAAAATTTTAAATCATTTGTCGAGAAGCAAACAGGAAGATATGTTAAGAAGCTAAGATCCGATGGAGGGGGAGAGTATTTCTCTCAAGCTTTTACTGATTTTTTGTATGATGAAGGTATCAAAAGAGAAGTTACATGCAGGTATACTCCACAACAAAATGGATTCGCAGAAAGAAGAAACAGAATCATAGCAGAAGCGTCTAGAAGCATGCTAAATGATATGTGTTTGCCTAATTCTTTTTGGGTTGAAGTTGTTAGCACAAGTGTGTACATTATGAATAGAGTACCTACTGCTGGAGTTCATCATTCGACACCATATGAGGTATGGCATGGAAGGAAACCAAGTGTAAGTCATTTGAAAGTATTTGGTTGTGTATGTTATGTACATGTACCTAGTGAAGTGAGATCAAAACTTGATGTGAAATCAAAAAAGTGTATATTTATTGGTTATGCTGATACTCAAAGAGGATATAGATGTTATAATCCTCATACCAATAATGTGGCTGTTTCAAGAGATGTAAATTTTGATGAATCACTTTCATGGTATGTAGATAAGAAAAGTTTGCAATTCATAAATGGAGATGAAGAAGATACAAGTGAAGGAGATGAGTGCTTACCTCAGCCCACAAGAAGTTTAAGTGATGAGAAAAGTGGTTTGGATGAAGCAAGAGAGCTGCCTTTCAATGGAAGATTAAGGCAAGAGTCACCTCCAAGTGTTAAAAGTAAAGGTAAACTCAAACTTGTTGAAGTTAATGATGAAGGAGAGGAAATTAGTGATGTATGTGAGTATGGAGAATCATCAAAGGTTCCTAATAAGAAAGGAAGAGCATCTACATTGGAGGTAAGAAGAACTTCAAGAGTGAGTAAGCAACCTCAAAGGTATACTTATGAATCTTTCATGAATACTCATTATGCTTTTATGACAAAAGTTGAGCAGGAAAATGAACCCACTTGTTATGATGAGGCAAAAGGAGATGAAAAGTGGGAGAAAGCAATGAGAGAAGAAATGGAAGCACTACAGGATAACATGACTTGGAATTTAGTTCCAAAGACACCAAAACAAAAGGTCATTGGTTGCAAGTGGGTTTTTAAGATTAAAAGAAATAGTGATGGTACTGTGTCAAGATATAAGGCTAGACTTGTAGCAAAAGGATATAATCAAACTCAAGGATTGGACTATGAGGAAACATTTAGTCCAGTAGAAAACATGGCAATGGTGAGAACTTTGTTGGCTTTAGCTGCAAGTAAAAGGTGGAATATATATCAACTTGATATAAAGAATGCCTTTCTTAATGGTGAGTTAAATGAAGAAGTGTATATGTCACAACCAGATGGTTATATGGATGCAAAATGCCCTAATCATGTATGCACGTTAAAGAAGGCATTGTATGGTCTTAAACAGGCACCAAGGGCATGGAATGCAAGGTTGGTAAAGTATCTTATGCTGCAAGGATACACAGCGAGTCATGCTGATCCTTCACTTTATGTAAAACATGTAGATGACATGTGTGTCTATGTATGCATTTATGTGGATGACTTGTTGCAAAAGCAATTGAAGAGATAAAAGGTAATTTGGGAAAAGAATTTAAAATTTTAGATCTTGGTTTGCTTAGATACTTTCTTGGGATTGAAATTGTGTATGGCGATGAAGGTATGTGGTTGATACAGAGAAAGTATATATGTGATATGCTTAAAAGGTTTGGTATGAAGGAATGTAAATTTGTTTCTACTCCAATGGAATGTAATCTAAAGTTGAGTGCAAAGGAAGGTGATGAGTTGCATGATATGAATGCATATAGATCCATGGTAGGATCTTTGATTTATGCAACAAAAACTAGACCTGATATATGCTATGCAGTGGGAGTATTGTCACAGTTTATGCATGAACCTAGAGTACCTCATATGCATGCAACAAAAAGAGTGCTTAGGTATTTGAAAGGTACCATGAACGAGGGATTATTTTATAGTCATGATGCTGATCTAACTCTTAAAGTCTTTAGTGATGCAGATTGGGCTGGAAACAAAGATGATAGAAGATCCACAAGTGGATATGTGGTAATAGCAGGAAACAAGACATTAACATGGAGTTCAAAGAAACAACCTACAGTTGCTTTATCTTCTACAGAGGCTGAGTAAAGAGGTTTAGCATTGGCTACTACTGAGGTTATGTGGTTTAAAAAGTTGTTTCATGACTTGAATGTGCAGGTTGATGTACCACTGATATATGGGGATAACTTGAGCAGCATTCATATGACCTCAAATCCTATTTTTCATGCTAGAACAAAGCATATAGAGGTTCACTATCATTATGTTCCAGAGAAGGCCATAAACAATGAAGCACAAGTTTCTTTTGTGGGAACAAAGGATCAAGTTGCAGATATCTTCACCAAATCCTTGGATGGACCAAATCTTCAAAGATTCAACTATATTCTTGGCATGAAGGAAATACCCTTTGAAACTTGAGGGGGAGAATGTTGCGAACATTTGTTTTATGTAGGGTACAAGTTTCAAATTATGTAAATACCTTTGGGAAGTCTTCAAATACTTCAAGAAGGCTCATATTATTCATTAAATATAGCCAAAATACCACGTGAGTTCTAGAACATGGTGAGTCAAATTAGCGAGTCACAAGGGAGCTGTAGTGGTGTCCTAGTGGAAGGTCGATGTGGCTAGTTCTCAAAGTCCATCAATACTTTGCTTATTTGAGCACTTGAGTCATGTAATATCTCCACCCAAGTGTGTACCACGAATTTAGATGTATTAGGAAGGTTTTAGATTAGTTCCCCATGCTATAAAAAGAGGGGAGAAGTCGTGATCTTGTGGGAAGTCCAAGAGAGTCATATGTGTATCTCTACGCTGTTGTAGTTTTGTATGCAGAGATTGCAGAGCTTGTATCTCCCTCATTATATATAAAAATTACATGTTTAATAGCTCATTTGAAATCTCTTACTGTCTACTTTCATACTGTAAATTTTCATAATCATTGGATTTGTGAGCTGAGAGCAGTACTCTCTGCAAGTAGTGTGTGTTCTCGGGTTTCACCCCTGTTGAAGGTCTCCATTAAACCTCAAACTTGCAGAGGTCATATCTCCTTGTGTATTTATCCAAATTGAGTGTTCTTTGGCTCATTGGAAAGCTCTTGGTCTCTAGTATATGTGGTTAAAACAATTTTAAACAACTCTAAGCCAGTAGAGAACAGTAAGCTCTACAAGCATGATTGGTTTTTTGTGATGAAGTTTGTGAGAAGGTCAACTTGTGCCTAGAGGGTTCCACCTACTTCCAGCTATATTTTGGAGGTCAATAAACTCCAACAAAATCCAAGAACCTTCATGGTAGGATGAAGCTTTTATTTCTCATTTATTGATGACCATACTAGATGGAATATCCAATACTTTACCAATAGTAAGAATGAAGTGTTTGATTGCTTCAAAAAGTATTTATCACATGTGAAGAACCATACAGGTAGATCACTAAAGAAGCTGAGATCTCATGGAGGGGAGAATAATATTCGAAAGAATTTGACAAGTAATTGCAAGATAAAGGTATTAAAAGTGAAGTGACTAACATGTACTCTCTTCAATTGAATGAAATTGCAGATAGAAGAAACAAGACAGTGGTTGGATCATCCAGAACAATGCTTGAAGAAAAGAGATTGCCACATTATCTATGGGTAGGGACTATTTCATTTGCTAGGTACCCTATCAATAGACTACCATCCAAACCACTCCAAGGTATGAATCCTTATGAAGCATGGTATGGAAGAAAACCTAGTCTTGGACATTGCAAGGTGTTTGGTTGTTTGGCTTATGTTCATGTACCATCACAAATAAGAGCTAAGCTAGATGAAAGGGCAATAAAGGCAATGTTTATCAGGTATGACTCAACTTAGATGTGTTATCAGTTCTATAATCCTTTAACCAAGTACTTCACTACAAGTAGAGATGTTGTGTTTGAAGAACACATTTTGATATGGTGAAGACAAGCAAACGGCGACTCTACCATATGATCTTCATTCCATTTTCCATCAATTAAGAAGCAAGCATGATACGTAGGTCCAAGATCCAAGAATTGATACAGATGATAGCCAAGATGAAAGGGAAAAGGATTACAAGCTATGGAACTCAAGAGGCAAAGCAAAAATGCAATAGTGTGGAGAATGCTCCAAGCAAACACTTAGAAGGTCAACAAGGAGGAAAAGATAACAAAAAAGGTATGGATATGATTCCACATTTGTTACAAAGCATTCAATCTACTTGGCAAAGGACTAATTTTAGAAGAACCCTCAACCCATGAAGAGGCAAAGGAAAACCCTAATTTGGAAAAGGCCATGGAAGAAGAAATAGATGCATCAAAGGAGATGGATACTTGGGGTTTGGTTCGAATGTCACCCAATTAGAAGGTAATTGGTTGTAGATGGGTATATAAACTAAAAAGTAACTCAAATGGATCAATTTGTAGGTACAAGGCAAGATTAGTTGCCATAGGATGCTCACAAACTCATGGTAAAGACTATGAGGAAACAATCTCACCAGTTGCAAAGATGTTCTTGTGAGCTTACACTCCTTGTGTGTATGCCATTCATTTGTCAGGAACATGTGAGGTAGGTTGTTTAGCTTGTGTGGAACCCTTGGGTTGCAAGTCCTCATATCCAGTGTCATGTTTGGGGCATTGGGTATCTCACCGCACAAGTCTGAGGAGGTCAGTTGACCACAATCTTTGATTGCAAGGTCACATTGAACTCTTTTTCGAAAGATGAAGTGGTAGATAGATTCTGCCTTTTGAGCGGATACAGCTTTTGGGCCCCCGTCCCCCACTCAAAGAATCAAAAGAAAATAGGGATGACTACAATCAGAACATCGATAAGTATATTTGTTGCAAGTAATTGGAGATTCCTTCAACTTGATGTGAAAAATGCATTTCTACATGTTTTCATAAGTGAAGAGGTATACATGTCATAGCCTCCACGTTTTGAAAACCCTAATCATATATCTTATGTTTGCAAACTTAATAATTCATTGTAAAAACTGAAACAAGATACTAGAGCTCGGTATTATAGGTTGGTTATATACCGTCAAGATCAAGGGTCCAAACATTGAACCTCATATCCTTCTTTATTCATCAAAAGGGATCACAATGAGGTCATCTATATATGTGTATATGTAGATCACATTATTGTGATAGGAGATGACTTGAATGGCATACAAAGGATCAAAAGGCATATGCAAGAGGAATTCAAAATCAGTGAATTAGGTGAGCTCACATTCTTCCTAGGTATGCAGGTCATATACACAGATGAATGATCATACTTGACTCAGTGGAGATAATTCATGATCGACTTCTTAAGTTCAAAATTGGAGAACATTAAACCTATAGGTACACCTTTGGATATGAATCATAAACTTAATGTTTGTGAAGGTGAGACATTAAAGAGTATCAAAGCTTGGTAGGTAGCTTGATGTACGCTCCTCACACAAGGGTGGACATCTCATATAATGTAGGAGTGTTAAGACAATTCATGCACTTGCCAAGAACAATAGACATGGATGCAGCTAAGAGAGTACTTAAGTACCTCAAAGGTACAATCAATGAAGTTATATTCTATCCTTACTCTTCAAATTTGGATATCAAAATCTATTCAAATGCAGATTGGGCAAGAGCTAAGGATGATAGAAGAAGTACCTCTAGTTACTTAGCATTTCCAAGTTCAAAGCTAGTGTCATGGAGTTCCAAGAAGCAACCAACAATTGCTTTATCCTCAATTGAACCAAAGTATAGAGGTTTAACCATAGCAACTCAAGAGGCAATATAGTTAAAAGCATTGTACTCAGATTTGGGACTCGTGAGTTCCAAACCTCACATATTCGGAGATAATGTAAGTTCCATGCATCTAGATGCAAACCCTATTTTCCATGCAAGAACCAAACACATAGAGGTTCATTACCACTTCATCATGGAGAAGTTCATGGCAAAGGAAATTGGCATTTCTTTTGTTCCAATTGAAAAGCAAGTAGAAGATATGATGACAAAGGTGCTTGATGGAATAAAGCTTTGCATATTTAAATCAATGGTAGGTATTCAACCTATAAGAGAATGAAGACTCAAGCATACTTTAGCTTGAGGGGAGTTGTTGGAACATCAAGTTTACACTATGCTTGAGGTGGATTAGCTCTACATAAAAATTCATCATTTTAATTGTGTCAAAGTTTCCCATTAAAGAGATTTTTATTTGTGATCATTTTTTGTATTTTTCATAAGGATATTTTATGGATCATTTATCAATGTAAAAGCCTATAATTATTCTATATAAAGACTTAAATCTATTCAATTGTAGATTGGGTAGGAGCTTAGGATGATAGAAGAAGTACCTCAAGTTACTTAGCATTTGTAGATTCAAAGCTAGTGTCATGGAGTTCCAAGAAGCAACCAACAATTTCTTTGTCCTCCATTGAAGTAGTATAATGATTTAGCCATAGCAACTCAAGAGGCAATATGGTTAAAAGCATTGTACTTAGATTTGGGACTTGTGAGTTCCAAACATCACATATTTGGAGATAATGTAAGTTCCATGCCTCTAGCAGCAAACCCTATTTTTTTGTGCAAGAACCAAACACATATAGGTCCATAATCACTTCATTAAAGAGAGGCTCATGGCAAAGTATTTTGAAATTTCTTTTGTTCTAACTCAAATGAAGTAGCAGACATGATGATAAAGGCACTTGATGAAATAAAGCTTTGTAGATTTAAATCAATGGCACGTATTCAATCTATTAGAGAATGAAGACTCAAGCATACTTTATCTTGAGGGAGAGTTGTTTGAACATCAAGTTTACACTATGTTTGAGGGGGATTAGCTCCACATTGAAAATTCATTATTTGAATTGTGTCAAGGTTTCCCATTGAAGAGATTTTATTTGTGCTCATTTTTGGCATTTTTAAGTAGGATTTTTTATAGGTCATTTACCAATGTAAAAGCCTAGAGTTTTACACATGTAAAAAGAGAAAAAAAAAATCTCACACTCATGAATTTGAGGTGGTTGAATTTGACAATCAATCACCTAAAGGTAAATCAAATTAGATTTTCATTTTTCCTCGACTATAGGAAAGTGAGTTGATTCTTTTCAACAAACTATTGTGCTTTGATTTGAATTAAAAATTATCTTGTCGAATTTGTGGAACACTTCAAGAGTCTATATAAGGACTTCAAAACCATTGTACAAGACATTGAAGCAATATACATAAACTTCGGGTCATCATAGTGTTTCTCCTTTATTTGTCTACACAATCTTCTTCAACAACAATGAACTTGCATTGTTTCTCTCTCTATGCAGCATTAAATTGGATGAGTGAGAATGCATTGAAAAATTATTAGCCTCTAGTTTATGTGTACAAAATTGCAAAGCATTTGGTTTAGTAGATTTAGAGAAATCTCAATTTTACTGTCTCGAGGTCTATCTCTACATAGCCCTGAAAAATAGAGGGTACCTCAATTGAGTATTAGGTTCATTCCATAAGCATATCTTGCTTATTACTTGTAATCTTGTGCATTTCGGTCATTGAACCTTATTTGTATCATTCCTGCAAAAGGAAGTTTTTGAATTATAATCATTTTGGCTGCTACGAGCATTTGAGGTTGATCATTTCATCCAAAGATAGCAAGTTTTTTGAGCTAATCAATGCACAAACCTATGTATCTTGTATCAACTCTTTCTCCTTGATCTCTAAATTACGTATTGGATCTTATTGCAGCACAAATATTTCTATTGATACTAACTTTTGTGTTCTTGTTTTGTGATATTTTTTCCAAAAAAAAAAGGAAGAAGAAGAAAGAGAGGGAGCAAAAAAAGAGAGAGAGTGAGAGAGAGCTTGTTCCCAGGTTTGGCTCATGGGACATGAATGAGTCATGCTTAATTAGGTGGAACCATTGATTGCTGGGCTTGGATAGAAGTGGGTCTCAGCTAGTAGATGCTATTATTGCAGCCGTATTTGGTAGATGGCAAGCACTTGGCATGAACATAGCATCCAAAACTATTGTTTCCTCTTACCATGGTAGGAGGGAAGAGCTTGAAGGTGAGAAGACTCCTGCTTAGGGCGAGCCAAAGAGAATATGTGAAACTAAGCTCCGTGTAGTTACCCAATGCTGTTTGTCAAGGAATATTAAAAAAATTCCATTCTCGGTATTTGGCAAATGCTACTTTGAAGAGAGGGGACAGGACTAGGTGCTTGACGAATCTCCCATCCGTGGACCATCAACCAGGGCATTCATCGATAACTATAGACCAACCAATGGTCCATCACAATGACAGGTGTACAACACGAAGAGATCCGCATCAACTGACCATTCACTATGGTAAGAATCTCCTACTTGGGCCACATTATAACCATGATAGAGTAGGGAACCTCTTCATCAACATACCCTTGAGCACTTAGCTCAAGACCCCAAATTTTTGCACCATACTTCTTCCGATGCATTTTCCAAGTAAGCATGCATAGGGCTACTACAAGGCCGTGCACAAGGCACATACTTTTTTCAACCCATGCACTAACACACTTACCCATCATTCACTATGGGTTATGAGTACTTGGCATGACTACTCTGAACATCATCTTTAGAAGCGCTAGAGGACATCCTAGGGGCAACATCAATACCTAGGAAGCAATTCGAAGCTAGCAGTTGCTCCAACTCAAACTTGATAACCTCTTTTGAGCAACTCACAATCTTTGAAAGCTCACAACGATGCATTCATGCGGGAATCCACGAAAGAAGCACATACCAAGGGACTACGACTTGCAAAGGCTTGCAGTGACAAATGAAGAACCGGACAACCAACGCTGCCAAATTTGGAAGATAGACGGCTCTTGTTTATACAGAATTGATACTACCTCTCAAAGCACTACATGGAACAACCACTACAACAAGGGCCTGTCAGGGACGACAGACTCGAGAGGGGGGGGAGTGTTGAAGCTGAAGGTCAAGGACAAAGCATAGGAGCACATCTAAGAGGTGGACACACAAGAAGAAGGAGCAAGTAGGGAGCTCCAAGAAGTACAAGTCAACTTTTCAAAAGAATCCCCTACAAAAATAGTGATTTCCATCATTAAAACCATTTTAAATACCATTTTCTATTTTTGTAGCTCCATTTTGTGCAAGCCGAGGAGTCCTCGAGCTTGAGGAGCATTAGAAATATTATCCTACCAATTTTCATAATTTTTAGACTTCGTTTAAGCCCTCAAATAAGCCCTGGAACCTAATTTTTAACTAGGTCGGACACTAGGTCTGGACAGGGCCAAAACTAGTCCAAAAACTATAAAAAGAGCTAGAGAGCTCATTTTTGAGGTTAGCTTCTTGTAGATTTTAGTTTTGTAATAGATTTCTTTTGTAATCAAAGCCCTTCCATTGTTCCTCTCTTTGATCTTACCTTGTGCACGTGTGTGTGTATGTGTGTGCATGTTGGTGTGCTTTCACTCACACACTTGTGCCTTCACTTGCTTGTGGTCTTTATACCGGTCCTCACGTCTCCGCAGATTGACAAGTAAAGGAGGTGGTGCTTACGCTTGAGCTACATAAGCTAATCTAAAAAACTAGATGCACATTTAGATGTTCAGTCAATTCCAACAAATAAGCAAGAGATTCGATATTTTTCAAAATTTTAAAAGGACCAATGTATCGTGGAGAAATTTTATGATCCTTTCCTAGCAACACATTAGATCAGTGATGATTGACCTTAAGAAATACCATGTTACCTATTTGAAATTCAAGTGGTTTTCTCTTCAAATCATAGAATTTCTTTTGTCTTGTTTAAGGTTCTTTTATGTGCTTCTTAATTTTTCCAAGTTCTTCCTCCATCTCTCAAGCATTTCTTTAACTACTTATACTTTGATTAAAAATTTAGAAAAAGAAGGTGGATTCAAACAATTATGACCATACATGGCCTCAAACGGAGTCATTTTTATAGATGCATGCCATGCACTATTGTATGCAAACTAAAGTAAGGGGCAAATTTCACTCCAATTATCTTGCTTTTCATTCATGTACATACACAACATATCTTCAAGTACCTGATTAACCCTTTTGATTTCTCCAACAGTCTGTGGATGAAAAGCTATACTCATACAAAATTGAATACCAATTGATTGAATGTTGCTTTTTAGAAGTTTGATATGAACCTAGAGTCTCTATGAGAAAATATGTTTTTAGGCACTCCATGCAATCAAAAAAATCATTTCACAAACAATTTTGCAACATTCAAGGCATTATGAATCTTTTTTTGTAGGAAATAAATGTGCCATCTTGGTAAGTCAATCAACTTCCACAAATATAGTGTCATGTAGGCAATTCAGTGGTGATCCATCGAGATAAACTGTCACTTTTGATTTGGAACATCCAAAGTTTCTAGCATTCTAGGCATTCTTTTAAACTCACATTTCACCTCTTGGCACTTTAAACATTCACCAACATATCTTCTAATATTTTGTTTCATACATAGCCAAAAGTAACAATAGTTCATCTTAACATAGGTCCTTGAATAACCTGGATGTGTAAAAAAAGTTACATCATGACAATCATGTAATATTTGAACTTTCGATGGAGATTTAGAAGATATGCATAATTGATTGTTACAATATACAGATCCATTCTGCAAATAAAGTTTATCTTGATACGTGGATCCCCTGTTTGAATGGAAAAAATTCAAAATTTTATTGAGAAAATCAGAATATGTTACAGAAAGAAGATTACATAAAGGTTTTTGGCTCAATGCATCAGTGACCTTATTTTCCTTACCAACCAAAAACTTAATGCCAAAATCATACTCCTTAATAATTCAATCCAATGTTTTTGTCTATTGTTAAGCAATGGCTGTGTGAAAATGTATTTTAGACTCTGATGATCTTGTTTCAATTCAAATGTAACTCCTTACAAGAGATGTATCCAATGCTTAAGTGCATGTACAATAGAAAATATTTCTAGATAATGAGTAGGATAATTAAGTTCATGTTTTCTTAATTTTCTAGATTCATGTGCAATTAGTCTATCATCTTGTGAAAGAACACATCCTATTTGACTATCACTTGCATTGCATGCAACCACAAAAGGTTTTCTCATTTCTAGTATTTTCAAATCACAATTTTCAATGTCTTTTTGTTTCAATGATTCAAATGATTCTTGCAGGCATCATGCCACACAAATCTTGCATTCTTTTTTGTCAACTCTATGAGGGGATCAACTATCTTAAATAAATCCTTAATATGTGCTCCCCCATATTTTGCCAATCCTAAAAACTTCTAACTTCCCTTAGAGTTTTAGCAACTAGCCAATGAACTATTGTTTTCACTTTATCCTCATCTATATGAATTCCCTCTTTAGATATGACTCTTCCTAGATACACAAGTTTTTCCTTGGCAAAGAAACACTTTCTATCCTTTCCATACAATTTGTGTCCTCTAAGTGTTTGCAAACTTTTCTTAAGATGTACAACATGATCACCATCTTTAGAGTATACAAATATATCATCAAGAAATATTAAGATGAATTCATCTACATAATTGTGAACAATATTGTTCATCAAGCACATGGATGTGGAAGAGCATTTGTTAATCCAAAAGGTAAAACCGTAAACTCATAATGGTCATAATGTGTTCAAAACACTATTTTGGGCATCTCATGTGGTTTGATCCTAATTTGGTGATATCATCCAGCTCTTAAGTTAATTCTTGTGAATACATTCAATCCGCTCAATCAGCTCAAGAATTCATCTATATGAGAGACTGGACACCTATTTGTAATCATTCTTTTAATCAACCCCCTATAGTCAATACATAATCTATAAGAGCCATCTTTATTCTTCTGAAATAAAACAAGTGCTAAATGTATCATATAATCATCCGTGCTAAATGTCTAGGGTGCTCTAGAATATTGTTCACTCCTCAGATACAGATCGATGATGTGCTCAATCTACCAGGTGGAGGTATACCATGTAGGTCTTTTGGAAATACATCTACATATCTTCAAAAGATCTTCTACATAATTCAAAAGCTTTTCCTCACTATCTTCTCCATGCAAATTATTTGCATACACTACAAATGTTTTGTAGCCATCACATATACCTCTGATTATCTGCATGGCAAAGATGAGAATAGACTTAGGATTATGCACATCAACTAGGATGTGGATAGATTCACCATCTAGCCTTAAAGTGAATTTTCTTTGTTCACAATCAATTGTTGCAAAATTTTGAACTAACCAATGTATAATTGCATCACATTGTTTCAATTCAATCCCATGAACTAACCAATGTATAATTGCATCACATTGTTTCAATTCAATCCCATGAAAACTCCGAGAAAAACACCTATCAAAAAAAGTAAACACAAGGTTTTCAATGTACACTTTTGTATAGTGTAGTCCTCCATTGGCCATCTCTACAGGTATTCATATCTACATATGCATAGAAATCATACCCAAAATCATAATTAAAGAATCCCTTAGGAAAGGACTAGTCACCATGCAATGTAAAGTAGAACTAGGGAGCTTACCTCCATCATCTTCTTTGCCAATTATTGTACCTTCCTCAACAATGTTTATGGCCTAACCTAAAGATTGCCTTATTCAGGCATTCACATGTCTAATGTCTTGTTCAGCACAACAAAAACACAAATTGAGTCTTTTTGCTCGCTCAATAAAATCAGAGTCCTACTGTCAATGAATGGATTGATGCCTTTGTTGAGTTTCCACTTGAGCAATATTCTTACTATCAAAATATGAATTCCTATTTGAGTTGTTTATGTTTATTGTAGCATGTCTCTATGGCTTATGTCCCATCACAATAAATCTTGTTATATTCGCCTTCTACATATTGAACTTATCCATCTTCTTCAAATTCTCAGCCATTGCAACAACATTCAAGAAATCAACACATCTAGATCCCTTCACTTGATAGCGAATTTACTAAGGAAGCCCTTAAATAAACTTTCTCTTCAGAGCATCCTTGCTAACCTCTAATGCATATTTGTGAAGATGTAGAAGCTTCTCTTTATACTCATCGATAGACAAGCTATGTTTGCCATGCTCTTGCGATCAAAAATCATAAAACTCCATCTTCTCCATATGGTAGCATGGAGAATAGTAACCGTTTTCATCTTGCTCCCTAAATTCCTCCCATAGAATCGGACCCAAAATGTGTGCAAATTTGCATATAGTACTTCCTCTCACTGAATTATCAAAGATCAAAGAAAACTTCTAAATCTTTGGTTCATGCCTCCACATCTTTGCCACCCTTGTTCTCACCATCAAAATCGTTCAATTTTGCCTCCTGAAGACTTGATTGAGGGCAAAATCACCACCCTCCATATCTTCATGATTACATTTATGTCTTTCTTTAGGCATCCTAGATGTTCCTACACCTTCATCCACTTCATCATTCAGCTCCACAACAAATTTATGATGCCTTCTAGTTGTTTTCTACCTTTTTCTTTGCATAATTCTTCGAGAAGCTTCTAAATAGGCTCCTCCTCATGAATTGTGTAAAACCTTCCATAGTTGCCAAGTATGGATTGTGCTCTAACCACCTTGTAATGCTTCCACAATCATGAGGTATCCCCACTCACAAACCTCCAATCACTTAAGAATAGTAGAAGAGATAAAAACAAACATGCAAAAGATAAGAGAAAATCTGGCATGATAGAGTCAACAATATGTGATGTGGAGAAAGACGAGATATGGTATTATATATTTGAATCAATGACCTAGTTCCAGAGCCCAAAATGGGGTACTTAAAACATGATTCACAAAAACTTTAGAGAGATACTTTTATTCTCATATGCATGCTCTATAGACATTTCTCTCATACAACAATGTTCTTTATTCTTTCATTTTCATGTTCAATTTTCAGCTACAAAACATGATGTAGATACAAAGAGAGAGAATATAAAATTCGTAGCCCTAGATTTTGTATATATGCATAGAATGGCCTATGTATTCATTCTAAACATTATCCACACAATGTATAACAGAAAGTTCAAAACGAGTTATTTCACTATCGAAAGGCTTATTACAATTCTCCCCCCCCCCCCCCCCTTTAAAGAACGTTGTCTTCAGAGTTGGAAAGAAAGATAATGTGCCAAAAATTGTTTGAGTTCACCCATGTTCAATCAGATATGTGCTCCACTTTACCAAAATCTCTATTATAGATTAATTTCTAAGTAATCATCCTCTCCTATCTAATGCCTCAAACAAAACATCATTTTTTAGCGTATAATTATCCTACAAAACATAAGCAACATTAGGTACATCTCTTTTTAGTAAGTTGAAGTGAAATACAGAATGCATATTTAAATGTTCGAGCAATCCCAACAAATAAGCAAGAAGTCCAATATTTTTCAAAACCTTAGAAGGACCCTACACATTGTGGAGAAAGTTTATGATCCTTTCCCAGCAACAAGTTAGATTGTTGAGAATTGACCTTAAGAAATCTCATGTCATCTATTTGAAATTCAAGTGGTCTTATCTTCAAATCATAGATTTTTTTTTGTCTTTTATGGACTTCTTTTATGTGCTGCTTAATTTTTCCAAGTTCTTCATCCATCTTCTCAAGCATTTCTTTATATACTTCTACTTTGTTTGGAAAATTAGAAAAAGAAGGTCGAGCTAAAAAATTATAACCATACATAGCCTCAAATGGAGTCATTTTTAAAGATGCATGCAATGCACTATTATATGCAAACTCAACTAAAGGGAAATATTCACTTCAATTATCTTGCTTTTCATTCATGTACATGTGAAACATATCTTCAAGTACGTGATCAACCCTCTCAATTTCCCCATCAATCTATGGATGGAAAGGTCTACTCATACAAAGTCAAAAACCAATTGATTCAAATGCTATTTTCTAGAAGTTTGATGTGAACCTAGATTCTCTATCAAAAATTATTTGTTTAGGCATTCCATGGAGTCAAAAAAATTCTTTTACAAATATGTTCAACATTCAAGGCAGTATTAGTCTTTTTCATAGGAAAGAAATGTGCCACCTTGGTAAGTCAATCGCATACCACAAATATAGTTTCATGTTTACTTCTGGTTGTAGGCAATCTAGTGATGAATTCCATATAGATAGACTGCAACTTTTGAATAGGAACATCCAAAGGTTGTGGCATTCCAAGAATTCTTTTAAATTCATATTTTGCATGTTGGCACTTAAAACATTCACTGACATATTTCTAATATACGGCTTCATATATGGCCAAAAATAAGAATGTTTATCTAACATAGGTCCTTGAATAACTTTGATGTGCAAAAAAAGGTGCATCATGACAATCATGTAATATTTGAACTTTCAATGGAGATTTAGAAGATACACATAATCGATTGTTACAATAAAAAGATCCATTTTGCAAATGAAGTTTTTCTTGATACATCAGTCCCCTATTTGAATGCAAAAAGTGTAAGAGGAATCACGTTTCAATTCTGCTTAAATTTGATTGAGAAAAGAAACACTTGCCCTTCTTTCCATACAATTTTTGTTCTCTAACTGTTTGCAAAGTTTTTTTACGATGTGCAACATGCTCATCATCATCTTTAGAGTATAAAAATATATCATTGAGAAATATTAAGATGAATTTATCCAGATAATCATGAAATTTTTTGTTCATCAAGCACATGAATGTGCTAGGAGCATTTGTTAATCCAAAACATAAAATTGTAAACTCATAGTGGCAATAACGTGTTTGAAACACTATTTTGGGTATGTCATCTAGTTTGATCCTAATTTGGTGAAATCTAGATCTTAAGTCGATTTTGGTGAATATAGTTGATCCACTTAATTAGCTCAACAATTCATCCATATGAAGGAGTGGATACTTATTTTTAATTGTTCTTTTTTGGAACTCCCTATAGTTAATACATTATCTATAAGAGCCATCTTTCTTCTTTTAAAATAAAATAGGTTTCCGCAAGGTGAAACACTTGGTCTTCTTAAGCCTTTTCTTCAAAAGATAATCTAATTGAATCTTGTGCTCCTTTAATTCATCTATGTTAAATCTATAAGGTGTTGTAGAATATCATTCACTCATCGGATTCAGGTCGATGGCATGCTTAATTTGCCTAGGTGGACATATATCAGGTAGGTCTTCTAAAAGTACATCACCATATTCTTTCAAAACATTTTCTACATAATTCGGAAGTTCTTCCTCATTATCTTCCTCATGCAAGTTATTCACATACACTAAAAATGTTTTCGATCCATCATCTATACCTCTAATTATCGACATGGAAGAGATGAGAATAGGATTAAGATTATGTGCATCACCTAGGATGTGGATAGATTCACCATGCAGCCTTAAAGTGAGTTTTCTTTGTTCACAATCAATTGTTGCAGTATTTTGAGCTAACCAATCCATGCTTATGATTGCATCACATTGTTTCATTTCAATCACATGAAAATTTCCAGAAAAACATGTATCAGAAAAAGTAAATGCAAGGTTTTTAATGTATCCTTTAGTATAGTATATTTGTTCATTGATCATCTCCATAGGTCTTGATATCTGTATATTAAGGGTATCTAAAGTCTTTACCAATTTGACACATAAAAAACAATGTGTATTACCTTAATTGATAAAAAATCTAGCTTCTTTCATAGAAAAATCATACACCAAATCTTAATTATAGAAGCCCTTGGGAAAGAACTAGTCACCATGCAATGTAAAGTAGAACTTAACCTTGGTAAAGAACTAGTCACCATGCAATGTAAAGTAGAACTAGGGCATTTACTACCATCATGTGATTTGTCAATTTTTGTATATTCCACAATAATGTTTATCGTCTTTACTTATGCAAGCCAAAAATTTCCCTTGTTTGGGCATTCATATGTACGATGTGCTTGTTCATTGCAACGAAAACACAACGCGAATCTTTTTCCTAGCTCAAAAAAATCAAGTTCATGCTACCAATGAATGAGTTGATTCCTCCATTGAGTCTCCACCTAAGCAAGATTCTTATGTTGATTATTAAAAGATGAATTCCTCTTTGAATTGTTCATGTTTGTTGTAGCAGGTCTCTGTGTCTTATGTCCCATCTCAATAAATGTGTTTCTATTCACCTTCCATATTGAACTTCTCCATCTTCTTGAAATTGTTAGCCATCGCAAGAGCATCCAGGAAATCAACACATCTAGATCCCTTCACTTGATAGTGGATTTCCTTATGAATCCCATTGATAAACTTGCTCTTCAATGCATCCATGTTAACCTCCAATGCATATTTGTGAAGACATAGAAACTTCTCTTTATACTCATTGATAAACAAGCTATGCTAGTGACTCTCATGTATTATAGAACTCCAGCTTCTTCTCCATACGGTAGTGTCAACAACAATACCATTTTTATACTTACTCTCTAGATTCCTTCATATAGAAGCCGTAATGTGCTTTTATTGTTGGAACAAAGCAATGACAAATTGGTGATTACAAAGAGTTTGAAGCAAGCTCATGATCAGATTGAAGTGGAAGAATACACTTGAGAAAGTGAAGAGATCTCAGAAATGAAGTTTGTATACATATGTACATTATAGGTGGAAATTCTTGTAATCTGAGTAGAGATTATCCTTAGGATGATAAGGAGTAATGAAATAGATGCGGGATAAGTCTAGAACTATATGTATATAAGTCAATGATGTAAAGAAATATATATGAGAGTCATTAGAAGCCAAGTGTCATTAAAGATAGATGTGTAGAGAGTCATCTTCATGAGTTAGTGTCGAGACTTTCTCTAATTTCGCACAGTCTGATCATGTGGATCAAAAATCCTTTTGTACACATATAATCTGGAAGTTAATGAAGCTATGTTCAAAGTTTGATGGTCTAATTCCTTTTATGCTGTGAGTATGATCAATAGGAACATTTATATGTAAAGTCTACAGAAAAATCTCTCAGAGTCGCGCACTTTTTTGTGTCAATGTTTTGCTTAGATCTCAGTGCACAATGTAAAGTTTTTGATGAGTGACCATTCAAAATCTAAGTTAGAGGGTAAGGAAGCTATGGCTAAAAGCATTTAGCAAAATGGGATCTGTGCTATGAGAAATCAACCTTAGAAGTTACCTATGTCAAAGTCGCTTATTCAGGAAGACAGTTTCTGATATACTTTTGATCTTAAGGATCAAATTGAAGTTTTAATGATTCTTTTGAAGAACTAATGGTTGATATGATTGCGCAAAGGTAGCTTGGAGGCATGTATATCATTAGATTGAAGAAATCTGAAGATATGTGCAGGTAACGAAGTCAATCTTTGAAGCAGACTTCTTGAAGAAGAAAAAATCTCACTCAGAGAATTGTTCATGAATGATT
Source organism: Ceratopteris richardii (assembly GCA_020310875.1). Taxonomy (NCBI): domain Eukaryota; kingdom Viridiplantae; phylum Streptophyta; class Polypodiopsida; order Polypodiales; family Pteridaceae; genus Ceratopteris; species Ceratopteris richardii. The sequence continues at coordinate 52,620,587 of CM035410.1, forward strand.
TGGTCAATCAAAGTAACATTTGTGTAAAGTTTGGTCTATAACTGATATAGAGGTGCTCTTAGATCAGTATAGATCAAGCCTTTGGAGATTAAGAGGTCTCCAAGAGTGGTATCAGAGCTGAAGGTATAATACAAGTGAAGTAAAGGCATTGGAAGTCCCGACTGCTGCAGATATTGAAGTTCCTTCTAATTGAAGGTGGACAAGGACAAATTCTTGAAGATAACCTACAGAAGTACAAAGCATGAGTTTGAAGGATCAATAAAGATCAAAGCTTCATATCAAAGGTACACTTTATTATCATAAATCATAGTAATTCCATATACAGAAGATCAAAGATGGGAGAAAGCTTGCAGATTGATAAGCTAGATAGGGAGAACTATCCAACTTGGTCCATGAGGATGGAGGCACACCTCATGAGTAAAGATTTGATGGCATTCATTACAGGAGAAGAAGAAAAGCCTGAGTTTGCAGATCCTAGTATTCCAACTAGGGAAGATCTTGCAGATTTGAAGACTTGGATGAGAAAGGATGCTCAAGCAAGAAGCATCATTTACATGGCTGTAAATGATTATCTTCTACCTCACATTAGAGGACTAGAAAGTGCAACAAATGTGTGGAATGCTTTGGAAGAGAATTTCCAAAACACAACCAAGTCAAGGAAGTCCTCACTTTGGGCTAAGTTCACAACTTTCAAGAAGAAGAGCTCACAATCAATTTCTTATTATGTGGCAAGAATGAAGGATATTGCAGATAGCTTGGGAGCTGTAGATGAAGATATTGAAGAGGATTAGTTGGTAAGGCAAATACTTACATGTCTAAGAGGAGATGAGAAGTGGAAGCCCTTCATATTGTCCATAGAATTGTCACTTGATCATTTTACTCTTGATCTTAATCAATTGCTAGGATACATGCTAACTTTTGAGCAGGACATTAAGGGAGATAATGATAGGAGTGCAATTCAAGCTATGTACTCCAAGGACAAGAAAAAGAATGGCAAAGGGAAGCAGTTAACTGATGATGAAGGAACCTCAAGTCAAGCTAACTTTACAAAAGGAAAGATGAACTTCAGAGGTAAAGGAAGAGGAGGTAAGAATAAAGATAATACTAAAGCTTGTTGGATTTGTGGCAGAACCAATCATTTGGCAAATGATTGTTGGTATAAAAATCAAAATGGAGGAAATAATAATCAGAGTTTTAATCAAAGAGGTAGAGGAGGCAAAAACCAAAGAGGCAACTTCAGAGGAAGAGGTGGTAGGACATCATATGCTAGAGGAGGTGGAAGAAGCTTTCAATCTCAGTCCTACAACAACAATTATTATAACTATGCATCAGATCAGAAGGATGATATGACTCTTATCTTGAATGCAACTCATGAAGCATTAGGAGAAGACCAAAGGGTGTTTTATATTGACTCAGGATGTAGCAATCATCTGAGTGGCAATATATCCTTGATGACTGATATGGAAGCAAAGATGAATGGACATACAGTTCAAACAGGTGACAATACCAAGCATAAAGTGGAGAGCATTGGATCAATGAAGACAAAGAGTGGAAGTACACTTTTGAGCAAGGTACTTTATGTTCCTACTATTCCTAAAAATCTGATAAGTGTAGGGCAAATTGTGGAAAAACGATATGAAGTCAGATTCACAAATGATGGTGTCTATGTGCAAGATCCAAATCAGGGATATAGAAACCTAATTGCAGGTAAAAAGGAAGGAAGGTTGTTTACTCTCAAGGTCCAAGGTAATGTGGGACATGCTTTATTTACTTATGGAAGTCAAAAGATGTTTGAATTAGACCTATGGCATAAAAGATTAGGTCATTTCAATGAGAGAGCTATAAAGGAAATGTCAAGGAATGATGTGGTGCTTGGTTTGCCAAAAATTGAAGGGCAACACATGGTGTACAAGTGTGAAGCTTGTCAGTTAGGTAAAGCACACAAAAATTCATATAATAAATCAAGATATAAGTATTCAAATATGCTTGAATTGGTTCATACAGATGTGTGGGGTCCTTCAGGGGACTATAGCATAAATGGATCCAGATATTATGTGTTGTTTGTTGATGATGCAACCAGATGGATTACTTTATATGTAATCAAGGACAAATCAGAAGTGTTCAAGACATTCAAACATTATCATGCTTATGCAGAAAGGATTACAGGACAAAAGCTCAAGAGGTTGAGATCAGATGGAGGGGGAGAGTATTTCTCTAAAGAGTTTGATGATTATTTGTCGAATGCAGGTATAAGGAGAGAAGTAACTTGCAGGTACTCTCCTCAACAGAATGGAATTGCAGAAAGAAGAAATAGAACTCTTGTAGAATTTGCAAGAGCAATGATGAAGGAAAAGAATTGCCCAAATTACTTATGGGCAGAAGCTATCAACACTGCAACATATCTTGTGAATAGGTTACCTTGTAAAGCATTGGAAGGAAGAACTCCTTATGAAGCATGGTGGGGTAAGAAACCTACTCTTGATCATTGTAAGGTATTTGGATGTTTAACATATGCTTATGTTGCTTCACAATTGAGACATAAGCTAGAACCCAAAGCAGAGAAGTATGTGTTTATTGGGTATGATGATAGACAGATGGGTTATAAATTGTGGAGTCCATCTACAAAGCAATTTCTTGTTTACCAAAGATGTTACATTTGATGAGCAAAGCACATGGTATATAGGGTCAACAAGTGATTATGCAGATGACAAAGAAATACAAAGAAAAGGGAAGACAAAAGTAAGTGTGTATGAAGAAGATATTGATGATGTTGATTGTAAAAGGAAATTGCAGGATAATGTTGAAGATGGGCCAAGATTTGATCCAGAATCAAATGTGGCTGAGACTTCAAGAAAAGCAAAGATCAAAAGATCCTCAAGGGAAAGGAAAGAGCCTATCAGGTATAGCTATGACACATCTTTCTTAACAACAAAAGATTATGCTTATATTGTGAAAACAAAAGAGGATCCAATTACATATGAAGAAGCTAAAGGAAGACAAAATTGGGAGAAGGCAATGCAAGAAGAGTATGATGCTCTACTTGAAAATGAAACATGGGAGTTAGTGCCAAGACCAAAGAATCAGAAGGTCATTGGATGTAAGTGGGTGTATAAAACAAAAAGGTTTGCAGATGGTAAGGTGTCTAGATACAAGGGTAGACTTGTGGTCAAAGGTTATGCTCAAACTTATGGGGTAGATTATGATGAAACCTTTAGTCGTGTTGCTAAGATGCCAACAATTAGATCATTGATTGCTATTGCTGCTTGTAAAGGATGGTAAATCATAAATTGAGCAGGTATGGAGGTGAAGAGTTTAATGACATGAAGAAATATCAGAGTTTGGTAGGTAGTTTAATCTATGCTACCTTGACAAGGCCAGATCTATCATATGCAGTAGATGTGTTATCACAATTCATGCATTGTCCAAAGAAGACTCATTGGATTGCAGCTCAAAGGGTACTCAGATATATCAAAGGAACCCTAAATGAAGGCTTGTATTATGGATTTACTTCTGATACAAGAATTAAAGTATTTAGTGATGCAGATTGGGCAGGTGATTCAGATGATAGAAGGTCTACTCATGGGTATCTCTGTTATATTGGAGATAAGTTAGTTTCTTGGTGCTCAAAGAAGCAACATACAGTTGCTTTGTCATCCACAAAAGCTGAGTATAAAGGATTGGTAGAGGCTGCAAAAGAAGTGATATGGTTAAAGACCTTGTTGAAGAGTTTTGGAACTGATCAGAGTACTCCAATTATTTTTGGAGATAATATGAGTTTATTGTATTTGGCAGCTAACCCTGTTTTTCATGCCAGGACTAAGCATATAGAGATTCAGTATCATTTCTTGAGGGAAAAGGTACTTGACAAAGAGATTGAAGTGATGTATACTTCAACAAAAGAACAAGTTGCACATATGTTAACAAAAATCTTGGATGGACCTAAGCTACAGAGATTCAAAGAGATGGCAGGAGTGAAGAAGAATGGAATAATCACAATTAGTGATTGAGGGGGAGCTGTTGGAACAAACCAATCACAAATTGGTGATTACAAAGAGTTTGAAGCAAGCTCATGATCAGATTGAAGTGGAAAGAAGACACTTGAGAAAGTGAAGAGATCTCAGAAATGAAGTTTGTATACATATGTACATTACAGGTGGAAATTCTTGTAATCTGAGTAGAGATAATCCTTAGGATGATAAGGAGTAATGTAATAGATGTGGGATAAGTCTAGAATTATATGTATATAAGTCAATGATGTAAAGAAATATATATGAGATTCATTAGAAGCCAAGTGTCATTAAAGGTAGATGTGTAGAGAGTCATCTTCACAAGTTAGCATCGAGTCTTTCTCTGATTTCTCTCAGTCTGTTCACGTGGATCAGAAATCCTTTTGTACACATCTAATTTGGAAGTTAATGAAGCTATGTTCAAAGTTCCATGGTCTAATTCCTTTTATGCTGTGAGTATGATCAATAGGAACACGTATATGTAAAGTCTACAGAAAAATCTCTCAGACTCACACACTTTTTTGTGTCAATGTTTTGCTTAGATCTCAGTGCACAGTGTAAAGTTTTTGATGAGTGAGCATTCAAAATCTAAGTTAGAAGGTAAGGAAGCTATGGCTAAAAGCATTTAGCAAAACGGGATCTCTGCTGTGAGAAATCAAACTTAGAAGTTACCTATGTCAAAGTCACTTATTCAGGAAGATAGTTTCTGACATACTTTTGATCTTAAGGATCAAATTGAAGTTTTAATGATTCTTCTGAAGAACTAATGGTTGATATGATTGTGCAAAGGTAGCTTGGAGGTATGTATATCATTAGATTGAAGAAATCTAAAGATATGTGCAGGTAATGAAGTCAATCTTTGAAGCAGACTTCTTGAAGAAGAAAATATCTCACTCAGAGAATTGTTCATGAATGATTTGGTAAATCAAAGTAACATTTGTGTAAAGTTTGGTCTATAACTGATATAGAGGTGCTCTTAGATCAGTATAGATCAAGCCTTTGGAGATTAAGAGGTCTCCAACATTTATGCAGTTATCAAAGTAGTCCCCATCACCAAAATTCAATTTCTTGGAGAACTCTAATAGCATTGAGTCCATACTCCCACTACAACTGGTGATATTCCTCCTCATAACAAAAATCCCATCATTCATGCTACGAATACAATCTCTTGCATTCATCTAGATACACCTCTAGAACAACACATGCTAACCTCCAACGATATTCCCCTAACCTTCTCATCCATGCATAACATCAGTTCCATGTATCTCTCTCCTCAAATTCCAAGTGGCAGTATCTTGGATTCATGATGGTACAATATGGGGCACTGACGGCAAAGTCATGAAGATGCTCAGTTCGATTGCTTTCTCCTTCCCTTATATAAGATGGCAAAAGAACATGAGATATAAAAGTGGGATAGATAAAATAGAGGTGTAGCAAGAGAAGGGTATATTGAGAACAATGATACTCCTCTCTGAGCCACTCATGATGGGCTCTTGCTCCCCTAAAAGCTCCTTCTCCCTAAAGATTTTATTGATCCATTGTGTTTCTAGTAAAATCGACTACATATTTGACCTATAAGGCATGTGCAAGGAGTCTCTATAAAAGCAGTAAGGAGTTGGTACTCCATGGGTTGGTGCCCACAGTAGCTTCAGTGAGAGTCTCATTGTCTGATACCATTTCAAGGTGTAAACAACGATTCGTTTATATAATAGATGTGATTATTATCTGATCTCCTTCTTTTGTGTATATTTCTATTGAAGTTGTTGTTATAATTTCCTATCTAGGTTTAGTTGTTAAGGTCCATTGTGCAAGGTTTATTTGTTAAATTTTTCATTGTTGAGGGTTTTTGTAATAGTTACATTAGGTGTATCATACATAGCACTATCGCTTGCTTCCTAATCCTCCTTTTGAGCAATCCTCACTATCTCTATAAGCCGATAAAGGTGAACCGTATAATTTTGGCACACCTAACGGGACATAAGGGCTCAGTGACTTTGTTCATCGAGTGTACCCCTTACATTCTATGATCAAAACTTGATCAGGACATACATCTCTTAGTCCGGTCCAAACTCCCCATTGACTTGCCAATCATGGCGAGAAACTAGGTCAATGACACAAGGATGAGCTTTCGCAAACCTCTTCACCTGAATCCTTTCCACTCAACTCTGAAACGGCCCAAGGAGATCTAACTTCCATATTATTATGCATCAAGATCAATTTCCCCACCTTTTGAGGAGCATCCACAAAAGAACCTGATGACCATGTCAATGCTTCCTAGTGCTATGCAAGAGGGGAGGCTTGGAAGTAAGGATGAATGCCTTCATGGACCTTTTCCTGGCAAATTTGGATCGACTAGCAAATAAATGGTTCAGCCAATTCAAAGAAGGTAATTTTGTCACTCCGAAGACTTTGAAGGAGGAGTTCTCAGTGGCCTTCCGATTGGGGAACTCTATAAAGAAAGTCCTTGATGAACTAGACAATCTCCACCTTAATAAAGGAGAATCTTTCCTCGAGCTACTGACCAGGACCAAGGTGTTGGTAACTAAGTTTCGATAAGCTCTATGAAAATTCTTATTCAAGAACTCGGTAGAAAAGATACTTCCAGTCAGTGCTAGGCACAAACTTTGGGAGCTTCTAGCCCTCAACATTTCACTAGATGAATTCGTAGCCATAGCAACATGCATCATGTAGTCCTTTATTCATCTTGATGAAGGTCCTTGCCTGGTAGGAGGACGGGATGATCTAGTGGTACAACTCAAAAGAGAGTGTAAGACTATTGCAATAGAATAGGTCTACAAGCACGAAAGATGATACAGTCAGTAGGCTCTAGTAGGAAATCAAAGAGCTATGAGAAAAGGAGCCAAAGTCTACCCTTTGGTGTACAATATGCTAGTAGCAGGGCCATCCACATGTCCAAATAAGGTCACCTACCAATTTTGCGAGAAGATGGGACACAAAGACAAGGAATGTTACTATCTCAAGAGATTGTTGGCACTACAGGCTATGGCATACTGGGGACAATCGACATGGACCTCCCAAATCTCCATCCTCATTTCACAACCCATATTCACAACTAGGGCTCCATCTTTGTAAATGCCCCTAGTGCACCACTGTTCTACTCCGCTTCTTCTACCCTTGGCATGTAGATTTGGTTCCTTTGACCCAATCAGAGGAATACAAAAAGATGCCATATTATGTGCTATTAATGTGGTGAGTATGGGCATTTTTAAAGTAAATGTCCCTTACCATAGAACGCATCATCCTCTATGAACTAACTAGACCATGCGATCACTAAATAAAGACTGTCTGAAGTAGGCCTTGATGAGTCCGATAGATACTGCAAGAAGGAGTGTGCACCCTAGCTCAACATGCATTGGAACAAGGAGAAGATTGGTGGCACCTAGCCTACATGAAGAAGCACAAAAAGTTGGGGTATGCGGGAAACCCGAGATGGAGAATTGTGAAAGGACTATTGAACTGTGCAAGGATAAGAGCAAAGAACAGCCCCTAAGTAGATGTATAGATGATGCATTTTGGACTGCTTAATAGGATTTGGAAGTTGGTGCTCCTAAGCTAGTAATGAACACTCGCAAGGCTCCCTTTTTAGCCACAACATATTGAGGAATACTTATCAACAAATGAGTCTCTATGACCTCTTGAGCATGGACACTCGATTCAAAAGTGAAATGTTGAAACAAGTGCTCCTTGGCTGATCCAATCTTGGTAGGTGGTGGCCAGGGTACTTGCTTCATGGCACAAACTTTGCTAACATGCTACTTTAGCTCATGGGTAATTGGGAGGATTGTTGGCCACGAGCTATCTGGGGTTATTATTGGTGTAGCTTGGGTATCAACCTCATGCCAAAAGCGACCATGCTTCAATTAGGACTCTAGCCCTCCAAGGATGCCCAGTTCATGGTGATAATGGCATATTATAATAAGGTAGAACCTACAGGAATATTTGAGAGTGTCATGTTGATGGTACAAGGATCACAATTTACACTAGATTTTTTGGTTGTCAAACTTCCTTACACATCCAGAGGCTTTCCTCTATTTCTAGGGTGGCTTTGGCTTTGTTATGCCAAGGTAATTCATGACTAGGGGCAAGGCTTCGTGTGCATACATGATCATAATATATTCAAGTAGTGCACATGGAAATAATGCTAGACCATGCTCGGATGGGTATAGCCACCTCATTCACTATTCAAGAAGAAACAGAGCCAGATTCCCTCAATCTCAATGCTATCTATCAAGAAGAGGATTTACGCAATTGGATGGGATTTGAATCCCCTCCCTATTACACAACTATTTGTAGTTCAATTTCATTGGATGGGGCTCATGAAGACTCTAATGTAGAGGCCTTAGGGCTAGGTGAGACCATAAGAGACAAAAGAAGAGGGAAGAAAAACCTATCTCAAGGGAAGCTTGAGGGGCAATACACGATGGTAGAAGTTGTTGAAGGAGAAATATTTGGAATCTTTGGATCAACTACTAGTTGAAGAGGCACCTCTCAATTGGCTGTAAAACAAAACCAAGATACCGAAGTAAAAGAATGTGCATATTCCAAAGGAATTTTTTCATACAATAACTCTAAGGATGAGGACACCAATAGTAGTGACTTTGTACAACTAGTGCAAGAAGTCAACTTGAGAGGTTTGGGTAAAACAAAGCTTGTCCTACTCACAACATGGTGTGGTAGGAACCTATCTTACTAAATAAGGTAATCACTCTTTCACAAAATCTTAAGAAGATTTTTTCTTGGAATTATGAAGACCTGGTAGGCATTCCTGTGAACTTGGGACTCCACACCATCCCATTAGTGATGGATGCAAAGCTCGTACGAGGAAGGATTTACAGACTCAACCCCAAATATGTAGAAGTGGTGCAAAAGGAAATTGACAAAATGGAAGCAACAAGAATCATAGTCCTTGTGGAGCACTTAGATTGGATATCATCCATGGTTATTGCAATGCCCTAAATCAGAGTATGCATTGATTTTTAGGCCTTCAACAAAGTTACAATTCTTGATGGATTTCCCACACCTTTCTAAGAGCAACGAGTTGAGGATGTGGCTCGTCATGCTCTTTATAGTTTCATTGACATATATAATGGATACAACCATATCTCCATTAATCAGAAAGATCGACCAAAGTTAGCCATGGGGAACTTACATCTATACAAATATGGCATTCAAACTCAAAAATGCCCTGGTTACCTTCAATCACACAATATCAATCATCTTTGGCAATCTACTCCTTGGATCTCTCATCATTTTCATGGATAACTTCTCATTCTTCAAAATTGGTAAGACCAGCCTAGTTGAAACTTTTGACGAGCATTCGGTGCACCTCTCACAAGTTTTCTTTAAGTTTGGAAAAACTAATCTTAAATTGAATCCACACAAATTTCACTTCTTAATGACTTAGGATACCTTGCTAGGACACGTGGTATCCATGCAAGGCATGGCTCCAAACCTTGATAAAATTATGGACATCCTTAGAATGCCCCCACCTATCTCCAAAAAGGATGTCCAAGGATTTTCCGGAAGATGCACCCTCTTGGACTCTAGAACACTTACCCTAGATTTCACACCTCTCAAGAAAACAAGATTACTACTAAATTGTAGAAACTACAAGTACATAGTTGGGACACTTACAAACAAAGTTACAATGGAAATCTTCACAAATGCTTACTTCTACATGAAACTTGAGCAATTCTTTAAGAAGCTTATGAAGGAGTGGGATCTCGACACCCTCTTGGACACATCATGGCATAGAAGATACTCCATTCATACTTTTGTAGCAACCAGTCTTCAAGAAGGCCAATTCTTGGGCCAAATAATGTGATATATGCCAAAGGTGTAGGCTTCTCCCTGCAAGTAGGAACCACAACCGTTTTACCATTTCCATGGGATTGGGGCCTTTCGAGCATTGGAGCATTGACTTCTTCAGTCCAATTTACCCCATAGCATGGCCTAGGTAAGAGACATTATGGCCTTCCAAGGTTCAAATAGGCTCTATGTTGTTGCTCTATAACTTGGCCAAGCAAGCACAACTCCATGGTAAATTCACTCCACTTTGGGAAGGACCCTAGAAGGTCACTAATCTATTGATTCAGGGTGCAATTTGGCTTGCTACTCTTCATGATTAACCCCTACCACTTGTTAATGTTTCCAGACTCAAGCCTTATCAAAGCTAAAAATCTATCTCCCACTATTTTGATTGAATTCTTATATGCAGCGCTTTTTTGCCCATCTTATGCATTCTTAATGAATAAAGGTCTTTTTCACACTACTTTGCATTGTAGTCATCCTACACTTCTGTTTCACAATTCATGTTTCTCACATTCATTCATACTTGAGTATTCCCACCCTACTTTTGGTCTTCATGTACACTCTTTGGTTTGCACATTTTTGTTGCTCATCAAATCTTCGGTGGCCCACATTCTTCTAGTCATTTGGTATTGTTTGTTCTCCTCCTCCTCAATGTTACTTTTTCAAGAATTGATTTTTTGGTTCTCTTTGAGATGGAGCATGCTTTAGTGGTGGGCATCTATAAAAGCCCTACAATGTTTTTACATATTTATCAAAATAGTACCCCTCACCAAGATTCAATTTCTTGGAGAACTTTGACAACATTGAGTCCATACTCCCACTACTATTGGCAATATTCCTCCTTGTAACTAAAATCATGTCCTTCCCCTACCAATACGATCTCTCACTTCCCTCAAGATACACCTCCCTTGAATGACGTGTACCAATCTCAAAGGATATTTCCCTCACCTTCTCATCCGTGTGTAACATGAGTTCTGTGTTTCTCTCTCCTCAGACTCTCAATCGAAGTATCTTGGATTGATGATGGTACAATATGGGATGTTGATAACAAAGTCATGAAGATGCTCAGCTCAATTGCTTTCTCCTTCCCTTGTATAAGATGGTAGAAGAACATGAGATATAAAAGAGGGATACAGAAATAATAGAGGCATAGCAAGAGAAGTATATACTGAGAACAGTGATACTCCCCCTCTATAGGCCACTCTTGCTTGGCTCTTCCTCCCCCAAGAGCTCCTTCTCCTTGAAGAGCTTACTGACCTGTTGTGTTTCTAATAGAATCTACTATGTATTTGACCTATAAGAATTGTGCAAGGAGCCTCTATAGGAGCAGTAAGGAGTTGGTGCTCCATGGGTTGGTGCCCGGTGGCTTCAGTGAGTCTCATTGTCTATTTCTGTTCTAAGTTGTAAATGACATTTCATCTATATAATAGATTTTGAAAGTTTTGCATGTCAAGCTCAAGTGTGGGAACATGCCCCAAATCATCCACAATCAAAGGAGGATGATTTCCACGAGTTGGAGGCATCAAATCATGTCTATAATGGAAAGATTTTGATTAGAGAAGAAATAGGTCACCTCTTGATGTGATTGGACCTCACTTTTTGACATGTATATGCTTTTGATTGGTTAAAGATATTAGTATGTAATCTTGAAAACCTCTAATGAGTTGTAATGTGACTTAGAGTTGTGGAAATATGTGCTCAAGCTGCCCCCTTGCTTAAGCACACCCCCTACTAGCTTTTCTTTGCATATTTTGCAAAGATTTCAATTTTACATGCTCTATCTCTCTAAGTGATTGTCATAGACCCCCTGATCTTGTAATTGGTGTTTCTCCTTCATTCCGAATCCATTTCCAGTTATTTTTATCTTGTTGGAATGCATTACAATTTCTATTATAGTGATATAAGTTTGGGGATCATTGTCTAGACAAGTTTAAAGAAATGACCAAAATAGTGTCTCTATAGTTAACCAATACTTTGTGAAGAGATCAAGTTATCTGTTTTGTTGTAGCTCGTTGAGACATCATCCAATGTTCAAGTGCAGTGATTTTACTCTCCTTAAAAATCTCTCTAAGTCTAGTTTTAGGCTGCAAAGTTTCATTTTCATTATCAACACGTAATCAAAGAAACTCAAAAAACACATAGCTTATGTCCAAAAAAAATCAAGATACTAGGAGGGTTCATTTGCTTTCATTGTGCACATAGGAGTGTTTATCCTCCAACACTGGTATCAGAGCTATAAGTGGAGTATCAAAAAGAGAAGAAAGAGCTATTGAAGTGAAATAAAGACCGCATCAAAGGTTTAAGAGAACAAGCCCAGAACAAGCACATCAAGAATAAGGGGAAGAAAACAAGTCATTGAATGAAAGAAGAAACTTCATCAAGAGGATTAGCTCTATTTTTGAGGTTAAAGAAATCTTTTCCAACTTCATTGCATCAAGGGGGAGGTTTAAAAGAGCTTTAAGGCAACATGGTTGATCTCAATTCACAGATTGAGAAGCTCAAAAAAGAAAACTACCAACAAGCAATTTTTTGATGGGGAAAGTTTTGTAGGGTCTTGTGAGTGGTGGAGAACCAAAACCCTATATAGATAATTTAAATCTAACCAGTGACCAGAGAAGAGTAGTAAGAGAGTGGGATGAAAAGGACAAAAGAGTTATTTTTATTTTATCTTAGCATATTAGCAACTCCGGACATATTCAAGATTCGGATACATCAAAGAAGGTGTGGGAGTGCTTGGAGAGATTATACTCCACCTCCACAAAAGCTAGGAAAATTCAACTCAAGAATGAGCTAAATAACTTTAGGAAAGGTCCCTCTCAAGGTACTAATGATTACATATTAAAGGTTAAGGAGCTTGGAGATGCACTAGGGTCAATTAATTGTGCCCTAGATGATGACGATCTTGTAACCCACACCCTAAATGGACTTAGGGATGATGAAAAATGAAGGGCCTTCACAACTTTAGTGTATGTAAGGGATTCTGTCCCTGATTGTGATCAACTAATCACTCTCATGGTGACAAAGGAGATGAACCTTTGTGGTAATCATGCCAAAAATAGCCAAGGGAGATTGTTGTATGCAGGTAGAGGAAGAGGAAGATACAACCAAGGTGCTACAATAGGATGATGGAGATATCAAAGCAACCAAGGAGGTCAAGGAAAACAAGAAAATGCATGTCCAAGAGGTAAAAAAGCAACAAATATAGGAAGAGGTGGAAGATTTGGTGCAAGAGGACAATCCACTTCAAGTGGATGCTTTTAATGTAGTAAGCCAAGTAATTTCGCTAATGAATGCTATTATAGATCTCAAAGTCCGAGGAATCAAAGCAACAACAACAATTATAGAGGAAAAGGTAACTATGCAAACACATCATCTAGCCAACGGAATGATTATTTACTTGCCATGAGGTATGTTAAAGATACAACTCAAGCTACTGAAGATGTATGGTATGTAGACAACAGATATAATAATCATATGTCATGTTGAAAGGATCCTTTTAGTAATTTGCAAGTCCCAAAGCATCAAGGACATTTGGAAATAGGTGAAAACTCAAAGCATACCATTCAACATGTGGAAGATATCATTTTGGAAGGGAATAAAAGGGCAAAGTGCTTATAAGAGGTATTGCATGCCCCCACTATTACCAAAAACTTAATTTTGATAGGCCAAATGGTAGAAAATGCTAGCAAGTTAGGTTCAATGAAAGATGATGTTTTGTTTGAGGATCCATGGGTAGGGTTCAAGCTCATAACCAAAGGAAGGAAGCAAGGGAGAATGTTCACAGTGGACATAAAGCAGTCATGCCATTCAATGTATGTCACATATGGAGACAAAAAGATAGCAAAGTTGGACCTATGGCATAAACGAATAGGTGACATCAACCTACAAAAGCTCAAGGAATGCAGAGGAGGAGCTTGGTAAGAGGCCTACAAAATTTTACATCTAAATTCATAAAATTTGTCTAGTTTGCCAACAAGGAAAACAATTAGGGCTACCCTTCAAGAAGAGTACATATGTGAGTGCAAATGTTTTAGACCTCATTCACACGCATGTTTGGGGTCCAACAAGAGAAGCATCCCTTTCTAGAAATAGGTATTTTGTAACCTTCATGATGACTTTCCAAGAAAATTATGGTTCTATTGCATTAGGAACAAATCATATGTGTTCCACTACTTCAAGCAATTCAAGGCACATGTGGAGGAGTCTGGCAACTTTATCAAAACTTTTAGATCTGATGGAGGGGGAGAGTACTTCTCCTTTCTTAATTTTTGCACTTCAATGGCATCAAAAGATAATTTACATGCAAGTATACCTCTCAAAGAAATGGGATAGCAGAGAAAAAGAATAGACACATAGCAAAGGTAGCAAGATGTATGTTCAATGAAATGAATATGCCGCATTGTTATTGGGGAGAGGCTACATATACAGCCACATACATGATGAATAGATGTCCTATATCATGTATACATCATTTAATCCCTCAGGAAGCATGGAGTGGAAGAAAACCTTGCATTTTGCATCTTAGAATATTTCTTTGTATATGCTATGTACATGTACCTCAAGAGTTGAGGTCAAAGTTAGATGACAAATCTGAAAGGTGTATCTTTTTGGGATATTCTATGGAACAAAAGGGGTATAAATGCTATAATCCCATCACCAAGTAGCTGAAGGTAAGTAGGGATGTTGTCTTTGATGGGTTGAAGCCTTGGTATACATGCACAAGTATATTGGAGGTTGAAGAAATAGGTGAGACATATAAGAAGAATGATGATAGACTTCAAGAAAGCATGTATTGAAGTGGTCCAAGAAACACATCCAACACAAGGACACCCTCATCATGGAGTGGAAGGCTTAGGGAAAGAGAAATAGATCTGAAGAAAGCAAAGTCAAAGGCAAAGAGAAGATTGGAATTGAAGAAGGAAGCTATGTGGCTGAGAGCATGTTGGAAGATGAAGAGATAGAAGAAATTCAAACCCGAGAGCCACAAACCAAAGATAGAAGATGGCAACCACACCTAAAGGAAGTGAAAGAAGGTCCCCAAGAGTAAGATATCCAGTTCAAAGGTTAACATGTGATAATTTCATTGCAAAGCATTATGCATACATGACTTAGGTAATCAAGGACAAAGAACCAACTAGTAATGAAGAAGCTAAGGATTGCAAGGAATGGAAAGAGGCAATGCAGGAAGAGCTTGAGGCACTTGATGAGAACCATACTTGGAGCTTGGTACCAGATCAAGAAGGCATGAAGGTCATAGGTAATAAGTGGGTTTACAAAATTAAATAAAATTGATATGGTTCCATTGCTATGTACAAAGCAAGGTTGGTGGCAAAAGACTTCTCTCAAAGCTATGGGATAGATTATGATGAAACTTTCAGCCCCATAGTCAAGATTTCAATAGTTAGCACTTTGATTGTAGTCGCCACATCAAACAAATGAAGCTTATATCAATCGGATGTGAAGAATTCCTTCCTCAATAGAGAGCTTGAAGAAGTAGTCTACATGAGCCAACCTCGAGGATTTGCTAGTATGAGGTACCCAAATCACGTTTGAAAGCTAAGGAAAGCATTATATAGACTAAAGCAAGCCCCAAGGGCCTAGAATGAGAGGTTAGTAGATTATTTATCAAGTTGTGGATACAAAGAAAGTGTTGCAGATCCATCACTTTACATGAAGAAGCAAGGAGACAGACGTTATACATATGCATCTATGTGGATGATTTGATCATCACAAGAAGTGATATTGTAGGTATTAAAGATATCAAATGGAATTCTTCACATCCGATTGATATAAGCTTCATTTGTTTGATGTGGCCACTGCAATCAAAGTGCTAATTGTTGGCATCTTGACTATGGGGCTGAAAGTTTCATCATAATCTATCCCATAGCTTTGAGAGAAGTCTTTTGCCACCACCTTGCTTTGTACCTAGCAATGGAACCATATCAATTTTATTTAGTTTTGTAAACCCACTAATTACCTAGGACCTTCATGCCTTCTTGATCGGGTACCAAGCTCCGAGTATGGTTCTCATCAAGTGCCTCAAGCTCTTCCTGCATTGCCTCTTTCCACTCCTTGCAATCCTTAGCTTCTTCATTACTAGTTGGTTCTTTGTCCTTGATTACCTAAGTCATGTATGCATAATGCTTTGCAATGAAATTATCATATGTTAACTTTTGAACTGGATATCTTACTCTTGAAGACCTTCTTTCACTTCCTTTAGGTGTGGTTACCATCTTCTGTCTTTGGTTTGTGACTCTCGGGTTTGAATTTCTTCTATCTCTTCATCTTCCAACATGCTCTCATCCACATAGCTTCCTTCTTCAATTCCAATCTTCTCTTTGCCTTTGACTTTGCTTTCTTCAGAGTTGTTTTCTCTTTCCCTAAGCCTTCCACTCCATGATGAGGGTTTCCTTGTGTTGGACGTGTTTCTTGGGCCACTTAAATACATGCTTTCTTGAAGTGTATCATCATTCTTCTTATCTGTCTCACCTATTTCTTCAACCTGCAATGGACTTGTGCATGCATACCAAGGCTTCAACTCATCAAAGACAACATCCCTACTTACCTTCAGCTAATTGGTGATGGGATTATAGCATTTATACCCATTTTGTTCCATAGAATATCCCAAAAAATACACCTTTTGGATTTGTCATCTAACTTTGACATCAACTCTTGAGGTACATTTACATAGCATATACAACCAAAGATTCTAAGATGTGAAATGCAAGGTTTTCTTCCACTCCATGCTTGCTCAGGGATTAAATGATGTATACATGATGTAGGACATATATTCATCATGTATGTGGTTGTATATGTAGCCTCTCCCCAATAACAATGCGGCATATTCATTTCATTGAACATACATCTTGCTACCTCTGCTATGTGTCTGTTCTTTCTCTCTACTATCCCATTTTTTTTAGGGGTATACTTGCATGTAAATTATCTTTTGATGCCTTGACCTGCAAAAATTAAGAAAGGAGAAGTACTCTCCCCCTCCATCGGATCTGAAAGTTTTGATAAAGCTGCCATACTCCTCCACATGTGCCTTGAATTGCTTGAAGTAGTGGAACACATATGATTTGTTCCTAATGCAATAGAACCATACTTTCCTTGGAAAGTCATCATAAAGGTTACAAAATACCTATTTCTAGAAAGGGATGCTTCTCTTGTTGGACCCCAAACATCCGTGTGAATGAGGTCCTCCTCTGCATTCCTTGAGCTTTTGTAGGTTGATGTCACCTATTTGTTTATGCCATAGGTCCAACTTTGCTATCTTCTTGTCTCCATATGTGACATACATTGAATGGAATGGCTGATTTATGTCCACTGTGAACATTCTCCCTTGCTTCTTTCCTTTTGTTATGAGCTTGAACCCTACCCATGAATCCTCAAACAAAACATCATCTTTCATTGAACCTACTTGCTAGCATTTTTCTACCATTTGGCCTATCAAAATCAAGTTTTTGGTAATAGTAGGGGCATGAAATACCTCTGATAAGCACTTTGCCCTTTTATTCCGTTCCAAAATGATATCTTCCACATGTTGAATGGTATGCTTTGAGTTGTCACCTATTTCCAAATGTCCTTGATGCTTTGGGACTTGAAAATTACTAAAAGGATCCTTTCAACATGACATATGATTATTATATCCGTTGTCTACATACCATACATCTTCACTAGCTTGAGTTGTATCTTCAGCATATCTCATGTCAAGTAAATAATCATTTGGTTGGGTAGATGATGTGTTTGAATAGTTATCTTTCCCTCTATAATTTTTGTTGTTGCTTTGATTCCTAGGTCTTTGAGATCTATAATAGCATTCATTAGCGAAATTACTTGGCTTACTACATTCAAAGCATCCACTTGAAGTGGATTGTCCTCTTGCACCAAATCTTCCACCTCTTCCTATATTTGTTGCTCTTCAACCTCTTTGATGTGCATTTTCTTGTTTTCCTTTACCTCCTTGTTTGCTTTGATATCTCCCTCTTCCCCTTGTAGCACCTTGGTTGTGTCTTCCTCTTCCTCTAGCTGCATACAACAATATCCCTTGAGATCCTTGGCATAATTACCACCAAGGTTCATCTCCTCTGTCACCATGAGAGCGATTAGTTGATCACAATCAGGGAGAGAATCCCTTACATACACTAAAGTTGGGAAGGCCCTCCATTTTTCATCATTCCTAAGTCCATTTAGGGTGTGGGTTACAAGATCTTCATCATCTAGGGCACAATCAATTGACCCTAGTGCATCTCCAAGCTCCTTAACCTTTAATATGTAATCATTAGTACCTTGAGAGGCACCTTTCCTAAAGTTATTTAGCTCATTCTTGAGTTGAATTTTCCTAGCTTTTGTGGAGGTGGAGTATAATCTCTCCAAGCACTCCCACACCTTCTTTGATGTATCCAAATCTTGAATATGTACTATCATGGAGTTGCTAATATGCTGAGATAAAATAAAATAAACTCTATTGTCCCTTTCATCCCATTCTCTTACTACTCTTCTTTGGTCACTGTTTGGATTTAAATTATCTATATAGGGTTTTGGTTCTCCACCACTCACAAGACCCTACAAAACTTTCCCCATCAAAAAATTGCTTGTTGGTAGTTTTCCTTCTTGAGCTTCTCAATCTTAGCATTGCGATCAACCATGTTGCCTTAAAGCTCTTTTAATCCTCCCCTTGATGCAATGAAGTTGGAAAAGATTGCTTTAACCTCAAAAAATAGAGCTAATCCTCTTGATGAAGTTTCTTCTTTGATTCAATGACTTGTTTGCTTCCCCTTATTGTTGATGTGCCCATTCTTTGCTTGTTCTCTTAAACCTTTGATGAGGTCTTTACTTCACTTCAATAGCTCTTTCTTCTCTTTTTGATACTCCACTTATAGCTCTGATACCACTATCGGAGGATAAACACTCCTATGTGCACAATGAAAGCAAATGAACCCTCCTAGGATCTTGATTTTTTTAAGACCTAAGCTATGTGTTTTTTGAGTTTGTTTGATTACCTGTTGATAATGAAAATGAAACTTAGCAGCCTAAAACTAGACTTAGAGAGATTTTTAAGGAGAGTAAAATTACTGCATTTGAACATTGGATGATGTCTCAACCAGCTACAACAAAACAGATAACTTGATCTCTTCACAAAGTATTGGCTAACTATAGAGACACTGTTTTGGTCATTTCTTTAAACTTGTCTAGACACTGATCCCCAAACTTATACCACTATAATAGAAATTATAATGCATTCCAACAAGATAAAAATCACTCGAAATGGATTCGGAATGAAGGAGAAACAACAATTACAAGATCAGGGGGTCTATGACAATCATCTAGAGAGATAGAGCATGTAAAAGTGAAATCTTTGCAAAATATGCAAAGAAAAGCTAGTAGGGGGTGTGCTTAAGCAAGGGGGCAGCTTGAACACGTATTTCCACAACTATAAGTCACATTACAACTCATTAGAGGTTTTAAAGATTACATACTAATATCTTTAACCAATCAAAAGCATATACATGTCAAAAAGTGAGGTCCAATCACATCAAGAGGTGACCTATTTCTTCTCTAATCAAAATCTTTCCATTATAGACATGATTTGATGCCTCCAACTTGTGGAAATCATCCTCCTTTGATTGTGGATGATTTGGGGCATGTTCCCACACTTGAGCTTGAAATGCAAAACTTTCAAAATCTATTATATAGATGAAATGTCATTTACAACTTAGAACAGAAATAGACAATGAGACTCACTAAGGCCACTATGGGCACCAACCCATGGAGCACCAACTCCTTAATGCTTCTATAGAGGCTCCTTGCACAATTCTTATAGGTCAAATACACAATGGATTCTATTTCAAGGAGAAGGAGCTCTTGGGGGAGGAAGAGCCAAGCAAGAGTGGCCTATAGAGGGGGAGTATCACTGTTCTCAATACATCCTTCTCTTGATATGCCTCTATTATATCTATATCCCTCTTTTATATCTCATGTTCTTCTGCCATCTTATACAAGGGAAGGAGAAAGCGATTGAGCTGAGCATCTTCATGACTTTGCTATTAACATCTTATATTGTACCATCATCAATCCAAGATACTTCCACTGAGAGTTTGAGGAGAGAGAAACACGGAACTCATGTTACACACGGATGAGAAGGTGAGGGAAATATCCTTTGAGATTGGTACATGTCATTCAAGGGAGGTGTATCTTGAGGGAAGTGAATCTTGGTGAGGGGGACTATTTTGATAACTATATAAAAACATTGTAGGGCTTTTATAGATGCCCACCACTAAAGCATGCTCCATCTCAAAGAGAACCAAAAAATCAATTCTTGAAAAAGTAAAATCACGGAGGAGGAGAACAAACAACACCAAATTACCAGAAGAAAGTGGGCCACCAAAGACTTGATGAGCAACAAAAATGTGCAAACCAAAGAGTGTACATAAAGATGAAAAGTAGGGTAGGAATACTCAAGTATGAATGAATGTGAGAAACATGAATTGTGAAACAGAACTGTAGGAAGACTACAATGCAAAAGTAGTGTATGAAAAAGACCTTTATTCATTACGAATGCATAAGATGGGCCAAAAAGCACTGCATATAAAAATTCAGTCAAAATAGTGGGAGATAGATTTTTAGCTTTGATAAGGCTTGAGTCTGGAAACATTAACAAGTGGTAGGGGTTAATCATGAAGAGTAGCAAGCCAAATTGCACCTTGAATCAATAGATAAATGACCTTCTAGGGTCGTTCCCAAAGTGAAGTGAATTTACCATGGAGTTGTGCTTGCTTGGCCAGGTTTTAGAGCAATAACATAGAGCCTATTTGAACCTTGGAAGGCCATAATGTCTCCTACCTAGGCCATGCCATGGGGTGAATTGGGCTGAAGAAGTCAATGCTCCAATGCTCAAAAGGCTCCAATCCCATGGAAATGGTAAAAGGGTTGTGGTTCCTACTTGCAGGGAGAAGTCTACACCTTTGGCATATATCACATTATTGGGCCCAAGCATTGGCCTTCTTGAAGACTACTTGCTACAAAAGTATGAATGGAGTATTTTCTATGCCATGATGTGTCGGAGAGGGTGTTGAGATCCGACTCCTTCATGAGCTTCTTAAAGAATTGCTCAAGTTTCATGTAGAAGTAAGTATTTGTGAAGATTTCCATTGTAACTTTGTTTGTAAGTGTCCCAACTATGTATTTGTCGTTTCTACAATTAGTAGTAATCTTCTTTTCTTGAGAGGTGTGAAATCTAGGGTGTGTTCTAGAGTCCAAGAGGGTGCATATTTCTTGGTACCAAGAGGGAGAAAATTCAACAACAAATAGTGCAGTATTTGGAAAGTCCTCCGAAATTCTACACATGGGTGCTATTTTTGGAACCACCTGAGACATATGATTGACAATGATATAGTGACACCAAGTCTGATCCGTACTTTGAAATCAAACTCTTGAAATATATAGAGCCACTACCAAATATGGCTGATAATATGGGGTTTGTTTAGCAAATATTTCAAAGGTTGGTGATCAATGATTAGAACAAAACTGACATTGAGTAGATAGTTTTAGAGCTTCCACAAGGCAAACATGATAACCAAGGCCTCTTGTTCTATAGTGCTATAATTCTGCTTGGCATTGCATAACAAGCAACTAGCATAGTGAATTTGATCCATTTTTTGTCCTTCTCCTAGTTGTGCAAGGATGGCATCGACTGCTTAAGTCTAGCATCTACATAGATGTGAAAAGGGAGGTTCCAATTTAGGGCCATTAAGATTGGGGCATGTGTTAATTGTATCTCCAACTCCAAAACGGCCTTCTCTTTGTTCTCCATCAATTGGAATATGCTATTTTTTCTTGTAAAGACAATGATGAAAATAGAATGTGAGCAATTGAACTCATAAGTTCAATGAAATTTTACTTCCACCAATAGGAATGATGCAATGTTATTTTAAGGTTTCATTCATTCAAGAGATCAGCATCTCAAGATGAAAGCTAAGACATGCTCTTTTTAGGAGATGAAAATTTTCACCGTGGAAGAAACTTAAAATTTTAAGATACAAACATGAAATTGAATTATCTTCCTATTTCATGATAAGAGTTCCTTTAGAACTTCCTTAAAATTCTTACTCGTATGCTTTGGTTAGCCTTCATGCTAAAATCCCCTCTCCTAACATTAATGAATGTGAACTTGTATTTTGAGGAACACAAAAATTCACAAGCATTCCCAATAAATCATGAAAAAGTTCATGAATATGTTTGAATAATGGTCTTGAGATACCTATAGAGGATCTTTGGTAAAATACCATAGCTAGAATTTTTTTCTATTACATTTTCTTGTGAAGGATACTTTCAAGGGTGAGACAAGCATAAGAGTGAATGGATATTAGGATCATGGACAACTAGCATGAGTCATATTGTTTGACTATAATTAGGAATGAAGTTATATAGAATTTTTGGGGATGAAAACTCTTCGAAAAGAGGAGAAAAGTACCAAAAGTTGTCAAGAATTTCTATAATTGATTCCATGAATAGAAAATTGGGGTTAAGATGACGGGGTAAAAGAACAACTTTTTTATGTTAAGAAGAACGAAAGAGTTTCTTAGAGAGAAACTTCATGACATGCTAAAGTTATTGAAAATTGGGATCCCATCATGATTACAAAAGATTTTGAAAAGGTGATTACAAAAACAAGGCTGAATAGAGCATGCCAAAGTCTAGACTTCTCTAAAGGGAAGTAAGAAATTGAAAAGTAGAAGTTGGAACTCCAAGTATGTAGTTTGCAACCATGACAAATAATAATTAAGTATGTGAATGGTGAAACTTGTATTCACCTATCTTTAAGGGAATTTCGAGAGAAATCCTAATGCATTAGCAAATGCTTAGACTTAAGAAATAAATAGATTCCTCAAAAATCCTAGGGTAGCTATCTAAAAGCTTCAAATAAAGAAGGAATCTAAAGTTAAGAATAATTACTTATCACTATGAGTTAGTTGAGTAAGGTCTAAATAGATCTTGAATATGATCCAAGGCACTTGGAATTACACTAAAAATATTAGAAAAGAAGATTGAATGTTTATTCCATCAAAAGGTTTGAAGATTCCAACACAAGCATGGGACAGTTGGAAAATATAAGGTCAAAGAATGATCTTGTGATGGAAGCCTTATAAATCTAAAAAAGATAGAAAACATAGAGGTAATTCCTTGACTTCATTTTTTTCTAAAAATAATTTGAGTAAATGTTACTCGTTCTTGGTTGTTGTTGTGCGGGCACAACAATTATGTTTAGGTCAATCTCAAAAGGATCACTTGTAAATGATATGTTCCAGATGCTCTCATGGAGTATTGCTCTAGGACATTGCATGCTTGTTCATACCACCTCCAATAAGGTTGAGCCTTGATCTGCAACACCTCCTTGATAGCACTATGCTCAGACTCAAGTTGCCTTCTGCCTCAAACCACCTTGATCTACACATAGAAGAGCATAGAATACTCTCTTCACAAATCCTTGGCCCTCAACCTCTGTGCACACTACACACTTTGCAATCTTTCTCTCTGTGCATGCTCTACACACACTATGTCTCTTGCTTATCCCTATATTCCTCGTCTCTCTATGTTTTTCTTTTCTTCTCCTTACGTGGCTTGTCAAACCTTTTTCATATGCCACTTTACTTGAATTTAATCCACATGTGTATCCAAGATCTTGTTCTTGGATGTGTAGCCAGCTTCCCCACTCCCTAGTGCATACACTTCCCAGATCCTATTATCCCTCATGATGCTTTTCCTTGTTGTATCTAGAAGCTTCTCATGTAGAGACCAACGATACCCTACTTTCTCCTATAGTGACTTTATAAAAAACAAAAATTTTAATTTGGGACAACACATAGGCTTTTGCACTTTACATAACTTCTTCGTTTTTTACCTTGAACTCTCCAAAATGTACGCCTAAGGGAGGTTCACCAGAACCTTCCAAACACTTTTAAACCTTTAAAAACCTTTCAAAAGACCATTTGAAACATGTAATTAAATTCATCAACAAGACAATTGTGAGCCTCCACATTTTGCACTACATGTGCAACAATTGTCTGACAACTCCTTGGCCACATGTGAACCACTTGTGCACCACTTTGGCAAGTCGGCACCATGACACGCTCAGTAGTTGCCCACCACCTAATGGTCTCTTTGTCTTAGAGGGTAGAAAGCAAAACCATGAGCAAGTGAGGGGCCACCCCAACACAAGTCTATTATAGAACCTTCGAAAGAACATTTGAGCAATCCCGTATGAGAAGAGAAGGAAACCACTGCAAAGGAACTTCAAAAAATGCTTTAGCGAAAGTGGGAGCTATCTAGACTAGGTGGCCAAGATTGATGAAGATATTGGATGAGGGGAATAATGGAGAAAGGGGAAGAGGGGAGGGGAAAGGGTGGGTCATGCTACGAGGGGGAGGGGTAGGAGGGAGTGAGGAAGGGGACTCGGAGGTAAGGAAAAAGTAAGAAAAGAGAAGATATGAGTGGTGCATATGGAAAATGTGAAACATGTGGGGAAATAGAGAGGGAAGCATGTGGAACATGTGCATGTGAAAAATCAGATGTACAATGTAGACAAAAGATAGAAGGTTTGATTGAAAGAAGGAAAAGGGTTGGAGATTATGGGAAAAATAATGATGAAAATGAATCCAAACATATCAAAAGACATGAAATTGATCCCATAATCGAATAACATGGCCATTTGAGGCATAATCTAGAGACATGAATATTTACATAAAGAAAAAAAAAGTTTCTAGAGCATAGGATAAAATTTTATAGTATAGTAGTTTGGGGGCTGTGGAGGGGGGGAGAGACATAGAGAGAGAGGGGGGGAATGGAGTGCTGAGAAAAAGGGATTTTCTTTTTTGTTTTCAACTTGCAAAGGAAAGACTAAGGGAGTTGGGCCCCCACTCTTTTTTTAATAAAGTAAAATATGAGAAAAAATAGAAAAAAAGCAAAAAATCCTAAAAAAATATGGAAAGTAGTGTACATGCCAAAGAGACATTTTCTATTCAAAACATATTCAAAACACAAGAGAGATTCCATTTCCTCATTCTAAATTCTCAAGAAAAAGTGTAGCTGAAAAGAAAAAATACAAAAAATCCTTAAAAAATTATCAAAAAAATATAGAAAATTTCCAATGGAATCTTCATGGCCAAAGCTATTGAATGACATCAAAATTTCAATAAAGGGCTCGAAACAAGCACGTAACATCAACTAATAATGGCAAAACTAGTAAAAAGAATAATATGGGAGCTATGTTAACCGACTAAACTATGCAAAATGCCAAGGGACCAAAAGGGCTTCAATTGTTTTGATGAAAATAGGCCTTGAGCATTGAAATGTTGACTAGCAAAAGTGCCTCTCCAAACAAAGTTTCTGAATTCACTGCATCTCATTGGATCAATTCTTCAATTCCGTATGGAAGTCCCCAATGAGGAAGCCATTTGCCTCGTAATCGCTTCTCTAATTGAGGCTTGTGCAAAAGAACGAGCATTCCAACCTGTAATTTATTCTACCACAAATTTCTATCATGAACTTCCTTTCTTCTATCTTATGTTTCTTGCAACTATATTATTGCATCTAAACAAAGCTCCTCTAATTTATTGAGGAATGAGAGTCTAGTAGAAACCATAAGATCATTCCTTACCTGAACAGATTTTGTCTGAGTAGAGCCATGTTCCTCAAAAGGCTTGATGGAGGAGTGGCTCATGGCTTCCTTGCATGCCAACTTGTAGGTCCACAATGTGCTTAAATACATAGTACCCCAAGTAGTGGGCCTTAGCATACATACCTTCCTAAGGAGAGCTATCCTGTACTTATTGAGAACTTCATACAAAACCATGTTGCAAAAGTGTGCTCCTTGATCAGAGCAGATTTCTAATGGACAACCATACCTACAGAAGATGTTGTTGTACTAGAAATCAACAACTATTTGGGCTTTGAAATTTGGAGAAGCAATAGCCTCAACCCATTCTGTTTCATAGTCTGTGGCAACCAAAAAGTAATTATCATTCCTCACATAAGATGCAAGATAACTAGGATCTATAAAATCCAACCCCCATTTCTCAAAGGTTTCAATGTTGTGGAGACAACCAATGGATGTTGTCTCTGCTTGGTGGGTTTTTGCAATAAGCCTTTTGACAATGAAATAAATCATTTTGAACTTTTTGTTATATACATTGCATGGATAATGTTTAAATTGAATATTTAAGTCATTTTACACATATATATATAATCTAAGGATGATGATTTTTATATTCTCTCTCTAATTCTTAACTGCATCATGTTTTCTAGTTGAAAATTGAACATGAAAATGAAAGAATTAGGAACAATGTTGTATGAGAGAAAGATAGAGCACTCATAGGAGGATGAAAGTGTCTCTCCAAAAATTTTGTGAATCATGTTTTACGTACCTCGTTTTAGGCTCTAGAGTTAGTTCATTGTAAGATAATGCCTTGATTTTATTCTCTCTCTAGAATTTTTAAGCTTGTAGGGCTCAAAATTGATATTTGGAGGTCGATTGAAACCTAGGAAGTCTCTAAAAATATTACGTAGATTGAAGAGATGAACACACGCCTCTCACAAGCATTTTAGAATTCTACACCATTTTTGAGTTATAGGGCCCAAAAAGACATGATTTTGCAAAATTTTTGCATGCAACATTGGGAGGCACGACTTTTTCTAAATTTGATGGATCATGCACTTCCTGAGGAGGGATGATCAACTCTATTTTAGAGAGATTATTGCAATGTGTGCAAGAGGAATGATAATTACTTTTTGGTTGCCGCAGACTATGCAACAGAATAGGTTGAGGCTGTTGCTTCTCCAGATTTCAACGCCCAAATAGTTGTTGATTTCTTGTACAACAACATCTTCTGTAGGTATGGTTGTCCATTAGAAATCTACTCTGATCAAGGAGCACACTTTTGCAACATGGTTTTGTATGATAAGTGCAGGATAGCTCTCCTTAGGAAGGTATGTATGCTAAGGCCCGCTACTTGGGGTACTATGTATTTAAGCACATTGTGGACCTACAAGTTGGCATGCAAGAAAGCCATGAGCCACTCCCCCATCAAGCCTTTTGAGGAACATGGCTCTACTTAGACAAAATATGTTCAGGTAAGGAAGGATCTTATGGTTTCTACTAGACTCTCATTCCTCAATAAATTAGAGGAGGTTTGTTTATATGCAGAAATATAGTTGCAAGAGACATAAGATAGAAGAAAGGAAGTTCATGATAGAAATTTGTGGCAGAATAAATTACAGGTTGGAATGCTCATTCTTTTACACAAGCCTCAATTAGAGAAGCGATTACGAGCCAAATGGCTTCCTCATTGGGAACTTCCATATAGAATTGAAGAAGTGATCCAATGGGAAGCAGTGAATTCAGAAACTTTGTTTTGAGAGGCACTATCGCTAGTCAACATTTCAATGTTGAAGCCCTATTTTCATCAAATCAATTGAAGCCCTTTTGGTCCCTTGGCATTTTGCATAGTTTAGCCGGTTGTACATAGCTCCCTTATTACTCTTTTTACTACTTTTGCCATTATTAGTTAATGTGATGTGCTTGTTTTGAGGCCTTTATTGAAATTTTGATGTCATTCAATATCTTCAGCCATGAAGATTCCATTGGAAATTTTTTATATTTTTTTGGTAATTTTTTAAGGATTGTTTGTATTTTTTCTTTTCAGCTACACTTTTTCTTGAGAATTTAGAATGAGGAAATGGAAGCTCTCTTGTGTTTTGAATATGTTTTGAATAGAAAATGTGTCTTTGGCATGCACACTACTTTCCATATTGTTTTAGGATTTTTTGCTTTGTTTTCTATTTTTTCTCATATTTTACTTTATTAAAAAAAGAGTGGGGGGCCAACTCCCTTAGTCTTTCCTTTGTAGGTTGAAAACAAAAAAGAAAATCCCTTTTTCTCAGCACTCCATTCACCCCCCTCTCTCTCTATGTCTCTCCCCCCACTCCACACCCCCCAAACTACTATACTATAAAATTTTATCCTATGCTCTAGAAACTTTTTTCTTCTTTATATGAATATTCATGTCTCTAGCTTATGCCTCAAATGGCCATTTTATTCGGTTATGGGATCAATTTCATGTCTTTTGATATGTTTGGATTCATTTTCATCATTATTTTTCCCATAATCTCCAACCCTATTCCTTCTTTCAATCAAACCTTCTATCTTTTGTCTACATTGTACATCTGATTTTTCACATGCACATATTCCACATGCTTCCCTCTCTACTTCCCCACATGTTTCACATTTTCCATATGCACCACTCATATCTTCTCTTTTCTTACTTTTTCCTTACCTCCTAGTCCCCTTCCTCACTCCCTCCTACCCCTCCCCCTCATAGCATGACCCACCCTTTCCCCTTCCCTCTTCCCCTTTCTCCATTATTCCCCTCATCCAATATCTTCATCACTATTGGCTACCTAATCTAGATAGCTACCACTTTCAGTGAAGCATTTTTTGAAGTTCCTTTGCAGTGGTTTCCTTCTCTTCTCATACAGGATTGCTCAAATGTTCTTTCAAAGGTTCTACAATAGAATTGTGTTGGGGTGGCCCCTCACTTGCTCATGGTATTGCTTTCTACCCTCTAAGACAAAGAGACCATTAGGTGGTGGGCAACTACTGAGCATGTCATGGTGCTGACTTGCCAAAGTGGTGAACAAGTGGTGCACATGTGGCCAAGGAGTTGTTAGACAATTGTTGCACATGTAGTGCAAAATGTGGAGGCTCACAATTGTCTTGTTGATGAATTTAATTACATGTTTCAAAGGGTCTTTTGAAAGGTTTTTAAATGTTTAAAAGTGTTTGGAAGGTTTAGGTGAACCTCCCTTAGGTGTACATTTTGGAGAGTTCAAGGTAAAAAATGAAGAAGTTATGTAATGTGCAAAAGCCTATGTGTTGCCCCCATTAAATTTTTTGTTTTTTGAGAAAGAAGGGTATCGTTGGTGTCTACATGATAAGTTCTTAGATACAACAAGGAAAAGCATCATGACGGATAATAGGAGCTGGGAAGTGTATGCACTAGGGAGTGGGGGAGTTGGCTACACATACAAGAGCAAGATCTTGGATACACATCATATGAAAAAGGGTCGACAAGCCAAGGAAAAGAGGAGAAAAACATAGAGAGATGAGGAATATAGGGATAAGCAAGAGACATAGTGTGTGTAGAGCATGTAGAGAGACAAAGATTGCAAAGTGTGTAGTGTGCATAGAGGTTGAGGGCCAAGGATTTGTGAAGAGAGTATTCTATGCTCTTGTATGTGCAGATCAAGGTGGTTTGAGGCAGAAGGCAACTTGACTGTGACCATAGTGCTATCAAGGAGGTGTTGCAAGTTGAGGGTAGGAGTGATCAGGACTCAACCTTATTGGAGGCTTCAATGCAATGGTGCACAGGAGGAAGCCAGTGGGCTAAGGTGAAGGTGTCACAAAGGTAGATTGCACAAGTACCTGGCAATACTTGTGTGTACTTTTTTTCCTAAAAGGCTACACACAATGAGTATTTTGTTTTATTCTTACAAACAAAAGAAATTGGAATCTTCTACTTATTCAAAGAACTGAAACGTTTGGTGCAATTTGCATTTCTCCTTCTTCTCTACTCTTCTCCTACAAACACCCAAGACCCTTTCAACTAAAGAATTTCTCCAATAGATTTGTTTAAAACTATTCCAGCATCCTTCCCCCTAACCTAAGCACATGAAAGTTCCAATTACATGATGAGAAAAAGAATCATAAAAAAAACATTTTTAAAGATCTTTTTTTTGTTGATATATTTAGGTAGTGATGTGTGTGAACACTCTAGGACCGCCGGGGCACTTTTTTCCCTCTTTAGGAGGTTTTTTTCCCCCGGCTTGTATATACGCCTATTGCCCTAATGGGATACTTATCTTTGTACATTCTCTAGTAATACATTCAGTCTTGTGTGTTGTGCTCCAAGCTTCTTCCTCTTCCTTGTGCTGTTCGCGTGCTTCCGCAGACGTCTAACTCCAACAATTGGTATCAGAGCAGGTCGTTGATTCTTCTAGGGTGCCGTCGACACTCCTCCGTTTGTAGTCTCAGATTCGCACAAAATTTGGTGAGCATACTCAGAGTGTTTTCGAGATCAAAACAGCTTCGCTGTGTGGTGCCGAAATCGCGATCTGAGCTCGTTTCGGCCTCCGAACGCACTATCGTAGTGCTTGTGCAGGCTATTTCGTCCTTTTGTGCCAAAGGTATATACCAGTTTCTGTTCGCCAGTTTAAGCGTCTCGAAGTCTGCTACAGGTCTAGCAGAACTCGTCTGGGCAGTTCTGTTCAACTTTTTGAGATACAGTCAATTTTCTGCATCAAGGTATTTTAGTCACTGGCCATGGCTGAAAGCAGTGATGTATTCCGTATGTTGGCTGTTGAGGATAAGTTGGATGGTACCAACTACCCATTATGGGCTTATATGATGCGACATGTACTGGTTGCAAAAGGATTGTGGAACATTGTGCAGGGTGTTGAAAGACGTCATGTTACACCTGTAACGACAGGTACTGCAAATACAGGTGTTGGAGCTGATGAAGATGGTGTCGAAGATGATATTCCGCAGATTCCTGTTCGTGCTGCTGTTTTTGTTGCACCTACTACAGAGCAGATTCGTTGGGATGGCAGAGATGCCCAAGCACATGCATTGATAGCTTTGTCTGTCAAACGTGCCATTATTCCTCACATTCGCTCTTGCAGAACAGCAAAGGATGCTTGGGATACACTTACCACTTTGTACCAGGCTAGGAATGAGGCTCGTGTTGCTTACCTCCGAAAACAGTTGGAGAGTGAGCACATGAATGAAGGTGATTCGATGGACAGTTTTCTTACAAAGATCAAAGACCTGAAGGAACAATTGATTTCTGTTGATGAGGTTATACCAGATAGCTCACTTGTGCAGACCGTTCTGAATGGCCTTCCTGATTCATATCAGAGTTTTGCCTCTACTCTTCGATTGATGATGAAAGGCAATCCGAATGCCTTGTCATTTGAGGAATTAGTCTCTGTTCTGTTGCAGGAAGATCAGTCCAGGCAGAACAAGTCCATTATGCGTGTTGCAGATCAAGCTTTCCTGGCTAGTCAGAAGGGCAAAGGAAAATGGAGCTCTTCTACTAGTAAGCAGAAATCTGCAAATGCTGCACAATCGAAGAACCAGGATAAAGATGAGAAGAAATCAGAAAAGCAGAAATTGTTCTGCAAGTACTGTAAAGGAAATGATCATATTATAAAGAACTGTCCAAAACTGGCTGCTAAAGAGGCAAAGAAGAAAGAGGCTGGAATGGTTGTTGCAGAGGCCTCTACACCAAAAACAGAGTCTGCAAATCTTGTGCAGGAAGAAGAATGGGCGTTTACTACTGTTTGCAGTTTTGACCCATCTTCTCATGATCAGTGCATGTCTGCAGTAGACTCAGATGTTTGGTACTTTGATAGTGGGGCAACCAAACATATTACCTCACAGCGCAGTTTCTTCTCTTCACTCGAGCCTGCCCCTACAGGGAATACTGTCACATGCGCCAATAACTCCTCTTATCCTGTTATGGGAGTTGGTAAGATCATTCTGACTACTGCTGATGGTAGTTCTTTCACTTTGTCAGATGCTTTATTTGTGCCAGGGATCAAAAAGAACCTGTTATCAGTTTCTGCATTAGCCAAGATTGGCTTGGTTGTGAAATTCGTTGATGACAGGTGTGCAGTCCATGATCTCTCAAATGGCGATGTGATTATTGCTTCTGGCATTTTATGTCGTGGGCTGTATAAGCTCATAGACTATGAAAAATCTGTGAATGATTCGGCATGTGCAGTTCATGATTCTCAGGCTATGTCAGATGCAAAGCTTTGGCATGCACGCTTTGGTCATCTGAATTTTGCTAGTTTGTTACGCCTACAGAAATCTGAAATGGTGTCCTCTTTGCCCAAACTTGAGGCACCTGGAAAACATGTTTGTGAAGGCTGTATTTTGGGCAAAATGCAGCGTTCTTCCTTTCCAAAAGATGGTTCAGTTCGGGCTATGTAGAAATTGCAGCTTGTACATAGTGATGTCTGTGGTCCTATGCAGACACCCTCTTTTAGAAATTACCTTTACTTCGTGACTTTCATTGATGATTTTTCCAGGCATGCATGGGTATATCCACTCAAAGCAAAGTCCGAAGTGTTCATGTGCTTCAAACAGTTTTTGGTTTTGGCTGAAAATCTGTCAGCATGTAAAATGGGCACCCTTCGTTCTGATCGAGGGGGGGAATATATGTCTTCAGATTTTAATGCATTTCTGGCTGAACGTGGGATAAAACACCAGTGTACAGTGCCGTATACACCTCAACAGAATGGAGTTGCTGAACGAAAGAACAGGTCACTCATGGAGATGGCGAGGTGCATGGTCAAAAGTCAGGCTTTACCACATAGTTTCTGGCTTGAGGCTGTCATGTGTGCAGCATATGTACTGAACAGGTGTCCCACGAAAGCGTTGCAGTCTATCACTCCATATGAGGCTTGGCATGACTGCAAGCCATCTGTTGCTCATCTGCGTGTTTTTGGTTGTTTGGCATATGCATTAGTGCCTGAACAACATCACAGAAAATTGGATGATAAGGCAGTAAAATGTATTTTTGTTGGGTACAGTTCTGAAAGTAAAGGCTATCGTCTGTATCATCCACAGACTAAACGCATTCTGGTTAGCCGTGATGTTGTCTTTGTGGAAGATGCTATTCAGCCATTGCTTTCATGTACTAAGGAGACATCTGTTAGCTCCAAAGACATGTACGATACTTTGATGCCTCTTTTTACAGGTGGACAGGATAGTGCTGGTCCTAATGAGGCAACTTCTCAGCCTTTGCAGGTTTCATATGATGATGCAGATCATGCCATTTCTGATGCAGATTTACATGATGCACTTGTTGATGAGAGAGCTGATATTGAACAGGCAAAAACTATGCCAAAATGGCTGGTGCAGACTTTGCGTGACAGCAAATTAGATGCACCTTTATCATATCGTACTCGTTCAGGCTCTCATAGTACCTCCTTTGCATCAGATTGCTATGCTATGGCTGCATCTAGTCTCTGTGATGAGAATGAGCCTGTTTCTTTTGATGAAGCACAAAATTCAGAAAATTGGATGGCTGCTATGCAATCTGAATATGATGCTATAATGAAGAATGGTACATGGTCTTTATGTGACTTGCCTCCTGGCAAGAAGGCCATTGGCACTAAGTGGGTATACAAGCTGAAGCATAAACCTGATGGTACAGTTGACAGGTATAAGGCTAGGCTTGTTGCAAAGGGTTATGCGCAGGAAAGAGGCATTGATTTTGATGAGACCTTTGCACCTACATGCCGTATGACTACTGTTCGGAGCATTTGTGCACTTGCAGCCCATCATGGTTGGAATGTACATCAGTTGGACATTAAAACAGCATTTCTGAATGGTGACTTGCATGAAGAAGTGTATGTTTTTCAGCCCCGTGGCTTTGTGCAGAAAGGGCATGAAAACCAGGTGTGCAGGTTAAAGAAGGCGTTATATGGTTTAAAGCAAGCACCACGTGCTTGGTATGAGAAAATACATGCCTATCTGATTGCACATGGTTTTGAGAACAGTCCAACTGAAAGCACCTTATATGTTAAGCGTGCTAATGATGTGCTTTTAATCATTGTTGTCTATGTAGACGACATGCTGCTCACTGGTCCTCTTGAGAAGCATATTGCTGATTTCAAGGCTGATTTGCATGCCTCATTTGAGATGTCTGATTTGGGGCATTTGCATCACTATTTGGGCATTCAGTTTATGCAAGTTGATGGTGGAATGGCTTTGTGTCAAACGAAATATATTGACACATTATTGCAGCGTTTTGGCCTTGAAGACTGTAAGCCTATTGCCACTCCTATGGAGACAGGTTTAGGATTGAGTCTTCATGATGCTGGAGATGCATTTGATGCTGTTCTCTATCAGCAGGCTGTTGGATGCTTGATTTACTTATGCATTACTCGGCCAGATATTCAGTTTGCTGTCTCACAGATGAGCAGGTTTATGCATTGCCCAAGAGTCACACATTGGAAAGCGGTTAAGCGCATCTTTCGCTACTTGAGTGGTACTCGGCTACTTGGGTTGTTTTATCCCAAGGGGGGATCACTACCGCCAGATTTGCATGCTTTTTCTGACTCAGATTGGGCTGGTTGCTATGACACTCGTGTGTCGACCAGTGGTTTTTGCTTCATGCTTGGTAGCTCATGTATATCTTGGTTGAGCAAGAAGCAGCCTACTGTGGCCACTTCCAGTTGTGAGGCTGAGTATAGGGCAGCTTTCACAGCGACTGTTGAGTGTGTGTGGCTCAGACGCCTTATGGCTGATTTGGGTGTTGGCCAGTCTTCTGCCACCACCATCTTCACTGACAGTCAGAGCACATTGGCAGTTGCAAGGAACCCTGTGTTCCATGCTCGCACTAAGCACATTGAGGTGCATTATCACTATGTCAGGGAGAGGTTCTCTGCTGGGGAGATCAGCTTGGCATATGTGCCCACGCAGGAGAACATTGCAGACCTTTTCACAAAGGCTCTGCCTAGGGAGAAGTTTGAAGCTTTCCGCAAAGCTTTGGGCTTACTTCCTTTTGTGGAGTGATTTCCACATAGCTCGGCACTTCCTTATACATGAGTGCCAGCTCCTTGTTCACCGCATCACTCCCAGGGGGGATTTGTTGATATATTTAGGTAGTGATGTGTGTGAACACTCTAGGACCGCCGGGGCACTTTTTTCCCTCTTTAGGAGGTTTTTTTCCCCCGGCTTGTATATACGCCTATTGCCCTAATGGGATACTTATCTTTGTACATTCTCTAGTAATACATTCAGTCTTGTGTGTTGTGCTCCAAGCTTCTTCCTCTTCCTTGTGCTGTTCGCGTGCTTCCGCAGACGTCTAACTCCAACATTTTTTTCTTGTTTCAAATAAAAACATTCATATAAGACAAAAAAATACATATTCAACTACCCTCTTTCACTTCTTGGTATTAACAAGCATGCAATGTCCTAGAGAAATACTTCATGAGAGCATCTCGAACATATCATTTACAAGTGATCCTTTTGAGATTGACCGAAACGTAATTGTTGTGTCCACACAACAACAACCAAGAACTAGTACCATTTAATCAAATTATTTTTAGAACAAAATGAAGTCAAGGAATTACCTCTATGTTTTCTATCTTTTTTAGATTTATAACGCCTCCATCACAAGATCATTCTTTGACCTTATATTTTCCAACTATCCCATGCTTGTGCTGGAATCTTCAAACCTTTTGATGGAATAAACATCCATTCTTCTTTTCTAATATTTTTAGTGTAATTCCAAGTGCCTTGGATCATATTCAAGATCTATTTAGTCCTTACTCAACCAACTCATAGTGATAAGTAATTATTTTTAACTTTAGATTCCTTCTGTATTTGAAGCTTTTAGATAGCTACCCTAGGATTTTTGAGGAATCTCCTTATTTCTTAAGTCTAAGCATCTGCTAATGCATTAGGATTTCTCTCGAAATGCCCTTAAAGATAGGTGAATACAAGTTTCACCTTTCACATACTTAATTATTATTTGTCATGGTTGCAAACTACATACTTGGAATTGCAACTTCTACTTTTCATTTTTTTACTTCCCTTTAGAGAATTCTAGACTTTGGCATGCTCTATTCAACCTTGTTTTTGTAATCACCTTTTCAAAATCTTTTGTAATCTTGATGGGATCCCGATTTTCAATAACTTTAGCATGTCATGAAGTTTCTTTCTAAGAAACTCTTTCTTTCTCTTAACATATAAAAGATGTCCTTTTACCTCATCATCTTCACCCCAATTTTCTATTCATGGAATCAATTATAGAAATTCTTGACAAGTTTTGGTACTTTTCTCCTCTTTTTGAAGAGTT
Source organism: Ceratopteris richardii (assembly GCA_020310875.1). Classification (NCBI taxonomy): domain Eukaryota; kingdom Viridiplantae; phylum Streptophyta; class Polypodiopsida; order Polypodiales; family Pteridaceae; genus Ceratopteris; species Ceratopteris richardii. Next base: position 52,656,354 of record CM035410.1, read on the forward strand.
TTCATCCCTGAAAATTCTATATAACTTCATTCCTAATTATAGTCAAACAATATGATTCATCCTAGTTGTCCATGATCTTAATATCCATTCACTCTTATGCTTGTCTCACCCCTGAAAGTATCCTTCACAAGAAAATGTAATAGAAAAAAATTCCAGGTATGGTATTTTACCAAAGATCTTCTATAGGTATCTGAAGACCATTATTCAAACATATTCACGATCTTTTTCATGATTTATTGGGAATGCTCATGAATTTTTATGTTCCTCAAAATACAAGTTCACATTCATTAATGTTAGGAGAGGGGATTTTAGCATCAAGGCTAACCCAAGCATAAGAGTAATTTTAAGGAAGTTCTAAAGGAACTCTTATCATGAAATAGGAAAATAATTCAATTTCATGTTTGTATCTTAAAGTTTTAAGTTTCTTCCACGGTGAAAACTTTCATCTCCTAAAGAGAGCATGTCTTAGCTTTCATCTTGAGATGCTAATCTCTTGAATGACTGAAACCTTAAAATAACATTGCATCATTCCTATTGGTAAAAGTAAAATTTCATTGAACTTATGAGTTCAATTGCTCATATTCTATTTTCATCATTGTCTTTACAAGAAAAAATAGCATATTCCATTTGATGGAGAACAAAGAGAAGGCCTTTTTGGAGTTGGAGATACTATTAACCTCTGCCCCAATCTTAATGGCCCTAAATTGGAACCTCCCTTTTCACATCTATGTAGATGCTAGCCTTAAGCGGTCGATGCCATCCTTGCACAGCTAGGAGAAGGACAAAAAATGGATCAAATTCACTATGCTAGTTGCTTGTTATGCAATGCCAAGCAGAATTATAACTATAGAACAAGAGTCCTTGGCTATTGTGTTTGCCTTGTGGAAGCTCTAAAACTACCTACTCAGTGTCAGTTTTGTTGTAATCATTGATCACCAACCTTTGAAATATTTGCTAAAAAAACCCTAGATTATCAGCCATATTTGGTAGTGGCTCTTGCTATTTCAAGAGTTTGATTTCAAACTACACATCAGACCCGGGTGTCACCATATCATTGTCAATCATATGTCTCATGTGGCTCCAAAAATAGCACCAATGTGTAGAATTTCGGAGGACTTTCCAAATATTGCACTATTTGTTGTTGAATTTTCTCCCCCTTGGTACCAATAAATATGCACCCTCTTGGACTTTAGAACACTTACCCTAGATTTCACACCTCTCAAGAAAAGAAGATTACTACTAAATTGTAGAAACTACAAATACATAGTTGGGACACTTACAAACAAAGTTACAATGGAAATCTTCACAAATGCTTACTTCTATATGAAAATTGATCAATTCTTTAAGAAGCTCATGAAGGAGTGGGATCTTGACACCCTCTCGGACACATCGTGGCATAGAAAATACTCCATTCATACTTTTGTAGCAACCAGTCTTCAAGAAGGCCAATGCTTGGGCCAAATAATGTGATATATGCCAAAGATGTAGGCTTCCCCCTGAAAGTATCAACCACAAGCCTTTTACCATTTCCATGGGATTGGAGCCTTTTGAGCATTGGAGCATTGACTTCTTCAGCCCAATTTACCCCATGAGCATGGCCTAGGTAGGAGACATTATGGCCTTCCAAGGTTCAAATAGGCTCTATGTTGTTCCAAGCAAGCACAACTCACTGGTAAATTCACTCCACTGTGGGAAGGACCCTAGAATTTCACTAATTTATTGATTCAGGGTGCAATGTGGCTTGCTACTCTTCATGATTAACCCCTACCACTTGTTAATGTTTCCAGACTCAAGCCTTATCAAAGCTAAAAATCTATCTCCCACTATTTTTGCATTGTAGTCTTCCTACAGTTCTGTTTCACAATTCATGTTTCTCACATTCATTCATACTTGAGTATTCCCAGCCTACTTTTGGTCTTCATGTACACTCTTTGGTTTGCACATTTTTGTTGCTCATCAAGTCTTCAGTGGCCCACATTCTTCTGGTCATTTGGTACTATTTGTTCTCCTCCTCCTTAATGTTACTTTTTCAAGAATTGATTTTTTGGTTCTCTTTGAGATGGAGCATGCATTAGTGGTGGGCATCTATAAAAGCCCTACAATGTTTTTACATAGTTATCAAAATAGTCCACCTCACCAAGATTCAATTTCTTGGAGAACTTTGACAACATTGAGTCCATACTCCCACTATTATTGGCAATATTCCTCCTTGTAACTAAAATCATGTCCTTCCCCCTGCCAATACGATCTCTCACTTCCCTCAAGATACACCGCCCTTGAATGATGTGTACCAATCTCAAAGGATATTTCCCTCACCTTCTCATCCGTGTGTAATATGAGTTCCTTGTTTCTCTCTCCTCAGACTCTCAGTGGAATTATCTTGGATTGATGATGGTACAATATGGGATGTTGATAGCAAAATCATGAAGATGCTCAACTCAATTGCTTTCTCTTTCCCTTGTACAAGATGGCAAAAGAACATGAGATATAAAAGAGGGATATAGATATAATAGAGGCATAGCAAGAGAAGTATATATTGAGAACAATGATACTCCCCCTCTATGGTCCACTCTTGCTTGGCTCTTCCTTCCCCAAGAGCTCCTTCTCCTTGAAGAGCTTATTGACGTGTTGTGTTTCTAATAGAATCTACTGTGTATTTGACCTATAAGAAATGTGCAAGGAGCCTCTATAGAAGTAGTAAGGAGTTGAAGCTCCATGGGTTGGTGCCCATAGTGGCTTCAGTGAGTCTCATTGTCTATTTCTGTTCTAAGTTGTAAATGACATTTCAACTATATAATAGATTTTGAAAGTTTTGCATTTCAAGCTCAAGTGTGGGAACATGCCCCAAATCATACACAATCAAAGGAGGATGATTTCCACGAGTTGGATGCATCAAATCATGTTTATAATGGAAAGATTTTGATTAGAGAAGAAAAAGGTCACCTCTTGATGTGATTGAACCTCACTTTTTGACATGTATATGCTTTTGATTTGTTAAAGATATTAGTATGTAATCTTTAAAACCTCTAATGAGTTGTAATGTGACTTAGAGTTGTGGAAATACGTGCTCAAGCTGCCCCCTTGCTTAAGCACACCCCCTACTAGCTTTTCTTTGCATATTTTGCAAAGATTTCACTTTTACATGCTCTATCTCTCTAGATGATTGTCATAGACCCCGTGATCTTGTAATTGTTGTTTCTCCTTCATTCCGAATCCATTTCCAATGATTTTTATATTGTTGGAATGCATTATAATTTCTATTATAGTGGTATAAGTTTGGGGATCGGTGTCTAGACAAGTTTAAAGAAATGACCAAAATAGTGTCTCTATAGTTAGCCAATACTTTGTGAAGAGATCAAGTTATTTGTTTTGTTGTAGCTGGTTGAGACATCATCCAATGTTCAAATGCACTGATTTTACTCTCCTTAAAAATTTCTCTAAGTCTAGTTTTAGGCGGCAAAGTTTCATTTTCATTATCAACATGTAATCAAAGAAACTCAAAAAACACATAGCTTATGTCTAAGAAAAATCAAGATCCTAGGAGGGTTCATTTGCTTTCATTGTGCACATAGGAGTGATTATCCTCCAACAATGGTATCAGAGCTATAAGTGGAGTATCAAAAAGAGAAGAAAGAGCTATTGAAGTGAAGTAAAGACCTCATCAAAGGTTTAAGAGAACAAGCAAAGAACGGGCACATCAACAATAAGGGGAAGCAAACAAGTCATTGAATCAAAGAAGAAACTTCATCAAGAGGATTAGCTCTATTTTTTGAGGTTAAAGCAATCTTTTCCAACTTCATTGCATCAAGGAGGAGGTTTAAAAGAGCTTTAAGGCAACATGGTTGATCTCAAGGCTCAGATTGAGAAGCTCAAAAAGGAAAACTACCAACAAACAATTTTTTGATGGGGAAAGTTTTGTAGGGACTTGTGAGTGGTGGAGAGCCAAAACCCTATATAGATAAGCTAAATCCAACCAGTGACCAGAGAAGAGTAGTACGAGAATGGGATGAAAGGGACAAAAGAGTTATTTTTATTTATCTCAGTATATTAGCAACTCCATGATAGGACATATTCGAAATTCGGATACATCAAAGAAGGTGTGACAAGACGATATACATATGCATCTATGTGGATGATTTGATCATCACAAGAATCGATATTGCAGGTATAAAAGATATCAAATCAAAGATTGGAAAAGATTTCAAGATATCTGATCTTGTAACGCTAAATTACTTCTTGGGAAATAGAGGTAATCTATGCACACAATGGCATCTTATTGATTCAAAGAAAATACTTCTTGGATGTGCTATACAGATTTGGTATGAGTGGTTATAAGCCACTTTCTCAGCCCATGGAGCCCAATACAAAGTTGGTTGCAGGTCAAGTAGAGGCTATACAAGATATTAAACTATATAGAAGCATAATTGGTTCATTAATTTATGATACATTTACTAGACCAGATCTTGCATATGTAGTAGGTGTACTCTCTCAATTTTTGAATGCACCAACTCATGATCATCTTATGGCAACAAGGAAAGTTCTTAGATACATCAAGAACACCACCAAACAAGGTCTATTTTACTCTTATCATGATGATCTAAGTGTCAGGTTATAGTGATGTTGATTGGGTAGGTAGCAAAGATGATCGAAGGAGTACATCAGGTTATGTTCTCATGATAGGACAAAAGTGATCTCATGGAGCTCTAAGAAGCAACCCACTATTGCTCTTTCATCCACAGAGGCTAAGTATAGAACTTTACCATTGGCTACATGTGAGCTATTATGGCTTAAAAATCTACTTGAGGACTTGGAAGTGGAAGTGGAGGAGTTTCCTCTATATGGAGACAACATTTCAAGCATCTACCTAGCTAACAATCCCATGTTTCATGCAAGGAGCAAGCACATATAGGTTCGCTACTACTTCATTAGAGAAAAGGTGATGTCAAAGGAGCTAGATATAAGGTAAGTGAACACTAAAGTGTAGGTTGCAAACATGATGACAAAGTTTCTTGAAGGTACAAAGCTTGGAGGATTCAAAGAAGCAATCGACATAAGAGACATAAGATGAAGCAACAAAGGAAAAAGACTTGAGCCTGAGGGGAGTGTTGAAAGTTTTGGATTTCAAGCTCAAATGTGGGAAGGAGGATGATTTCCATGAGTTGGCATCAAATCATGTCTATGATGGAAATATTTTTATTAGAGAAGAAATAGGTCACCTCTTGATGTGATTGGACCTCACGTTTTGACATGTATATGTTTTTTATTGGTTAAAGAGGTTAGTATGTAATCTTTAAAACCTCTAATGAGTTTTAATGTGACTTAGATTCATGAAAATATGTCCCCAAGCTTCCCCCTTGCTTAAATACATCCCCTACTAGCTGTTATTTGCATATTTTGCAGAGATTTTAGTTTTACATACTCTATCTCTCTAGATGATCATCCTAAACCCCTTGATCTTGTAATTGTTGTTGATCCTTCGTTTTGAATTCATTTCTAGTGATTTTTGTCTTGTTGGAAAGCTTATAAGTTCTACTTTGAGTGTTATAACTCTTGGGATCAATACCTACACAAGTTCCTAGAAATGTCCAGAATAGTGTCTCTATAGTTAGCTAATACTATGTGAATAGATCAAGTTATCTATTTTGTTGGAGCTCATTGAGGCAGCATATAGTGTCTAAATGGTGCGATTTTACTCTCATTGAAAATCTCTCTAAGTCTAGTTTTATCTTGCAAGTTTTCATTTTCATTATTTTTATCTATTCAGAGAAACTCAAAAAACACAGAGTCTATGCCTAAAAAATTCAAGATCCTAGGAGGGTTCATTTGCTTTCATTGTGAAGATAGGAGTGTTTATCCTCCAACATATGCAATTGTTCTCTAATCTCCTTCTTCTATGTAGATTTCTATTTAAGTTTTTGTTAGAGTTTCTTGTCTAGGTTTTAGTTGTTAAGATGCATTGTGTAGGATTTGTTTGTTAAAGTTTTGTTTGCTTAGGCCTATCATAATAGTTGCACTCAGGGCATACCATACATAGCACTATCACTCGCTCCCTAACCCTCCTTTCGACTACTCCTCTCTACCCCTATAAGGTGTCAAAGGAAGACCCTACACCCATAGAATCGGACCAGGACACATCCAAGTCTGCATACATGATTTCCACTATAGCTTGGTGATGCCGCTCAGATGTAGGATCCCAACCTTTGCCTTAGATTCATCACTAAACTATTGAAAATTAAATAAATATTCTAGCTCTTCCATCCAAGCCTCCACATTTGTTTTGCTCTTCTTTTCACCATCAAAATTGTTCAATTTTTCCTTCTTGAAGACTTGGTTGAGGGAAAAATTACCACCCTCCATATCTTCATGATTGCATTTTGGTCTTGCTCTAGTCACACTAGATGTTCATGCACCTTCATCCACTTCATCATTCAACTCCACAAAGAAATTTCTAGTTCCTTTTGGTTTCTTTCTACCTTGTCCTTTGTGTTATTCTCCAAGAAGATTATGAATAAGCTCCTTTTCCTCATGAATCTTTTGTGTCAAACCTTCCATAGTTGTTGAGGATCAATTGTGCTCTAGTACCCTTATAGTGCTTCCACAATCACAATCTATCCCAAATCACAAGCTTCCAATCACTCAAGAACTGTAGAAGAGAGAAAAAAAACTTGCACAAGGGGAAATTCGACATGGTAGAGTAGACAAAATGTGATGTAGAGAAAGAGAAGATTTGGTATTATAGATTTGAATTGTATACAATAGCTCTTTCAAAATAGCTTCCTGATGAATCCTCAATTCTTAACCACCCTCACAGTATCTCAATCGCATGCACACACACTCACAATATCACTCTCACTCACAATCTCTCTCAATCACAATCACAAAGTAATTCTATGATTTTTGGCCTCCTCTTGCACATATTGCAATGATCTCTCTAAAATAGAGTTGATAATCCCTCCTCCAGGAAGTGCATGATCCATCAAATTTAGAAAAAGTCATGCCTCCCAATGTTGCATGCAAAAATTTTGCAAAATCATGTGTCTTAGTGGTTAGTTGCTTTCTTTAGCAGCATCTATCAAAAGTAGAAGAAAAAGCAATGAAAAGACATATCTATGGGCATCCATAAATATGCATGAGAACATGTATGCATCAAAATCATGGATTTGAATAATAATAATAATAATAGAGAAGCCCAATTTTTTTTTAGAATTGGAAAAAAACACTTTTTTGGGCCCTATAACTCAAAAATGGTGTAGAATTCCAAAATGCTTGTGAGAGGCATGTTGTAAGGAATTGAACTCACAACCTCTTGGTTAGGAATGTGATGGGCTAACCACTTGCCCCAAAAGCCATGGTTGAGGATTACTTCCTAATCCTCTCTCTTAGGGTGTGGTTCAACCATCTCCTACCAGGATTATGTTACATTCTTCCCCCCTTGAACTCCCTCGGGAATGTACCCTGACCAGCTATGGGACTGGTAGGATGTACCCTGGATGTACCCTGGCAGGATGTACCCTGACCAGCTATGGGACTGGCAGGATGTACTCAATCAAGTTCCATCCAAGGATTCCCAAAGAATTCACACATTGCAAGCTAGCTCATTGGAAAGTTCGTTCCGAGAGCTTTCCAACGGTATATTACACGCCTCAATCCGACCTACGGATTGGGAGATACACCCCAATCATTGTAAGGTCCATCATTGAAATCGACGCGCGTCTTCCACAATTCCTACCCTTTCACATGGAGGATGCCCAAGCGCCTTTTTTAGAGGCCATTGGATCATTCCACTTTGCCCAAGCCTACTTCCTAGGCTCTGATACCAATGTAAGGAATTGAACTCACAACCTCTTGGTTAGGAATGTGATGGGCTAACCACTTGCCCCAAAAGCCATGGTTGAGGATTACTTCCTAATCCTCTCTCTTAGGGTGTGGTTCAACCATCTCCTACCAGGATTATGTTACACATGTGTTCATCTCTTCAATATACGTAATATTTTTAGAGACTTCCTAGGTTTGAATTGGCCTCCAAATATCAATTTTGAGCCCTGTAAGCTTAGAAATTCTAGAGAGATAATAAAATCAAGGAATTATCGTACAATGAACTAACTCTAGAGCCTGAAACGAGGTACTTAAAACATGATTCACAAAATTTTTAGAGAGACACTTTCATTCTCCTATGAGTGCTCTACCTTTCTCTCATACAACATTGTTCCTAATTCTTTCATTTTCATGTTCAATTTTCAATTAGAAAAAATGATGCAGTTAAGAATTAGAGAGAGAATAAAAATTATCATCCTTAGATTTTATATATATGTGTAAAATGACCTAAATATTCAATTTAAACATTATCCATGGAATGTATATAACAAAAAGTTCAAAATGATTTATTTCACTGTCAAAAGGCTCATTACAAAAACCCACCAAGTAGAGACAACATCCATTGGTTGTCTCCACAACATTGAAACCTTTGAGAAATGGGGGTTGGATTTTATAGATCCTACTTATCTTGCATCTTTTGTGAGGAATGATAATTACTTTTTGGTTGCCACAGACTATGCAACAAAATGGGTTGAGGCTATTACTTCTCCAGATTTCAAAGCCCAAATAGTTGTTGATTTCTTGTACAACAACATCTTTTGTAGGTATGGTTGTCCATTAGAAATCTTCTCTAATCAAGGAGCACACTTTTGCAACATGGTTTTGTATGAAGTTCTCAATAAGTACAGGATAGCTCTCCTTAGGAAGGTATGTATGGTAAGGCTCACTACTTGGGGTACTATGTATTTAAGCACATTGTGGACCTACAAGTTGGCATGCAAGGAAGTCATGAGCCACTCCCCCATCAAGCCTTTTGAGGAACATGGCTCTACTCAGACAAAATCTGTTCAGGTAAGGAAGGATCTTATGGTTTCTACTAGACTCTCATTCCTCAATAAATTAGAGGAGGTTTGTTTAGGTGTAGAAATATAGTTGCAAGAGACATAAGATAGAAGAAAGGAAGTTCATGATAGAAATTTGTGGCAGAATAAATTACAGGTTGGAATGCTCGTTCTTTTACACAAGCCTCAATTAGTGAAGTGATTACGAGGCAAATGGCTTCCTCATTGGGAACTTCCATACAGAATTGAAGAAGTGCTCCAATGGGATGCATTGAATTCAAAAACTTTGTTTGGAGAGGCACTACCGCTAGTCAACATTTCAATGCTCAAGGCCTATTTTCATCAAAACAATTGAAGCCCTTTTGATCCCTTGGCATTTTGCATAGTTTAGTCAATTGTACATAGCTCCCTTATTACTCTTTTTACTAGTTTTGCCATTATTAGTTGATGTTACGTGCTTGTTTTGAGGCCTTTATTGAAATTTTGATGTCATTCAATAGCTTCGGCCATGAAGATTCCATTGGAAATTCTCTATATTTTTTTGGTAATTTTTTAAGGATTTTTTGTATTTTTTCTTTTCTGCTACACTTTTTATTGAGAATTTAGAATGAGGAAATGGAAGCTCTCTTGTGGTTTGAATATGTTTTGAATAGAAAATGTCTCTTTGGCATGTACACTACTTTCCATATTTTTTTAGGATTTTTTGCTTTGTTTTCTATTTTTTCTCATATTTTACCTTATTAAAAAAAGAGTGGAGGCCCAACTCCCTTAGTCTTTCCTTCGTAGGTTGAAAACAAAAAAGAAAATCCCTTTTTCTCAGCACTCCATTCCCCCCCTCTCTCTCTATGTCTCTCCCCCCCTCCACACCCCCCAAACTACTATACTATAAAATTTTATCCTATGCTCTAGAAACTTTTTTTCCTTTATGTGAATATTCATGTCCCTAGATCATGCCTCAAATGGTCATTTTATTGGATGATGGGATCAATTTCATGTCTTTTGATATGTTTGGATTCATTTGCATCATTATTTATCCTATAATCTCCAACCCTTTTCCTTCTTTCAATCAAACCTTCTATCTTTTGTCTATATTGTACATCTGATTTTTCACATGCACATGTTCCACATGCTTTCCTCTCTATTTCCCCACATGTTTCACATTTTCCATATGCACCACTCATATCTTCTCTTTTCTTACTTTTTCCTTACCTCGTAGTGCCCTTCCTCACTCCCTCCTACCCCTCCCCCTCGTAGCATGACCCACCCTTTCCCCTCCCCTCTTCCCCTTCCTCCATTATTCCCCTCATCCAATATCTTCATCAATCTTGGCTACCTAGTCTAGATAGCTCACACTTTTGGTGAAGCATTTTTTGAAGTTCCTTTGCAGCGGTTTCCTTCTCTTCTCATACAGGATTGCTCAAATATTCTTTCAAAGGTTCTACAATAGACTTGTGTTGGGGTGGCCCCTCACTTGCTCATGGTTTTGCTTTCTGCCCTCTAATACAAAGAGACCATTAGGTGGTGGGCAGCTACTGAGCGTGTCATGGTGCCGGCTTGCCAAAGTGGTGCACAAGTGGTGCACATGTGGCCAAGGAGTTGTTAGACAATTGTTGCACATGTAGTGCAAAATGTGGAGGCTCACAATTGTCTTGTTGATGAATTTAATTACATGTTTCAAAGGGTTTTTTGAAAGGTTTTTAAAGGTTTAAAAGTGTTTGGAAGGTTCAGGTGAACCTCCCTTAGGCGTACATTTTTGGAGAGTTCAAGGTAAAAAACGAAGAAGTTATGTAAAGTGCAAAAGCCTATGTGTTGGATACACATAGAGAGACGAGGAATATAGGGATAAGCAAGAGACATAGTGTGTGTAGAGCATGCAGAGAGACAAAGATTGCAAAGTGTGTAGTGTGCATAGAGGTTGAGGGCCAAGGATTTGTGAAGAGAGTATTATATGCTCTTGTATGTGCAGATCAAGGTGGTTGGAGATAGAAGGCAACTTGAGTGTGACCATAGTGCTATCAAGGAGGTGTTGCAGGTTGATAGTAGGAGTGATCAAGACTCAACCTTATTGGAGGCTTCAATGCAAGGGTGCACAGGAGGAAGCCAGTGGGCTAAGGTGAAGGTGTTGTTGGGAGTGATGGTTGGATGCACTCAAGAAATGAGTTGATGCTGCAAAACTTGCTTCACACCTGCCCTCCTTTGATTCCAGATATGCTTAGTACACTTGCTTAGCTTCCAGATGACACAAAGAAACCATATATGTACTTTGCAAATGGTTTGTGTGATGATCAAACCAAAACAGATAACTTGGTTCCTTCACCAATCCAAAAAACTTGCTATTTCTGTAATGATACCTGCTCAGTGTTATACTCAGTGTGACCAGCACACTTGCAATTGAAACAATTCCTTTTGGGAGTATTAAAGTACCTTAATAAGCTACCAATTACAAGTGTAATCACTCAAATTGATAATCCATACACTGAGAAATAAGTTTAGCAAAATTCTGATTACCCCCGACTTTTTAGGAGAGTTGCAGAGATAGACCAGTGACTGCTTCGAGCGCAATTTCTCCCAAATGGCTGAATGAAATCTTCTGAGATTTTGTATGCTTGTAGAAGACCTTGAGCTGGTTCCAATGAGCTATTGAACTCTTGATTTGGTTCAGTGAGCACTGAGAAATGCTCCTTGGAAGTTGACAGACTTGGAGTAGGAAACACAGAGAATCAGATATGTTGAATGTGTATATATCTATTGATTGATATGATTATACAACTTCATTAGCATGCCAAGCATGACTAATTGAGGTGTGGTGGTGTAGGCTATGGAGTAGCACTAACACACACACAGTTACAATGACAAAATGCCTCGGGGAGTGAGCTGAAGTAATAGGACTAACCGCGACTTTTCAAATGTAGTTTTTATAGGAGTTGAAGGTTAATTTGAATTTCAAATTCAAACTTAGGCTCCCTAGAATATCTCTACTAAAAGTAGGGAGATATTCTCTCCATTAACTCAACTAGGAATCCACGACTAATCAAGTTGGTATGATTAAATGAGATGCCAAGTCATTCTAGACTTTTACAAAGGAGTAAATGGTAAGAACATCTAAGAATATGTTCATATGAACCTTGCTTCAAGTGAAGCCTTGATAAAGCTTTGTCCAAGCTAGTCTTCCATGATTTCAAGCCAATGTGTGAAGGCTTGATATGCACCAACAGGTGTCACAAAGGCAGATTGCACAAGTACTTGGTTGTACTTGTGTGTACTTTTTTTCCCAAAAGGCTACACACAATGAGTATTTTTTCTTACTTTTACAAACAAAAGAAATTGTAAATTTCTACTTATCCAAAGAACTGAAACTTTGGTGCAATATGCATTTCTCCTTCTTCTCTACTCTTCTCCTACAAACACCCAAGACCCTTTCAACTAAAGAATTTCTCCAACAGATTTGTTTAAAACTATTCCGGCACCCTTCTCCCTAATCTAAGCACATGAAAGTTCCAATTACATGATGAGAAAAAGAATCATAAAAAAACATTATTAAAGATCTTTTTTGTTCTTGTTTCAAATAAAAACATTCATATAAGACAAAAAAATACACATTCAACTACCCTCTTTCACTTGTTGGTCTCTATACTAATGTATACGTGAAATTGGGTCCATGTCATTATGAAAAAAGTTGTTGGAGTTTGAGTCTACGAAAGCAAGAAAACAAGACAAGGAAGAAGAAGAAGAATCTTGGAGCAAAAATGTATTACCAAGAGACCCAAGTGAATGTAAAAGGTTAAGTGACCCATTAGTTTTATAGGCATATATACAAGCCATGGGAAAAAACCTCCTAAAGGGGGAGAAAAGTGCCTCGATGGTCCCAAGTCTATTCACAGACATCACTGCCACAATATATCAACAAATCCCCTCTAGGAGTGATGTCGTGAACAAGGAGTTGGCACTCATGTATAAGGAAGTCCAAAGCTATGTGGAAATAAATCAACCCACAAAAGGAAGTAAGCTCAAAGCTTTGTCAAAAGCTTCAAAATTCTCCCTAGCTAGAGCCTTTGTGAAAAGTTCTACAACATTATCTTATGTGGGCACATAAGCCAAAATGATCTCTCCAAAAGAAAATTTCTCCTTAACATAATGATAGTGCACCTCAATGTGCTTTGTGCAAGCATAGAACATAGGTTTCTCACAATTGGTAATGTGCTTTGACTCTCCATAAAGACGGTGATGGCAGAAGATAGACCAACACTCAAATCAACCAAAGGCATCTAAGCCACACACACACTCAACATGCATTGTGAAAGCTACTATACTCAGCCTCACAACTAGAAGTGACCACAATAGGCTACTTCTTGCTTAACCAAGATATGAAGCAAAAACCACTAGTGGACACAAGTTTCATAGCAAGCAACCCAGTATGAGTTAAAAAAAAAGGCTTGCTCAAGTAGCAAAAGATGAACTTAACCACCTATTGATGCTTAACACATGGATAATGCATGAACCTTCTCATTTGAGAGACAACAAACTGAATATCAGGCTGAGTTATGCATAAGTGAATCAAGCATCCAACAAGTTGATAATAAAGAACAACATCAAATGCATCGTTGAGATCATTAAGACTCAATTGTAAACCTGCTTCCATAGGAGTGGCAATAGCTTTGCAATCGTCAAGCTCAAAACATTCCAATAATGTATCAATATATTTTGTTTGACACAAAGCTACTCCTCTATCAACCTGCATGGTCTTAATGCCCAAATAATGATGTAGATGCCCCAAATCCAACACCTCAAAAGAGGCATGCAAATCAGCCTCAAGTTCAGCAATATGCTTCTCATTAGAAGCAATGAATAACATATCATCATCATATACAACAATGATAGAAAATACATAATCTTCACACTTAACATATAAGGTACTCTCAGTTGGACTATTCTCAAAACCATGTCCTAGCAAGTAGGCATGTATCTTCTCATACCAAGCACATGGTTCTTGCTTCAAACCATATATTGCCTTTTTAACTTGCAAACTTTTTTTCATGTCCTTTTTGCACAAAAACACAACACTGAAATACATACACTTCTTCATCTAAATCACCATTCAAAAATCTAGTTTTTTATATCCAAGTAATGCAAGTGCAAAAATGCTAAGAACAATGCTCATTCGGTATGTGGGAGCAAAAGCCTCATCAAAATCAATGCATCTCTCTTGAGCATAACCTTTGCCAATAAGCCTAGGCTTATACCTATCAACTATTCCATTAGGTTTATGAACTTGTATATCCATCTAGTTCCAATGGCCTTTTTGCTTGGAGGCAAATGACATAAAGACCATGTACCATTCTTCATTATAGCATCATATTGTTATTGCATAATAGCCATCCAATTTTTTGTATTTTGTGCTTAATGAAAAGAAATAAGCTCATTCTTTATCATAAAGACTAGAGATAGCCATTGCATAACAATATGATGCCAAAGGAAGCATTATGAGATCCTGAATGAGTATAATATGACAAAGATGCATCTAATTTGCTATCTCCCAAAATCTACACCAGTCTAGTTTTTGTGTCTTCTATGCTAGTCCTCTCATTAACAAGTGCATCATGTAAATCTACATTAGAAATGGAATGATCTACATCATCATTTGAAACATTTAAGGCTAAGAAGTCGTCTCATTTGGAACAACACTTGATTGTCCACATGTAAAAAGAGGTGGCAAAGTGTCATACATATCCATTGAGTCAACCAATGTCTCCTTGGTACATGAAAGTAATGTTTGAATTGCATCTTTCACAAAACAACATCACAGCTAACCATAATGGATTTAGTATGTGGATGATACACGCAATAGCCTTTGCTTTCAGAATTATACCAAAAAAAAAAACACATGTCACTACTTTATCATCCAACTTTCTACGTTGTTGTTCACGCACTAGTGCACATGCCAAACAACCAAAAACATGTAGATGAACAACATATGGCTTGCAACCATGCCATGTCCCATATGAGTGATAGACTACAATTCTTTCATGGGACACATGTTAAGTACATATGCTACACACATAATAGCCCAAGCCAAAAGGTATGTGGTAATGCCAAACTTTTGACCATCCAACTTTCTACGTTGTTGTTCACGCACTAGTGCACATGCCAAACAACCAAAAACATGTAGATGAACAACATATGGCTTGCAACCATGCCATGTCCCATATGAGTGATAGACTACAATTCTTTCATGGGACACATGTTAAGTACATATGCTACACACATAATAGCCCAAGCCAAAAGGTATGTGGTAATGCCAAACTTTTGACCATACATGTCTCCATTTCCATGAGAGATCTATTCTTCATTTCACCAACTCCATTGTAGAGGTGTATATGGCATTGTACAATAATGTTTTATCCCATGTGCAACCAAACATGAATTAAACTCAGAAGACATATATTACATTAATGTTATATCTCAATGGAGAATGTCCATTTTACATGGTGAAAAATTTTCATCCATAACCAGGAACTGTTTAATGCACATAAACACTTCAAATTTTTCTTTTTATGGATACATCCATGCATACCTAGAAGATTCATCAATGAAATTCATGAAGTAAAGGTAGTTCCCAAATGAAGGTTTTTGCATAAGGCCCCATACATCACTATGAACTAGCTGCAATTTATTTGCATTCCTAAGTGAACTATCTTTTGGGAAAGAGGAATGCTACATTTTTCACAAAATGCAACCTTCATGGACATGTTTAGAAGGTGCATCAAGTTTGGTAAAAAATTGACACTGTTTCAAATTTTGGCAAGTGAAGAAAACTAGCAAAATTCAAATGACCAAAGCATGCATGCCAAAGCTTTGCATCTTAGATAGCCTAAGAATCATGAATCACACATGATGAATCATTCATAAATTTTTCATAATCTATGAGCTTATACAACCCACAACATAAAATTCCAAAATTAATAATAACATCACCATTCAAGAGATCATGAACCGTACATCTATGATTAATAAATTTGAAAAACCAATCCAATCTTTGCTAGTGCTAAAATTGATAACATATTTTTCTTGATCCCTATCACATATAAGGCATTTGACAAGAACTACCATCAACAATAGTCAAAATGATCTTTCCAACTCCCATTAATTTGTTAGCACATGTGATAGTATTCCCTATAGGAGTACACTCAAGTGAAGTGAAGAAATTGCATTGTGAGGTAATATGTTTGGTTGCACCATTAAAAGAGTACCAAACATCCGATCCTACTATAGACATACGCTACTCATGAGAAGATGGTTCATATCTAGAAGCAGTAGTAAATGCCCATTCTTCATTTTGAACAAGATTAGTAGACTTTGTTTTAGGATTAGAGGCCTCTACTACAACCAGTCCAACCTCTTTCTTCTTTGCCTTGTTTGTAGATAGTTTAGGACAATAATTAATGACATTATGCTTTACCTTAAAATACTTGCAAAACCTTTTTTATTTTTTTTCTTCCTTTCATCTATGTCTTCCTTCTTGGATTGTGCTACATTCACATATTTATGCTTACTACTAGGTGAGCTCCATTTACCTTTTCCCTTTTGACTAGCTAAGAAAGCTTGATCTCCAAAACACATAATTGACATGATTGTCTAGACTCATCTTCTTGCAACAAAATAGAGAATAGCTCCTCGAATGTTAAGGCATTTAAATTGCCTTTGATCAATTGAAGAGTAGAAGCTAAACTCTATTATGAATCTAGAGGATCATTAAGAACAGCCTGCACAAGTGAACAATCTAGCAAGATTTCATCAGCAAAAATCAGTTGCTCCTTAAAATCTTTGATCTTTATCAAAAAATGGTCCATTGAATCTCCTTCATTCATCCAAGTATTTTTCAAGGTAAGCAACATGTGCCTCATTTCTTGCATGCTATAATGTGTTAGAGTATCCCAAGTATCTTTTGTTATCTTGTAGAAGCAAATGTGAGGAATAAAGGCATGTTTGACAAACAAATCTATCAATGCATGCACATGTGCATCTCTTCCATCTCAATGAAGTTGCTTCGCAGTAGGTACAACAAGAATCATAGCACAACCAAGAAATTGAAGATCATCATCTTCAACACCATGTGCATCACCTTGAATCATTGTATTTGTAGGTGTGGTAGGATGTTTTTCAAAACCCTAGACAATATTTTCTTTTGCTACCAATACCTAATGCATCATGTATGTCCACAATGGGTAATTAGTACCATCCAACTTATCCTCAATAGCCAACATATGGGATACATCATTGCTTTCAGCCATGGCCAATGACTAAATACTCTAATGCAAAAAAATGACTATATCTCAAAAACTTGAACAGAAATACCTTGTCAAGCTCTACTAGACCTGTAGTACACTTTGAGCCGTTTGTACTAGTGAATTGAAACTTGTATATACCTTTCGTACAAAGGGAAAAATTTTCCTACATAGTCATTGTGATAGTGCATTCCGAGAATGCTCACCACTTTTTGCTCCTAGTCACCCCATATATGCTCACCAATTTTCATGTGATTATGAGATTGTAACCCAAGGGGCGTTGACGACACCCTAGAAGAAGCAGAGACCTACTCTAATACAAATTGTTGGAGTTCCTAAGTGTGTTCACACACATCACTACCAAAATATATCAACAAAATCTTTTCTCCAAAAGACTATCTAAGTCATCCAAGGGCTTAGATATATTTAGGTGCTAACTATTTCATATATACATTACTTCCTTACCATTAATATGAGAAGGGAATCTATCCAAATGTAACTTCTTGCCTTATCTCTTTCAACATATCTTTTAGTTACCTATTTACAAAGAAAGACATATTCATTACTTAATGTAATCTTCACATTATGTTTTTGAGGACATCCAAGTATTAGTAGAAGGAATCTCAAGATTTTTTTTTTGTAAAATCTAGCTAGCATGACTTTGCAGCTACTTCTTCTTCTCTTCTCTCAAGCGACTTGCTCCCTACAAAAGTAGACTATTTATTTAAGTTCACTTTAATGCATGTAATGCGTTTGCTTGCACTACAAGAAATAGGGGGGCGTAACGACGCCCCTGAATTGAAAAAAAAATGAGAATCATTGCTTATGCGATGCTAGCATCACATAAGCGACGGTGTTGTTTTCGGTTTTTTTTTTTGCGGGCCTTCGTTGCATAAGCGATGCTAGCGTCGCTTATGTGATGCTAAAAGTGTGCGTCACAAATAGCGTCGCTAACTAACGATGTTATTTGCAATGTTGGCAAACTGGCTTGTGTCGCTACGTGACGTCTTGTGTTCCAGAGCATCGCATAAGCGATGCTCTAGAACGTTAAAAAAATTTTCAATTTCTCTTGGCACATTTGTGTCAGGATTTGGACGCGAGAGAGCAAGAAAACGAGAGAGAGAGAGAGAGAGAGAGAGAGAGAGAGAGATCATCATTGAAGCCAGGTATGCACACACACACACTTACACACACATACATATGCATACACACACACATATACACACATAGACACACACACACATACACATAGACACACACACACATACACACACATACACACATAATGTTGCATACACACACATATACATGCATACACACACACATACATGCACACACACATATATGCATACACACACATATGCATACATAATGCATACATAATGCGCATGCAGACATACACATACATAATGCATACACATACACACACACATACACACACATACACACATACACACATACACACACACACACATACACACACACATACACACACACATATGCATACACACACACATAGAGAGACAGGCACACACATACACATACATGCATACATAATGCATATGCATATGCATACATAATGCATATGCATATGCATACATACATACTTACATGCAATCAGACACATATGCATACATAATGCACATGCATACATACACATACATAATGCATATGCATACATAATGCACATGCATACATACACATACATAATGCATACACACAAATATGCATACATAATGCATACACACACATACACACACATATGCATACATACATGCATACACATACACACATAGACACATACACACACATATATGCATACACACACACATACACACATACACACACATATATGCATACACACACACATAGAGAGACATACACACACATACACATACATGCATACATATGCATACATAATGCATTTGCATATGCATACATACATGCTTACATGCATAAATAATGCACATGCATACATACACATACATAATGCATACACACACATATGCATACATAATGCATACACACACATACACACACATATGCATACATCATGCATACACATACACACATAGTCACATACACACACATAGACACATACACACACATAAACACATACACACTCATGGATGCACACACATACACATAGACACACACACATACACACATACACACATACATATATGCATACACACACATAGAGAGACATACACACATACACATACATGCATACATATGCATACATAATGCATATGCATACATACATACTTACATGCATACACACACATATGCATACATAATGCACATGCATACATACACATACTTAATGCATACACACATATGCATACATAATGCATACACACACATACACACACATATGCATAGATAATGCACGTGCATATGCATGCATGCATACACATACACACATAGGCACATACACACACATAGACACATACACACACATAAACACATATACACACATAAACACATACACACTCATAGACGCACACACATACACATAGACACACACACACATACACACACATACACACATACACACATAATGATGCATATACACACATACACATGCATACACACATACACACACATACATATGCATACACACATACACACACACATACATGCACACACATACACGCACATACATACACACACACATATATGCATACACAAACATAGAGAGACATACACACACATACACATACATGCATACATATGCATACAAAATGCATATGCATATGCATACATACATAGATACATGCATACACGCACATATGCATACATAATGCACATGCATACATACACATACTTAATGCATACACACACATATGCATACATAATGCATACACACACATATGCATACATAATGCACATGCATATGCATACATACATGCATACACATACACACATAGACACATACACACGCATAGACACATACACACACATAAACACATACACACTCATAGACACACACATACACATAGACACACACACATACACAGACACATATACACACACATACACACATACACACATACACACATAATGATACATACACACACATACACATGTATACACACACACATACACGCACACACATACACACATACACGCACATACATACACACACACATACACACACTTATATGCATACACACACATAGAGAGACATACACACACATACACATACATGCATACATATGCATACATAATGCATATGCATATGCATACATACATACTTACATGCATACACACACATATGCATACATAATGCACATGCATACATACACATACTTAACGCATACACACACATATGCATACACACACATATGCATACATAATGCACATGCATATGCATACATACATGCATACACATACACATATAGACACATACACACACATAGACACATACACATGCATAAACACATACACACTCATAGACGCACACACATACACATAGACACACACACATACACACACACATATACACACACACATACACACATACACACATAATGATGCATACACACACATACACATGCATACACACATACACACACACATACATGCACACACATACACGCATACATGCACATACATACACACACACATACACACACATATATGCATATACACACATAGAGAGACATACACACACATACACATACATGCATACATATGCATACATAATGCATATGCATACATACATACTTACATGCATACACACACATATGCATACATAATGCACATGCATACGTACACATACTTAATGCATATACACACATATGCATACATTATGCATACATAATGCATACACACACATACACACACATATGCATACATAATGCACATGCATATGCATACATACATGCATACACATACACACATGGACACATACACACACATAGACACATACACACGCATAAACACAGACACACTCGTAGACGCACATACATACACATAGACACACACGCATACACACACATGCACACACACACATACATACATAGACACATACACACATACACACATACACACACATACACACAAACATACACACACATACATACACACACACATACACACACATATATGCATACACACACATAGACATACACACACATACACATACATGCATACATATGCATACATAATGCATATGCATATGCATACATACATACTTACATGCATATACACACACATATGCATACATAAGGCACATGCATACATACACATACTTAATGCATACACACACATATGCATACATAATGCATACACACACATACACACACATATGCATACATAATACACATTCATATGCATACATACGTGCATACACATACACACACATAGACACATACACATGCATAAACACATACACACTCATAGACGCACACGCATACACATAGACACACACACATACACACACACATATACACACACACATACACATACACACATACACACATACACATGCATACACACATACACACACACATACACGCACACACATACACACACATATTTGCATACACACACATAGAGAGACATACACACACATACACATACATGCATACATATGCATACATAATGCATATGCATATGCATACATACATACTTACATGCATACACACACATATGCATACAAATGCACATGCATACATACACATACTTAATGCATACACAGATACATATGTACACGTATATATATTGATTTTTAACCCATTTTGTTTTATATGTTAGGTATTATGGATCCTAGTAGAGAGAGAAAGGGGAAACTCACTCTCATAAAAAGTCTTATGAGAGCAAGAGTTCCGTCTGATACTCTAGGGGCCATCATGCATGATTACTCAAGAATGTCTAATGATGAGTTGGATTATACGATCCAGATGCTTACCCAGCAATTAGAGGAGGGCTCTTCTGTGGCTCCGCATGCAGGAAGACAGCTATCTGTCATAGGTATGTTTTTTTTTTCATAAACTTTTTTAATGATATTATAACACACATTTTTATTTATTTTTATCTATCTATTTTCAGGACACCTATACCACCTCCTGATCATGATAGCATAGCAGACTTGCCTATGAGGACATGCATAGGCACCTTAGGACTAGAGTGCGATATAGAGCCAAATGGGAACATTGTGTACATAGGGAATGGATTGGAGTTCAAGAGAAGAATGCAGGCATTGTGCGACTCTTACTTGCGCCTTGTCCACTTACCGTGGAAGTAAGTATAAATTTTACATATAAATTGAAATAAATATCTTATGTTTTATTTACATTTTTTTTATTTTTGTAGTGAGCATGATGAGAGGGATAAAAAATATGTACTTAGTTCACTTGAGATAGAGTTTGGGACAGGATGATTGCATAAGTGGTGTCTAAAAGAGATGTGGACACTTATGGCTCATCGTCGCGATAATGCATGGTACGCACTGCTTTTATGTATACGTATGTGGATATGAGTATGTGTGTTTATGTATGTATGTATGCATATGAGAGAGAGAGAGAAGAGTGAGACTAGAGGTACAAATACACGCATACACACACATATACATCATACATGCACATTTCTGCACATATACACATACATGCACATTTATACATACACACACATACATGCACATTTTTACACACACATACACATGCATGCAGTTACACACATGTAATGAATACACATAGACACATACACATACACATGCATAATCATATGTACACACACATAGACTCATATAATCATATTTACATGCATATATACATATACACATGCATATATATACACACACACACAACACATGCATATCCACATATAGATACACATACATACAAAACACATGCATACGCATAAATAAATAAATCCTATTTCAAAAATCCTAATTTGAAAACACTAATTTCTATATTAGGGTTTTAAAACCCCTAATTTAAAAACTCTAATTCAACCATTTAGCCATATGATTGAAGTATATGTACACATTGCATCTATTCCTCCGATGTCCTACTAGAGAGATGTCTCTCCTCCCAACCTTATGCCTCTATATATAGCTACTCGAATCAACGAGGATCATAATATATATAAAGATATATACACATCATGTAGATACGCATACATAAATATAAAATGGAGTAGATATATTATGCGTCACACATACATGCCTAAATGCACAGTACATAAATATATATATACATGCATACATATTTACATGTACACATTTACACATAGACACATATACATATATACATGTACACATCACATATACATGCCAACATGCACACATGAATATATATATACATGCATACATATTTACATGTACATATTTACACATAGACACATATACATATATACATGTACATAATTATAAACACTTGCATATATTACATGAATACATGAATATTTTACATAAATGCATATGCATATATACACATATGCATACTAACACATATATACATATATCACACACATGCACACACATACATATACATGAAATACATATATATGCATACTAACATATGTATACATATAATACACACGAATACACACACATATGCATACATACATATAAAAATTTGCTCCTCAAAGATAAAGCTATATATAAAATAATTAGGCATACCCTCGAGCTTCATATTCTAACTTAAAAGAACATGATTTCATCTCTCTAGTAGGATTCATCGTTATTCAAGTTAACAAAAAATCTATTATCTGATATCCATTCACAAGCTTCAAGTTATTGATCGATAACTAGAGTAGAATTTACTATCTAATCTGCTCATATGTTTTCATTATTTCCATCATTTTGGTAAGACATCAATATAGTCTCATCTTCATTATCCTTATTGATTTCATTTATTTCTTCTATTGTTAAATCTATGTTCTCATGAGTCACATCATCTATTGATGGATTAATATCTATTTCTGGTAATTCCTCTTCCTCATCAATAGAATCAGCATGTAGAGAATTATCCTCTTCATCAAAAAGATTAGTATCATTATCACGTATAATGATTCTAATTTCTCTTTCAGATGTTGATGTATGAGTATCTGATTCTGAATCATCAAGAGGACTTTCTTCGATCTCTCTAACAATAAACTCTTCAAACAATGACCTACCTCTAGGTTGCACATGAATGACTTTCCACCAAGCATGAGCAGCTGGGTTTTTATAAAAAAAATGCTTGTTCAATATGCCTAGGAAGAATATATGGTTCTTTAGTAGATCGCATTACCTTGGAAGAATCAATTGCCCAAAACCTAGATCATTCCTTTCTTAATGTGGAATTACTACCTTTATACTCAGCTTGAAACCAGTCAACCTTCAAAATGACCTATCAAAATATATAACAACAAAAACCCATTATTAGGTGCTTAAAAAAATAACTAACTCTATCATAAAAAATATAAACTTTTTTCTACTTGTCTGAATGTACGAAATGAAATTTTGTAGATAGTAACAATAGTTCCTACGTAACCAAGTTCGCCATCTATAAGGTTCGTGTCTTTTGAGCTAGCACGTGATAGTTGCTTGAAAGAAGCAACAATACTAGAATCCTCTGTTTTACGTAAAGAATCAATGGCTTTGATTCTAATATGCTGTCCAAAAGCCCACATATTAGTGAACATTCAAATCTGCAAAGAAATTAACCTGAATATTAAAAAATGAAGTAGGAAGTTCTTTCTCCATCAAACATAGTAGCTCTTTGCATTCACGTTTTTTTTGTGGGATCAAGTTTTTGTCAATCTCTTTGGATGCAATCCACCACCTATACATATCATAAAAACAACTATAAAGAAGTTAATTCAAAAATAAAAGATATCCAATATTCATACATATTAAATATAAAAGTATCATAATTACCTTATAAGTGATCCAAGACGATAGATCACATCTCATACTCCTTTCGTTGTACATCCATCGATAACCAAAGGTAAAATATGTTTCAAAAAGTTATGCCAGTCATGGGTCTTTAACCCAGATAAGCTCTTATCATCCATAGTAAACATGTTTTGAAAAGATGCTCCATATCCTGTAGGAGTCTTAATCAATTGAATTCTATTGTTGATAGTCTGTATCTCTTTTGTTGTAAGTACCCAAGGAGCAGGTGCATAAGTCATTTCTTGTCGATGTCTATCAAAAACTGGCCATAACTTTGGTTTGCATTTTTTATCTTTCAAATCATTCCTTGATGTTGTGGTATCTTTTAGTCCAAGAAGATGCTGCCATAGTGAATAACCAATATTTTTTAATATATGCATAGGATCAAGAAGATGACATACTTTTAACTCTTTCCAATACTCCAAAGAATACCATATTGATATTTTCTCTGCCAGTGCCAATTTTCCTTTACCTCTCTTCACATACTCATTATCTGAATCATCACTGAAGATTTCTGATTCTGGATCTATCAAACTTCCATCTGTCCATTTTTTATACCAATCCATAGGCGTCATAGGTTTTGGGCACTGACCTGTTTCAAGCTTTCCATTAAAATGTATCGCTTCTCTTTTAGATCTTAATGGATGATCATCAGGCAAGAATCGTCGATGTCGAAGATAAATATTTTGTTGAATTCTTACTATGGATTGATCTCAACCAATCACCACAATATGGACAAGCTTTATAACCCTTAGTAGATATTCTTGCATCATGAAAATGATAAAAATATAATTAGATTAAACCATATTTATTTACATGCATAATGAATTAAAAAATTACATCAATACCTGAACAAACACCATATCCTGGAAAATCATGAATAGTCCAAGCCACAATACCACGAACCGTAATATGTCTTTCATTGATGCTTTTCGATACATCAATGACATTAATACCTCTCCATAACTCTTGGAGATCATCAATGAGAGGAGCAATATATATATTCATATCTTTAACTTGTCTTTTGCCTGGGATTAAAAGTGAAAGCATTAAATGTTCCCTTTTAATGCTAAGATATGACAGAAGATTGTAGTTTATGACTACCACTGGCCATGTTGACCATTTACTGGATTTCATGGAGAATGGATTAACCCCATCTAATGCAACTCCTAACTTTAGACTCTATGGATTTTGTGCAAATTCAGGCCATGTAGAATCAATATGCTGAAAAGCAACACTATCATGAGGAATTCTGATTATTCCATCAGTACTTTTATGATCATGTTCCCAAGTCAAAAGCTTTGATAATTTGGGGCTTTGAAACATATGTCTAATCTGTGGAGCCAATGGAAAATGTCTCAATACCTTTTTTGGGATTTTACCTTCTTCGCCCTTATATCGAGGAGATTAACATTTGGGACATGTCAAAGAGTCTGCATATTCACCTCTATATAAAATACAATCGTTAGGACATGCATGTATACATTGATAATCTATACCAAGATTGTTGATTATCTTCTTCATTTCATCATGTGAGGTAGGAAGAATATTCTAACTTGGTAAAAACTTTTCAGATAATAACCTGTAAGTTCATTAAAAAAAGAGATATTAAAAAAAGTAAATAAATAAATATACATATATATATGCATATAATTTTATATATGTGTAGGAATATGCATGTGCATGCGTATACATATATGTATGTGTATATGTATATATGTATGTATATGTGTTTTATAGGTGTATATGTATGTATATATACATATGCATGTATGTATGCATATATGTATATGTATGTGTGTATACATGTGTGTGTATGTATGTATGTATGTATGTATGTATGTATGTATGTATGTATGTGTATGTATGAATGTGTATATATGTATGTATATGTATGTATGCATGTGTAGCTGTGTATATTTGATTTTGTTTTTAATTGTTTTTTGTATATTGTGGTTTGTAGATTTTCATATCTAGACCATTGAACCGTCTGGCAGTTTCCCATTTTATAGTCAATCTATTACCTGTCTTGCTAAGTTGTTTACATATATTAAATAGTGGTTACCAAGGAAGGTATTTAGCCATATGTAAAATGGGAGGATCAAATTTTTTGTGAATATTTTGAAAGCTGCATTAATAGTTTTAAAAGATGGGCAGACAAAAAGTGTCCATTCAATTCAAGTTCTTGTTCTTACCTTATCTAAAGTAAGAATAAAAACCTGCATTGAATGGACACTTTTTGTTCGCCCATCCTTTAAAATTATTTTTCCATCCTTCAAAATCTTCAAGATAAATTTGCTCCTCCCATTTTACATGTTGCTTAATACCTTCCTTGGTAATTGCTATTTAATATTTTTATAATTAGCAGCACAGGTATTAGGTCGACTAAAATAGGAGAAACAAATGTGTCAAGAAGATTCTAAAGGTTGGGTGGACAATTCTAAAGGCTCGATGGACAAAACATCTTCATTCGATACAGGTATGTATAATTTGACCTTACTCTCATAACATGTGTATGTGTGTATATATGTGTGTATGCATTCATGTATATTATGTGTATGTTTATATATATATATATATATATATATATATAGAAAATTGAAAATTATACCTTAATAGTGTCGAAACAGATACATTACTCCATCCAAAATGATTTTGAAGATTGAGAATAAGTAAGCTCGCACTTAGTCGTGTCAAACGACTTCCTTCATATACATGCTTTAGACATTCCTCTCGAAGATATTTCTCATTTTTAGAAATATCAATGCTCTCACTGTCATTTTGATACCAATCCTCAATAAAATCTGTCATGCCATCATCTTCATCATTGTCACACAAATCTTGTACTTTATCGTCTTTTGAATATAGATCTTTCAACCTTGCATATTCCACAGGATTACTTTTGCGTAGCCTTCTCATAGAAGCTTTTGATAAATGAGGTCTTACTGGCAATTGTGAATGGTGTGGAGGAATATCATCAACATCATACATTGGAATCTACACATATAAATAAAATTCATTAGTATTCCATAAATGAATAAAAAGTAAACTTTAAATATAAAATTAAGTATCTAAGTTATTAAATATGGATAGAAAATTTTTATTCTCTCTAGTTAAAAGGTGCTCTTGGAGGTCTACGCCATCCATAATTCACTAATAGTTCATCACTGGCATGTAATGTAGTATAGCATTGACAACTATGTATCTTGATACATCTCTACTCATGTATGGTGATTCATGACTATTTTCATGCTCCTCAAATGTGCAATTAGTCCTTGAACTATTATATAACCCTCGACTACTATTTATTAAACCTGCTATATTTCCATGTGTGTAAGGTCTTCCATCAATATATAATCTTTCATTTTCTGCATGTAAAATCCTTCTATTAGTAAGGGATGCTACGTTCAAGCATATTCCATAAGTACTCATGCTTTGAACATAACGTGAAATTCGATGCTAATCTCCCCATCCATATATAGGACCACAAAATGACATAGGAGTGACTTCCAAGTTTAGAGGCACATACAAATCCTCTACAATAAAGAGACCACGACCAGCATTAGTAATAGTGGATGGAGCAATCATATAGCGATTACCCCAAAAGTTGAAAACCTCTCCATCTAAAGGAAGTGGTCCTCTATTCCATCCTCCATATCTTCTTCTATCATATGTTTGTACTAAAGAACAATCATGAGCTGGCAATGGATAATCTCAAGCCGTTTCAGTCTCTAAACCAGGGGGTAGAGGATTTCTAGAAACCTCTGCTTGTAATTGATGAACAGCAAGTCCATGACGTGTAAGAGGTATATTAACATTATTAGAAAAATTATCATCATCATCATCATCATCGAGCAAGTATTCCTGTATATCAACAATGATTTGATTTTGTATATTGTTTTTAAATAAAATAATGACATTAATTTATATAAAAAATACATACCCAAACATTATCACATTGACCAGGTGATGGTGCACGTTCAAAAGTACCATACTCTACCTCATGTTCAATACATTCCAATCGTGGTCTTCGATACGTGCCATAACAAGAGTTACACCAACATATAATATGCTCTTGATAGTAAAATTCATCATAATTCCTATCGGAGGACACATGTGAAGTCGTTGCATGGGTAGGAGGTGGTGGAGTACCCTCTGATTGATCAGAATCTGCACATAATAAGAAACAAAAAAATATATAAGCTATGTATCCATCAAATATATGTAAAATTAAATGTTTGATATACTTACAATATATAGTCGCTGCACGATGAGGAGACGGTGGTGGAGTTCCATCTGATTGATCAAAATCTACAAATAATGGTATTTGATATTAATAATCTAATTATTTACATACACAAAAAATTCACATATACTTATTTACACATACACACATATTCGCATATACACATTTACACATACACACATATTCACATATACACAAATACACATTATTGTGGGATAAATGCATGTAATATGTATGAATGAGTGTATATTCATGCATGTGTGTGTACGTATATATGTGGATATGTATATGTGTGTTTATGTTATATGTATGTATATGTGTATATGTATACATATATGTATGCACATATGTTTGCATGTATGTGTGTATGTGTATGTGTGTGTATATATGTGTATGTATTCTGATTTTTTTTTCTGTTTAAAATTAAATTCACAGGAGATATTGTATGGTGGAAAAAAATAAGAGGCAACCTAACATACCACCTGAGACGTGGCCGTCTTTTCGTAGACAGCAACGTCTTCAGGAGTCATTTCCTCAGCAGAAGGTACACAAATTAATAGTTTATATTTATAATTTTTATATATTATAGTAATTTTTTACATTTAATTTATGTATTTCTTTTTTCTTAAATAAACAGGCTGCTGCAAAGAAGAGAGTGGAGTCAGGCCACACATCGCACCTAGAACAAATGGGCCATAATGGTTTTGTAGCTACATTTGTAAGTATATGTGTTATTGTGAGTATATTTTTTATTTTAGCTAAAATGCAAGCAACTAATCTTTTTTATTTGTTTCAATGCAGCGAAAGGATTATGGCCAATATCCTACGAAACATGAGATCGAGTATGCTACACATTTTGGATATCGGTGTTTGAGCGAGTATATGAGAGATCATCCTGATGCCTTGTGTGAGTATTATTAAATTTTATATAATTATTTTATTTTTATGAATGGTTTAATTGTTTTACTTATTTATGTTTGTTATATGTAATACAAGAGTATTATGGAGAGACAGATATGGATGAGGTGGAGACACAGACATAGGAGGGACAATCTCGATCGTCACAGGGTGATCATGATGATGAGGATGAGGATGATCATGATGCTACTGCTGATGATGATTAGGATTATAGTTGATTATGACATTGGATTATATGTATTTACATTGATATATATATATATATATCTATATATTTTTCATTTCAGTTATGTTTTGAATTGTGTGTATGGTATTAAGTAATGAAGAGTTTTGTTCTATTGATTGTTATTATTGTTTATATTAAGCATGTGTTTTAATACTTTAATTATATAATTCATTCATATGTGTGTACATAAGTGTATATGTATGTGTGTATATATGTATGTATGTGCATGTGCATGTGCATGTGTATGTGTGTGTATATGTATGTGCATGTATATGTGTAACTCTATGTGTATATGTGTGTATGTGCATGTATATGTGTATATGTAGGTATGTGCATGTGTGTGTGCATGTGTGTGTGCATGTGTATATGTGTGTGTACGTATGTGCATATATATGTGTATAATGTATGTATATGCATGTGTATATGTATGAAACATGCATGTGTATGTGGATGCATTTCCATTTGCATCCATGTGCATGCATGTGGATGTGCATATACATGTATTTACATATATGTTAATGTGTGTATGTATATATATATATATATATATATATATATATATATATATATATATATGCAATAATGCATGCATGTAAGCCTTTTTATGTGGTTGTAGAAATGTTTGTGCATATGCATGTGTATATGTGTGTATGTCTAAGTGTATGTGCACATGTATCTGTGTGTATATATGTGTGTGTATGTACATGTGTATATGTGTGAAAGTGCATCTTCATCATGTATAAGTGTATAAGTGCATATCAATAAGTATGAGTATGCTATCTAATGAACATAAAACAATTCAAATGATATACAAAGAATAGAAATTGTACTTACAATAGTTAGCCATACTTTTTGCTTGGTTAGCTTCTTGAATAACCTACAATAAAGAGAGAGAGAGAGAGAGAATTCAAAGAGAGAAAGATGTAGAAAGAGAGAAAGAGAGACAGAGAGAGATAATAAGAGAGAGCTTAGGCAAAACAACAATTTTGCATATACTTGTTTCAGCTCGTAAGCACAGCACAATTGCGAACGTTGAAGAGCCCTTCAATCAGATGCCTAAAAATGCCGATCGAAAAGCCTTCAATGTTTTAATTGTTTTTCATCAAAAGACTGTCGTGTAAGTGATGGTAACGCGTCGTAAAAACCACTGGAATTGGCATCGCATAAACGACTTTTTTTAGCATCGCTTATGCGATGCTTTTTAAAACCATTGCATTAGCGACACTCTATGTGAGGGTCGCACACCCCATCGTGCCACACGTCAAAAAAAACATCGTTTAGCTCGTCGTTTAATCGACGGTATGCGCTCGACGCTCATTGCGATGCATTTTGCAATTTTATAGCGAAGAAATTGTGTCGCCTTAACCGTCGCTATGCGCCCGTATTCCTTGTAGTGTTGCATTCATGAAAATTCATATTCTTGTATGCAATGACTGATTCGTGCTTAATATCCATACACTTCATGCTCTTGTGTCCCTTTTTGTGCATAATCATGTGCTTCTCCTACATCATCATGCCAATGCACATACTTTGTGGATTTAGAGCCTTTCTAATGAAAAAAAAACTTGCGTTGTGCAAAAAGGAAAGCTGGGGACTCATAATTTGTGCATTAAATCATCTTTTTTCAAGAGAAAATGCGCATACAATCATTTGTTTCAATGCATGGATGCAAGCAAGCAGTTGAAGTACTCAATGTTTTTTGCAACGCATATTTATTTGCCTTTTTAATTCTAGAACGTTTTATCTTCAACAATTGAAGCTTTAACCCATGCTTCAATTAGATGTATATGCAAAGTTAATGGAAACTAAGGCGAATAAATATTGAAATCAAACATAACATAAAAGAAGTACTTAGCTTTTCTTCAAGCTTCATCCCTCCTTTGACCATTGAGAAGGCCCATCCTCCATCTTCATGTTGACCTCCTTGTAATTGCATTGATTTGCTTTTGAGTGAAAAGAAGGCTCCACTCTCTCCTCAAAGATAATGGGAGAACAAACATGGTCTTGATCACTCCAAAAACAAGAGAAAAGAGGATTTGGAAAAGATCTTGAATGTCATATTACATGATGGGTGTGAACCACCTCTAGGGCCTAAGTGGCAAGGATGCCACATGGCATCACATGGAATATCATACTATTGAAGTGGTAGAAGAGAGGAGAATTTTTGATTCATTGGTTACGTGAGTATAGGCTGGGTGGTTTGAAGAAGACAACTCTCTGTGTATAATTCAGGAGCTTTCATGAGCTTGTAATAAACATTTGGCTCGCACGTACGTTATACTGGTATCAGAGAAGTTTTCTGCCCTCGTTTTTTCTCACGCATGTGCAAGAGCTTCCGAGCACTTCGTTTTCTCTGTTCTGATCCATACGGCAGACCTCGATTGTTGGCTAAAACAGTTCTTCGGTGAATATTGCTGAAGAACGGAAGGTTTCGTAAGGATTGGACCTTTTTTTTTGGGGGGGTAGAGTAGATATTGAGAACAAGTGGTGGTAGTTTGAGATTTCAACCAAGTGCTGGTTGTATTGTTGGCAACCAAGCACGTGCAAAGGCAGACAAACAGAGGAATTGAGATTAAATACGGAAAATGTTGCATTGAAGGCTGAATTGGCAACTGAATGAGTAAGTGCTAATAATCAGACTAGACATATGTGAGAGAGAGAGAGAGATCGACATCCACTCACTCATATTTGTGCTAAAACAGAAGAGAGGCTAAGCGACAGTTCTTTTCAATTCCCTCATTCATCGTCGACCGGAGATGATTGAGGAAGTACTGGATTGTTTTCGGATCGGACTGAATGAGCAATAATATCGTTTTTGGTGCATATAAGAGGGGTGGGTGGGTGGGTTTGCATGCTCATTTATAATCTTCAGGGAAAGACGGAATAAGTGAAAGAAGATGGGGCTCCATTAAAGATCGTGAAATTCTATTATTTAGACAAAGAGCCAATTCTATTTCAATGGCACTGTTAAAGTCGATTCAATATCTAAATTTCGTGTCACTCTGTCTTTATATACATCAGAAATTTTCCGCTTCGCATATGAGAAAAGTTTAAATACTGTGAATGTATGTTTCATGAAAGAGTGTGATTCGAAGGTTTATATAAACTGCCTGCTATGTGTGTCCGACAAGAAGAGGAATTTAGTCCATCATAGAAGGACAACTACTCTTCAACTTGAACACGTTTATTGTGTTGTATACAACAGCTCACGGAGTTGAAATTCGACGATAAGGCGGACAATTCTTATTTTTGCGCAGCCAGAAACAACTATGAGAAGAAAATACGTTGATGGGATCTTTGTGATTTTGGCATGTTGAAAGACATTAACTTATGGCAGTGAACGTATTCATGGAGGATCTAGGTCATTAGCAGAGCTAATTATTTCCTAAACTGAACACTGAATGAGATGAGATGAAGGACAATCAAGGAACATAAAAGCACGTGTAGGTTTGAGCAATCATATATGAACAAACAGAGGTACAAAGTAATTGATGAGGAACACTCAGATAACCATGTTTACGGAGCATGAACAAAACCATATATACATAGCGAAAAGATGAGCATGGACATAAACTGATGTTCTTGCAATGTTTAGAAGTTTTCCTTGGCATTGAAAGAGATTATGGATTGCAGGAGGTGATGCATGTGCAGAAGCTCTTCTCAGCGTTTGTTTAGTGATGCTAAATTCCATGGAGATGGAACATATGCAAACACGTGGATACGAGAAACGAATCTTGGATAATACTCAAGAGTTCAACAAGCTTGACGCTTCATTGAGATTGAGTCAAGGAAGCATTTTTTAATCCTTGATTACCTTTGTCCGGCTTCCTAGATATGTAGATAACTCTTATGCATGCCCATACACAAGAGACACTTATAAAGTATTTGAAAGGTTTTATATTTGATCTATCATGTTTTATAAGAAGAAGCAAGGATATGTGGCTGAGCATGCAAAGTATATATATATTTGATGGTTTGGAGGAGGTCAATGGGATAGGCAAGCATATTATATTTTTGCAAGTTATAGAGTTCGTATATGAGTATAGGCCTTATGTTAGATCTTATGGTTAAAATTGTTTGGAACTCCATTCCCTTTGGGAAATGCTATCGAAATTTTTTCCACCTCATGGTGTTATATATGCGCTTACCTTAAGGTAAGAATTTTATGGCATAGTAACATGCCTCCTCTGCAAACATCACTAAGGTGTAAGCCTACTTGTAAGCATGTACTTGATGAACTTATGACTATCAAAATATCATAGATAAGGAAACTTCAGTAGTAGTTGGATCCCTACACATAATCCTTATGGATTTAGACTATAGGATTTCTAAGGGGGAAGGAGATATACTTTCACCATCTGGAATGTGCACAAGCAATCCCATAGGTTTTCGAAAGTTGCATAGAGGATTATGGGATATACATTTATGATCGTCTCCAATGTATTCAAGATTCACTTACCTTTAAAAGAATCTCATAGTATGATTAGGAGACTATGGGGTATCATGATGGATACCCAAAGAGTGGCTAGTTTCACTCATGCACATCACTTGAGTAAGTAAAGAAGCAATTTTGCTACACTACTAAGGAAACCAATTAGATGGGATCATATAAATGGATTTCATGAGAGAGCATTGATGAATGCTAATGTGATTTGAATAATGCTTAGAAGGCCATAGTCATGGCCCTAGCTATATGATTTGGAGCATAGATTCCTCCATAAGAAATATTTGGAGTACCCAATACATATATGTATGTTGGGATCTAGAGAGAGATACTTAGACTCAATCCTAGTATTTAGGAACATGCTAGTTTGGAATAGAAAGGGATATCCACTCTTGCATGTTGACTAGAACCAAATTTAACTAGTTCAAGGATATGGGACTCATTTGAGTCCATCTATATGAGTTGAGTACATGGCATATCCTTAGCATTTGAAGTTATCCTTCATAGTTTATGGAAGATTTATTCTTCTAATAGAGTATGTGATGGGTGATTTTGTCTCCATAGACATCACATACTCACTTTATAGTTTTTAGAAAGGATGATCTATTAGTATGGATGGATCATATAGATCCATGTGTAGAGGATGGTTGGCAGAGATAGTTCTTTGGTATGGATACGCATGTGTTTATTATGGTATCATGTCATATTATTGCGTACAATTTTAGTAGAGGGCTTTGACCCTTAGAAGGAATTGATTTTCTCGAGTTTTCACTATATACACATTCATTATTTATGGGAGATTGGTTCTCCACCTTCATAGGAATGTATGTAATAATGAAGGATTATGCATTACTTTATGGAAGAGAGGATCAAATAAATTCACAAATCTCTCTTTTAAGAAAAGGAAAACATGATTTGTGGGAATTAAATCAAAGATCGAGTATAGATCTTACTTTAGCTAAGAGGTCTCACTTTAGCTCAAAGGTCTTCCTTTTGCTCCTATTGCTTGAATGAGAAAAAGTAAAGGAAAACATGATTTCTTCATAAGAGAAGAATAGAGTATGTTTTCTTTAGAGAGAAGAGGAGTTAAGAAAACATCTCTTAAATTTTAGAAGGAATTCATTTACTCTACTTTTTAGTATAATTTTCCTTCATATGGGAGTTTGATTCTCCACTATTTCGGAAGGAAAAAAATATGGAGAACTTATGTACTATATCTCATTTATAGATAAGTAGAGTAATTGAATTCAACAGAATCTCTTTCAAAGGGAAAGGGAAAGCAGAATAGATTCCACTACTAGAGCTCTTTTCCTTAAAGGAGATTAGAGAGAGAGAGATAGAGAGAGAGACAGAGAGAGCAAAAGTGTGTGTGAGAGAGAGTAGCTTTCTCATTTTTAGATTTTCTAGATAGGGTGGCACTCTTCTATCAAAGACAAGAGCAAGATCACTTAATCATGATGGTTAGATTGAGTCTCATATGGAGACTCTAAAGAGAAGTACTTATATGTATTTACAGTGATGGTCCTTGACTAGATGAGATGATCTAGTTATTGACATTAATGAGATTAGGGTAGAGTTATGAGTCTTCTCTTTAGGATTTCTAAGAGATAGGGAAATATTTGACCGATTGGGTTACCAAACTCTTAGTTGATGTTGCATCATGAGGATGATGTGTGAATATCAATTAAAAGGATGGGTACTTAGGGATTATCTGAACCTTAAGAGGAATGATTTTTGCATTCATATGGCAAACTAAATGGAAGAGAAAATTTTAGAGTTTGCACTAGTTTCAATAGATTCTCTTCCAATAGAACTTAGTCCAAAGGTAAAGGATGACAAACCAAAGAATTCTTGGTTACTACCAAGGAATTCTTATTTTTGAGCAAGGATGATGGATTTACATAGTTCACAGGGTAGCTTGGATTAAACTATTACTTGTGATTACACTCAAGGTTAGAAAAAACTAGAGTTGTATGAGGGCAAATCTATCATCTAGTCCTAGATGGGTTTGGAGTCACCTTTTATGGGACTTTGCTCTGTATTTTAGAGGACTCTATGGTTTATTATCTCTTTTATGGTATGGTTAAGGATATAAGCTTGGTACTTTACACTTGCTTTCCATAATATTACTCCATAGAGGATACATCATATGGACTTAGGTAATTTTGATAATTGTTTATATCATGGGAGTGATAGTTTTGAAGTACAATGTATATGGGAGATAGTAGGCACCACTCATACGGTTTCCACACTTTTAAGATGATATCATATGAGACTTCTTAAGAGGAAGGATATGGGGAAACAACACACAAAGAGATGACCATGTACATAGATTACATGGGGTTCAGGGGACTCCGAGCACTTTGTTCTACCATTATAGATATTTCATTGACATTTTCAAGGACGAGAATGCTTTCAAGGGGAAGAAAATGTCATATTACATGATGGGTGTGAACCACCTCTAGGGCCTAAGCAAAAAGGATTCCACATGGCATCACATGGAATATCATACTATTGAAGTGGTAGAAGAGAGATAAGAGAGGAGGATCTTTGATTCTTTGGTTACGTGAGTATAGGCTGGAACGAGGCTCGGTGGTTGAAAGAAGACGACTCTTTGTGTATAATTTAGGAGGTTTCAGGAGCTTGTAATAGAAAGTTGTTTTGTACGTTATATTTAACTTTTTTCATACTTTTAGCCTTGCCCCAAGATGCTTAACGAAATGATAGGTACTTTTCTCCAACTAGTTTTGGAGCACTACTTGACCCTTAAGTTCTCATGCTAGCATTATTATATCACATAAATATTTTCTCCAACTCCTCAATGTATGGAGAAGATAAAGTTGGCCATGAAATAAGTAAAAAAGCTTAAGGAAGCTTTTGGGCATCCAACATGCAAAGAGAGCCCAAACAATAGGTGGTTATGAAATCTTCCGGAGGGATAAGAGTGTTGCAAATCAGCCCATGTAGCATGTGAATTAGTACAAGATAGGGCTATACGAAAAATAGGACTCACTTTGTGTGTTTATCAAGTAAGATGGATGGAAGGCCATATGCCTTTGAAAGTCCACACTGATGGATACTTACACGCATCCATTCACTCCTTGGGTAGAGTGCTCTTTTTTGTGTAGAAGATGCTTCAGAAGAAGTTGAAGTCACAAGGAGTCTTTAGATTTGTTTGTTATCACGTGAAATTCCACATGGGACTACAAAATGTCAAGGAGAATCCTATATAAAGATTGATTGAGCTGTACGATCACAAGAATAAGGGATTGATTGAGCTCTCCTCCTCATGGGCCCCCCTATTGGATGGGCGTGCATTTGCTTGTGTGTCTTGATTTAATTCTCCATGGGTGTCCACATGGTGCGTGGAATAAACTTATCATGGGTGCCATGCCCAAAATGACCTCCTTGTATGGAGTTCCTTGCAACGTAAACTTGAGCAGACTTTTTCAAAGCAATAAAAGGTTAGATGATTAGCTCATGAACCATAGATCCTTCTTGGAGGTAGTTGTAAATGATCTCTATGAGAATGATCTTCTCTAAATACCAATTTTTTATCCACACAACAAGAAACAAGAATAATATAATAACCAAGATCTCTAGAGCATAACTAAACGCACAAGGGGGTGAGAGATGCACATATCCACCCAACTAACTCCACCCATATATGCACCTCTAAGCCAAGGGGGTGCATGTCCTTGGACAGTTCCACATGTCTCTCCAAGCGTCCCTCATGTGGACACCTACCAAAGGTCCATCACATGGTACCACATGGATACTTAATCAAATGATTCTTCTCCTCTCCCATACACCTCAAGATGGCACTTGGAGAAGCTAGATACTTTCCCAAGGGGTTTCCAATAAACCCAAACGGTTTTCTATGGGACATTGGATCCTTAAAGTCATGTTTTTTGATACTTGGACCTATAATTAAATAACAAAAACCTTAGCAAAACAAGGGATCATCTTTCTTTTTTCCTTAAGTAGTTGAAATTATAATTTACTCTCCCTATAGGTTCTAAATCTAAAAGAGCAAATATACACATTAGAGGAACCCTATTTATCCCCCACATTAGGGATTGGTGTCAAAATCATCAATGAAATACGAG
Source organism: Ceratopteris richardii (assembly GCA_020310875.1). Taxonomy (NCBI): domain Eukaryota; kingdom Viridiplantae; phylum Streptophyta; class Polypodiopsida; order Polypodiales; family Pteridaceae; genus Ceratopteris; species Ceratopteris richardii. The sequence goes on from CM035410.1 coordinate 52,695,346, forward strand.
ATGTTGGCTTTCGACCAACACTTAAAATCCCAATTAACTTTCAAATCAATATAGATGAGTACTAAATATGATTATGCTCATTGCATGGAGGATATGGTGAGGATAAAAATTTGTCAAGAGAGCACCAGGTTGTGCTCATTGAGACTAGAGGTTGTGCTCATTGAGACTAGAATAGATACAATATTATATATTATTATGATCATACGATAACCCACACAAAGCGAATATAATAAGAGTATGCAATCAACACAAAAAGTTCCATATCTTGAGACTAATAAGCATAAAATATAGATATGTAGAGTATATAGAGGATCCCACAACCAAGGATCATAATTTTAGATAAGACGACTAGATAAGATGTAAGATATCCCACAAATTGGGATTGTAGGTAGGAAACATGATATCAATATTAGAAGATCTCCCTTGATGGAGATGAGCAAAATACGAAGCAATAATAGATGGGATCTAGTACTACAAGATCACAAGATGAAAAGAAGTCCTCCAATTAAGAATGCGTTCACATGAGATATAAGACATGATAGAAGGTAAGACACATGCCATTATACAAGTTGGGATTAAGCACAAATGTGTGACAAAGAAAGGCAACAATCATCTCATACTCACATAGTTCTAAGTGTCCATGACATCACGTCCCCTCAAGTGATCAATTCCATGAGGAGAAATTATGTTTTTTATTTGGGCTTCATTGGGTGCTTTTTGAAGATTTTCTATAGAATTCTAGTACAATAATTGATATCATATCCTTTTAATGAACAAAATATTTCAATATTCTCTAAGAGATTCTTGAATTGAGGACATGCTCGACTTTGAACTCTTCATGAATTTCACAAATAATTGGGTCTCTTCCCCCTTAATGATGAAGTACAATGAGGTTCCAACACGGATAAATGGGAACCTAGGTGGATTTGCATGGTACTTGCTAGATCAAACTTATAAGTAATTGGGTTGATACCGACTAGAATAATAAATGGACTAAATCTCGGATGCTCGAGTTTTGCATACGGCCTTGAAGCTACAAGTTATCTCTGAGTAGCCACATTTCATCACCAACATGGTAATATGGGAGTTGAAAACAAAATTGGTTTGCATTATGATTATATTGCTCTTGAACCAAAATATCTTTCTTGAGTCGTTGATGAATATCCATCAAGCATTGGGCGTTTTCATTAGAAGGTGGGTTCTTCACATGGTTGGAAATTTGTCTGTTCCTCCTTGGGTGTTCACCATTGCTTGAAAAGAAGGGAGTTTTCTTGGTAGATGTATGGATGTTATTGTTATATGTAAACTCTATAAAGGACAAAGGCTCAAAACCAATCATCATAATGATAAAGGTAGTATTGTAGGACTTTATTCACTTATTTTGCATGGCCATCAATTTATGGATGATTTTTTGTAAATAGTTTAACTCGAATATCAAGGAGTCTGCAAGAATTCTCTAGAATTTAGATATGAACTATGGACCTCGATCACTAGCAACAATCATACAACAACCCATGTAGCCTAAAAGATATATCTAGGAAAATTCTAGCTGTGGGCACTACTATGATTGCCTTAGCGATAAGAATGAAGTGTGCCATTTTAGTGATCTATCTACTGCAACACGATTAATATCATACATATTTGATATTGGTAAATCTATGATAAAATTCATGGACAAGGCGGAGCATGATCATGATGGAATATGCAAGGATTGCAAAAGACCATGAGGTTTGTGATAGGGTATCTAAGATATGTTTCAAAAATCACATGTCCTTATATATTCTTTGATGTCCTTCCACATTTGGGACCACAAAAGATCTCTTGATATGAGCTCTAATGTTTTGCGCACTCTAATATGACCTTCTACAAGGTTGTTAAGTCATTGTTGGAGTACTTGGATTTTTGGTTTTCTTTAAGATATATACAATGAAAGTTTGCAGTATAGTAGCTCATTATTTTTTTGGAACTCGTATCTTCATGAATTTCCCCTTCATGAATATTTTATTTGAGATTAGATCTTGTGGTAACGACCCACAAACTAGTTGGATCAAAGCTAAATCTTCTTCATAATTTGAAGAGATAACTACTAACTTGAGATCTTCTGGCTCGAGTAGTAATGTTTGTTGTTGATCAAAATCTTCTTCTCTTTTCTTTGGTGTAAGGTAAGATCTTCTCATCAAGTCATTTGATTAGCATTGTTAGTGTCTTGAAGATACAGGATGACAAAGTTGAATCTAGGTAAGAAATTACTTCAATGAGATTGTTTTTGGTTGAGGATGTGAGTGTTCGTAAGGTATTCTAGATGTTGTGATTAGACAATAACTTTTTGGACAACTGGTGATGCCATGTATCAAAAATATCCACAATGACAAGAAGCTCGTTGTCATAGATTTCATAGTTGGTTTCTAAAGGGGAGAATTTACTTGAATGGAACGCAACTAAATGTAGGTGTCCATCACCCCCATGTTGAAATAACATTATCCCAATGAGGATGAAACTGCAAGTTCCTTCTGGCTCGATGTAATGCATCTTGCAATTTCTTGCAAAGTAAATGTGCTTAACTACGGAAAACTAAGAGATACATCTCTATAATCCCTTTTGGTTCCTTTTCAACCTTCATTAGATCTTCATAAGAAACCTTTGAAAATTTATTTTATTCTTGCACAACACATTCGGCTTGACCATCATCCTTGATACCTCAACCCCTGGGTCCACATGTCTCAAAGGGTTTAAGGAAATACAACTTTATTGATAATCCTTGATTTTCCCAATAGAGAGTCACAACCACTTCTTGCTTGTTTGGAATAGAGATTTGAGCTAGAAAATATGCCTCCTATGGAATAATTTGGGTACAATTTTTTTGCAAATAGAGAGGAGATGGAGAGAATGTAGATGCAAAAAGTTGTGGATACCGTCTCTTGACAAGATATGATACAAACTAAAGCACATGATCATGATAGAAGGTGGGATCAACCACACACATGCGATGAAACATGATGATGAGGCATAATTCTGAGTGTTCGTGAGAGAACCTTTTTTACCTTATGTTCGATAAGGTTCTTATCTTTTTTTTTTTCTTTTTAAAGGAAGCTTGACTTGAGGCCTACTTCCCCATATATGCTTGACTTAATCGAAAGTAAAAGTGAAGGAGGGGAGGGCTTAGTACCCTTGGGATTCCCGTTATCCCACAAAATAGGGGTTAGACGTTTGACTTGGTCCGGATTAAACAGTCCAAAGGCCCAGTAGGGTATCTTGGGAAGGGACAACCCTACGGTCCAATGAGAAGACTAATTTGATTTGCTTGAAAGCCAGATACAAGTCCAAAGGCCCAGTAGGGTATCTTGGGAAGGGACAACCCTACGGTCCAATGAGAAGACTAATTTGATTTGCGTGAAGGCCAACGTTGAACAACCGAAAGGCCAATATGAGGAGGAGTGTCCATAACTTGGGGGGTTTCAACGCATGCCTCCCCACCTCAGCGGCACCGCACTCAACCACTAAGATAGACGCAGTGGGAGCAAAGGTTCTTATCTTCACATGTTAGTATAGCTGAAGAGTAAATATGCTTTTGCTTGTTGGAGGACAGGGTGAAGTTATATGTATCTCTTCGGGTTACCTTTACTGCACGGACAGGTAGAGTTTCTATGGCATACCCTGTCAGAGACCGATTGATGAAGGATAGACATCACTTTCCTTTGTAAAGGATTGTCATGCAGCCTTCTTTTAAAAGCTTCCTTCCCTTACATTCCTTCAAGTACTAAGCATTACATTCCTTAAGTACTAAGGGAGGGCTCTTCGACATGGTGATGACAGTTTCACTCATGTGTGCTGCTGGGATTCGGGAATCGGGCTTGTAGTGTATTTTGACACGTGAACATAGTAAGAGAATGTTGTCTTGAGTAATCCGAGGCAAACGATCAATACAATCACATCATCTGAGTAGAATTTCGGCTTGTTTTTAAGCTCTTATTGCCAATAGACAGAACTAAATAGATTATCTCATAGAACATTCGAAGCTTTCCAGACACTACATGAGCCTCTGGAGATTCAGGGTCGTGGTATAGCTGATAGTATGGTCAGACACTACATGAGATAGTATGGTCAGACACTACATGAGGTTGGAGATCACGGTTGTGGTATAGTCACGGTTGCTGTATGGATCAGAGCACATGGACTGGATATCAACCATCTTTCCTCGCTTTGATATAGCGAGAATTTAGAATTACGTCCACTCTTTCCTGGTGAATTAAACAAGGTGACTAGACAGGAGATATGACAGATCTACAATAGACAGCAACGTATTAGCCAATTGGACCCTCCCACACATGAAATCCACTACCACGGGGAGCATTTCTTGTGGATATCAGAGATGAGGTTGATTGAGAGACTTGCTTCTTTGGATGTATTTCTACCACATGCTCAGAGAGTTGCCGTTGGTCAGCTCAGAGTCTCTTCACACCAGATAAGAGATCGAGAGAAGTAGAGTCGAACGACTCCCAAAAAGCAGAGGTTCATGGAGATCGAGTGTGAGTAGCATTTTATTTGCAGATGTCCAGGCTATTCAGAGATCCCAGAGAGATTTTGTGATATTTGTGGCATATCCCTCTCATTGTCATACGTATTGAACACATACAGTATATGTGGGTGGGTAGATATCTCCCGGAGATTCAGAGACACAGGAATATCATTCTACATATCCCAGTCGGAAAGTGGTGTATTGCGACAACTTATTCTCATACGTTCTTTTCGAGCCAGAGGGACACTACAACGAATCCCCCTAGAGAGCCAGGATTTACACTAGCAGAGGAGAGGGCCAGCAAACATGCACACGATCTCATGTTCCAGGTACCACACATCTCTTAACATCTAAATATTGGAGGCTTGGTAGATATCCCCTCGAGATCCAGGGACAGATGAATACCATGACTCTACATGATATTCATCCTGTGCACCTACATTTCTCAGGATGGAGCTAGGACTCTAACACTTCCTGTGCACCTACCATGAGTGTACTTTTACTGCATATGGTTCCACTCTCTCCATCCTGCCATTGTACACCTCGATCTACTGTATGACGTATTCCATGCACCGCTTTTTATTTCTTTCTGTTGACAAGTGGGTTTTTAAAATCTCATATGATTGTGAGTTTTGTCTCATGGGTTGATTTGGCTCCCCGTAGTTTTTAATCTCTCTCTCTCTCTCTCTCTCTCTCTCTCCAATGAGAACGAGAAAGGTTACCATTGGGATGTCTTATGATATTTTCTCATGCATATGCATGCAGAGCTCATATGCTGTGGTCCGTGGAAGGTCCAATCTACACAAAACTATGCACAAGCTTGGTGCGAGGACTCTCTTTTTTATTATGTACTTAATTTTTGTCGTCCTCTATCCACAATTGAAGCATTTGATAGCTGGAATGAAGTAGAATTGCATTCTGATTTAAGTATAGCATACTGTTCTCGATGTCGAAATTTCTTACTTGAGGCTTTCAATGGGTATGCCAATCTCATGGAGACAACTTTAAGCTGAGGAGAGGGTAAGCGGTTGGCTTACTCCTTTGATAATTTTCATTTGGTTAATGTGATTTTCTTTTGAGTTAAGCATCCCCTGTTGAATTCAGATGCCATAATCATCAGCATGAGCAGCGAGATGGGGATGTGATTATCCTCCTGGAGGAAGGGAAATTCATATTTTCAATGTGGTAGGATTTGGTCTTGTAGAAAATAAAGGAGAATTCTTCTTCATGTATCTTGAATAGAGACGAAACAATGGAGTTTTCAGTATCGTGACGATTGGCAAACTTGTTGAAGTCTTTGTTGAGGAATGCAACATCAATACGCTACGTTGATGCATGCCATACATTCATTTATGATGATAAAATATCATCTTCACAACCCAAATCCTCCAAGGTTCTTTATCGTTTTGTCCCATCTGCCATAATGATTTTGAAGCTGTTCAAGTATAGAATTGCGCGGTTTGCCCTGAATATCATGTCTGTATTTGCTGCTATTCAGGCAAAGAGATCAAACATCCTCAGAGGATTGTTGTTCATTCTATGTTAGCAGATTCAAATATTACTGATGCAGATGATAGGAAATTTATTTCACAGGTTTTGTGCATAACACATTCACCTTTCATTTTCATTTAGGAAGGCAGTCTGAACCTTCTTTTTTTTTTTGAGTCCGCACGGCGCAATAGCTGCACACGATGCTGATAATGCTCACTGTGATGATCCTTTTTGTCAGTTTTCAAAATGTAAGAATATGAAAGATCTTTTTGAGGCATGGAAATACATGTCCAAAGAGGGCCACTTGTAGTTGGGCCACTCGTAGTTGTTCTCTTCAGCAGAGAATATGGCTGCTCTTATCAGCGCATGCTTGATCCTATAAAGAGAGTTTTTGCAGGATGCCGTGGTGTAAATATGAACTTTCTGGCATCTTCATTAATATCTTATTATCAAGAATAGTCAAGTGATTACTAGTGCTCCCCTTGAAACCTGAAGCAGAGTGAATTCTGTTTCTGATTTGCAATATTTCTTTGGTAGGTGGTGAAACACTTTCAGATTAACACATGTTTATGTTCTAGCCAGCAACTTGAGACATCATCAAATCCAAACTTAGCACAGGGGCGACCTGCAGCGTTCAATCATATGATTAGGCTGTGAAAATCAGAGTGTGCAGGGAGTTAATGGCGTATGTTATCAGCCTGTATGCATGTAACTTGTCCATTTTCATGTGTGTTATATGCTGAGGCTCAGTTCTGGCACATGCCAGGTATTGCAGGATGAATGCAGCCCCTAAACATATAAAGCATTAGCAGCACTTATTTGATTCGGGTTATATTCAATATAATTTTTGTACATTATATCAACTAGCCTACAGTGTCTCTGTGCTTTATATGCGTATCCATACATTATCTGCTTGGTCCACAACCATTAAAATGAAATGGGTAGAATTGTCTGCTGTCAATACCATTTTATTGTAACAGTGCAGTTGGTACAAAGTTGCCCTCATAAATCTTATGCATTGTACCAACTGTCGGTTCTACCTTTCATTCATGAATGTCTTAAAATCCTATCTTACTTCCTCCAGCAAAATAATTGTTCTTCCCCCTCTTGTTATTATATAATATGGTTTGGACGAAAGGGTTGTACTATTTATTGATGTTCACTATGCAAATCGGTGGTGCATGACAGAAGACTTTGCTGTTTTGTTTTCAGTACAGTCTGTACGACAATATGAGTTCATGCTTAGGGTATATGTACGTGTGCATGAATGCATTTTTTTACATGTACATGCATGCTTCAAGAGAATGGGAGAAAAGTGTAGATCAATTTCTTGTTCTAGAGCTCTATGTGGTTTGTTCCTTAAAGTGCAGTATTCACTACTATGAGTCGTACTTTGAAAGCTCAAAAGAAAAAGAAGTCTTCACACAGCAAGTGCACAATGAGAATAGGGAAAAGAGAGGCTTCAGATCGTGGTAGGGAATACACAGTCAATGAAGACCATAAGTACAAAATACAAGTGATCAGCTTCACTCAACTCAGTCACTCTCAATCACTCAAATTGTACATGCATTAAGACTTCAACCTTCCTTCACTAGCTTGCTGAAGAGAAGAATAGCTCATCACTGCTTGCCCACTGATTCTATTCTACTTTACTCTAGCAAGCTGACTCCTATTATCAAGGATGGAGTACTAGTGAAGGGTAGGTGCTCTAATGTTGTACACAATTGGTACAAATACTTGAAGTGCTCTAGAGCTTCTCTCTCTATGGGCATTCCCTCCTCTTCTTTGTGCATTTGTGTGTTTTACTTCTTGCGGCGGTCTCCTTATACAGAAAAATTCTTGGACTCGTAGGGTGTGGGTGGTGGCAAAAGTGACAAAATTAGTTTCTTGCCATGTGGAGTCTGTTTCACTTGGAGGCTCCCCTGTAGGTCTGAAACTTGGTCCATTCTTGCCATGTGGAGTCTGTTTCACTTGGAGGCTCCCCTGTAGGTCTGAACCATGAAGTAGACCATTTTTATAAAATGGACCAACTTCATTAAATTGACTAGTTTTCATTAATAAACTTTTCCCATTTTCATGAAATAGACTAACTTTATTAAGTCGACCACTTTTCATAAGTGATCAACTCCATTAACTTGATTACTTTTCAAAAATGAGGCCATTTCATTAATTTGGTCACTTTTCAAAATGGGGTAACTTCATCAACTTGAACATTTTTAGAAAATGGGTCAATTTCATTAACTTGACTGCTTTGAAAAAATCAACCTTTTCTTTGTAACCTACTTTTCTCATATGAACGAATAGAATCGGGTGGAGAGAAATGTAGAGTCCCTGGACAACTACTTGTATTGCGTTCATCCATATCACTCCATCTGATTGCTTACTTTCCCTTATTGACAGAAATAACATTGACTTGATAGGTTGGAGCTGAACCATTTATGGGGGGTTGATTGGTAGAAGCCTTTTGCTTTGGACATTCCTTAGAATAATGATATGTTGTCTCTGGACAATACTTGCAAGGTGGAGATCCTTCAAGAAGGGAGGATTTCCCTTGGAAGTGATCATATTCTCCACATCTGCACCACATTATTGGACGGGCAGGGCTTCTAAATGGAGGTTTTATTTGATTAGAAGAGTTTATGTGAGAGGTGTACATACTTGAAATGCATTAGAAAAAAAATGAACTTTGCATTGGCCTTTTGGATTAAGTAGTGATTAGTGATGGAGTCTGGACCAATCAAAAGAGGGTGGTGGACATAGTCTATAGCTTATAAATTATTAGGTTGAAGGGGGGAGAGGGGACAGGATCCCTCTATGTTCAGGTTTCGCTTCGAGAGAGAAAAGGAATCTCGTATTCAGCTTGGGTCCAAAAGTTCAAAAATTTCAAAAAGTTTTAAAACTCATCATAAAACCATTCAATGGCCCTCCAACCATTTTTTAAAATCAAAAGTGCTATTTTTGACTCCTAAACCAAAATCCTCATGACCTTACCTGAAAAAAGTGACTTTTTCAAAAATAACTCAAAATACAACTTTTTCCCTCCTATACCTCACACTTTCATACCGAGGTCTCAAAAAGTTATCTCTTTCCACTAGTTTCTCTCCTTAGCACACCATTGAAGCTCCTATGTTTGCATTTCTTTCTTTGTGCATCGTTCGCTTTGAATTCCAAATGTCACTTCCATAGCTTGATGTCCAATGGAGACACTAAAGCTTATATGCATCCAAAAGATGAGGTTATCGCATTAAAATGTCACAATATCGAGGTTGTTACATTGGTTAGGACATGAGTTATGCAAAGGTGCATGAGTGTACATGCAACCCTTTGGTGTTGGTCCTCATCGCATAAGAGTTCATGGAAACTTGAATCTTCATTTTAAAGGAAAGTTATTGGGCTTCAAAGATACAAAAAATAGTGAGACTGTTGTCCTTGTACAACATGTTTTTACAATGTCAAGCATAAATTGGAGAACTCAAACAAAATGAGATTCTATCAATTGTAAGTATTGCTCTATAGTTTTGATTGATTCCTGTTCCAGTTTCTCTATATACTCTATTAAGATGTGTTTTTTTTTGTTGCAGATATATTTCCTTCTACTTTGGTGGAGGAGAAACCACTTCATAGTCTTATTGGTATTTTCCAAGCATTGCATGGAGATGTTGGGTCACTATTTTTTCCACAAGTCCCTCCTGTGTAGCTTTTACTTGAAAGGGTTTTCTTTTACACACATTCATATGTTGTACCCTCTTCATCAAATGATTATGAAAGGTTAGAGATGATTAATGTAGATTCTCTTTTCAAGCCCGAGTGGCCACAACTTGATATATGGTCCTTGACATCTTTGAAGCATGAGATGGTGATGGATATTCATAACTCTTTGAAATTCACGAGTTTCTAGATATGTAGGATTATATTGATGTGTTCTTGTTCATTGTTATGTACATCTATTTTAGATATTAGTTCTAGAGACACCTACAATGTTCATGTATAAAAATATCAGATGTGAGCAAGTGAAGGGTCTACTAAGTGAAAATTGGGGACTTGTAGAAGGATGCACCAAAGGGAATAAATACCTTTGTAAAATTGGTGGAACATACAAAAGATTTCGATATTTGAAACACCATACTTCATTGTACATTAGATTCTATTATAGTCGTTGGATGTGTAAACTTGGTGAATGGATATCATTATAAAGTTCTGAGGGTTCTTCAATTTCATTTGAAATTAAGATAAATTTGCCCAACAACGAAATGAAAGTCATTGCAGTGAATCATCATTGGACCCTTGCCAACATGAGAGAACATCTGGTAATAATGGGATTTGAGGATTTGCATCAATCCAAGTTTAGAATACAAAAGCATAAGGTAAAAAATTTATGGTATTTTTTCTTTAATTTATACTAATTAAATAAGATATTTAAAGATCTTTATTTTTCTACAGATCGATAAGAAGTTGGAGGATAAAATTAAAGTCCTTCTTTACTGGAGTGTAGATTGAGCTCAACTTTCATTGTAATAGCTAATGAACTAACTGAGTGATTGAGTGAACACATCACCCATTTTTCATTATCATAATCCTTCCTCTGCCATAAGATTATGCACATTCAAGAAATGAAAGTTGTAAAACTTTTTGATCTCAATGTGATGTACAAATTATCCAATCATCGATTTTTGCCATGGGAGTATTACAATTTTAGAATTTCAAGATTTCTATTTTTCTACTATGAGAATGTGGTATTTCTTCTCATTTCAAATGATCATGTATGTAATCATTTTTATAAGTCAATTCTTTTTTAAGAGTTTTGTGCATGATTTTTATATTTAGAGTTGTTATTTTTACCTTTAAATGGGTCCCACTCACTTGAAAAAATTGAAACTACTATAAAAGCAAGTCATATACTCTCATTTCCTACATGTAACCAAGAAGAGCTAGAAGCACTCCTTGAGCAAGTACACCAGCCGTCTTGCGATGCGGACGTGGGCCCTCGGATGACTTATTTCCCCTTGGTCGCACTCCTTGAGCAAGTACACCAGCCGTCTTGCGATCCGGACGTGGGCCCTGGGATGACTTATTTCCCCTAGGTTGTCTTGTTGCTATGTGGGCCTTGGGATGGCCGTTACTTGGTCCTCTCAACCTTCGTGCTATGACGTGGGCCTTGAGTCGCACCCTTCATCGAGCCATCGTGCTATTTAATGGGCCTCGTTTCACCTCTATGGCTGTCTTGCTTTGGGGGGATTGGCTAATGCAGATGCGGGCCTAGAGTGTGTTTTTGTTCTAGACCAGAACCTTGGGCTTGTCCCCTCACCATCTATATGGGGATTGAGCTCTTCTTCACAACAATGAAGCCAGATGACTCTAGGGAACTGTGCAACCAAATCGAAGCCGGATGATTCTTCGGAAGGAACCATGCAACCTCGTGATCGTCTTGCAATTCGTTGGGGAGCTCGAGCTTCTTCTTTCATCAAGATGGAGGGACTCAATCCGTGGGTTTAAGCTTCTCTTCCCTTCTTTAGCACAAGCCAAGATCTATTTCGGAAGGGAGATCTCACTGGTAAACAAGTGAAACCTTTCAAGTGGAAGTTGTGGGGAATTTCAATTTGTGCGCTTCGATACATATCCGCTCTATTCAAGGGGAACTTTTCTTTACAAGTGGAAGTTGTGAGGAACTTCATTGTGAGCATCAACATATATATGCACTATTCAGAGGGCACCTCTCGGCTTATGGACGAAGTATGTCTGTGGTAAGTCGAATACATTGGGCAAAAGACTCAGTTATGGGAAACAAGGCCTCTTGCGAGTCCAAGTACAAAAACAAAGATATGCTCCATGCAAGGGGCAAAGGGCAAAGCGAAAGACTTGTTGAGTCAAGTGACAGTTTGCTTTCGGGTCTGTGACAAGGTGTGAGCTTGTCACCTACTTGTTTTAATCGGCTCATATCTTGGCAAGGTGTTTCAGCTAGAGCCCCTTTTTTTGGTGCAAACCAAGTATCAGCTTCATGCAAGAAGCTAAGAGTGAAACGGCTTGTCTTAGCAGGGATGCTAGTTGTTTCAAGTCTTACAAGGTACTGAAGTGTCTCTTCTCGATAGAAGCCTACACTAGCCAATGTGCTACACAAAGGATGAGCTCTAGATAAGCGGCACTATGTGAGCTATGAGGACGTTAGCTCTCGAATGGTAGGGGAAGATGCTTTACTCTCTTCAAACAACAAAGACTCATATCCAAGCATGCATGCCTACTTGAGTCACTCTCTTGACAAAGCTCTTTCAAGTGGGACGGTTCCAAGGGATCTGTGAAGGACTTGATTAGGCACCAAGGACTTTGAAAATCCTTGACAACATTTGTGGAATCAACCTTCGAAGCGGACTATCTTTTGATTCCTTTGGGCCACTAGGGTGGCACTTCATAAGCTTTGGACAAGAGGAAATAGACTTCGCCTATTTGCTTTGTGCAAGGTTGGATTCAAGATCTTGTTTTGAAGCTCACTTTAGTTTGCCTTTTTGGGTACATGCAAGGTGGTGCTTCATAAACTTTGGACAAGAGGAAATAGACTTCGCCTATTTGCTTCGTGCAAGGTTGGATTCAAGATCTTGTTTGCCTCTTTATTTTGCCTTCATAAGCTTTGGACAAGAGGAAACAAACTTCGTCTATTTGCTTTGTGCAAGGTTGGATTCAAGATCTTGTTTTGAAGTTCACTTTAGTTTGCCTTTTTGGGTACATGCAAGGCGGTGCTTCAAAGTTCAAGTGAACTGAGACTGAAGAGAAAGACTTTGGCTAAGCCAAAGGCAAGAGTCAAAGGATGTGAAGACTAGCGTCAACAAAGAACGATCTGATTTCCGAAGCAGAGAGTATGAGGCTAGATGCACCCTAGACCTCGCACACCTTGGCAGGAACACCTAGACTAGTGTCAACAAAGAACGATCTGATTTCCGAAGCAGAGAGTATGAGGCTAGATGCACTCTAGACTTCGGCAGGAACACCTAACAGGGTCACTCCCTTTCCCTTTGGTTATCCACGCACTTAGTATTCTCCACTAAACACGAACACTAAAGCTTGAGCCGTAAGCTAGTATGCATTGGAAGTTCGACGTTGGCTCATCATAGGCTCTCGAGTCAAGTAGATGCCCGGTAACGTGAATGCTTCCCCAACCTCTGTGTGAGTGCTTAGTTATCAGATATGGCCTCCTCTCCACGAGGATTGGACATATGAACCGAACAGTGGGAGACACTGGTTTTAAGCCGCTCACCATGAGGGCTACGTTTGGATGGCTTTTGGATGGCACCTTGAGACACTCTCAAGACAGGTCATGCATCGGTCAGAGATGACTTCTAAATGCTTCTGCATATCTCAAAAAACCTCCACTCATCGTATACACTTCTGCTTACCTTCTCATGAGGCCGACTCGGAGAACCTTCTGGTCTCTTCATAACACCCCCAACCTTGAACTATCCTGAGAACTTCCCTCCCTTACTTCTTCGTGTATTAAAATCTCATCAACAATGGTTGATGATCATGATGGGTACCTCTGAGAAGAGTGCTAAGCTATTGCTCAAATAGATGCTAGAAGGCCACATGAGTGGCTCTTCACATAGATAGTAATCCATGGTCGAGGAGATAAGAAGACTCACAATGGCTTGCATACCACAAAGAGCGTGGCCTTCTTGTAGGGGAGATCCCCATGGGTGGATGCACAAAAGGATACACAATGTAGGCTTTCTACTGAAAGGGTGCCCCAGAGACTTTGGCAGAATAGATTCCATAAATAGATCGATTGAGCTTTGGTCCTTTGGATTCGAGAAGTTGATCACTTTGAGCTTTGGTCTTGGTCTACATGGTCAAATGCCCATAAAATAAGGCTATTACCCATAAAATTTAACCGCTCATCGTTTTTAGTCATACATAAACTATGGTAGAATTAATTTGCTACCAACTCCAACCTTTGGTTAACTTGAGTCTAGACTTTGTTCGACTTTCGAAGGAATTGGTCAAGTGGCTTGATCAGTCATTTGGTCAACGAATGCATGGCCCCCTTGGTCGATCGTTGCCCCTAAGATTTGGTCGATAATGCAATGGGCTGGAGAGAGGGATGAATTTCCATGGTGAAGCTTGGTAGGAGGGAGGGAGGGAGGGAAGGAGAGAGGGAGAGGGAGAGAGAGAGAGAGAGAGAGAGAGAGAGAGAGAGAGAGAGAGAGAGAGAGAGAGAGAGAGAGAGAGAGAGAGAGAGAGAGAGAGAGAGAGAGAGAGAGAGAGAGAGAGAGAGAGAGAGAGAGAGAGAGAGAGAGAGAGAGAGAGAGAGAGAGAGAGAGAGGGAGAGGGAGAGGGGGAGGGGGACGGGGAGGGGGAGGGGGAGGGGGAGGGGGAGGGGGAGGGGGAGGGGGAGGGGGTGGAGAGAGAGAGAGAGAGAGAGAGGGGGGGGGAGAGAGAGAGAGAGAGAGAGAGAGAGAGAGAGAGAGAGAGAGAGAGAGAGAGAGAGAGAGAGAGAGAGAGAGAGAGAGAGAGAGAGAGAGAGAGAGAGAGAGAGAGACCATATGCTCAAATATGGCATTATTGGATAAGAGGAAGAGATTAGTGATGGTGCAGAGGAAAAGTCACATTGCATTGATCACTTTATTAGCTCAGGTTTGGGAAAAATTCCCCCCTTATTCCAAGTATGTTAGCTATTCAAATAGCCATCTTCTTTTGAAAACCACTCCAAACGATGCCTATATACAATCCTTTGGCCACCATGCAACACTCATTCCTGTTACCATTGAATACCTTAGGATATCCTGGAGCTAGGAACCTTGGCTATAACTAGCCCTTGTCCCCCACACACATAGAATGGTGTTTGTAGACCAATGTCTAACACTCTTTCCCCCTTCTAAAGATCATTCTCCTCAATGATCAATGAGGGAAAGTACTTGCGAGCCAGAGCATCTGATTACTTGGTGCGCAAACCTTTCCGTTTGACTATTCCATTCTCCATTGAGAAATTAGAATGCTGACTTGGCTTGTTTGCTTTATTAGGGGAAGAAACGACTAAAACTGCCTCGTCTCCTATAATAGAGTCATCACTGCCGGCTCTAATAATCTATAATAACTGTCGTGATAATGCATTAGTTACAACATTCTCTTTGCCTCTTCTATACGGGAGAGGCATGTGAAACTCCTACATGAGCTCATCCCAACGAGCCTGTCTTCCTCGAAAATTTGGCTGATTACAAAAGTACTTGAGTGTATAGTGATTTGTGTATACCTTAAAGTTTGCACCATAAAAGTAGTGTCTCCAGACTTTAAGAACATGTACCATTGCATACAACTCTTGTTCATGCACTAGCCAATTGCGTTGTGCACCACTCAACTTTTTGCTTTTAAAAGCTATTGGCTTGTCATCTTGGCTCAAGACTATCCCTATGGCTATGCCGCTAGCATCTGTCTCCAAATCAAATGGTTTCTGTGGATCTACCACTTTTGACGAATAAGAGGAAATGAATTTTTATGATCGTAATTGCTCATCATCTTGAGGAGTAGGCCATGCTAGAATAACTGAGACCTTCTTAGGGTCCATCTCAACTCCATCGACCGATACCATATGCCTTAAATACTCTTATCTCTAGAAACAACTGAGTTTATCTGGATTTACAATCAATTAATTTTCTTTTAATTTATGTAATAAATGACTTTCATGCTCATGTACATACCTACAATACATCAACATGTCATCTACAAAATCCACAACAAACTTTCCAATGAACGGATATAATGTATCATTCATTAACATCGTGGAAGTAACAGATGCATTAGTCACACCAAATAGCATAACTAAATATTCATAATGCCCAAAATGGGTTGTGAAAGCTATTTTATATACATCTTGCTCCTTTGCTCTAATGTGGTGGTAAAACTTTTCAAATCTATTTTACTATAAACAACTTCTCTACCTAGAGAATCAAGGAGATCATCTATCCTTGGCATGGGATACCTATGCTTGATGATAATCTTATTGAGTGTTCTATAGTCGACGCACATCCTATAAGATCCATCTTTCTTCTTTACTAGAAGAACTTGTGTTGTAAAGGGGGAATAGTTGTATCGGATAAGCCCTTTCTCCATATACTCCACGACGACCTTGCAGACTTCATTCTCCTCTTGCAAGTTCATTCGAATTGGCGGTCGAGCGGTTGGACTCGTTCCTGGTACCAATTCAATTCTATGCTCAATGTTCTTGCAAGGAGGTAAAACCAAAGGTAATTCTTTTAAAAACAACTCTTGGAATTCTTCTCTTACTTTATTTGAAAGTACTTAAGCCTTCCAAGTAGAGTTTCCTTGTCTCCAAGAATCCATCACTGCGCAAGATAAATACGCAAAAAAAAAAAGGAATCCATCACTACGCAAGAATTTATGTGACCATCATGAAGTTTCCTTCCTTCTAGAGTTTAATGCTCACCTAGAGCATCTAACTCCATTCCTGGAAGTTCACTTTTTGGTACTTCTTCTTTTTTGGAACTACGTATGTGCTCTAAGATGTCATGAAGCGTATTCTCTAACCTGGAGATCTTAGCACTCATGGTTTCTATGGTATCTACAGAGTGGTCAACCATGTGTGTGTCACCCTAAGCGGTGAAGATGGTCTTGAGTCCATAACTATGAAAGAGTAAAATTCTTCTTATGTTTTTTATTATTGTTAAAAAAAAAGGTTTGTGTTTATGTACACTTTAAGTAAGGAGTGGCAGCGGAAAGTAACTAATCACAAGCCTTTGCATAAAGAAATAACAAAACAACAACACTTTTAATATGCTTCTCTAGTTTTATGCTCTGCATGCAAAATTTTTAAAAGTTTCGATTACATTTCGACAAGAAATTGAAAATCAGAAAAATTTTGACCAAGTGCTCTACACGCACTTTCAACCAAATGTGTTCGCGAGCACACAATATACAACAATATGACCAAAGGACACTACACGCCCTTGAATAAAAAACCTTGTGCTTGCGGCACATATAAAATGATAAAAACGTTGAATGTTCTTATTTCTTCCTTGCAGTACCTGCAAAAGAACATGCTACCATCCTACTTGCATACAAAACACAGAGCTAAACAAGCATATGGACAAACATATATGCACATGTAATGTGCTATGCTTGTCCTAGATGCAAAATAGTGCATAAAAGGGAGTAGAGATACATAAAATCACCAGAAAACTCATCTTAAGTTTAGAAATTTTCATGCATAGGTATGATGCATGTGCTGTAAATGATTGCTATGTAGTCCTCTTGCGCCTGCAAGCTGATCTGGATTCTCCTCGTGTCTAAGAAGTGCTTCTGCAAAAGTCGTTGATAGTGGACAACTAACTTCAAAGATTCACACATGTGAGTAGATGAAAGCAAATGGTGCTAGTCAAAGGATGGCTGTTTGAGTGAGCTATGGTAATTCTAGTGAAGCTAGGTACTCTTGATGTGCCCTTCTAGAGGGGGTTTGGAGATAAAATGCTAGAAAAGCTTCAAATTCTTTCTCTGTGAAGCCTCCACCCAACAAGTATATGCACGAGAAGCCCTCAATATCCCATATGTATCTACAGTAGAGTGAAAAACACAGATATATAGACTTCTTTTTGCCTGTCTCTTCCAACATCAAGAGAAGACCATGTGGTCTATCTCTCTTCTGCTCCCGGCTCCTTAGGGGGCCCTTTGCTCCTCCGAGGGGCCCTACTCCTCCCTTCCTTTTGTTACAAAGCTCTCATTTGCACACAAAATGGCGACGGCTACTTAGAAACGAATTCGAAGATAACGATGAGTCACTTCGAAGGCCACCACAAAAAGTCCTCATGAAAATTTCTTCTTTGAAAAATGATCTGACAGCCTTGATAGCAAGTATTAGAAACTCTCTAAATTCTCCTTCAAGGTTATAAAGTTAGAACTCATGAATGATGTGTGTTCCACTCTCCTCCCATCCATTATATCCCCATGTATTCAAACTAGCAATGCTCTGGAATCATCTAGTGCCGACATGTGGCCACCCTGCAACATTCATTGCCATGACCATTGAATACCTTAGGATATCCCCTGAGCTAGGGACCTTACCTATAACTAGCCTTTGTCCCACACACATGGAATGGTCTCTTTAGACCAATGTCTAACAATTTAGGTACCTTTTATCCTTCGCAAATGATCAAGGTCACTAACGAGGACTAGGACGTCGCTTCCATGGTGGACCACTCTCCCTACACTAAGGTTGTCCACCTTGAGAAACTGCCAAGTGTCATGACCAGATCACAAAAACAAAAGGAGCCAGACAAGAACAAGGCACACCGCAAGCCCCGATGAATAATAGAAGTGGAGGAGAGAAGAAGTTCCAACCCGGGTAGATCAAAGTTAGCCCAAGCCATAAAAAAAGGCCAAGAACCTGAACCAAGCCAAGAAATCAAGACATTTTCTCAAGAAACAACATTGGAAAGGGAGGATGACCTTTTGACACAGCCCATCGACAAGGCCCTTTTAAGGACGGAGATGTACAACAATTTCAGAACACAAAGAACTTGTCAATTTTTGCAATGGAAATTTTGTTGGAAGTGGGGTGGGCCTCAATAACAATATTAATCACAGGTTTACAAGATCTTTCAACACATGAACCTTAGCATACACACCTTAATACTCAAAAAGAGATGAGTGATATATATATATATATATATATATATAGGGGAGGGGGGGAGGGTGCAAGGGGGGGGACAGGGGAGAGGGGGGGGGGGAGAGAGAGAGAGAGAGAGAGAGAGAGAGAGAGAGAGAGAGAGAGAGAGAGAGAGAGAGAGAGAGAGAGAGAGAGAGAGAGAGAGAGAGAGAGAGAGAGAGAGAGAGAGAGAGAGAGAGAGAGAGAGAGAGAGAGAGAGAGAGAGAGAGAGAGAGAGAGATGTTTACGAACTTTGAATCTAGGCAGAAATAGGGAACTAGATACAAGAATTTGTGTGTAAAGTGCCTAAGAGGTATGAAGAGTGTGTGTATGCGAAGATGTAGAGAGTATGAACAGTTTAGAACTGTTTTCCAACAAACCCTGATTCTGAAATTAGGGTTTCAGCAACCCTAAATCAGAAACTAGTGACCTAACAAGTAAGGAACTGATATAGACTTGTTACTCGCAGTAAATCAGCAAGGATGCAGATGGTTGGCTGATTCAAATTCCTCCATAGCTGCAACAAAGGTAGAGAAGATCTCCTCCAAGTGTGTAGAAGAACACTTCCTCCTAACTTGATCACTAATGATGAGGTTGTGTGTTGTTTGATGCTCAAACAATGAGCCATGGCCTTGTATATATAACATTATGCTGCAAAAGCTAAAAACCTAAAAACAACCTCACGATGAGACTTGCGCAAAAGCTAAAAAACAAACCTCAAAAAGCTACGATCGCTAATTTTAGCGTAGGATATTTCTCATCGCAGTTTTTGCTTTTCAGAGCTAATTGGGCTGCGATCTCCATATCTGGCCTTCAGATAACTAAATGAATATGCTTTCCTTGATCTATACTCTAAGAGGGACCAAATGATGTGAAAAACCATTTTATGATAGAAATTAGGGTTAGAGTTTTCTGGCCTTCAGATAACTAAATGAATATGCTTTCCTTGATCTATACTCTAAGAGGGACCAAATGATGTGAAAAACCATTTTATGATAGAAATTAGGGTTAGAGTTTTCTCCTGATAAGGACCTCTGATGGTAGAATGTTATCAAATATATCAAATATCAAATAAAATATCTGAATGTTATCAAGTATCAAATAAAATATATCAAATATCAATTATCAAATATCTGAATGTTATATATCAAATAAAAGCTCTCTTTAAGCTCTATTTGATAAGCTAATAAAAAATTTTGATCTTTTGTATCCAAAAATTCGCTAAGTTCCCAAAAGTAGGATTGTTGGAATTTTAGGGTTTTGGACTATTTTGACATTGAAGTCCCCTTCGATGTCATAATGGTACAAGGTTCAATAACTTGCAAAACTTCGGATCTCTACGAATATCTCTTAATTGATTTCCACTCAATGTTGAGCGGATTGTGCATGAACCTGGATACTTGAGAAACTGCAAACTGAATGTCAGGGCGTGTATTACATAAATAGATCAAGAAAGTTAGAAACCAATGGATGGACTATACAAAGTAGTATCAAAAGGTTCTGAATCTGCTTCTGCCTGAAATGACACATTAACATCCATAGGTGTTTGCATAGGCTTGGAATCTGTCATCTCAAACCTTTCCAATAATTTCTCAATGTATTTTTTGTTGTCTTATGTAGATACACTCATTCTTGTATTTGAACTCAATCTCAAGATAATCATGCAAATTGTCCAAATCATTTACATGAAATGTATGCTTAAGTTTAGCTTTAAAATACTGAAGATTTGATCTTTGGGATCTGTCATGATCATATCATCAACATATATGATAACAATAATCAAAACATCTTTCTCAGCTTTAACATAAAGAGTAAGAGCTACATCTGAGTTTTCAAAACCAATAGATAAGAGATGGATATGTATCTTCTCATACAAAAAAGCTCTTGGTGCCTGCTTTAGCCATACAAAACTTCGATAAGCTTGCATACTAAATGCTCTTTACTTGTCTCTTCAAAACCTTCTAGCTGTTGAATGTAGATATCTTCATGAAGATCACCATTAAGAAATGGAGTTTTGATATCTATCTGACATACATTCCATCCAAGGAATGCAATAAGAGAGTACAATTCTGACTACTTTCATTCTAGAAGTAGGTGCAAAAGTCTCATCATAGTCAATACCTTTCTTTTGTGCATAATCTTTGACTACTAATCTTGCTTTATACTTGTCAATAGTACCATCTGCTTATCTTTTGATTTTGAAGATCCACTTAATACCAATTGCCTTTTTACCTTTTGGTAACTCACAAAGCTTCCATGTTTGATTCTTATGAATAGAATCAATCTCTTCTTGCATAGCTTTCTTCCATACAGGATTTTGTAGTGCATCTTGAATACTACCTGGACCATTCTCTATTGAAGTTAGTGCTAAAATATTATGAATCTCAAAATGTTTTGCGTAATTTACCTGATCTGCTTGTTCTCTCCTTATTTGACTTTGGTTCGTCTTGTGAAGTTCTTTATACCGCTATCCTTCTAAATTTGATATAACCACCTCGTCTATTCTTAAAAAGTGGTGGAATCTCTTCTAGTTTTTCAGTATCTCTTTCTCTTGGAACTCTGGAACCTTCTTCAACTTCATAAGTCGGAACATCAAGTGGTATTGATGATGGACTAGGTATTGATGTAGGTAATGTAACTCTCTCTTCACCTTTATCAAGTGCATCTCTTAGGGTTTGAGAAGGTTCATCACCCCCCTTATATAGGTGAATGTAAGAATCTGAATTTCTTCTAAAAAATGCATAATCATCTTCTTTTATGAAATCTGGAATCTCTACCTTCTTATTAAAAAAAGCTTGATTTTCTGAAATATATGCATTGTGTGAGAATAGGATATCACTTGTATCTGGAACATAGAACTTGTATCCTTTGCTTTCAATTGCATAACCAATAAAGATGGCTTTAATGGCTTTTACATCGAGCTTACCATGATCCTTCTTCTCAACGTGAACATAAGCTTGAGAACCAAAAACTTTGAAATAACTCATATTGGGTTTCTTCCCATAATTAGCTTCATAAGGTGTGATAACCTTTAAAGCTTTTGTAGAAGACTGGTTCAGAATGTGATTAGCTCTATGTACTGCATCAAACCAAAACTTGGGAGGAAACTCTTTGGATGACATCATACTAAGCATCATCTCAACAATTATTCTATTCTTTCTCTCTGCAACGCCATTTTGTTGTGGAGTGTAAGCAATAGTGAGCTGATGAGAAATACCTTTGTCTTCAAGAAAAGACTTAAAGTCTTTTGACATGTATTCTCCTCCTCTATCACTTCTCAAAATCTAAATTCTTGACTGACTTTCATTTTCAACCATAGCTGAAAACCTCTTGAAAGTAGAAAAGACTTCTGACTTTACTTTAGGACCATAAATCCAAGAATATCTTGAGAAATTATCAATGAAAGTAATGAAAATACGTGAAACCTTGAATAGAATCTGTTCTCATAGGGCCATTCAGATTTGAATGTATGATTTGCAACTTCCTTGTGGATGTGATGTATCCATGCTTCTTGAAAGGAAGTTTGTGAAGCTTTCCTTCAAGATATCCTTCACATGATTCTGCATCATCCTATAAAGTAAAAGTAGGTAAACTCTCCACCATACCATGATCTTTGATGTGCTTGAGAGCTGTGGAACTGATATGACCAAATCTAATATGCCATAACTTCATGTTCTACTTAGGTGTAGAAAACCTAGTAGCATTAGCATGGCTAATTTTGGATAACACAAAAACTTCACTTTTATTTTCACCTTGAAGTAGACAATGCTCCTCATTTGGTGAGAGGATCTGACATGAATCTTTCTTAAAGACAACTTAAAAACCATCTGATAAGAAAGTAGATATAAACAACAAATTCTTCTTCGTTTTTGGTATATAAAGAACATTAAAAATTATGAAATCCCCACATGCTCTTGACTTAAGGACGACTTCTCCAATACCTACAACATCCAAATCATGACCATATACAATGGTCACTCTTCTACCTGAAGAGTTAGTAAAAGAAGAAAATACCTTTCTACAACCTGTTATATGCTTAGTAGATCCAAAATAAAAAATCCAAGGATTATTTAAGAGTGCATTTAGTGCTACTTGATCAAAAGCTATTTCTTCAATAGTAACACATGCATAAGATTCTTTCTTTGAAGATTTAGGTTTTTATTCATCTTCAACACTATTACTTGATGCTTTCTTTTTCTCATTAAAAATCCTTGCTTTGCAATCTTCTATGAAATGACCTGCCGATCTTACAATAACGGCAAATTCCTGTTGGAAATTAGGTAGGCCCATAACTAAATTCCACAGGGTCCATAGGTTTCCAGGATCTACAACACAGATTTCAGAATCTTCCAATATTGATAAACATGAGCATACATCACTTAATCATACAATGATGAGACAAAGATAGAGAGAGATTAGAAAACATGTGTAAAGTGTTACATAAGCCACTGCTTACTCACACCATCATATATACAAATGTCAATTTACAATGTGGGAGTCAAAATCTCAACCCCTCTATGTGAACAGAAATAGATGGAAGAGTGTATGTACAGAATTTACATGAATATTCAGATGTAGAGACAGAAATCTGAATATGTGTGAGATGTATGACCCGATAGGTTGTAGAAGAGTGAATATGAGTGACAGAAAGAGGAAAGATCAATTTAATACTGATATTTAGCAAACCCTTATCTAAATTTAGGCTATGGAAGACCCTAAATCAGATATGTGTGTGAAAGATCACATACTTACAGAATTAGCATAGAATGCTAACATGTTCTGACAGAAATCTTCATACTCATGTGGAAACACCTTCTCTAACACCTCATGTGATGCATGTAGCATGCATGTATTGATTCTCCTTTATGTATGCCGAATAGGACACCTCTAGATATGGATGTCACCGCCTCCATAAGCTCCAAGTAGTACCTGTGTGCATAAAGCATGACTTGACTCTGAATCTGCTATCTCATGTCTTCTCAAACTTGTAAGCATACACTAGGATCCACATATTTGCATTTTCCTTACCAAAGGTTTCTCAACGTTCTTCTGTTCTGTCATGTAGATACACTAACCAAAATCGAAAACTGAATCCATCCTGGGACTTATGACTAACAACTCACAACTTAATATATTATGAACACTCGTTGGTTCATCTCTGACTCTACTCAACTCAACTCAACTCATGAGAGTCTCACCAAAATTTCATATCTTTGATATCATCTTGTCTTCATCCTTGTTCTATCTGTAAGTTTTTCATACCTCGTTCCTTCATAGTCTGGTATAATCATATCTGTGCTCACCTCATAAGTAACATACCTCTCTAAAATATCAAGTTTCTCTGTAATAGAACTCTGGAACTTTCTCCCAAACAGCAACACCTAACAGGAACTTTCTCCAGACATTTTCCTTCTTCCTTCTTCTTCAAAAGTTGGAACATAAAGAGAAACTGACAAAGGAAATATAGGAATACCTGTAGGTATGAATTTGCATTCTTTCACATATGGCTGAAAATAAGTCTTCATGTTTCATGACCCCCTTGGATGGTTAAACACTAGTATCTAAATTCCTTAAAGTATATCAGACTTTATGAAATCTGGAACGTCTCCCTTCTTTTAATAAATTTGATTTTCAATGATTTTAGCATTGCTTCCTAATCATTAATACCTGTGTCTGAAACAAAATATTCTGAACCCTTTTTATTAGCATTGTAGTTGCCAATAGTTTTCACTGCCACTTCTCAGCTTTCCATAATAAGGTTAGCTGATATTACATGATAACAAAAACCTTTGTTGAAAGCATTTTAGGATTCATAATTTTTGTGCAACATAACATGTATCTCCTTCTATTTCTCTGCAAACTAATCTGATAGAATCTGAGTTTTTGACTTACTTCTTCCAATATTAAGAACTTTATAAACAAAGGATAGACATTTGACTCGAAAATACTCAAGATCTTCAATATTATTCAAGATCATACAAGATCTATGAACTTTTCAACAAAATACCTGTGTAGAATATGCTCTCATCAAACCTTCATGACTTGAATGTTTGATTTGCTACTTGAATGACTCTAAGTGTCCATGCTTCTTACATAAAGTTGTAGAACTTTTCTTCAACTAAATCCTTCCCAAGAATCTGCAACTCCTACTTGAAACATAAGTGGACAAACTCTCACCTTGAGAACTCCAAAAGTTGCAAACTGATACTTCATATATTCATATTCTTCCCATGTGAAATATGAAAGTATCTGCTTGACTTTCTTTTGGCTAAGTCCACTTCTCAATCAAGTGATAGGATATAATGGAACACCTTTTTGAATACAAGCATGTATCCAAAAGTCAAGATAAACATAGAAAGTAGATTCTCCATCTGATTGGTATATAAAAAATATCTGAATTTTTTTGAATTTTTTGAAAATACTGAATTTTCTAAATTTTCTGAAAATACTGAATTTTTTGAAAATATTGAATTTTCTGAAAATACTGAATTTTCTGAAAATATTGAATTTTTTGAAAATACTGAATTTTCTGAAAATACTGAATTTTTTGAATTTTCTGAAAAAAACTTTGAATTTTCTGAATATACTGCATATACTGAATATGAGCTAACTTTTTCAAACTCAAAAAACTCACTCCAAGTCTCCAACATCTGCTACAAATACTCTTTCACCTGAAGAGTTAGGTAAAGAAGAAATATACTTCTCTGCAACTTGTCATATACCAAGTAGCTCTGAATTGACACTCCTGCTCAAAATCTTAACTTATACATAACTCATACACATATGAGTCGAAACATATAAGCTGTCTTAGATATCTGCTGCTTTTCTTTCTCTCAATGTAATTCTTTGTCAAAACCTACTAAAACATGACCAAGTATAATGCAAAACAAGAAACTGCTTTTTTTAAACTATCTTCTTCACCCAAGATGTTCTTCTAGACTTGTCTTTGGATGTAGTGGATAAGAGTAGGAAAAGTATATGGAAAATATAAGAGAAAATGGAAGTCTTACTTTCCCTTTGGAATTGTTGGATCTTCTTCTTCTGCATCTTTCTTCCACCTGATGATGTTAACATCTTCAAACTTCTCTTCCATACCTTTTGTTCTCTTCATCTTGAAGTAGCAAGCACTCTTAACTTCTTCAAATGAATTTTTCTCTTCCTATAGTGCTAAGAGTAAGAGACAAAACAAACATGATATATAAATGGAAGTGAACATAGAAGATAAAACATGCTTCTACCATCTCAGCATATGAGGAATCAAAACTCTGCTTCATATGTGACTGATGTGTCTGAATTCACCAACCTTTTTCCTTGACTTGGCTGAATGCTGAATTACCACTCTAGGTACAAAATCTAATAAAAAACTTTCAAGCTTGTGTTGGCTGAAAACAAAACTGATCTCATCTCCAAATTTGTCTTCTTAGATGAGTTTTCTTGCCATGAAAGAGATCTTCTATCAAAACTGTCAAGAACAACCTCTAGATACCTGTTTTGATGTAGCTAATGCTTTTAACTTTCAAACTAATGAAAGTGTTTAAAAGCACTTCTTGAATCCTTCAAAGCTCTTCATAACTGCTCTTCTAAGATATGATCTGCAAATGACAATCTGATAGTAGAAACTAATACCTGTGATTTGATGTTGATCTGGTTCCTTCATCTTCTCCAAACCATTGTATTTCCTTGAATTTGAAGTAGCCTTCTCTTCATCAAGTTTTGGTCTTCATGCAATACTTTTGTAAAGTATGTTTACTCTTCCAAAAGTATTTGGCTTCTAATAGATCATAAACTTCATACTCCACACTGATAAATAAACATGTGACTGAATTGTCTAATTCTCAAATCTCTACTCATCTAGATTAAGTGTGTATGTCATATGTCAAATGTTAGAAGATGCTCTGAAACCATATGTTTGTAGTCTGGGGGCCTGGGAGCTCTGATACCAAATGTTGGAAATCAGGTAGGCCCATAACTAGATTCCACAGGTTCCATAGGTTTCTAGGATCTACAACACAGATTTCAGAACATTTTAATATTGACAAACATGAGCATACATCACTTAATCATGCAATGATGAGACAAAGATAGAGAGAGATTAGACAACATGTGTAAAGTGTTACGTAAGCCACTGCTTACTCACACCATCATATATATAAATGTCAATTTACAATGTGCGAGTCAAAATCTCAACCACTCTATGTGAACAGAAATAGATGGAAGAGTGTATGTACAAAATTTACAAGAATATTCAGATGTAGAGACAGAAATCTGAATATGTATGAGATGTATAACTTGATAGGTTGTAGAAGAGTGAATATGAGTGACAGAAAGAGGAAAGATCGGTTTAATATTGATATTCAGAAAACCCTGAATTTAAGTTATGGAAGACCCTAAATCAGATGTGTGTGTGAAAGATCATATACTTACAGGATTAGCATAGAATGCTAACATGGTGCTGACAGAAATCCTCATACTCATGTGGAAACACCTTCTCTAACACCTCATCTAATGCATGTAGCATGCATGTATTGATTCTCCTTTATGCATGCCGAATAGGACACCTCTAGATATGGATGTCACGGTCTCCATAAGCTCCAAGTAGTACTTGTGTGTATAAAGAAAATATGTACCTAAATAATTAACATAAGATGCAATCTTATGTTAAGCTCCATTCTAGGTCTTTGAAGTACTCCATAATCTTCATGTAGAAGCCAATCTTCAGATACATCATATAGATGGATGATCCACACCACCAAGCTACTGATAGGTAAGTTTTCTCCATAAGCAAGAGTGTGAGCACACTCTTCTCCAAGAATTAACTCCATGGCTACTCCTCATGAGCTTTAATAGCTGCACCATAGCTGCCCATATATGTACCATGGCTGTCCCATGAGTACATCAGCAAGACACCTCGTAACTCATCCAAGTGTGGCATTGAATATTCCACAAAGTGACCAAGAGCCTCATTATATAGGCTACAAGTCCTCATGCGATAAAACTGTCAATAAAGCTGATTTTTACGTAAAAAATCTTGGATCGTAGGTTTTTAAAACCTCATCGTTTTTTTAGCCATACTTTGCTTTAATTTAAACTAATTGCTGAAGAGTACTTTTGACTTGCTTTTTCAGACTTTTGACCACTTGATGAATGAACTGATGACATTTTTATGACCTGTAAGCGGAGAGCTATCAAATGAGGTAAAAACCCCAATTCAACAGAAAATTAAGGTTAGGGTTTTCTCCCAAATCTGATATCTGATGACTGCATGTCATATACCATTAAAAAGCTCTCTTCAAGATCTTCAAGATAGGCTCATAAAAATTTTACCCAAAGTTTGTGCCGAAAATGACTAAGTACCAAAATTAGGGTTTCTGCCCTAATAGGATTTTGGACTGATGTGACATTGATTTCCAACAATCCCCCCTTCAATGTCATATTGGTAGACGAGACTGAACTAGATATGCAACTTCATTCATCTGCAAACTGACATAAGCTTCAAACTTGTCCTTTAGAATTGACCTTCAAACCTTATCTTCAAAAAGTCTTCTTAAAAACTGAATTTGAACTTCTTCAAACTTCAAAAATCTGAATTTGCTAAATATGAACCATAATACCTGAGAAAATATGGAAACTAGATATCCAATAGTGTTAGCATACATCAAGCAATCACTGCTTGACAACATATGTAGCATGACTTGACTCTGAATCTGCTATCTTATGTCTTCTCAAACCTGTAAGCATACACTAGGATCCACATATTTGAATTTACCTTACGAAAGGTTTCTCAACGTTCTTCTGCTGTGTTATGTAGATACACTAACCAAAATAAAAAACTGAATCCATCCTGGGACTTATGATTGAAAATTCCTAACTTAGTGATTTATGAACACTGGCTGGTTCATCTCTGACTCTACTCAACTCAACTCATGAGAGTCTAATCAAAATTTCATATCTTTGATATCATCTTGTCTTCATCCTTGTTCTATCTGTAAGTCTTTCATACCTCTTTCCTTCAGAGTTTGGTATAATCATATATGTGCGCACCTCATAAGTAACATACCTCTCTAAAATATCAAGTTTCTCTGTAATAGAACTCTGGAACTTTCTCCCGAACAGGAACACCTGACAGGAACTTTCTCCATACATTCTCCTTCTTCCTTCTTCAAAAGCTGGAACATAAAGAGAAACTGACAAAGGAAATAAAGGAATACCTGTAGGTATGAATTTGCATTCTTTCACATATGGCTAAAAATAAGTCTTCATGTTTCATCACTCCCTGGATGATTTAACACTAGTATCCAAATTCCTTTAAAGTATATCAGACTTTATGAAATCTGGAACGTCTTCCTTCTTTCAATAAATCTGATCTTCAGTGATTTTAGCATTGCTTCCTAATCATCAATGACTGTGTCTGAAACAAAATATTCTAAACCCTTTTTATTAGCGCTGCAGTTGCCAATAGCTTTCAGTGCCACTCCTCATCTTTCCATAATAAGGTTAGCTGATCTATTACATGATAACAAAAACCTTTGTTGAAAGCATTTTAGGATTCGTAATCTTTGTGCAATATAACATGTATCTCCTTCTATTTCTCTAGAACACTAATTTGATAGAATCACTAATTTTGATAGTTCTTCCAATGTTAAGAACTTTACAAACAAAGGATAGACATTTGACTAAAAAATACTCAAGATCTTCAATATTATTCAAGATCATACAAGATCTATGAACTTTTCAACAAAATACCTGTGTAGAATCTGCTCTCATCAAACCTTCATGACTTGAATGTTTGATTTGCTACCTGAATGACTCTACGTGTCCATGCTTCTTACATAAAATTGTGGAACTTTTCTTCAACTAAATCCTCCCCAAGAATCTGCAACTCCTACTTGAAACATAAGTGGACAAACTCTCACCTTGAGAACTTCAAAAGTTGCAAGTTGATACTTCATATCTTCATATTCTTCTCGGGTGAAATGTGAAAGTATCTGCTTGACTTTCTTTTGGCTAAGTCCACTTCTCAATCAAGTGATAGGATCTAATGGAACACCTTTTTGAATACAAGCATGTATCCAAAAGTCAAGATAAACATAGAAAGTAGATTCTCCATCTGACTGGTACATAAAAAATATCTGAATTTTTTGAAAATACTGAATTTTTTGAAAATATTGAATTTTCTGAAAATACTGAATTTTCTGAAAATACTGAATTTTTTGAAAATATTGAATTTTCTGAAAATACTGAATTTTTTGAATTTTCTGAAAAAAACTTTGAATTTTCTGAGTATACTGCATATACTGAATATGAGGTAACTTTTCCAAACTCAAATAACTCACTCCAAGTCTCCAACATCTTCAACAAATACTCTTTTACCTCAAGAGTTAGGTAAAGAAGAAGTATACTTCTCTGCAACTTGTCATATACCAAGTAGCTTTGAATTGACACTCTAAGAATTCTTTGAGGGAACATATAAGCTCTCAATGTAATTCTTTGTCAAAACCTACTAAAACATGACCAAATATAATGCAAAACTAGAAACTGCTTCTTCTTTAAACTATCTTCTTCACACAAGATGTTCTTCTAGACTTGTCTTTGGATGTAGTGGATAAGAGTAGGAAAAGTATATGGAAAATATAAGAGAAAAAGGAAGTCTTACTTTCCCTTTGGAATTGTTGGACCTTCTTCTGCATCTTTCTTCCACCTGATGATGTTAACATCTTCAAACTTCTCTTCCATACCTTTTGTTCTCTTCATCTTGAAGTAGCAAGCACTCTTAACTTCTTCAAATAAATTTTTCTCTTCCTCTAGTGCTAAGAGTAAGAGACGAAACAAACATGATATATAAATGGAAGTGAACATAGAAGATAAAACATGCTTCCACCATCTAAGCATATGAGGAATCAAAACTCTGCTTCGTATGTGACTGATGTGTCTGAATTCACCAACCTTTTTCCTTGAGTTGGTTGAATGTTAATTACCTCTCTAGGTACAAAATCTGATAAAAAACTTTCAACATTGTGTTGGCTGAAAACAAAACTGATCTCATCTCCAAATTTTTCTTCTTAGATGAGCTTTCTTGCCATGAAAGAGATCTTCTATCAAAACTGTCAAGAAGAACCTCTAGATACCTGTTTTGATGTAGCTAATGCTTTTAACTTTCAAACTAATGAAATTGTTTAAAAGTAGTTCTCGAACCCTTCAAATCTCTTCATAATTGCTCTTCTAAGATATGACCTACAAATGACAATCTGATAGTAGAAACTTCATAACTGCTCTTCTAAGATATGACCTACAAATGACAATATGATAGTAGAAACTAATACCTGTGATTTGATGTTGATCTGGTTCCTTCATCTTCTCCAAACCATTGTTTTTCCTTGAATTTGAAGTAGCCTTCTCTTCATCAAGTCTTGGTCTTCATGCAATACTTCTGTAAAGTATCTTTACTCTTTCAAAAGTATTTGGTTGCTAACAGATCATAAACTTCATACTTCACACTAATGAATAAACATGTGACTGAATTGTCTAATTCTCAAATCTCTACTCATCTAGATTAAGTGTGTATTTCATATGTCAAATGTTAGAAGAGCTTTGAAACCATACGTTGGTAGTCTGGGAGCCTCGGAGCTCTGATACCAAATGTTGGAAATTAGGTAGGCCCATAACTAAATTCCACAGGTTCCATAGGTTTCCAGGATCTACAACATAGATTTCAAAATCTTCCAATATTGATAAACATGAGCATACATCACTTAATCATACAATGATGAGACAAAGATAGAGAGAGATTAGACAACATGTGTAAAGTGTTACGTAAGCCACTGCTTACTCACACCATCATATATACAAATATCAATTTACAATGTGGGAGTCAAAATCTCAACCACTCTATGTGAACAGAAACAGATGGAAGAGTGTATGTACAGAATTTACAAGAATATTCAGATGTAAAGACAGAAATCTGAATATGTATGAGATGTATGATCTGATAGGTTGTAGAAGAGTGAATATGAGTGACAGAAAGAGGAAAGATCAGTTTAATACTGATATTCAGCAAACCCTAATCTGAATTTAGGTTATGGAAGACCCTAAATCAGATGTGTGTGTGAAAGATCACATACTTACAGAATTAGCATAGAATGCTAACATGTTCTGACAGAAATCTTCATACTCATGTGGAAACACCTTCTCTAACACCTCATCTGATGTATGTAGCATGCATGTATTGATTCTCCTTTATGTATGCCGAATAGGCCACCTCTAGATATGGATGTCACTGCCTCTATAAGCTCCAAGTAGTACCTGTGGGCATAAAGAGAATATGTATCTGAATAATTAACATAAGATGCAATCTTATGTTAAGCTCCATTCTATGTCTTTGAAGTACTCCATAATCTTCATGTAGAAGACAATCTTCAAATACATCATGTAGATGGATGATCCACACCACCAAGCTTCGAATACATCATGTAGATGGATGATCCACATCATCAAGATGCTGATAGGTAAGTCTTCTCCATAAGCAAGAGTGTGAGCACACTCTTCTCCAAGAATAACTCGATGGATTCTCCTCATGAGCTTTAATAGCTGCACCATAGCTGCCCATATATGGACCATGGCTGTCCCATGAGTACATCAGCAAGACCACCTCATCACTTAGCCAAGTGTGGCATTGGATATTCCACAAAGTGACCAAGAGTCTCACTTATATAGGCTACAAGTCCTCATGCGATAAAACTGTCAATAAAGCTGATTTTTACGTAAAAAATCTTGGATCGTAGGTTTTTAAAACCTCATCGTTTTTTTAGCCATACTTTGCTCTAATTTAAACTAATTGTTGAAGAGTACTTTTGACTTGCTTTTTCAGACTTTTGACCACTTGATGAATGAATTGATGATATTTTTATGACCTGTAAGCTCAAAGCTATCAAATGAGGTAAAAACCCTAAATCAGCAGAAAATTAGGTTAGGGCTTTCTCCCAAATCTGATCTGTGATGACTGCATGTCATATACCATTAGAAAGCTCTCTTCAAGATCTTCAAGATAGGCTCATAAAAATTTTACCCAAATTTTGTGCCAAAAATGACTAAGTACCAAAATTAGGGTTTCTGCCCTAATAGGATTTTGGACTGATGTGACATTGATTTCCAACAATTCCTTTCTTTGAAGTAAATGTAGTAGCGGATTTTTCTTTGGGTGTAGAGGAAGCGTTAGGGGTAGGACTAAAAGTTTTAGGAGTAGAAGACTTTCTTTCCTTCTTAGTTTGCCGACCCTTTTTCTCCTTCTTTGTGGTTTCTTTCTTCTTCTTCCTCTTTGATGATGATAACATGGCTTCATCATTCTCTTTCACACTCTTTTGTTGATCTTCATCTTGAATTAAGAGGAACTGCAACTCTTTAAATGAAAGTTATCTATCTCTTGTAGAGAGAGATAAAGAAGTAACAAAAGCAGGATATCTAGATGGAAGTGAGTTTATCATCTCTTCATCTGAAATATCGACTCCAACATTGAGTAACTGATCTCGTAAATCTTTGAGCTTCAAAATATGTGACTGAATTGACTCATGAATTTTCATCCTTGTGTTGACTATCTATCTCCTTAGGTTAGCTTTCCTAGTAAGGTTTCTGCTCTAATAGAGATTTTCCAACTCCAACCAAGCCTGACGAGAGGTTCTGCATGACTTGATTTGGCATATAATATGCCTCTCGACTCCCATAGTAATATATGAAAGTGCTTGTGCATCCCTTGAATGCCATCTGGATTGCTCTTCTGTAGGAAATAATCTGGTAGTAGTACGGATTCTTGATGATGAAAGAGTTTTTTCTTCACTAACCTCTTGTTGAGCAGAAATAGGAACGAAAGGTCTTCTAGAAGATGAAGCAACATCTTCTTCGACTTGTCTTGGCCTTGGATAAGCGCCATTGGCAATATTCCGTAAGTCCTTAGATACTAATAAATTCATCATCATAAAACTCCATATTTGATAGCTAGATATTCCTTCAAGCTTGTCTTCATTCTCAAGTCTATAGTCACTCGGGTGTATGCCAACTATGCTTTGATACCAAATGTTGGAAGTGGGGTTGGTCTCAATAACAATATTAATAACAGGTTTACAAGATCTTCCAACACATGAACCTTAGCATACACACCTTAATAGTCAAAAAGAGATGAGTGAGAGATAGAGAGAGAGAGAGTAGATAGTATTTTCAAGTGTAACGGTAAGCAAGTAGCCTACCTACACTATTTTTTATATATGAATGTCAATAACAATGTGTGTAGATGATTACAAACTTTGAATCTAGACAAAAATAGGGAACTAGATACAAGAATTTGTGTTTTAAGTACCTAAGAGGTACGAAGAGTGTGTGTATGTGAAGATGTAGAGAATATGAACAGTTTAAAACTGTTTTATAGCAAATCCTAATTTTGAAATTAGGATTTCAACAACCTTAAATCAGAAACTAGTGACCTAACAAGTAAGGAACTGATATGGACTTGTTACTCACAGTAAATCAGCAAGAATGCAGATGGTTGGCTGATACAAACTCCTCCACAGATGCACCAAAGGTAGAGCACACCTCCTCCAAGTGTGTAGAAGAACACTTCCTCCTAACTTGATCACTGAGGATGAGGTTGTGTGTTGATTGATGCTCAAACAATGAGCCAAGGCATTGTATATATAACATTATGCTGCTGCCACGACGAGACTTGCACAAAAGCTAAAAAACAACCTCAAAAAGCTACGATCGCTAATTTTAGTGTAGGATATTTCTCATTGCAATTTTTGCTTTTGAGAGCTAATTAGGCTGCGATCTCCATATCTGACCTTCAGATAACTAAATGAATATGCTTTCCTTTATCTATACTATGAGAGGGACCAAATGATGTGAAAGACCATGTTATGACAGAAATTAGGGTTAGGGTTTTCTCCTGGTCTAGACTTCTGATGACTGAATGTTATATATCAAATGAGAGCTCTCTTCAAGCTCTATCTAGTAAGCTAATAAAAATTTTTGACCTTTTGTACCCAAAAATTAGCGAAGTCCCCAAAGATAGGGTTGCTGGAATTTTAGGGTTTTGGACTATTCTGACATTGTTTCCAACAAATTCTACAATGCACCTACCAGCAGGTATCACTCTATGACCTTTTGAGTTTGAGCCCAGGCTTTGCCAGTAATGTGCTCACTTTGATCAACAAAATGGGTCCCCCTTTCACTATTCATGGCGGGAAAACTTCCTTTACCTCCTAACACCTACCCATGTCCTCTATCTATATGATTGACCTTGTCAGTTCTGCCCCTGAGATAGACTACAAAGCCCTAGGATGATTGTGTAGGCGAGTGTCATTGTAGATGGCAGATCTGAATTAGCCTGACTCATACCATGACCTTGCTAAACCTCAAATCGTGCAAACCAGCCCACTTCACTGTCACTTTAGCATACCAAAACAAGGTTAGTCACCTGGGGATAGTAGAAGGTGTGCAAGTAGAGGTACAAGGATTTGTCATCATGCTAGATTTTGTGGCCGTTACATTGCCAAGGGTCAAGGGCATTTTTCCTTTGCTTTAGTAAGACCATGGCTCAAGCACAACATGGCTGTCCATGACTGGGGTAGTGCCACGATGTGGATAGCTGCACCAGAACACCACTATGAGGCAACTCCTATTAGAGGGTGGAGTGGATGAGGCTGTAGGAGCCTCCCATGTTATTACCAGTCAACCAGACAAGAAGAGGCCGAGTCCATGATAGACTCAGAGGTCGGAAGCTTTTTGCAATGGATAACAGAAGTGCAGACCTGCCCGTGTTTTGCACCAAATGTACACAAAATTGAGCACGATGAAGAAATAAAAGAGGACATGTAGTAGAACCTATCAAAGATGGAAGGAGAGGAAAGAACCACGAATTCTGAAGGGAAGCAGAATCAAGAGGAAAAAGACACTGATCAGAGAAATTCTACCCTTCCCTTGGAAGATATTCCTCTTGTGGTGGTTAGAGGAAGAGGAGATCACAAGGTAACAGAGTTTCCATACAAAATTGTGCGCATATTACCCAAGGACAAACGAACAAGCAAAGAGCACCATTAAGATCCCTATCTCATTGAAAATCACATACTCTCATCTTAAGACTCTTCAAAGAAGAAGAAAACTGGCCCATGATTTGCACTTCTGGAAGCAAAGGTGCAAAAAGGGTTCAAATTCCTACTCTATCGTTCTCATCTCTTCAAGAGGAAAGGCCCAACCTCTTCATCATGCCGAGAATCGATGTCAAGCTCTCAACATGACAACTTTCACATCCACAATCCTATGGTTTCCATTTCAGGGAATCTGTACAAACTCACAGAAGATTAGCAGCATTGGTCCTCAACATTGTGCTGCAGCAGTTGAGGAAATCAGTCAAGATGGGGAACTTATATCCCTTGGAATAAACTCAACTTCAAATTTTCCATGGTCCAAGTTCAGCAGTAAGCTGATACAAAACCTTGCAGAGGCTACATGGTTTTTAGGGAAGTGGATTACCGTGCCAGCCCTTGTTATCTTGTCATTTCAAGATAATGTGTTGTTTACAGTTGCATCAAAGAATGAGCTGTGGATACCTGTTGGTTTGCTTGTGGATATCATATTATCTGGCATAATCAAGGAATATTTCTCATCAATTGGATATGACTTGCAACACAGCTAATTGCCATTGCACTTGCTGGAATTGGGGATTTTCTTTGGGGTTTTGCAATTCTGCGCACTCGAGATCAATTTTATTTGGTTTCGAGCTTTTCTGATCCATTTTATAACAGGTGGATTATGGCAAAGCTTCAGATTTTGTTTAGACTGAAAATGGAGAAAGAAGCAATCCACACATGGGGAACTAAATACTCTATCTGCATATCTGCATAAAACAAGCTTATGAGGCTCAAATAAAATGTCTGTAACTGGATCCTTGGACAGATATTTGTAATCTCAAGGTTGTGATGGCCATGCCTTACTTCTTTGACTACTACTTGAAACGTGGAGGGTACTGTGCAGAAATATATTTTTCTAAAGGCATGACAGCCAGTGCATGATTACATGAATGCTGCAGAACAGCCATGGTTGGAGTTTATCTATACTTCTTCTGGCCAAGTTCCTTCCATCATCAACATAAGAGCATCTACTAGTCAGAATTTCTCCAAAAATGTCACTAAAGTAAAGATCGAATGACTAGGAACGATTTCTAGCCCTAAAAATACAACTTCAGTAAATGTTGTCAGTAGTCAATGTAGTTCCTGTAAGGGAACGTATTTTGTTCCAGGTTTGATGAAAGGATGGTCTGAGTCTCAAGTGGTGCATGTGCACCTGAACACAGGTAAGCTAACGTGCACCACATACGACGTAACCAACCTTGTTCGATTTGGTGACCAACCCTACTGCAAGCTTTTTCATATGTCTGACCAACCCTTGCCATAAATAGGGAACAAAAAGCATACCCCTCTCATAGCATAAGCACACAAGTCCGAAGCTCACTATCAGTTAAAATTGTAAGGGTGACTAATTGCTTGAGGAGTGCCACTTCAGATGACCACCTATTTTCTATGTTCTCCTTTTGAGTCACCTCTATTGATACACTCTTCCACTTGTACTCTTGCTCCACTGGCAGCCACCTCCCACCTCTTGCCTCTCCTCCCAACTTCCTTGAGGTGACCTCCAAAGTGACCACCACTCTTCTACTTAGGGCGACCTTCACTCTTCTATTAACCTCTCAATCTTGGGGAATAACCACTACTCCTATCTCAAGCAACCACCCTCAGGTAGCAAATCCAAAATAGGGCAATCAACTTTATAGGGCGACTTCAATTTTTCATATAAAAAACTGACCACTATTTCGCTCCTTATGTTAAGCAACAACCAATGTTCACCCAGAACCACGTGCTCACCAGTTAGAAAACGACATGTCATTTTTCTCTCCAGACTCCAAGATAGAGAAGACATTCGTGGCATGCAAACTGTAAGGTATTAAAAAAAACAAAAATCAACCACTTAGACTAAAGTAAGAATAGTAAAGGAAGCAAAGACATTAAAGTTAAAGAACGGTGAAGTCATGACAAGAGTTTTATCCGATGCATCTTGGTGGACCACCAACTTTTAAGGGACGACTGCTTCACACTTGGACCACCAACCTTGAACCACCACACAGTTTGGACCACCGCCCAAGTGGAAGGAGTTGTGACTATCTACGCACCCTCTCTAAGCAGTGGCAAGTACCCAGGACCACCACTGGCGCTTCCAGCATAACTGCCACGCCCAGGCCACCACCCATCTCCTGACCAAGGCAGCTAAGACTGGATTGGGAGCAGCCCAAATATCTAGCCCTCCTGTCCAAACCAAAGCGGGATCGATACATGTACACATACATTAAGGAGCACTTATACTCTTGTCAAGCACATGTTGTACACGCTGCTCACCTTGGCAGCAGACTAATTACAGTCCAGCAAGGAAGTCCCTACCCGTTAGTGTTCATGAAGAGGGTGTCCTTGATCTTCTGGATGGCCTGGAAGAGTAATTGGCTGTCCAACTTAGCTTGAAGTTGTGTACTCCCTACTCATCCTAGAAGGAAAGGCATTTCTGTCTTTGTATGATTGCATGTTTCTTGCTTCTTTCCAAGTATGTATAAGTGAGTTATGTGTGCATGTGGAATCTAGTCGAAGAAACATGTGTACTGCACTCACTACACATCAATGATCTATATCCATACTCTATACATGAGACATTACACCTACATGCACCTTGTGCTAAACTATTAAGCTCCAAGTCTATCTCATAATAGAGTCCATAGTGCTGCTAACTCTTCACTATCCAAACTTTGGACCTGAGACCCTACACCTACACATCACCTACACATCAAAGTTATCGGGGGACAATGGTGTCCCCTAGGAAGGGACGGAGCTTAGGGTGTCTCTTGGAGGAATCTAGGGTGGCACTTAAAAAATGCTGACTTTTTTAGAGAGATCATATGAAAGATATGCACAATGATTGTGCTGAAACAAGATATAATATCAAAATTAGAGAAAACAAGGAGTTTTCAATGTGAAGACTTGTATGATGCATGTTGAGCATTCATCATTTAGAGTCGAGACATTATAATGTATATTACTCATAAGTTATTAGACATTGATAATTCTGTTTGACGAATGTCAAAGACTTAAGAGTCAAAAGTTACATGTATTTCATCATCATGTCAAAAAAGATAGTAGATGTGAAGAGAGGGCTAAGAGGATGGAGGGGCCTTCTCAAGTCTCAACATGCAAAGCTGAACGTAAAAGGCTGAAGCTGAAATATCTGTTTGAAGTGCCACAAAGTCCTCTTTTTTCTGTTGCAAATAGGCTTGGAATAACCTTCTAGAAACCAAAAAATGCACACTAAATTTTTAATCTTCAAAACTTGAACTTCTCCCACAAAAAAATTAGCC
This sequence comes from Ceratopteris richardii, assembly GCA_020310875.1. Taxonomy (NCBI): domain Eukaryota; kingdom Viridiplantae; phylum Streptophyta; class Polypodiopsida; order Polypodiales; family Pteridaceae; genus Ceratopteris; species Ceratopteris richardii. The sequence goes on from CM035410.1 coordinate 52,734,424, forward strand.
ATTCTCAAGCTCGTCCCACACAACCATTTCCATATAGGTTTGTAGCATGGAAACATTGTCGAGCCAAGATGATCACTTGCTATGCTACTGCGAAAGGGGATGCCAACCATCCAGATTGGTTGTCCCCATAGATATAGTTTGAAGGATAGTGTTCTTACCCCCCTAGGACTCGAGGACTTTTTCCCCCTATCACCTTGCTGAACATACCATTTGCTTAGCCTCATTTGCTTAGCCTCAATGGGCCTAGCATGATGCACATCCTCAAACACTTCTCTTGGAGATCCCTACCATATGCACATACCTATTCCTATCCACAACGGGCATAACATCATGTGCATCTCGATGGGCACCTCCATTGGAGATTAAATGGTCAAAGCACAGTTGCACTCGTACGTCGTACGGCAAATATCGTATGACACGTCCTGTCCCGCCCGATCCCGTACGATTCGTACGGTCAGAAATCTGCCGATTGGGCCCGAAAAAAATTGGGGTATTTTGTTAAGTTGAACTCACTTTGCATTCATGTAATGAGCATTCTCTTTCGATTTCGCCGCATTTTCAGCTCCAGCAGCCACCTCTCCAAGCTCTATTAGTTGGCCATACTCTAAGTTGTGGACACTCACAAGACAAGAGAGCTTTGCACTCTTGTTTTCCTTGGCCCACTAACATCCATAAGCAATTTCATCGCCCCCCATTTGTTGCTCCACCTCATCAATGGCTCCTCCTCTTCATGAAGCTTTCTCTAAGCATTGTGTTGCCTATGAGAGAGTGAAAGACAAATCAAATGTATGTCGTTGGCATTGCAAATATTGTGGGAGGATTCAAGCATCAAGTGTCACATGTCTTCTTATCCACCTTTGCAAATTGGGATTAGAGTGTGCTCCATGCACCAAAATCCTCGATAATATCTATCAAGAATGTCACTGCAACTACCTTCCATTAAAGAGGAGAAAGGGATCTTTTGCTGAAAATGAAGTGGTTTCACTAGATTGTGTCGACTCCGAAAGAGGTAATTGTCCATCTATTTCTATTGGTTCAGCTTCGGTGGCACCCATAATGAGTTCATGTGAGCATGATGAAGTGGATGTGTCCAAGAAAGCTAAGGGAATGGGCACTAGTACAAGCTCATGACAACCTACTGTTGCAGAAGCATCGGGTGGTGTATCCGTCACTATAACTTTTCTTAGAGAAAGGCAAAGGCTTGCTGAAATTGAAATTGCACGAACCGTCATTGAATGCAATCTTTCATTTAATGTGCTTCGGTTGGATCGATGGAAATGCATGGTGAAAGCAACAGCTAATGTAGGCCGGTGTGAGGATTGGTATGGAGTCTCATAGAATGATATGAGGACAAAGAAATTAGATGAGGAGAAACAGAGGATTGATAAATCCTTAGAACTCGTGCGTGCCGGTTGGGTTAAATATGGATGCTCTATTCTCTCCGATGGATGGAGTGATCGTAAAAAAAGAGAGATTATTAATACTCTTGTATCTTGTCCTCTTGGTACTTATTTCTTACGAGCAGTGGATGCGAGAGTAAAAGGAAAGAAGATGACCGGTAGCTTCATTTATTCACATATTCGTCGTGCCATATTTGAGGTAATTTGATTATTTTATTTTATTCATAAAAGCTCAAAAAAATGATTTATATTTTTTATGTGTGTGTGTGTAATATGTGACTTGAGTCTTTATTAACTTGTTAACATGATTTTTTTTTTTCTTTCCCATAGGTTGGCCCTCATATTGTCATTCAAGTGGTGACCGATAATGCTTCAAATTGTGCATCTATGGGAAGAAAGTTAGAGGAGGAGTTTCCATCCATAGTATGGAGCCCATGTGCTTCTCATTGCCTTGATCTTCTTATGGAAGACATTGGCAAGTTGGAATGGATCAAGAGCATTATTTCAGAAGATACATCCATAGTTGACTTTATCAACTCCAAGGTGAGGGTTCTTGCTATATTTCGGTCATATTTGGATAAGGAGTTGAGAAAGCCATCAAAAACACGGTTTGTGGCTATATGGATACTTTTGGATTGTCTTTATGAGGTTCAAAATAAGCTTCAAAAGACGATAGTCTCAGAGGAGTTTAAAGAATGGATGGACGGAGAGCCCATTGCACAACAACGAGGCAAAGTCTATCCAAAGGTTATGCTTGAGGGAGTCATTTTGGAAAAATGTTTATGGTATTATTACTGCAATTTTACCTTTGTATAAGGTATTGTGTATGATGGACATGGAGGGTGCCACAATAGGTGTTCTCTATCATTTTATGAAAGAAGCATTTGAGGAAATAAAGAAGAGCACAACTCTTGATGACCATGTGACCTTTCATGGTAATTTTATATTCTAAGTATTTATGAGTTGACTCTTGCGTTAGCCTTTAAATTCCCGAATCCCATTTGAAAATTCATACTAAATTATAATCAATCTTTATGTTTTGATGGCTCTTCATGTAGTGATATTCTTGATAGCATACCCAAAAGAGATGATATACTCTATTTGGAGGAGAAGAGATGGAAGTGGATGAAGAGGCCTATTCATGGTGTTGCTGCCCTCTTGCACTCGGCCTTTAAGGAGGCTTCATTATTCATGGACACCACACTTTTGGAAGATAGAGATACCTATCTTCCAAAAATTCTATCTTGTGAGCAGCATGCTACTTTTTTTGCAAGAATTCATAAATTATAATGATCAAAGAGGGATTGCATTAGCCTCACCTATTGTTTGGAAGAGGGATTCACTAGTGAAGCCTCTTTTTTGGTGGGAGAGTTTTGGTTATCAATGCCTCTACTCCAAAGGATAGCTAACATGTCAAATATGTAGTATGTTCAAATTTCAAAATTCTAACATGTCAAATGATAAATCATTTAGATAGTTTTTTGTACTAATTTGTTTTCTTTTGTTGTATATTTTGTTGTAGGATTGCTCATCTGGAGCATGTGAGAGGAATTGGTCTACCTATTCCCTCATCCATACCAAAATATGCAACAAACTCAGCACAAAACAATTAGGGAGACTTATATATTGTCGCTCTAATTTACGCATGTTACGGACTATGCGTCACAATTCGTGCATCACGAAATCAACAAAGGCGTGGGCATTCGACTTCCACTATTGCATATTCACAAAGAGGGTCCGGTAGTAGATCAGCTTCATTGGCCATGGAGGATGAAAATGAGGCCATCGAACCTAGAGAGCCATCTTATGATGATGATGACAATATTATTAGTGATGGAGATTACGAAAATGTTTCTATCATGTCCTCTAGTGAAGAGGATAATTGTACATCTAGTGATGAGTAGTGACTAGTGAGTCGTGAGTCATGACTCATGAGCATTATGGTGATTCATACATTTGACATTGAGGATTGATCATTGATCATTGAACACTTCTTATTTGCATGTGTTGCTAGTTTTGTCACTTTTGTTTTGAATATGAGTTATCTATCATGAGATGTATCATGTTCTAAATTCTCTAAAATCTGATTTTGTCTGGAATATGAACATTGCATGTCTTTGACATATGTGAAATTTAAATTATGGTATATGCATTCAACATGAGTTATTATGTCTCATAATTCATTGATTTTTAATAATTTTGGGAAGAGTTAGAACAGAGTTGACATGTTTTCTTAAATCTGAAATTTAAATTGTCTTCAACCTTGAATACTTATTACTCATTATTACATACATGATACTACATAGTAGTAAGTACATACTACATAGTACAAGTAACAATGTATATGTACATATTATATATACAAATTACAATGTACATGTATATTCTTGTCTCTAGAATCTAGATATGCATCTACATTGCACATGTGCATCTACATGCACATTGTACATGTACATTGTACATGTATCGTACGTGTACCCCAAAATCTACTAGTACGATCCCATACCGTACGGGAACCATACAGGACGCATCGTATTGGACTGGACGTAACTACTATGGATCAAAGCGTGCAAGAAAACTAGCTTACCTAGGTTAAGGTACAATACATTTAAGGATTAGACAAATCTAGTGACAAACCTCATCCTAACATATACCCACCTCACTCTACTATGGAAGTAATCCAATGGCAATGGAATACTTTCCTACCATATTTCTCTCACAATAACCAACCACACAAGTACCTAGGTTCCAAAGACTACTGGGCTATAAAACCTCTCTTAGACTATAGCTTCCTCATCCCAAGAATGGTGATCGTAATGGGAGTCTCCTCCAAGAGAAAGAAGTATACAAGACCTCCATGGATCCAAAGATTGTGCATCCCATCAAGTCGAGGCCAATCATCACCATAAAAGTAACACCCCATATCTAGAAAATCTAACCTCTTCATATTCATTGACAAAGATCGAACCCCACATAGGAATATCTATCAATCAATGATTGATATTGTGCAATAAATAGAGCCATAAAGACCTAGAACCTTGAATGCACTCAACCTATGTGGGCTATGGCATCAGCCCATCAGAAAGCTCATAGCTCACTATAATAATAATATATGTCATATGCCATCTAAATGGAATAAAAAACTCAAATGAACTCCTGTGTCCACCATGCGTGGACTAAAACCATGCTTGTTGTTCCAATATTCTTCATTAACAAAATGAAGGAGCTGCCCATCAAACATAGTCTCCAATGGTCATATCTTAAACATGTGGCTCACAAAAAAGGTGCCCATCACCATCGTGAATGATTGGCCCATCCAATAGAATAGTCTACTTTGGCTGGATCACTATCCCTCAAGATGTCAAAACATGCAGTTTTGGGATGAACATGCCTCCTTCCACACTTCAACAATTTCTTGATGGACAGAGGGGAGAGAGACTACTTGAAGATAGGCATTGAGAAAATAAATTCCTCAACTCTATGGATCTAAAATACTTAATCAAAAGTCATATGTCATGAATCACTCAGCAGAAGTATTAAGTCCTCTATCCCATTATAGACCCCATCAATAGTCATAGAGGAAAGCCCATCTGCGATCAAAGGTTGCCTTGTCATAATTTGAACTCATGGAGCGCAAGCACGGAAGAGATACAACATAACAATGACACTAAAAGGAGAGCAATGCCTACTAAGGGAAGCTCCTGATGCAAAATGGAATCCTCCGATGCATTACTGAAGCACACAAGCCTTCTGCTTAAGTACCTATGCCCTACAGACTCACTCTGCTTGTCCACCCTCTGTGACAAGGCCATAGACTCTAGTCCAAACCCTAGGTCTTGCGCTGCTCAAGCTTGAGCTGTTGTCGACACACACCACTCATGTACCCTTACTCTTCTATCTGCTTTGACCAGATGGATCCGTGTTACTCGAATTCTTCTTTTTATTTAAGCTACCTCTGCTAGGCGATTACTCCACTACTCTATTACCTCCACTATTACTTTGACTTTGCAATTTTCTGGTTCTATGTCAAGTCCAGTAATCTGTCAAATCAGGTACTCTAGTTTCCATTCCGCTTTCTCTTTCTCTTTTTTTGTTCAGCCATACTCATGCTTTTGGTGGGTCCTCCTCTTCTAGTGGCTAATCAAGACTGATTGTCCCACTTAGTGTCTTCGAAATGTTTAGCCTTCACGTATCACCATAGTTTTCTTTGTCTTGGATAAATTTGGGAAATTGGTCTTTCATATCGATTTGAAATTTAGACCATAGTACCAATTTTGGGGATATTAGTACATGAGAATGATTTTGGGGAAATTAGTCTCTTCTTCCTCGACTTACACCTAGTGAGATGAATTTTGGAGAAATCGATCTCCCTTCTAGATTAAACCAATTTTGGGGAGATTTGTCTCGTTTCTAGAATTAGGCTTAGAATAGTTAACTATATCAAAGAAAAAAATTTATAAGACCCCTAATTTAGGTTATAAAGGTTTCCCACCACTACTTCACTCTATCTTGGAGAGTGCCCTATGTGCCTTACGTAATGTTGCTACCTTTTATTCATTTTTTTTATAAAAATGAAATAAAATATAGGAAAGAAAGATTGGAAAAGTTGAGAAATGAAATTTCATGTAAAAAAATAGCCATACAATGGCATGTCCATGTCACAAATAAGTTTCAACCGAAATCCATAGTCTATTATAGTGAAGATGATGAAAAAAAAAAAACACTATCACTAGCTATGAGTATGAATGCATGGAATTGAACTATATATGTAGAAAATATGCTAAATCCACTATGGAGGATCCTTAGAGGATTCCCAATAGAGAAGACATATGCTTTCATGTGATGCAATGCTCTTGTTCTTTCATATCTTTGTAGGATATGACTTTTTTTTTCAAATCCTCATTAGCCTCTTGTAAGTTTATGATCTCTTTCTCTTGATGTGTTGCTTTAGGGAGCTTGGTTTGCAACATCGTGTAATGTTATCTACCTTTATGTATGCCATCTTCTCCTTAAGCTCTCTATGATATCTATGGAGTGTCTGTACTAGATTTTTCATGGTTGTGATGTACTTGTGATGTTCCTCAAAAGCTTCTAATTGTTGTTTCAATGTATTTTCCCCATGACATCATAGTTGTTCCATATGTCTCAGAGTTTCAATGGTCATGTTGACTGGTAGGTTGGGAGGAGGAAGTGAAGGTGGTGAGTTGGGTATGGATGGAGAAGTAGAGTGGGGTATAGTGGTGGAAGGACAAGTTATGTGCAAGTGGATGCGATGCGATCAGGAGAGGAGTGGATGTGGAAACTAGTCAATCAGATGACACTAAGGCTAAAGATGGTGGTGAAGATGGAAACTTGGTTAGTACAAAATTACCAAAGAGTATTCTTGTAGTGATCTTTTCCATAGATGCTGATCATGGAACTTCTTCCTTTTCATATGATTAGCCTTTACATTTTCCCTTGCTCTCAGTCTGAGTTCTTCCACTAGATGAATTCTAGAATGTTGTGCTTGGTTAGTCCAATGAGTAACCTTCCCTAATCCTACCCTTACAGAGCCATGAATGAATTCCAAAGCGGCTATAACCTCAATGTTGTAGAGTAAGTGAAAAGGTTTGTGCCTAATGGTAGCCTTGTATCCAGTTTTATAGGTCCAAAGGACTCCCAAGTATGCCATGTCCCACATGGCTGGCTGTTGGTGACACATCTTCTTAAGCAAAGTATTAAAACTTTATTTGTGTTTTCTGCGTGGCCATTATCTTTAGGTTAATATCCACATGTTTTCTTATGAAAAATTTTATACTTCATAAAAATAGTGGTAAGAGTCTTGTTGATGAAATGGGCACTTTGATTAGTGGTAATTTCAATTGGCAGCCATATCTACAAAATATGTGCTCATATAGGAATGATGCTACGATATTAGATGTGAAATCCACTGATGCAATGACCTTGAACCACTTAATAGCATATTCTATTTCTACCAATAAATATTTAGCCTTTGACGAGTGAGCCATTAGATATATGGGACCCACAAAATCGAATGGCCATCTCTCGAAGGGTTGGCATCTAGTTGAAACTCACAAAGGCTTGTTGTTGAGTCTAGATAGTTTAGGACTACATCTTTGATATATATCATAAGATTTTACCATTTGACATGCATCTCTAAAGAGGTAGGGCTACCAAAATCCACTCTAGAGTACCTTGTGTGTAGTGATATGACTTGGTAATGATATGAAGAGGGTCAATTATGTGAAAAATCTAAAATTGCTTGGAATTTCTTAGGGCATACACATTTTCTAATTATTCTATCTAGTCTGACCTTGAAGAGGCACCCACGAATCAAAGTGAAGCTTCTACTTTTGATCAACAATCTTCTCTTTCTAATGCCATCATGTGGGAGGGGCAAGTTCTAGTAGACAAGAAATGGACTAATTCACTACCATGAAGGGTAAGTGCTTATATGGAAGAGATGGTATTCTAGTAAATCATCATCGATTCCCTTACTTTCACTTAGTACTTGTATTTTAGATAAGTGATCTGTCATTACATGATGTTTTCCAGGCCTCTACACCACTTCAAAATCGAATTCCTGGAAGATCAACATCTCCAGATCCGTCCTATGATATTAAGCTTGTTGAAAGATATTTGATTGCTTGGTGATCTGTGATTATCACAAAATGAACACAAAGAAGATAATTTGCCTCCCTCTCTGTTGTGCTATAGTTTTGTTTAGACTTGGTGAGAATTCTATTGGCATAATGATTAGGCAATCTAATTTATGCTCTTTGCTAGGCTCTGCAAGAATTGGCCCTACAAAAGTGGAGCGTCCATCTATGTGCACATGGAAAGTGACTTACCAATCTGGAACAATGAGAATGGGAGCACTCACTAGCATTTTTCAAGACTTCAAATGCCTTTTCTTCCTCATGAGTCTATCTAAATTGGACAAACTTACCTATTAGTTTTGACAATGCCCTGGCTACATCTGCATACATTTTGATGCTTCTTATGGTACGCAGTGTGTCCTAAGAATCTTTGTACTTTTGCATTATTAGGATGGGGCATATGCATGATGGCTAAGACCTTATCTGGGTCTAGAGCCATACCTTTTGAAGAAATCACATGCCCAAGAAGAGTGCCTTCTATGACCAAAAAATGACATTTGTTTGGGCTTAGCTTCAATCCCGTGCTTTTGCATAGCTCGAATACTTCTTGCAACTGAGAAAGGTGTTCTCTTGAATTTTCAGTTGAAGAAGAGCAACATGCACTTGAAAAGGTAAAAATAGTGTAGACCACTCTCTTGAAGGATGCATGGACATTCCTTTGTCCAAAGGCCATTTTTGAGTATACATATGTACCCCATGGGGTGACAACGGCAATCTTTGATTGATCTACAGGATTAATTGGTATTTGATTGTACCCGCTAAATCTATCCATAAAGTTGTATATAGAATGTCCAACTACATCTTCTATAACTTGTTCAGAGAAAGGAATAGGAAATCCATCAAGGAGCCATCAAGGATTATTATTTTGTTGAGTGCTCTAAAGTCAACACAGATTTGAATTTTGTTGGATTGCTTTTTGGTGCTATGAAAATTAAATTTTTTTTTTTTTAATTTTTGCATAAATGTAATTACCTTTGCTATTCAACTAGGATAATCCTAGAACCAAGATGCAAGGAGAACTCGTTGAGGCTTTTCTTCTATTCCCATGTTAACTTGCTTCACAAGTTTGTAAGAAAAAATAGATTTTTTGGACTTGTGGGAGAAATATATCTCCTAGATAACATGGAGATTCATCTAGGACTATACGAGTTTCCTTCTCTTGAACCCATTTGCTTGTGAGCTCCTCATTTGCCGCAATCTCCTTGTTGAGCCTTTTTGGTGGCTTGTTTTCACATTTGATATCTCTTGTTTATCTTGAGGTTCCTCTTGGCAATACTTGCACACCTTATCCTTTCCCCTTATATAGGCAAGAATTGGTTCCCAAAGGCCCATAATTTCTATAAACTCTTCTTCACTTTTCTTGACCTTAACTGCATAGCAGGGAAATGATTCTATAATTTCTATCCATTGTAGTAGGCCTTGATCATCTTCTACTTCTAAATCTTTTTCCTTATGGATGGAAAAGAAATGTATCTTACCTCCTTATTGCTCTTGATCCTTGTTGTCTAAGTCTAGGGATTGTCTCAAGTGTCTAGAAGTGTTGACCAGTAAGGTGTCCTTGCTCCAATCATGAACTACATGATGATGCCTCAACCAAGGTTTTCCAATCAAGAGTGGATAGCCCCCATCTATGCATGGAACATCAACCACAACAAAGCTTGAGAAAAATTGGATCTTTTAGATAAGTACAGGTACTTGCTCCACTATTCCCAATGGTTGAAATCTACTTTGATATGCTATACTTACAGTGAAAGATGCCTTCTTTGTCATTTCTAAACCCAAAGAAATCATAGTATAATGAGGCATTAAATTAATGCCTAATTCTCCATCAATAATCACTCCTGTAAAAGTCTTGCTTAAAATGGTCAAAGTGACTGTGGGACTTCTAAAGTCAGTAGTTAGTGTTTTCCTTGTCAAGATCATATTCATATCCACATGCCTGCCATTGATTGTAATCTCAGTGGGTGGAGGACAAAATGTCTTTATTATACCTAAGAACACTTCTAAAACTTTCATCCATCTTTAGGAGGTCATATAAAGATACCTGTTTGTAAGTGTCTCTTAGAAGGCTCTCTATGTCCATAATAGTGGAATCCACATGTGTTCCTTCTAATGACTCTTGTAGATCCCTTGTTGTGTCTTTTTATGCTTTATCCACCTGTTCCCCTCCTCCTCCTCCTCAAAAAATGCATCTTTAGGCTCAAATCTATCTCCTCTTGGGAAATGTTCTTGTATATGTTTTGATCTTGACACTTTTTCTTTTGAGCCCATGTGAGGAATTTGACATTTATCTCAACTGTGTGCACTTCCTGTAGTGATACCACATTAGCTGGAAGATATTCTAATATGCAACTAGTTAAATGGAGTGGGTTTAGTAGTATGGTTCCTCTTTCTTCATTCTCTAGAGCCCATATGAAGACACTGTATTTTTGCTCTTCTCTTTGCTTCACCATTGGTGATTGAGAAATTAAACCATATGGCTATGCATTCTCAAACAAAATTGGTCTTTGTCTTGGGCTGGTTGAGTTCTTGAAATTGGTCCAATTCTTGGAATTGGTCCGATTCCTGAAATTGGTTGGATTCCTTAAATTGTTCTAATTTCTTGAATCGGTCCAATTCTAGAATTGGGTGCAACTACTGGATTTTTCCTATCTACAAGATTAAGATTACCTGGAGTATCCATGTTCACGAGGTCTCCCCATTTTGGAATCTCTTCACCTTTTATTGATATTACATTCACTTGGTAGGAGGAACTCTCTAGTTGCTGCCCATATAGTTCTCAAGGCTACAATTTTGGATAGTCCTTTGAGTGGTGATGAGTAGCATCTGTGTAGATCTTGCATGGAGGTGATCCTTCTGGGAGAGGACATCTGCGCCTCAAAATGCCCGTATTCCCCGCATCTATAACATGTAATGGGATCCTTTTTATTAATGGATTTTCCTTGATTCTTATTGTTAAAATGAGGAGTTGTACATATAGCCTCTTGTTGATGCCCTTGGATATTATGGTTGAGCTGTGTTTTGGGGACCCAAATCCAATTGGTTTGAATTCCCTTAAGGAAATAACAATCTTGTGCTTTGTGACCAATTTTTCCACAAAATTGGCATGTGATCTTCTCCGAACACTCTTGATTAGCGTGACTTCTTTTATTACAAATTGTACACTGTATGAAAGCCTTTACCTCTTTTTGAGCATTCAACTCCTCTATCTCTTGTCGAAGATGCACAATACTATCTTCTCTTGAGTTCTTCTCCTCTTGGGGCATCTTTTTACCTTCATAGTCTCAAATTCTCTCAATAATCTTGCTACAGAATCCCAAGGAGAATCTTCTTGACATGGGTCCATCCTTTGTTTCAAAATATTGGCATGCTTCCTCAATCCTTGAAGCAACACCTTTGAAGTCTTGCAGGGGTGCATCAACTCTTAATAATTCTATGAGTTTTTATTGAGAGTATTTTGGGAGAGCTTTTTCCACCCACATCTTAACTAAGAAATCTCCAGGTCGAGGAGGGAGTTCTATTACTAAAGAATTTACTCCAACTATTAGTTTAGGAAATCCTAGCTCAAGTCTAGGATTTTCTAAGTTGTCAATGGTTCTTTCTATGCAATTACTTGGCTTGAAGGTATCATTGAAATCTGTCTGCAAAGCCTCCCATGTTGTGAAATATCCATCAACATACTAGAAGAGCAGGCTAGTAGCTGTCTTGTACGAGCATGGACTGGCTAATATTATCAAACAGAAGCTATGCAAGGGCACTGAACACTCTGCTTCATTTCTAAACACTCTGCTTTGCTTCTGTACGCTCTGCTTTGTTTCTATACACAAGGAATGATGCTCTTGGCCTTGCAGAGAAAGTGAGGGGCAGACGGTTCCGACTAAGAAGAAAAGGGGCATCTCTCAAAATTCTAAGAACGCTCGGTGCAAAGATGTTGTAAGGAATACTGACACTTTTAAGTGAGAGGACAGGTGCTTAGCTTCAGAGGAATAGCGTGTGGCTCTATTCTAACTTGAGTTCGAAAGGAGAGCCGGCAGTCCAAGGGGAGTCTTCTCCTACATTAGAGGAGTTTTGGAGAAGCCGCAGTTGGAAAGACTTGGATGATCTACTGAGGATGGAGTCACTTTGCAAATTTCAGTCTGACAGTACTAAATCCAACATGAATGTTGAAGAAGATCCATGACAACAATTTACGGTCGAAGAGCGAGATGCTTCTTTCTGTATGTATTTCAACCTTCACTATTTTGTTTTGCTCTAGGAAATCACATATAAATACTTCCTATATTTATGCATATAGTGTAGTACGCTTGTGTATATAACCTTTTCCACACATGTAAATAGCTGAGCATACACGTATGTGTGCATGCTGAGAGACTTAGTTCTTAATCTGTCTTGAACAAGGGATTACTATCTTTGGTTTCCATTCAATTATTGCAAATGTTTGGTTCGGAGAAATAACATGGGTTTGGGTTCGTGTAATGATGGATGTCATGTATACATAAATATACCTGAATGCACAGGCTTTAACATGCTTCTGATTACTAGTTCTCGGGAAAAGATTAAACGCTGCGCAAATTGTATTGATGGAAATGCTTGACTTCTGTAATGTTTCGGTGAGTATAGAGTTCAGGTATCTGATTCTAGATGGAGTAAGATTCAACATACTCAGCTATAGGAAGGGAAAAATGGTGTGTGATTTGTTTTATCTTAGTTTTCCTTAGCTAAGGTATTGTTTGGATGTCAATCCTTTTGAGATTTTGTTTTGAGACACTCCATTTTTGTGTTATGAGATCTACTACTGTTCATGCGAAACTTGATTGTCAACTTCCGCTTTTGAAAATTGTGTACTGGGTTACTCCTAAATAGTCAAAAATTGCAAAGCTAGAGGGGTTTGAAGTGTTGGAATTGGAGAGAATATTTGGCAGACTTATGTGTTACAATAAATCAATCATTGGAAAAACACGTTTTGCTTGTTATGCTGCATTCGCTGTCAAAGGTCTTTCTACTGAGAAAAATAAACGTGTGTTGAATATCTGGCCAAGCCAATCATGTGTGCTAAATACAACCGTATTTGAACTTCAAATATAGCCTCAAAGATTGAGCGTTGTTTTTGTGTTATAAAAAACCCGAGCGTTCACGTTTGTTTGTTAATCATGTTGAGAAGCCCTTGCTACAATTAGGTAAGAGATTACTACAAGATCAATAATTAATTATGTTTTTTTCCCAATCTTATTGGCGTATAGGTTTTGGAGTTACCCATTCCTAAAGATGTTTCATTATCTTTCGACAATTGTTTCTTGTCTTTCGCAAGTGTTACTCCCAATGAGATAGCAACTCTTTTCCTTCTCGAATTTTCAAACATCTAGCTGTTTGTTTCCGGTAATCGTCCATATACAAATGAATAAATGCTCAGCCATCATGTTACATGAAATAAACAAGATATGCGTATGCTTTCTGCATTTTAAACAAATTGCACAATTCGACTTACCATAGAACTTGATGCCATTCTTAAAGGAAAATCAATCCAGTTAGAACAGCAGCTTTCGTAAGAACTTTCTGCCTTCCTTATGATAGACAACTCTCTTCATAACACTTAAGACTTACTTCTAGCCATTCCGAAGGTCGCTTTCTTGGCACTCTGTGTGCACCCCAAAGCGCACAAGATCCCGACCATAGAGTGAACCCGAGGTGAACGCATAGGGGGATGGATTTTTACTTTGAGTGTACTTTGAGCTTACTTTGAGATTGAGCTTGAGATGACTTGAGTTGACTATTGTTGGAGCAGGACAATCAACAATTGGTGATTATATGAAGCCTAGAAATAAAGATATGAAGAAAAGATTGAAGTTCAACTTCATGAAGTAAAGTGAAGATTCAGGAAGAAAAGTTCTTTAAACATATGTACATTAGTTTTGTAAATACTTCAATATACTTGAAGTAATGATGAATCAATACTCATATCTATATATATATACGTGTATATGATCGTATTAAGAGAGAGAGATAAAATATAGATGAATAGATGATGAGTATTGAATGTATCATCCATCATATGTATGAAGAGTTGAATAGAAAGAATGTTCAGAGAATTGCACGTCGATCTTTTCTCTATTTCTCCTTTTGTGTTTGATTTTATCAGAAATCCCTTTGTACACATCTAAGTCCATAGTTAATCTATCTATGGTTAAAGTTTGAGAATCCAATTGCAAACAGACTGAGAGAATTTTGTGTAGGAACATCTATATGTGAGAAAGTATTGAGTGTCTTCTGAAATAGGCGCAATCCTGATGGTCAAAGAAATGGCCAGTTCTCAGTGCACAGTGTAAAGTTTACACAAATGAGGATTCAAGATTTAAGTTGAAAGGTAAGCCATCTATGGCTAAAAGCATTTGCTTAAACGGGTTCTAGTTTGGGAGAACCATGTGTTAAAAGTTGTAGGTGTCAAAGTCGACTCTACAGGAAGGCAGTTTCAGACATAAGTAGTTTGTTTGAAACATTTCTCCTAATCTACTTAAGCTTTTGAAGTGTTTTAACTTGGAGGAGGTGCGCAAACTCTAGCCAACACATTCTACAAAGTTTTATAAAAAAATTTACACAAATGATTAATCAATGAGTCAATAATGTGCAGTAAATTTTTTTGTGAAATGACTTTCTTCACAGGTAGCTAAAATCTGAATAGTTTGGTGCTTGTCTTCCAAAATTGGTTGGAGTTTGAAGTTATTCTTGATATAGAAGTGGTCTAACATCAAGGATAGCTTGTTATTTTGGAGATTAACACTCTCCATCAGTGGTATCCGAGCAGGAAGTATCAAAATTGAGGAAAGGAAGACCCCGACTGCTGCAGATATACAGATTTCACACCTTGAAGGTTCAAAAGGATAAAGTGTGGAAGAGAGACTGAAGGAAGACACATAAAGGCTATCAAAAGGATCAGAAGGAGCAACATTCGAAGCTAAGGTACATTCATTTCTTATAAGGATTAAAGATTTGATAGTATAGGTGAAGAAAGGATGGGAGATAGTCTCCAAATTGAGAAGTTGGATAGAGAGAACTATCCAACTTGGTCTATGAGAATGGAAGCTCATCTTATGAGCAAAGATCTGATGGGATACATCATAGGAGAGGAAGAAAAGCCAGAGTTCAAAGATCCTAGTGTTCCAACTAGGGAGGAGCTTGCAGATATAAAGATTTGGATGAAGAAGGATGCTCAAGCAAGGAGCATAATCTACATGGAAGTAAATGATTATTTTCTTCCTCATATTAGAGGACTTGAAAGTGCAAGTGACATATGGAATGCTTTGGAAGAGCATTTTCAGAATACAACCAAATCAAGGAAAGCTTCATTATGGGCAGAGTTTACTATATTTAAGAAGAAGGCTTCACAATCAATATCTGATTATGTGACAAAGATGAAAGACATTACTGATTCTTTAGGTGCAGTTGATGAAGATATTGAAGAAGATAAGTTGGTAAGACAAATTCTCACAGGGGTAAGAGGAGATGAGAAGTGCAAGCCTTTTATTTTTTGTACAGAACTTTCATTAGATCATTTCACTCCTGATTTGAGTCAATTGTTAGGACATATGCTAACTTTTGAGAATGATATCAAAGGAGATGTTGATAAGAGTGCAGGTCATGCAATGTATTCTAAAGACAAGAAGAAACCTAGCAAAGGAAAGCAACAATCAGTTGAGGATGAAGGTACTCCAAGTCAAGCAAACTTTCGAAGAGGAAGAGGAAGTGGTAGAAGTAGAGGAAGAGGCACAAATAACAAAGATAATGTCAGAGCTTGTTGGATATGTGGTAAGACCAATCATCTATCTCATGATTGTTGGCATAATAATCAAAGAAATGGTAATTTTAATCAGAATTTTAATCGAAGAGGAAGAGGTGGCAAATATCAGAGAGGAAACTTCAGAGGTAGAGGTGGTAGGAATTCTTTTGGAAGAAGTGGAGGAAGAAACTTCCAAAATCAATCCTACAATAACACCTACTATAATTATGCATCAGATCAGAAAGAAGATTCAACTCTTATTATGAATGCAACATGTGAAGCCTCACATGAAGACATGAGAGATTTTATATTGACTCAGGATGTAGCAATCATCTGAGTGGAAACATTGCTTCGATGACTGATCTAGATCATAAGGCAATTAATCACACAGTTCAAACATGTGATAATACAAAGCACAAAGTAAAGTCAATTGGTTCAGTTAAAGCCAAAGATGGAAGTACTCTCTTGAGTAAGGTTCTGTATGTTCCTACAATTCCAAAGAATTTGATTAGTGTAGGACAAATTGTGGAAAAAGGATATGAGGTAAGGTTTACTAATGATGGAGTTTATGTTGAAGACCCTAGTCAAGGGTATAAACAAATTGTTACAGAAAGAAGGAAGGAAGGCTCTTCACATTAAAGATACAAGGTAATATTGGACATGCTATGTTCACATATGGAGAGCAAAAGGTCTCTAAATTGGATCTTTGGCATAAAAGACTTGGACACTTGAATGAAAGAGGTATCAAAGAAATGGTTAACAATGGTTCAGTGCTTGGATTGCCTAATGTTGCAGGTCAACACATGACATACAGATGTGAAGCATGTAAGTTAGGTAAGGCTCATAAGCAATCATATAATAAGCATGGTTTTATGTATTCAAAAAGACTTGAATTGGTACATACAGATGTGTGGGGTCCTTCAAAGGATTTCAGTAAATGGTTCAAGATATTATGTCATATATGTTGATGATGCTACTAGGTGGATCACAATCTATGTGATCAAAGACAAGTCAGAAGTGTTTAATACATTTAAACACTATCATGCATATGCAGAAAGAATTACAGGTAAAAAATTGAAGAGGTTAAGGTCAGATAGAGGGGGAGAGTATTTCTCTAATGAGTTCAGTGATTATTTGTGGAATGCAGGTATAAAGAGAGAGGTTACTTGTAGGTACTCTCCTCAATAAAATGGGATAGCAGAAAGAAGAAACAGAACTCTTGTGGAGTTTGCAAGATCCATGATGAAGGAGAAAAATTGCCCTAATTATTTGTGGGCTGAGGCTGTAAACACAACCATATATTTGGTTAATAGGTTACCATGTAAAGCTTTGCAAGGTATGACACCATATGAAGCTTGGTGGGGTAAGAGACCTACTTTGGATCATTGTAAAATATTTGGATGCTTGGCATATGAATATGTGCCATCTCAATTGAGGCATAAATTGAAACTTAAAGCAGAGAAGTATGTATTCATTGGTTATGATGACAAGCAGATGGGTTATAGGTTGTGGAGTCCATCTACAAAGCAATTCCTTGTGTCTAAGGATGTTACATTTGATGAGCAAGGTACTTGGTATGCAGGTACACTTAATGTTCATGCAGGTGTTGAAGAAGTTGTGAATCAAAAGAAAGGTAAATCAAAGGTTCAGATATTTGATGAAGAGGAGAATAATGAAGTACATGTTGAAGTTGAAGATGTGCCAAGGTTTGATCCAAAATGTGATGAACTAGAAACTTCAAGAAGTGGAGAACTCAGAAGGTCATCTAGGCACAAATGGCAACCTACAAGGTATAGCTATGATACTTCATTCTTGACTACTAAAGATTATGCTTACATGTTAAAAGCAGATGAAGATCCATCCACATATGATGAAGCCAAAGAGAAGAAGAATTGGGAAAAAGCTATGCAGGAGGAATATGATGCATTGATTGAAAATGAGACTTGGGATTTGGTTCCTAAACCAAATAGTCAGAAGATCATTGGATGTAAATGGGTCTACAAAACAAAAAGGTTTGCAGATGGAAGTGTATCTAGGTACAAAGCCAGGCTTGTTGTAAAGGGATATGCACAGACATATGGTGTGGACTATGATGAAACTTATAGTCCTGTTGTAAAGATGACAACCATAAGGACTCTCATAGTAGTTGCTGCTTGCAAATGTTGGAAATTATCTCAATTAGATGTAAAGAATGCATTTTTGAATGGTTATATTTCAGATGAAGTTTATATGGAACAACCAGATGGTTTCAAAGATCAAGTGTATCCAAATTATGTGTGTAAGATCAAGAGAGCTTTGTATGGGTTGAAGCAGGCCCCAAGGGCATGTAATTATAGGCTTGTAAAGTTCTTAAAGGAACTTGGATTTCAAGCATGAAAGGCAGATAGTAGCTTGCTAGTCAAAGCAAGTGAGGATGGATTTATTTATGTTTGTATTTATGTTGCTGACATAATACTTATAGGAACAGATGACAAAGGTATACACATGATTAAGAAGCAGATGGAGGAAGAATTCAAAATCAGTGATTTGGGAAATTTGTCATTCTTTTTGGGAATGGAGATTTCATATACTCAACATGGAGTATATGTAACTCAAGAAAGGTATCTGAAAAATTTGCTAACCAAATTTAAAATGGAAGATTGCAGGATAGCACCAACTCCAATGGAAGTAAATCATAGATTGAGTAGATATAGAGGAGAAGAATTCAAAGATATGAAGCTCTATCAAAGTTTGGTGGGTAGCTTGATTTATGCTACATTAATAAGACCTGACTTATCATATGCAGTTGGAGTTCTATCTCAATTCATGCATTGTCCTAGAAAGGAACTTTGGATTGCCGGACAAAGAGTACTTAGGTACATCAAGGGCACACTTAAAGAAGGTTTGTATTATGGATTTACTTCAGATACAAGAGTCAAAATATACAATGATATAGATTGGGCAGGTAATTCTGATGATAGAAGATCAACACATGGATATTTGTGTTATGTGGGAGGTAAGCTAATCTCATGGTGCTCTAAGAAGCAACATAGAGTTGCTTTATCATCTACAGAAGCAGAACACAAAGGCATGGTAGAAGCTGCAAAGGAAGTAATATGGTTAAAGACTCTTATGAAGAGTTTTGATATTGTTCAGAGTACTCCTATCATTTGTGGAGACAATATGAGTTCTTTATATTTGGCAGTAAATCCTGTATTTCATGCTAGAACTAAACATATTGAGATTCAATATCATTTTTTGGGAGAGAAGGTTGTTGATAAAGAAATAGAAGTTATGCATACTCCTACAAAAGATCAACTTCCAGATATGATGACAAAAAGCTTGGATGGAACAAAGTTGCAGAGGTTTAAAGATATGGCAGGAATAAAGAAGATGCAGGTAATCACAATTGATGATTGAGGGGGAGCTGTTGGAGCAGGACAATCAACAATTGGTGATTATATGAAGCCTAGAAATAAAGATATGAAGAAAAGATTGAAGTTCAACTTCATGAAGTAAAGTGAAGATTCAGGAAGAAAAGTTCTTTAAACATATGTACATTAGTTTTGTAAATACTTCAATATACTTGAAGTAATGATGAATCAATACTCAAATGTATATATATATACATGTATATGATCGTATTAAGAGAGAGAGAGATGAAATATAGATGAATAGATGATGAGTATTGAATGTATCATCCATCAGATATATGAAGAGTTCAATAGAAAGAATGTTCAGAGAATTGCGCATCAATCTTTTCTTTAGTTCTCCTTTTGTGTTTGATTTTATAAAAAACCTTTTGTACACATATAAGTCCATAGTTAATCTATCTATGGTTAAAGTATGAGAATCCAATTGCAAACATACTGGGAGAATTTCATGTAGGAACATCTATATGTGAGAAAGTATTGAGTGTCTTCTGAAACAGGCGCAATCCCGATGGTCAAAGAAATGGTCATTTCTCAGTGCACAGTGTAAAGTTTTACACAAATGAGGAGTCAAAATTTAAGTTGAAAGGTAAGCCATCTCTGGTTAAAAGCATTTGCTTAAACGGGTTCTAGTTTGGGAGAACCATGTGTTAAAAGTTGCAGGTGTCAAAGTCGACTCTATAGGAAGGCAGTTTCAGACATAGGTAGCTTGTTTGAAACATTTCTCATAATCTACTTAAGCTTTTGAAGTGTTTTAACTTGGAGGAGATGTGCAAACTCTAGGCGACACATTCTACAAATCAAAAACGTTACAAAAATGATTAATCAATGAGTCAATAATGTGTACCAGATGTTTCTGTGAAATGACTTTCTTCACAGTTAGCTAAAATCTGAATAGTTCGGTGCTTGTCTTCCAAACTTGGTTGGAGTTTCAAGTTATTCTTGATATAGAAGTGGTCTAACATCAAGGATAGCTTGTTCTTTTGGACATTAACACTCTCCATCAACTATTAGAGTGAGAGACTTGAGGTTGAGAATTTGAGTATTGACTTTGATTAAGACCTTGTGTTTTGACCAAGATTTGACCACGATGGAGGCCTTAGGTTTAGATCCGAAAACCTTGAGTACCGTACTTCAAGTATTGACTGAATCCCAAAGGATTGCCACAAATAGTGATGGAGTGATGAGAGCCCTAAAAGCAATCTCGAAAGAGTGTGGATTCTTTAATGGTCGAGACATAACCAAGTTGTTGCAAATCTATGATACTAAAATGGAACTCTATGGTGTGAGTGCTTCTATGAAGCTTAGTGAATTTGCAAGGATGGTAATGCCTAGTGTCAAACCTAGCATTTATGCTCTTCAAGAGCGATCCCACACATGGAGTGAATTTAAGAATCTGCTTAGAGAAGAGTATTACCTAGAGGACTTGGCCATGCCCACACGAAATGAATTTAGAGAGTGGGTGGCTACTCCAAATAAAGGCCTTGAGGTGACCGAGCTACTTCAAGAGTTTGAAGAGCGATTTGATCAATTGAGCCATAATGATCAAGATGCTTTGGAATACGAGAAAGTAGAGCTCTTCATAAAGAGTGCTGACTCTGATTTGGCCTTAGAGCTAGGTGACATGTTAGAAGGCTTGAGTGAGCCTTTAGGATTGACTAAAGAATGAAGTAGAGTGCATAAGTCCACAGCAATGCTCTTGAGACGTAAGAGATGGAGGTCATATGTAGTACAAGATAGAGCTGAGGATACTCAAAGTTTTCCAATGCCTACTACAAGACCTTTAGTTTATATGAATGAGATTGTGAAGAGAGAAAATGAACATCGAGTCAACCTTGTATCCCTTAATGAATTTCATCAATCTAGAGTGGATTTAGAGTATACAAGAGTTGAGGATGAGAACATAAGAGAGGAGTTGAGTGAGGACTTGCATGAAGAAATCATTTCCATTTCTAGAAATGAAGAGACCAGTAAAGATGATGAAAAATTAGAAAGTGAGTTTGATGATGTGGTTTTAGTATGCATGCATCAAATTAATAGAGATGATGAGAAAGAGCAAGAGGTTGAGTTGATTGAAGAGCAAAAGGATGTTTGGGAAGAAAATTCAAGTGAGTCATATGATGAGTCAAACTTGAGTGATGTTGAGAGTCTTAGTGACTTGTGTTTTGAAGAAGTTAGTGAAGCAGGTGTCAAGGCTTTCCACAAAGAGGAAGATGGGGCACTGGTCACTGATTCTTCACGAGTAAAGGATATTCTCATTAGTACTCCTCAGGAAGTAGGAGGGGGTGAGAGAGATGAGGTTGATCTAGAGAAGAATAAAAATCTTGATGAATTTTCTACCGAGCATAATCTTTTGCATGATTCTAGTGACACTGAAGATGAGAGCTTTCTTGATTATGAAGATATGGATTTCCTTTGTGTTGAAGGAGAACTAGTTTGGGATCATGACAAAGATAGTGATGTAGAGTTCTTGGATAGGTTGGAAGTAGAAGTAGACCTCATAATCCCCAAAACTTGGGTAGAAGGAATCGGTCTCATTAAAGATTGTAAAGATGAATATGGATCATTTTTTGAATTGGGTGAACACTTCCATTTGAAGTGGGATTCAAATGAATTAATTCAAGAAACCTATTCTAATAAAGATGGGAATATAAAAGAAGATGATGAGAAGGATGAAAGTCCTCCAATGATTTCAAACATGAAATAAAAGAAAATGCATGTTTGCAAGAAACTTCTGATAATGAAACAAACATGTTCAATTTGAGAACTTCATATATACATCTTTTTGATTCCGGATATGATGAACTTGGAAGAACCATGAATAAAGAAGTCTATGTCCAAGCAATCGAAGCTTGGATTTCTAAATTTTCCAAGAGCTATATATTCTAGGCAAGCTGCAAAGAGATAGACAAGCAAATAAGATGGCTTGTGTACAAATTTACCATAATTATGAATGTGACTCTGATCGATGCGATTCAAAGATGGTTATTGTTTAAACATAGTTATTTCAGAGAAAACCTAGACATGAGAATGTATTGGGAAGGAAGCCCTAGAATCTGTAAAAGTAAATTTTGTAAATATAAATATCTAAATACTTAATAATTATGTTTTGATATTTTTTGAGATGGATGAAAGTAAATATTCAAAAATGACTTTTGTAAATATAAGTATGTTTTGATTTTTTTTGAGAAAGAAAATGCATCTAGTATTCAAGAAAATGATTTTTTTTTTCAAATAATCTTTTTGCAAATGATGCTATTGATGTGTTTCCTGAGTTTATAAGTACAGGTGAAGATTTGGAGCCGATTGCGAATCAGGAATTTGAATGGATTGTAAGAAGAGAAATAGTTTTTGAATCGTCTATACATACCATAAAGTGTTATCATGGATTGCATGTGTACATATGAGTATTTTGATTTGATATTTCTTATCATGTGCTCAGTGTTTGAATGCAGGAGAAGATCGAAGGAAGGTGATCGAGATTAAAGAAGAGTTCAGAAAAGCCTTGTCTTTTTTCTTAGTTCTCCTGTTAATGAAATTTTTTTTTTGCACCCATTTTGAGATGCATTGCACACCAAATATGCATGTACAAATGTGTAGAAAGCACGTCTTTTAAAACCAATAGAAGCATGTCCATTTGCACATTAGATAAATAGGTAAACATCATTGAAAAGTTAATAAATCAAGTTTTGAGAGAAATAGAGAGAGTGTAGTTCTGAGTAAGGAAGAGAGATTGCATCTGTGAGAGAGTGGAATTGTGAGTATTGAGAGTTTCCTTGCTTAGATACCATAAACCCTTGATTTTTCACACCATTTTGTTTCCCTTCATGCACCTAACACATACATAAATGAAATATAAAGAGCACGAGTATTTTTTAAAACCCATAGTTGCACGAGTGATTGCACTTGTATTGAACTGTATATCCATGGTGAAAATGTGAGTTCAATCTGAGTGTAAAGCCTCAACATTGAATGCCTCATACCTCCCTTATTTGCACCATGCCGTTTTTTCTTCATGCACCTAGAGTATGCATATGTAGGGCCCATTACATGGCCGTGCATAGGCATGTGTGTTCAATAACCCATGCACTTGATTTTCATCATCCTATTTGACTTGCAAATGCAGATATGGAGCTGGGTGGTGGTGTGTCCAAAGGCCACACAGTTTTGGAGGGGGTGGATGTCGTGGAGATTCTTTCTCCATGATCACAATCCACATTGAAAGAGCACTATAATCATTACTCAGAATCATTGGAGTTTAGATATAAGAGGCACCTACTTCACAAATGATCATATGGTTGTAGTAAGTACATAGAGGAAGGGGAAGGAAGAGGATTCTCTAGGAAAGGAGGAAGGCACGTCCGTCTTGATATATACTGAATAGTCACTATGGCTAAAAAGGGGGGTACAACAACGATCAAAGCATATGGATGGAGGACAGGGAAAGAAACTTCTGTTTTTGGGAGTTACATTCGTGAAGCATCAAGGATACAGCGAGAGGGGCAGGAGGAAATCTCATGGGGATTTTTTTTCGTATGGCTTGACTGGGCAGTGAAAGGACAAGGTGTTCAGAGGATGTGTCTGGACCCATGCACGGAGAAAAGGGGGTGCTTACACGACAGTTTGAAGAGGAGGAGATGAAGGATTCTTTAAAAAGAGGAGAATATTTGCCGAGAGGGCTCTGGTTTTTTTTCCTTTTTTTCTCTCTATAGAAGAAGCAGCAGCTTCGCGTTGCTGGGGGAATACAATAGAGAAGCGAGAGAAGCTCTCAAGGAGGACTCATCTTGAAGTTGGGATGACTACCTCTGTATGCGACTTGGGAAGAAGAGCAGGCTAGTAGTTGTCTTGTACGAGCATGGACTGGCTAATATTATCAAACAGAAGCTATGCAAGGGCGCTCAACACTCTGCTTCATTTCTGAACACTCTGCTTTGTTTCTGTACGCTCTGCTTCATTTCTATACAGAAGGAATGATGCTCTTGGCCTTGCAGAGAAAGTGAGGGGCAGACGGTTCTGACTAAGAAGAAAAGGGGCATCTCTCAAAATTCTGAGAATGCTCGGTGCAAAGAGGTTGTAAGGGATACTGGCACTTTTAAGTGACAGGACAGGTGCTTAGCTTCAGAGGAATAGCGTGTGGCTCTATTCTAACTTGAGTTCAAAAGGAGAGCGGGCAGTCCAAGGGGAGTCGTCTCCTACATTAGAGGAGTTTTGGAGAAGCCGGAGTGGGAAAGACTTGGATGATCTACTGAGGATGGAGTCGCTTTGCAAATTTCAGTCTGACAGTACTAAATCCAACATGAATGTTAAAGAAGATCCATGACAGCAATTTACGGTCGAAGAGCGAGGTGCTTCTTTCTGTATGTATTTCAACCTTCATTGTTTTGTTTTACTCTGGAAATCGCATATAAATACTTCCTATATTTATGCATATAGTATAGTACGCTTGTGTATATAACCTTTTCCACACATGTAAATAGATGAGCATACACGTATGTGTGCATGCTGAGAGACTTAGTTCTTAATCTATCTTGAACAAGGGATTACTATCTTTGATTTCTATTCAATTATTGCAAATGTTTGGTTCGGAGAAATAACATGGGTTTGGGTTCGTGTAATGATGGATGTCATATATACATAAATATACCTGAATGCACAGGTTTTAACATGCTTCTGATTACTAGTTCTCAGGAAAAGATTAAATGCTGCGCAAATTGTATTGATGGAAATGCTTGACTTCTGTGTTGTTTCTGTTGGTGCAAACCAATCACCAATTGAAGATTTGAAGGACAAAGGATGGAGATAAGATCAACTCTTGAAGCTTAGAAGATGGTTACATTCACAGGTTGAAAGAAATGTACACATATGTACATTAGATAAGACATAGGTTACTTATACTTATGCTTTGACATAAGTCTGTACATATTTGCCTATAAATACTTTGAAAAAATGTCGGGGCAGTAAGAGAGACAAGAGGAGACAATAGGAGAGTATGAGAATAGTGCATTTGTAAGTTGTAAGACTCAATAGAGTTCATAGGAATGAGAAGAAGTCTCTCTCACAATTCAGTTGTAAATTTCTGAGAAATAGAAGAAAAATTGCGCCCGATGTTTCTGTGTTTTCTCCTCGTGTGGTAGATCTTTTGTGAATTCCTTTTGGAGATGTCTAAGTCCATAGTTAATCAATGTATGGCTAGAGTTTGAGAATCTAATTGTGATCAGGCTAAGAGAATTGTGTGTAGGAACATTTACATGTGAGAAAGTATTCATTGGTTCCTGAAACAGGCGCAAATTTTGATCTTAATGATTTCATCATTTCTCACTCCACAGTTTAAAGTTTTGTGCAAGTAAGCACTTAATCTTTAAGTTGAAAGGTAAGCTACTCGTGGCTAAAAGAATTTGCTTAAACGGGTTCTATACTGAGAGAACTAAAGCTAAGAAGTTAGGGGTGTCCAAATCGACTTCTCAGAAGTGTAGATTTAGACATAGGTAACTTGGTAAGTAGATTTCTCAAGATCTACTGAATCTTTTGGAGTGATTTGACTTGGAGAAGGTGCGCAATCTTTAGGCAACACCTTGTGCAAAGTTTCATAAAAAACTTTACACATTTACTCAGTCAATGAGCAAGATTTATGTAGCAGACTTTCTGAGTAATTTCCTTCTTCACAGTTTGGTCAAGAAATTGATATTTGGTCATTGATCTCTTAAACTGGTGAAGGTTTTGACTTACTCTTGATATAGAGGTGTTCTAAATTCAAGAGTAGGTTGTTCTTTTGGAGATTAAAACTCTCCATCAGTGGTATCAGAGAAGGACGCATTAGAATTGAAGAAAAGGAGGATCCCGAATGCTGCAGCTACAAAGAATTTGACATCTGAAGATTCAAAGGGTGAAAGCTTGCAAGGAAAGCTTGAGAAGGAGATCATACGACATCAAGGAAGTCAAAAGGAGTATCATTCGAAGTAAAGGTAACCTTATACTTTATAAAGGTTGAAGAATTCAATATACAGGTGAAGGAAGGATGGGAGACTCTCTTCAAATAGAGAAGTTGGATAGAGAAAACTATCCTGCATGGTCAATGAGGATGGAAGCTCATCTAATGAGCAAAGATTTGATAGCTTACATTACAGGTGAAGAAGAAAAGCCACAATTCAGAGATCCTAGTGTTCCAACTAGGGAAGAATTATCAGATTTGAAGAATTGGATGAAGAAAGATGCTCAAGCTAGGAGTATCATTTATATGGCAGTCAATGACTACTTGCTACCTCACATTAGAGGTCTTGAAAGTGCAAGTGATATATGGAATGCCTTGGAAGAGCATTTCCAAAACACCACAAAGTCAAGGAAGGCATCTTTATGGGCAGAATTTACAACTTTCAAGAAGAAGGCTTCTCAATCCATTTCAGACTATGTAACAAGGATGAAAGACATTGCAGATGCATTAGGAGCTGTTGATGAAGATATTGAGGAGGATAAATTAGTAAGGCAAATCCTTACAGGTTTGAGAGGTGATGACAAATGGAAGCCATTCATTTTGTCTATAGAATTATCAATTGATCATTTCACTCCTGATTTAAATCAGTTGCTAGGTCATATGCTAACATTTGAGCAGGATGTTAAAGGAGATGGTGACAAAAGTACAGGTCATGCAATGTACTCAAAGGACAAGAAGAAAGCTAACAAAGGAAAGCAACAATCAGGTGAAGATGAAGGCACAACTAGTCAAGTCAACTTCCTAAGAGGTAGAGGAGGTGGCAAAGGTAGAGGAAGAGGCAGGAACAACAAAGATGGAGCCAAAGCATGCTGGATTTGTGGTAAGACAAATCATTTAGCTAATGATTGTTGGCATAATAATCAGAGTAATGGTGGATACAATCAAAACTATAATTCAAGAGGAAGAGGTGGCAGAAATCAAAGAGGTAATTTCAGAGGCAGAGGTAGTAGGGGTTACTTTGGAAGAAATGCAGGTAGAGGTTTCCAAAGTCAACAATATAACAATACCTACTACAATTATGCTTCAGATCAAAAGGAAGATTCAACATTGATAATGAATGCAACTTGTGAAAGGCAGAATGAAGATCAAAGAGTCTTCTACATTGATTCAGGGTGTAGCAATCACCTGAGTGGTAATATAGCCTTGATGACTGATTTGGAGAATAAGGTATCTAATCATGTTGTTCAAACAGGCGACAACACAAAGCACAATGTGAAGTCAATTGGATCAGTGAAAGCCATGTTGGTGCATGACAATCATCAATTGAAGAATTATAGAGGAATGAAGTCAAGGAGTCAAGAAGAAAACAAAGTCAGATGGTTGAAGGAAGGACATGTTCAGAAAATCCAAAGATATGTACACATATGTACATTAGCTGACTTATATCTTTGTTTAGTCATACACTTGTATATATTCATATATAAATATGTTGGAAAATGTCGGGAAAAGAGAGCAGAAGAAGATTAGAGAATAGGGAGAGAGAAATTAGTGTCATTAGACACATTGGAAGTGAGTGAATCATCTATCCTCACTTGTATGAAAATTTTTCTGAAGAAATTGAGAAACTTGCGCCCGATGTTTAGCAGTCTGCTCCTTCTGTGTTTAATCTTTTGAGAAATCCTTCTGCACGTGTCTAAGTCCATAGCTAATCTATCTATGGCTAGAATTTGAGAGGTTAATTGTAATCAGGCTAAGAGAATTTTGATTAGGAACATTCATATGTAAGAATGTTCTAAGAGTCGTAAAATCTGGCGCACATTTCATCTTCAATGAAATGATCATTGCTCAGTCCACAGTGTAAAGTTTTACACAAATGAGGGCTTAAAATCTAAGTTGGAAGGTAAGCCATCTATGGCTAAAAGATCTTGATCAAACGGGTTCAGAGTTGGGAGAACCAGTGCTAAGAAATTGCAGGTGTCAAAGTCGCCATTGCAGAGAAGCTCTTTCAGACATAGGTAAAGTGTTTCACACATTTCTCAGTATATACTCAATCTTTTTGAGAGATTTAACTTGGTAAAGTTGCGCAACCTTAAGGCGAAGTGTTGTGCAAAGTTTTATCAAAAACTTTACAGGATTGATTAGTCAATGAGTGATTAATCTGCAGCAGACTTTTCTGAAGAAGCTGAATTTTTCAGAATAATCAATTTTCTGATAAATTGGTGAATGATCTCTAAGTTTGGTGGAGTCTAAAGTTAATCTTGATATAGAGGTGATCTAAATTCAAGGTTAACTTGTTCTTTTGGAGATTAACACTCTCCATCAGTGGTATCAGAGCAGGTTGTGTCAAAATTGAAGTGAAGGAGACTCCAACTACTGCAGAAATACAAAACTTTACATTTCGAAGGTGCAAAAGGTTAAAGTGTGAAGAAAGATTGAAGGAAGACATACAAAGAGCATCAAAAGGATCAGAAGGAGCAACATTCGAAGTAAAGGTACATTCATTATCTGTAAAGGTTAAAGATTTGAAGCTACAGGTGAAGTAAAGATGGGAGATAGTCTCCAAATTGAAAAGTTGGATAGAGAGAACTATCCTGCATGGTCTATGAGGATGGAAGCTCATCTTATGAGCAAAGATCTGATAGGATACATCACAGGAGATGAAGAAAAGCCAGAATTCAGAGATCCTAGTGTTCCAACTAGGGAGGAGCTTGCAGACTTGAAGAATTGGATGAAGAAGGATGCTCAAGCAAGAAGCATCATCTACATGGCAGTCAATGACTATTTGCTTCCTCACATTAGAGGACTTGAAAGTGCATGTGACATTTGGAATGCTTTGGAAGAGCATTTCCAAAATACAACCAAATCAAGGAAGGCTTCACTATGGGCAGAGTTTACTACCTTCAAGAAGAAGGCCTCACAATCAATCTCTGATTATGTGACAAAGATGAAGGACATTGCAGATTCTTTAGGTGCAGTGGATGAAGATATTGAAGAAGACAAATTGGTAAGACAAATACTCACAGGGCTAAGAGGAGATGAGAAGTGGAAGCCTTTCATTTTATCTACAGAACTTTCATTAGATCACTTTACTCCTGATTTGAATCAATTGTTAGGTCATATGCTAACTTTTGAGAATGATGTCAAAGGAGATGTTGATAAGAGTGCAGGTCATGCAATGTATTCTAAAGACAAGAAGAAAGCCAACAAAGGGAAGCAACAATCAGGTGAAGAAGAGGGTACTTCAAACCAAGCAAACTTCATAAGAGGAAGAGGAAATGGCAGAAGTAGAGGAAGAGGCAGAAACAACAAAGAGAATGCAAGAGCTTGTTGGATATGTGGTAAGACCAATCATCTATCTCATGATTGTTGGCATAATAATCAAAACAATGGTAATTATCAGAACTTTAATCAAAGAGCAAGAGGTGGTAGATTTCAGAGAGGAAACTTCAGAAGTAGAGGTGGTAGGAATTCTTTTGGAAGAGGTGGTGGAAGAAACTTCCAAAGTCAATCCTATAATAACACCTACTACAACTATGCATCAGATCAAAAGGAGGACTCGACTCTCATTATGAATACATGTGAAACTTCACATGAGGACATGAGAGTGTTTTATATTGATTCAGGATGTAGTAATCATTTGAGTGGAAATATTGCTTTGATGACTGATCTAGATCATAATGCAATTAATCATACAGTTCAGACAGGTGATAATACAAAGCATAAGGTAAAGTCAATTGGTTCAGTCAAAGCTAAGGATGGGAGCACTCTTCTGAGTAAGGTACTTTATGTTCCCACAATTCCAAAGAATTTGATCAGTGTAGGTCAAATTGTGGAAAAAGGTTATGAGGTAAGGTTTACCAATGATGGAGTTTATGTGGAAGACCCTAGTCAAGGGTATAAACAAGTTATTGCAGGAAAGAAAGAAGGAAGGCTCTTCACATTGAAGGTACAAGGAAATGTTGGACATGCTATGTTCACATATGGAGAGCAGAAGGTGTCAGAATTGGATCTTTGGCACAAAAGACTTGGACACTTTAATGAAAGAGGTATCAAAGAAATGATTAACAATGATTCAGTGCTTGGAATGCCTAACATTGCAGGTCAACACATGACATACAGATGTGAGGCATGTCAATTAGGTAAGGCTCATAAGCAATCCTATTCCAAGCATGGGTTTATGTATTCAGAAAGACTTGAATTGGTGCATACAGATGTGTGGGGTCCTTCAAAGGACTTTAGTATAAATGGTTCAAGATATTATGTCATATATGTTGATGATGCTACCAGGTGGATCACAATTTATGTGATTAAAGAAAAGTCAGAAGTGTTTAATACATTTAAACACTATCATGCATATGCAGAAAGGATTACAGGTCAAAAATTGAAGAGACTAAGGTCAGATGGAGGGGGAGAGTATTTTTCAAATGAGTTCAATGATTATTTGTGGAATGCAGGTATAAAGAGAGAAGTCACTTGCAGGTACTCTCCTCAACAAAATGGGGTAGCAGAAAGAAGAAACAGGACACTTGTTGAATTTGCAAGGTCCATGATGAAAGAGAAGAATTGCCCAAATTATTTGTGGGCAGAGGCTGTAAACACAGCTACTTATTTGGTTAATAGATTGCCTTGTAAAGCTTTGCAGGGTATGACACCATATGAAGCTTGGTGGGGTAAGAAACCTACCTTGGATCATTGCAGAATATTTGGGTGCTTGGCATATGCATATGTGCCATCTCAATTGAGGCATAAGTTGGAACCTAAGGCAGAAAAGTATGTATTCATTGGTTATGATGATAAGCAAATGGGATACAGGTTGTGGAGTCCATCCACAAAGCAATTCCTTGTATCCAAGGATGTTACATTTGATGAGCAAGGTACTTGGTATGCAGGTAAATATAATGTACATGCAGATGATGAAGAAGTAGTGGATCAAAGAAAAGGTAAAGCAAAGATTCAATTACTTGATGAAAGTGAGAACAATGAAGTGCAGGTTGAAGTTGAAGAGAGGCCAAGGTTTGATCCAGAATGTGATGAACCAAAAACTTCAAGAAGTGCAGAAGTTAGGAGGTCATCTAGGCACAAATGGCAACCTACAAGGTATAGCTATGACACTTCATTCTTAACTACTAAAGATTATGCTTATTTGGTAAAAGCAGATGAAGACCCTTCTACATATGAAGAGGCCAAAGGGAAAAAGAATTGGGAAGATGCTATGCAAGAGGAGTATGATGCATTGATAGAGAATCAAACATGGGATTTGGTTCCTAAACCTAATAGTCAGAAGATCATTGGATGTAAGTGGGTTTACAAAACAAAGAGATTTGCAGATGGAAGTGTGTCTAGGTACAAAGCTAGACTTGTTGTGAAAGGGTATGCACAGACATATGGAGTGGACTATGATGAGACTTATAGTCCTGTGGCAAAGATGACAACCATCAGGACACTCATAGCAATTGCTGCTTGCAAAGGTTGGAAGTTATCTCAATTAGATGTAAAAAATGCTTTCTTGAATGGTTACATTTCAGATGAAGTCTACATGGAGCAACCAGATGGGTTCAAAGATCAAGTGAGTCCAAATTATGTGTGTAAGCTCAAGAGAGCTTTGTATGGGTTAAAGCAAGCCCCAAGGGCTTGGAATTATAGGCTTGTAAAATTCTTGAATGATCTTGGATTTCAAGCATCAAAGGCAGATAGTAGCTTGCTAGTCAAAGCAAGTGAAGATGGGCTCATTTATGTTTGTATTTATGTTGATGACATAATACTTACAGGAACAGATGATAAGGGAATACAAATGATCAAGAAGCAGATGGAGAAAGAGTTTAAAATCAGTGATTTGGGGAACCTATCATTCTTCTTGGGAATGGAGATCTCTTATACTCAACATGGAGTATATGTGACCCAAGAAAGGTATCTTAAAAATTTGCTAACCAAATTTAAAATGGAAGATTGCAGGGTTGCACCTACACCTTTGGAAGTGAAGCATAAATTGTCTAGGTTTGGAGGAGAAGAGTTCAGAGATATGAAACTCTATCAAAGTTTGATTGGTAGCTTGATTTATGCTACATTAACAAGGCCTGATTTGTCATATGCAGTTGGTGTGCTTTCACAATTTATGCATTGTCCTAGAAAGGAACATTGGATTGCAGGACAAAGAGTACTTAGGTACATCAAGGGTACACTCAGAGAAGGGTTGTACTATGGATTTACTTCTGATACAAGAGTGAAGATATATAGTGATGCAGATTGGGCAGGTAATGTGGATGATAGAAGATCAACACATGGATACTTGTGCTATGTAGGAGACAAATTGATTTCATGGTGTTCCAAGAAGCAACATACAGTTGCTTTGTCATCTACAGAAGCAGAATATAAAGGTATGGTGGAAGCTGCAAAAGAGGTAATATGGCTAAAGACACTTTTGAAAGTTTTTGATGTGATTCAGAGTACTCCTATTATTTGTGGAGACAATATGAGTTCATTATACCTGGCAGCTAATCCTGTATTTCATGCTAGAACTAAGCATATTGAAATACAGTATCATTTTTTGAGAGAGAAGGTCATTGAGAAGGAGATTGAAGTCATACACACTCCCACAAAAGATCAAGTTGCAGATATGATGACAAAAAGTCTAGATGGACCAAAACTACAAAGATTCAAGGATATGGCTGGAGTAAAGAAGATAGAGAAGAACCTCAATTAATGATTGAGGGGGAGCTGTTGGTGCATGACAATCATCAATTGAAGAATTATAGAGGAATGAAGTCAAGGAGTCAAGAAGAAAACAAAGTCAGATGGTTGAAGGAAGGACATGTTCAGAAAATCCAAAGATATGTACACATATGTACATTAGCTGACTTATATCT
Source organism: Ceratopteris richardii (assembly GCA_020310875.1). NCBI lineage: Eukaryota > Viridiplantae > Streptophyta > Polypodiopsida > Polypodiales > Pteridaceae > Ceratopteris > Ceratopteris richardii. Next base: position 52,767,455 of record CM035410.1, read on the forward strand.
TTGTTTAGTCATACACTTGTATATATTCATATATAAATATGTTGGAAAATGTCGGGAAAAGAGAGCAGAAGAAGATTAGAGAATAGGGAGAGAGAAATTAGTGTCATTAGACACATTGGAAGTGAGTGAATCATCTATCCTCACTTGTATGAAAATTTTTCTGAAGAAATCGAGAAACTTGCGCCCGATGTTTAGCAGTCTGCTCCTTCTGTGTTTAATCTTTTGAGAAATCCTTCTGCACGTGTCTAAGTCCATAGCTAATCTATCTATGGCTAGAATTTGAGAGGTTAATTGTAATCAGGCTAAGAGAATTTTGATTAGGAACATTCATATGTAAGAATGTTCTAAGAGTCGTAAAATCTGGCGCACATTTCATCTTCAATGAAATGATCATTGCTCAGTCCACAGTGTAAAGTTTTACACAAATGAGGGCTTAAAATCTAAGTTGGAAGGTAAGCCATCTATGGCTAAAAGATCTTGATCAAACGGGTTCAGAGTTGGGAGAACCAGTGCTAAGAAATTGCAGGTGTCAAAGTCGCCATTGCAGAGAAGCTCTTTCAGACATAGGTAAAGTGTTTCACACATTTCTCAGTATATACTCAATCTTTTTGAGAGATTTAACTTGGTAAAGTTGCGCAACCTTAAGGCAAAGTGTTGTGCAAAGTTTTATCAAAAACTTTACAGGATTGATTAGTCAATGAGTGATTAATCTGCAGCAGACTTTTCTGAAGAAGCTGAATTTTTCAGAATAATCAATTTTCTGATAAATTGGTGAATGATCTCTAAGTTTGGTGGAGTCTAAAGTTAATCTTGATATAGAGGTGATCTAAATTCAAGGTTAACTTGTTCTTTTGGAGATTAACACTCTCCATCAAGCCAAGGATGGTAGCACCTTATTGAGTAAGGTCTTGTATGTTCCTACAATTCCTAAGAATTTGATAAGTGTAGGACAAATTGTGGAAAAAGGTTATGAAGTAAGGTTCACTAATGAAGGAGTGTTTGTGGAAGACCCTAGCAATGGGTATAAACAAATTGTTTCAGGGAAGAAAGAAGGAAGATTGTTCACATTGAAGATTCAAGGTAATGTTGGTCATGCCTTGTTCACTTATGGAGGACATAAGATCTCTGAGTTAGATCTTTGGCACAAGAGACTTGGACATTTCAATGAAAGAGGTATTAAAGACATGATTAATAATGGTTCAGTGCTTGGATTGCCTAATGTTGCAGGTCAACATATGACATACAGATGTGAGGCATGTCAATTAGGTAAGGCTCATAAGCAACCCTATTCCAAGCATGGGTTTATGTATTCAGAGAAACTTGAGTTGGTACACACAGATGTGTGGGGACCATCAAAGGACTTCAGTATCAATGGCTCAAGGTATTATGTGATTTATGTTGATGATGCTACCAGATGGATCACTATCTATGTGATCAAAGATAAGTCAAAAGTATTCAATACTTTCAAAAATTATCATATGTATGCAGAGAGAATTACAGGACATAAGTTGAAGAGACTAAGGTCAGATGGAGGGGGAGAGTATTTCTCTAATGAGTTCAGTGATTACTTGTGGAATGCAGGTATAAAAAGAGAGGTTACTTGCAGGTACTCTCCTCAACAAAATGGTGTAGCAGAAAGGAGGAATAGGACTCTTGTTGAATTTGCAAGATCCATGATGAAGGAGAAAAATTGCCCAAATTATTTGTGGGTTGAGGCTGTAAATACAACTACTTATTTGGTCAATAGGCTACCTTGTAAAGCCTTGCAGGGTATGACACCATATGAGGCATGGTGGGGTAAGAGACCTACATTAGACCATTGCAAAGTATTTGGATGTTTGGCCTATGCATATGTGCCATCACAATTAAGGCACAAATTGGAACCTAAAGCTGAAAAATATGTGTTTATTGGTTATGATGATAAGCAGATGGGATACAGGTTGTGGAATCCATCCACAAAACATTTTCTTGTATCAAAAGATGTTACATTTGATGAGCAAGGTACTTGGTATGCAGGTATTATCAATATTAATACAGATGATGAAGAAATTGTGAGCCAAAGGAAAGGTAAATCAAAGGTTCAGATATTTGATGAGCAAGAGAATAATGAAGTGCAGGTTGAAGTGGAAGAAACACCAAGATTTGATCCTGAATGTGAAGAACCAGAAACCTCAAGAAGTGGAGAACTTAGGAGGTCTACAAGGAACAAATGGCAACCTACAAGGTATAGCTATGATACTTCTTTCTTGACTACTAAGGATTATGCTTACATGATTAAAGCAGATGAAGACCCTTCTACATATGAAGAGGCTAAAGGTAAAGAGATTTGGGAAAAAGCTATGCAAGAAGAATATGATGCATTGGTGGAGAATCAAACATGGGATTTGGTTCCAAAACCAAATAGTCAGAAGATCATTGGATGCAAGTGGGTTTATAAGACAAAGAGATTTGCAGATGGAAGTGTGTCTAGGTACAAAGCTAGACTTGTTGTAAAAGGGTTTGCTCAGACATATGGTATTGACTATGATGAGACTTATAGTCCAGTGGCAAAGATGACAACCATCAGAACACTCATAGCAATTGCTGCATGCAAAGGTTGGAAATTGTGTCAATTAGATGTGAAGAATGCTTTTTTGAATGGTTATATTTCAGATGATGTTTTCATGGAGCAACCTCAAGGATTTAAAGATGGAAGATATCCAGATCATGTGTGTAAGATCAAGAGAGCTTTATATGGCTTGAAGCAGGCCCCAAGGGCATGGAACTATAGGCTTGTAAAGTTCTTAAAGGAACTTGGATTTCAAGTATCTAAAGCAGATAGTAGCTTGCTTGTCAAAGCAAGTGATGATGGGTTCATTTACATATGTATATATGTTGATGATATAATTCTTACAGGTAGTAGAGAAAGGCATACAAAGCCTAAAGAAGCAAATGGAGAAAGAGTTCAAAATCAGTGACTTGGGAGATTTGTCATACTTCTTGGGCATGGAGATTTCATACACTCAACATGGAGTGTATGTGACTCAAGAGAGGTACTTGAAGAACTTGTTAACCAAGTTTAAAATGAATGATTGCAGAGTAGCACCTACTCCAATGGAGGTGAATCACAAACTAAGCAGATTTGGAGGTGAAGAATTCAAGGACATGAAACAATATCAGAGTTTGGTTGGTAGTCTTATCTATGCTACATTAACTAGACCTGATTTATCATATGCAGTTGGGGTTTTGTCTCAATTTATGCATTGTCCTAGGAAAGAGCATTGGATTGCAGGTCAAAGAGTGTTGAGGTACATTAAGGGTACACTCAAGGAAGGTTTGTATTATGGTTTTACATCAGATACAAATATCAAGATCTATAGTGATGCAGATTGGGCAGGTAATCCAGATGATAGAAGATCAACCTATGGATACATGTGTTATGTGGGAGATAAGTTAATCTCTTGGTGCTCAAAGAAGCAACATACAGTTGCTTTGTCATCTACAGAAGCAGAGTACAAAGGCATGGTTGAAGCTGCAAAAGAAGTGATTTGGCTTAAGACTCTCATGAAGATTTTTGACACTATACAGAGCATACCTATCATTTATGGTGATAACATGAGTTCATTATATCTAGCTGCTAATCCTGTTTTTCATGCCAGGACCAAACACATTGAGATACAGTATCACTTTCTAAGAGAGAAGGTGATGGATAAGGAGATTGAAGTCATACATACTTCAACAAAAGATCAGATAGCTGATATGCTTACAAAGAGCTTGGATGGACCAAAGTTACAAAAGTTCAAAGACATGGCAGGCATAAAGAAGATAAGAGAAACCTCAATTGATGGTTGAGGGGGAGCTGTTGGTGCAAACCAATCACCAATTGAAGATTTGAAGGACAAAGGATGGAGATAAGATCAACTCTTGAAGCTTAGAAGATGGTTACATTCACAGGTTGAAAGAAATGTACACATATGTACATTAGATAAGACATAGGTTACTTATACTTATGCTTTGACATAAGTATGTACATATTTGCCTATAAATACTTTGAAAAAATGTTGGGGCAGTAAGAGAGACAAGAGGAGACAATAGGAGAGTATGAGAATAGTGCATTTGTAAGTTGTAAGACTCAATAGAGTTCATAGGAATGAGAAGAAGTCTCTCTCACAACTCAGTTGTAAATTTCTGAGAAATAGAAGAGAAATTGCGCCCGATGTTTCTGTGTTTTCTCCTCGTGTGGTAGATCTTTTGTGAATTCCTTTTGGAGATGTCTAAGTCCATAGTTAATCAATCTATGGCTAGAGTTTGAGAATCTAATTGTGATCAGGCTAAGAGAATTGTGTGTAGGAACATTTACATGTGAGAAAGTATTCATTGGTTCCTGAAACAGGCGCAAATTTTGATCTTAATGATTTCATCATTTCTCACTCCACAGTTTAAAGTTTTGTGCAAGTAAGCACTTAATCTTTAAGTTGAAAGGTAAGCTACTCGTGGCTAAAAGCATTTGCTTAAACGGGTTCTATACTGAGAGAACTAAAGCTAAGAAGTTAGGGGTGTCCAAATCGACTTCTCAGAAGTGCAGATTTAGACATAGGTAACTTGGTAAGTAGATTTCTCAAGATCTACTGAATCTTTTTGAGTGATTTGACTTGGAGAAGGTGCGCAATCTTTAGGCGACACGTTGTGCAAAGTTTCATAAAAAACTTTACACATTTACTCAGTCAATGAGCAAGATTTATGCAGCAGACTTTCTGAGTAATTTCCTTCTTCACAGTTTGGTCAAGAAATTGATATTTGGTCATTGATCTCTTAAATTGGTGAAGGTTTTGACTTACTCTTGATATAGAGGTGTTCTAAATTCAAGAGTAGGTTGTTCTTTTGGAGATTAACACTCTCCATCAGTTTCGGCGAGTATAGAGTTCAAGTATCTGATTCCAGATGGAGGAAGATTCAACATACCCAGCTATAGGAAGGGAAAAATGGTGTGTGATTTGTTTTATCTTAGTTTTCCTTAGCTAAGGTATTGTTCGGATGTCAATCCTTTTGAGATTTTGTTTTGAAACGCTCCATTTTTGTGTTATGAGATCTACTACTGTTCATGCGAAACTCGATTGTCAACTTCCGCTTTTGAAAATTGTGTACCGGCTTACTCCTAAATAGTCAAAAATTGCAAAGGTAGAGGGGTTTGAAGTGTTGGAATTGGAGAGAGTATTTGGCAGACTTATGTGTTACAATAAATCAATCATTGGAAAAACACGTTTTGCTTGTTATGCTGCATTCGCTGTCAAAGGTCTTTCTACTGAGAAAAATAAACGTGTGTTGAATATCTGGCCAAGCCAATCATGTGCGCTAAATACAACCGTATTTGAACTTCAAATATAGCCTCAAAGATTGAGCGCTCTTTTTGTGTTATAAAAAACCTGAGCGTTCACATTTGTTTGTTAATCATGTTGAGAAGCGCTTGCTACAATTAGGTAAGAGATTAGTACAAGTTCAATAATTAATTCTATTTCTTTCACAATCTTATTGGCATATAGGTTTTGGAGTTACCCATTCCTAAAGATGTTTCATTATCTTTCAAAAATTGTTTCTTCTCTTTCGCAAGTGTTACTCCCAATGAGATAGCAACTCTTTTCCTTCTCGAATTTTCAAACATTTAGCTATTTGTTTTCGGTAATCGTCCATATACAAATGAATAAATGCTCAGCCATCATGTTACATGAAATAAACAAGATGCGTATGCTTTTCTGCATTTCAAACAAATTGCACAATTCGACTTACCATAGAACTTGATGCCATTCTTAAAGGAAAATCAATCCAGTTAGAACATCAGCTTTCGTAAGAACTTTCTGCCTTCCTTATGATAGAGAACTCTCTTCATAACACTTAATACTTACTTCTAGCCATTCCAAAGGTCGATTTCTTGGCACCCTGTGTACCCCAAAGCACGCAAGATCCCGACCACAACGTAATCTTCCACTCCATGGATTTGAGTTGGAATTGTTCCTTGGTGATGCATCCGGTCCACTCAAAACCTGAGATTCTATACTTGATTTTTCAGCATTTTCTTTGTCATTTGGTTCAAGACTCAGTCCTTCTTTGGCATCTGCATAGAAGCTTGACATTTCATCAAATACCACATCTCTGCTCACCTTTACCTGTCGTGTGAGTGGGTTATAACATTTATATCCCTTTTGCTCAAGAGAGTATCCAATGAAGACACACTTTTCTGCTTCTGGATCAAGCTTCATCCTCAATTCATCTAGGACATGTACATATGCAATATAGAGCCAAAAACTTTCAGATGTGATAAGTTTGGCTTTTTACTTGTAAACTTCTCTTCTGGTGTAACTTGATATACAGCAGCAGTCGGAGTTCTGTTTATGATGTATATAGCAGCGTTGTGGTGTGTATCTGCATAAAAACTGATGCCGAATTCCATGATTTTTTAGAAAACTACTGAACTCATTTGACATGTATTCACCTCCTCCATCAGATCTTAATGTCTGAATGTACTTCCTTGTCTGCTTTTCCACCATAACTTTAAAATTCTAGAAGTGAGTGAACACCTCGCTCTTCTCTTTCATGAAATATACCCATACTTTGCATGTATGGTCATCAATGAAAGTAACATAGAACCTGCAACCACCCATAGATGTGGTCTTTGGTGGACCCCAAACATCTGTATGTACTGCTTCTAGTACATTCTTACTAACATGCTTGTCATGTGGAAATGATGCTCTTGACTGTTTACCAAATTGACATGCTACACATACCTTTTGCATTTCTGCAACTTTGAAATTTGGTAGTCCATGTTGGGAGTGATGGTTGGATGCACTCAAGAGATTGAGTAGATGCTGCTAACCCTACTTTGCACCAGCCCTCCTTTGCTTCAGATATGCTTAGTACACTAGCTTAGCTTCCAAATGATACCAAGAAAGCATATATGTACTTTGCAAATGATATGTGTAATGATCAAATCAAAACAGACTACTTGGCACTTCAAAAAATCCTAGAAAACTTGCTATTTCTGTAATGACACCTGCTCAGTCTTTCACTCAGTGTGACCAGCACACTTACAATTGATCTAATTCCTTCTGGACATATTAAATTAGCTTAACAATCTACCATTTGCAAGTGGAATGAGAAGAAACGATAAACTACTCACTGAGAAATCAATTTAGCAAAATTATATGTACCCCCGACTTTTTAGGAACTCTGCAGACACAGACCAGTGTGCACTTCGAGCGAGATTTCTCTGAGATGGCTGATCCAATTGACTTGAAACTTTGTAGGTTTATAGTAGACTTGGAGCTGGTTCCAATGTGCTTTGAATCACTTGATTTGGTTCAGTAGATCCTGAGATATGCTCCTTTGAAGTTGACAGACTTGGAGTAGATGACTCAGAGACAACAGAGATAGTGAACGTGTATACTTCTATTGATTGATGTAATTGTACATACTCATTAGCTTGACAAGCATAGCTAAATGAGGTGTTGTGGTGTAGGCTAAGAAATAGCACTAACACACACTGAGTTACAACAGTAGAATGCCTCGGGGAATGAGCTCAATTGGACTAGCTAACCCGCGAGTTTTTCCTTCACTTTTTATATGAGTTGGAAGTTAATTTGAATTTCAAATTCAAACTAAGGCTCCCTAGAATCTCTCCTCTAAAAGTAGGGAGATATTCTCTCTACTACACCATTCATTTTTTCCACGACTAATCAAGTAGGTAAGTGATTACATGAGATGCCAAGTCATATAGACTTTTACAATGGGTAAAGAGGTAAGAACTTATAAGCATAAGTTCATATGGACCTTGCTTCAAGTGAAGCCTTGATGAAAGTTGTCCAAGCTAATCTTCCAAGGTTCCAAGCCAAGTGTGAAGGCTTGACATGCACCAACAGCTCCCCCTCAAGCCAAGCACTTTGGCTTAAGTCTTCATCTTCAATCTTCAATTACTTCCTGCAATCCAATCATGGATTTGAATCTGCATAGCTTGTTTCCATCCAATGCTTTAGTGAGTAAATCTGCACATTGCATATTAGTAGACACATATGTCAATGAATGTCTTTACTAAGCAACTTCTCTCTCACATAGTGGTAATGAACCTCTATGTGTTTGGTTCTAGCATGATATATTGGATTAGCTGCAAGGTGAAGAGAGCTAGTGTTATCTCCAAAGATAATTGGTGGCCTTGTATATAGGCCTAACTCTGTATATAGAAGCTTCAACCAGATAGCTTCTTGAGTGGCATTGGCAAGCCCTCTATACTCTGCTTCAGTGGATGACAATGCCACTGTAGGTTGCTTCTTGGCTGACCAAGAAATAGGTTTATCTCCTGCAAAACAAATATACCCTGATGTGCTTCTCCTATCATCCTTGCATCCTGCCCAATCTGCATCTGAATATACTTTAATGTCAATATCTGATGTATAAGGAAAGTACAAACCATGGCTTTGAGTTCCCTTCAAGTACTTCAATATTTTCTTTGCTGCTTCTAGGTGAGGTACCCTTGGTTTGTGCATGAATTGGCTTAGCACACTAACTCCATATGCTATGTCAATTCTTGTCAAGGTAGCATGATTGAAACTACCTACCATGCTTTGATATCCTGTAATGTCTTGTATTTCATCCCCTTCATGAGCACTTAGCTTTAGGTTGACCTCCATTGGAGTAGTTGAGACTTTAGCATCCTGCAAGCCAAACTTCTTGACCATATCCTGTACATACTTCTTTTGAGTGATATATATACCTGAGTTAGTGTAGACTAATTCAAGACCTAAGAAGTACTTCAATAATCCAAGATCATTAATCTTGAATTCTTTCATCATCTGTCCTTTGATGTGTCTAATCCCATTGACATCATTACCTGTAATGATGATGTCATCCACATAAACACACAAGTAGATTACCTCTGTACTACTCCTCTTTATGAATAGGGAAGTATCTGCTTTACTCATCACAAATCCTTGGTCTTGGAGGTAGGTTGTCAACCTGTAATTCCATGCTCTAGGTGCCTGCTTCAAACCATACAGAGCCTTCTTCAATTTACAAACATAGTTTACCTTCTTGGGATCTTCATAGCCAGGTGGTTGTGACATGTAGACTTCTTCAGATATCCATCCATTCAAGAAAGCATTCTTGACATCTAATTGGTACATGTTCCAATTCTTGGATGCAGCTACACTCACCAATATTCTGATAGTTGGCATTTTAGCCACAGGAGAGAATGTCTCCTCATAATCAATGCCTTGGGTTTGTGCAAAACCCTTGGCTACCAACCTAGCTTTGTACCTGTTTATTGTTCCATCTGAATTTCTCTTTAGTTTGTAGATCCATCTGGATCCTATCACCTTCATAGAGTCTTTCTTGGGTACCAAGTCCCAAGTATCACTCTCCTTGAGAGCTTCCATTTCTTCATCCATAGCTTCTTTCCATTCTGGTTTGGTGATTGCTTCTTCATAGGTACCTGGTTCTTCATTCAACAAATCCTTTGCAAGATATACAGAATGCTTGGTTACAAGAGAAGTATCATACCCATATCTGATAGGCTTCTTACTTTCTCTCTGAGATCTCCTCATTGCTTGAGTTGAGGATTCTGGTATATCCTCTAGCTTCTTCATCTTCATCTTTCCTTTGGACTTCCATGCCTTGAACTCCTCAAGGTTTATTGTATCATCATCATCTGAACTTGATTCATCTTTCTGGATTGGTTCTTCCTTGGTGAGCCTTGGGAAATCTTCTTCCATATCATAGGGTAGACTAACCTTCCTGCATTCATTCTCATACCAAGAGTCATTCTCATCAAAGATGACATCTCTGCTTACCTTGAAGCCTTTGTTTGTTGGGTTGTAGAATCTGTATCCCTTTTGGTTCAAATCATAACCAATGAAGATACATTTTTCAGCTTTAGGGTCTAGCTTTCCCCTTACCTGTGAGGGAATATGCACATATGCTACACAACCAAAGATTTTGCAATGATCCAGAGAAGGTCTCTTACCATGCCAAGCTTCATATGGTGTCATGGCATCAAGTGATTTGGATGGCAACCTGTTGATGAGATAGGTGGCAGTAGATACACTCTCTGCCCAAAGATAATTTGGCAATTTCTTTTCATTAAGCATAGACCTAGCTGTTTCTACAATGAGTCTATTCCTTCTTTCAGCTACTCCATTTTGTTCAGGTGAGTACCTTGTGGTTATCTCCCTTTTGATGCCTCTTTCCTGCAAGAAATCTTCAAACTCATTGGAGAAGTACTCTCCTCCACCATCTGACCTTAGCCTCTTCAAGCTTCTTCCTGTTTGATTTTCAACAAGTGCAAGATACCTCTTGAAACAATTAAACACTTCATCTTTATGTTTCATAAAGTATAAGATAGTCCACCTACTATAATCATCAATGAAGGACACATAATACCTTGAACCTGAAATGGAAGGATCCTTACTAGGTCCCCAAACATCTGTGTGTACCAAGTCTAGGTAGTCTTCATGCATGAAACCTTTCCTTGAATAGGGCAACCTGTGAGACTTACCAAACTGACATGCTCCACACTTGTAAATCATGTGTTGCTTAGATACATTAGGTATCCCAAGCACACATTGATCCCTGCACATTTGCTTTAGGGTTCTTTCACCTATGTGACCTAACCTCTTGTGCCATATTTCTAACTCTGAAAGTGTTTGATCCTTGTAGTTGTATAAAGCAATATTTTTTGTATCTTCTAGCTCAAAAGTAAACAATCTACCTGATTTCTCCCCCTTGGCAATTCTTTTGAAACCATGTCTTGGGTCCTCCACATATGCTCCATGTTGAGTGAACCTGACCTACGATCCTTTCTCCACAATCTGACCAACACTCATTAGATTCTTGGTGATGGTTGGTACATAGAGTACCCTACTCAATAGATTCTGGTTACCATCACATGTCTTCACATTTCCAATTTTTACAACAGAATGTTTAGTGTCCTCACCTATCTATACCTGATGTTTGCCCTTGGGTTCTTCCAAATCAGAGAGTAGTGCCACATTGCCAGCTACATGGTTAGAACATCCTGAGTCAATATAAAATAAATGATCATCATTTGTACCTGCCTTGGAGGTCATATTCATGATCAATAGGGAGTCATCTTGCTCCTCTGTGTAGTTGTTGTAGTCTCTTCTATTTTTGAATCCACCTTGGTAATTACCATTGTGGTTGTGATTGTAATTGTTGTTGTATTGATTGTTGTATCCATTGTAGCCTTGATGTTGGTTGAACCTGCCTCTCCCTTGAGAGTATCCACCTCTTGAGTAGCCTCTTCCTCTCTGATTCTTGTAGTTCTTGTAGCATTCATCTGTGGTATGATTGGACAATCCACAAATGTTGCATGGTGATGAGTTGTAGGGTCTCCCCCTACCTGACTTACCTCCTCTGCCCCTGCCTCTTGATGATCTACCTCTCCCTGCATAATTAGCTTGGGAGGTAGAGCCTTCTTCATCCTGTTTCTTCCCTTTACCTTTATCCTTAACTTTCTTATCAGTATATAGAGCAGAGGGGTTGTTACCATTTGATTGATCTCCTGCCTTTGTAAACTTTGCTTCATGTGTGAATAGTTGGCCCATGAGTGTTGTGAGATCTGGGGTATGCATGTCCATATAGAGGTCCATTGCAGTGGTGAAACTTTCCCACTTATCATCTGCCTTGAGTCCATTTGTTACTTGCCTGACTATTTGCTCCTCTTCAATCTCCTCTCCAATGCTTGCTAATTGGTCTGCCACATCTTTAATCTTGGTCACATACTCTGAGACTGATTGCTTGGGCTGCTTCCTAAGGGTTGTGAATTCAATCCAGAGTTGATTCTTCCTGGCCCTTGTGTTGGAAGAAAAATATGTTGACAGAGTTTCCCAAGTCTCTTGGGAAGTCTTACAGTTCCTTACATGAGGTAAAAGGAAATCAGATATAGAGTTAAGAAGGTAAGACCTTGCCAAAGCATCCTTTGCACACCATTGGTTGAGTCTCTCTTGTTCATCCTTGGTGGGTAGTCCTCTAGCTTTGAATGAGGGCAATTCCTCATCTCCTGATATGTATCCAAATAAGCTTCTTCCTTGTAGATAGGTCTTCATTCTCAATGACCAGGCTTGGTAATTTTTCCTGTCCAATTTGTCAATGAATGAAGGAAAACCATCTCCCATGTTTACCTTATTTGCTCTGATACCACTGTTGGGAGTGATGGTTGGATGCACTCAAGAGATTGAGTAGATGCTGCTAACCCTGCTTTGCACCAGCCCTCCTTTGCTTCAGATATGCTTAGTACACTAGCTTAGCTTCCAAATGATACCAAGAAAGCATATATGTACTTTGCAAATGATATGTGTAATGATCAAATCAAAACAGACTACTTGGCACTTCAAAAAATCCTAGAAAACTTGCTATTTCTGTAATGACACCTGCTCAGTCTTTCACTCAGTGTGACCAGCACACTTACAATTGATCTAATTCCTTCTGGACATATTAAATTAGCTTAACAAGCTACCATTTGCAAGTGGAATGAGAAGAAATGATAAACTACTCACTGAGAAATCAATTTAGCAAAATTATATGTACCCCCGACTTTTTAGGAACTCTGCAGACACAGACTAGTGTGCACTTCGAGCAAGATTTCTCTAAGATGGCTGATCCAATCGACTTGAAACTTTGTAGGTGTATAGTAGACTTGGATCTGGTTCCAATGTGCTTTGAATCACTTGATTTGGTTCAATAGATCCTGAGATATGCTCCTTTGAAGTTGACAGACTTGGAGTAGATGACTCAGAGACAACAGAGATAGTGAATGTGTATACTTCTATTGATTGATGTAATTGTACATACTCATTAGCTTGACAAGCATAGCTAAATGAGGTGTTGTGGTGTAGGCTATGAAATAGCACTAACACACACTGAGTTACAACAGTAGAATGCCTCAGGGAGTGAGCTCAATTGGACTAGCTAACCCGCAAGTTTTTCCTTCACTTTTTATATGAGTTGGAAGTTAATTTGAATTTCAAATTCAAACTAAGGCTCCCTAGAATCTCTCCTCTAAAAGTAGGGAGATATTCTCTCTACTAAACCATTCATTTTTTCCACGACTAATCAAGTAGGTAAGTGATTACATGAGATGCCAAGTCATATAGACTTTTACAATGGGTAAAGAGGTAAGAACTTATAAGCATAAGTTCATATGGACCTTGCTTCAAGTGAAGCCTTGATGAAAGTTGTCCAAGCTAATCTTCCAAGGTTCCAAGCCAAGTGTGAAGGCTTGACATGCACCAACAGTCCATGGACAATCTCCTTTGACTGCATCAGTTTCAGTCTTTGCAAGTTTGCATGTCCAATCCATTTGTGCCATATCTCTATATTTACAATAACTCCTGCACCTTTTGCAAACATGGCTGCATTCATTTCAGGAATCTTCACATTTAAGGTGAATATCCTACCCACTTTGTTTCCTTTGGCAACCAATCGTCCATCCTGCTTGTACTCTTCTACATATAATCCATCAACATTGAACCTGACTTGTAATCCCTGGTCAACCATTTGTCCAACAAAAACCATATTCTTTGTTATATTTGGAACATGCAACACATTAGCAAGATGTTTTACCTTCCCGTGCTCCATAGACAATGCTATGTTTCCTGTATGCTCAATAGGATGTGATGTATCATCACTTATTTCAACATATCCAGGAACTGGCATTTTTTGCAAACTACTAAACCATTCTGCATGACTGGTCATGTGATTTGAAGCACTTGAATCAACATATCAGACATTATCATTCGATTTTGAAACACTAGCAGACATCGTATTCATCATGTGATGTTGAACCATAAACAGCTTCTCAGAATCATCTGCACTTATGGATGCATAGTTGTTTTGCTGCCTTCTGTTATTTTGATTCTTCAACCTGCAATCACGTTCAAAGTGTCCAAGTTTACCACAATTCCAGCATCCTTTACTATCATTACCTGAATCATTTCTTTGGAAATTTCTGCCACCTCTTTGCCTCCCCCTGCCTCGAAACTGTCCTCTTCCTCCTACATGATTTTGTTGTTGACCTTGGTCTTGGTTACTGTTTCCTCTTGCACCTCCAAAACCTCTACCTCTTGCCTCTTCCTGTGCCAGAGTAGAATACTTGCTCAGAACTGGGCTTTCCTTGGGGTTTGAATCCTCACCAAGATTCTTTTCTTCAATAATCAGCATAGATACTAGATCAGCAAAATTCGGAATATTTTCCCTGGCCTGTATGGAAGTTCTGAATTGCTTATATGCAGCTCCTAAACCATGAAGGCACACTTCCACCTTATCATCATCATCTACATTCACGCCAATAGATGCAAGTGACTCACATATGTTTTTGATTTTTAGAGTGTAGTCACTTACCGACATATTCTTCTTTTCCAATGTATGCAGCTCGTTCTTGAGTTGCAATTTCCGTGCCTTTGTATTAGTCTCATACAAAGTGAACAAACTGTTCCAAGCCTCTTTTGGAGTCTTGGCATCTTGTATGTGTCCAATCATGCTATCTTGTATGCTAACAGATAGCCAATACATTACCTTTCGTGCTCCTTGATTCCATTCCTCATATGCTCTTAACTGGTCTGCAGTCCGATTCCATTCTGGTAACTGCGAAGCATTTTCATTCTCTCCTTCGATGTACTTCCAATAGCCTTTTCCCATCAGGAAATTCGTCATTCTGAATCTCCAAGCATGGAAGTTGTTCTTGTTCAGCTTATCGCTCATAAGCTGACTCATTCCATTTGCGTTTGACATTTCTACAACAATTCACAACACTACAAAACACTACAAGGAGCACTTCTGCTTGAACACTGTCGCACTATGACATGACAGTTCGATCTCAGAAAAGCATAATTTTTGTGTATCAACAATACACGAAATCGCTTGAAATTCTGGGTCAAGAATATATGAGTGTCGCCCAACACACAATGCAAGTTACAGTTTTTGAAACTGACCTAGTTTCTCTGTGGGCCCCACCTTACGGGCTTGAAACAGAGGTCGAGATGGCTCCAAAACATTGATCTGAAAAAAACAAGAGTTATCCCTTTAGGTAGATAGATATAAACATAGATAGAT
>CM035410.1:52785044-52815044 GCA_020310875.1 Ceratopteris richardii
GATAGATAGATAGATAGATAGATAGATAGATAGATAGATAGATATATAGATGGATAGGTAGATAGATAGATCCTTGAGACCTTCTAGGTGCTCCATGAAAACATCATCTAAAATGTAACCATTTAGAAAAGCATTTCACATCTAATTGACATAGCTTGCAACCTTTACATGCAGCAATAGCTATGAGAGTCCTTACAGTTGTCATCTTTGCCACAGGACTATAAGTCTCATCATAATCTATACCATATGTCTGAGCATACCCTTTCACAACAAGTCTAGCTTTATATCTAGAAACACTTGCATCTGCATACCTCTTTGTCCTAAGACCCATTTGCATCCAACGAACTTCATACTATTTGTTCTATTGGAGACCTCTTAATCTCCAAAGGCTTGATCTATACTGATCTAAGAGCACCTCTATATCAGTTATAGACCAAACTTTACACAAATGTTACTTTGATTTACCAAATCATTCATGAACATATCTCTGAGTGAGAATTTTCCTTCTTCAAGAAGTCTGCTTGAAAGATTGACTTCATTACCTGCACATATCTTCAGATTTCTTCAATCTAATGATATATAACCTCCAAGCTACCTTTGCGCAATCATATCAATCATTAGTGCTTCAAAAGAATCATTAAAACTTCAATTTGATTCTTAAGATCAAAAGTATGTCAGAAACTGTCTTCCTAAATAAGCGACTTTGACATAGGTAACTTCTAAGGTTGATTTCTCACAACACAGATCCTGTTTTGCTAAATGGTTTTAGCCACAACTTCCTTGCCTTCTAACTTAGATTTTGAACGCTCACTCATTAAAAACTTTACACTGTGCACTGAGATCTAAGCAAAACATTGACATGAAAAAATGCACGACTCTGAGAGGTCTACCTGTAGACTTTACACACACATGTTCCTATTGATCATACTCATAGCATGAAAGGAGTTAGACCATGAAACTTTGAACATAGCTTCATTAGCTTCCAAATTAGATGTGTACAAAAGGATTTCTGATCCACATGATCAGACTGAGAGAACTCAGAGAAAAACGCATCGCTAATTTCCTGAGAAAGACTCTCTACACATCTATCTCTATGACACTTGTCTTCAAATGACTCTCTCTATATAATTCTTTACATTATTGACTTATATACATATGGTTTTAGACTTATCCCGCGTCTATTACATTACTTCTTATCATCCTAAGGATTATCTCTACTCAGATTACAAGAATTTCCAACTGTAATGTACATATGTATACAAACTTCACTTCTGAGATCTCTTCACTTCTCAAGTATCTATTTCCACTTTAATTTGATCATAAGCTTGCTCCAAACTCTTTATAATCACCAATTTGTGATTGGTTTGTTCCAACAGCTCCCCCTCAATCACTAATTGTGATTATTCCATTCTTCTTCACTCCTGCCATCTCCTTGAATCTCTGTAGCTTAGGTCCATCCAAGCTTTTTGTCATCATATCTGCAACTTGTTCTTTTGTTGGAGTATACATCACTTCAATCTCTTTATAAAGTACCTTTTCCCTCAAGAAATGATACTGAATCTGTATATGCTTAGTCTTGGCATGAAAAACAGGATTAGCTGCCAAATATAATGAACTTATATTGTCTCCATAAATAATTGGAGTACTCTGATCAGTTCCAAAACTCTTCAACAAGGTCTTTAACCATGTTACTTCCTTTGCATCCTCTACCATTCCTTTATACTCAGCTTCTGTGGATGACAAAGCAATTGTATGTTGCTTCTTTGAGCACCAAGAAACTAACTTATCTCCAATATAACAGAGATACCCATGAGTAGACCTTCTATCATCTGAATCACCTACCCAATTTGCATCACTAAACACTTTGATTCTTGTATCAGAAGTAAATCCATAATACAAGCCTTCATTTAGGGTTCCTTTGATATATCTGAGTACCCTTGAGCTGCAATCCAATGAGTCTTCTTTGGACAATGCATAAATTGTGATAACACACCTACTGCATATGATAGATCTGGCCTTGTTAAGGTAGCATAGATTAAACTACCTACCAAACTCTGATATTTCTTCATGTCATTGAATTCTTCACCACCATACCTGCTCAACTTATGATTTACCTCCAATGGTGTGCTTGAAGGTCTGCAATCTTCCATGTTAAATTTGACCAGAAGATTCTTCAAGTATCTCTCTTGTGTAACATATACTCCATGTTGAGTATACATAATCTGCATTCCTAAGAAATAAGATAAGTTTCCCAAATCACTTATCTTAAACTCCTTCTCTATTTGTTTCTTAAGCTCATTGATCCCTTGAGCATCTGTACGTGTGACAATGATATCATCAACATAAATACACATATATATGTATCCATTTTCACTTGCCTTCACTAGCAAGCTACTATCTGCCTTTGATGCTTGAAATCCACATTCATTCAAGAACTTAACAAGCCTGTAATTCCATGCTCTTGGAGCCTGCTTCAACCCATACAAAGCTCTCTTGAGCTTTACACACATAATCTGATCCAATTGAATCCATGAAGCCTTCTGGTTGCTCCATGTACACTTCATCTGCAATGTATCCATTCAGAAATGCATTCTTCACATCTAATTGTGATAACTTCCATCCTTTACAAGTAGCAATAGCAATCAATGATCTAATTCTAGACATCTTAGCAACAAGACTAAAGGTTTCATCACATTCTACCCCATAAGTTTTGGCATAACCTTTGATCACAAGTCTAGCCTTGTATCTAGACACCTTACAATCTGCAAACCTTTTTGTTTTATATACCCACTTACATCCAATGACCTTCTGATTCTTTGGTCTTGGCACTAACTCCCATGTTTCATTTTCAAGTAGAGCATCATACTCTTCTTGCATTGCCTTCTCCCAATTCTGTTTACCTTTAGCTTCTTCATATGTGATTGGATCCTCTTCTATCTTCACAATATAAGCATAATCTTTTGTTGTTAAGAAAGATGTGTCATAGCTATACCTGATAGGCTCTTTCCTTTCCCTTGAGGATCTTCTGACCTCTGCACTTCTTGAAGTCTCAGCCACATTTGATTCTGGATCAAATCTTGGCAGCCCATGTTCAACATTATCTTGCAATTTTCTTTTACAATCAACATCATCAATATCTTCTTCATACACACTTACTTTTGTCTTCCCTTTTCTTTGTATTTCTTTGTTATTTGCATAATCATTTGTTGACCCTGTATACCATGTGCTTTGCTCATCAAATGTAACATCTTTGGTAACAAGATATTGCTTTGTAGATGGACTCCACAATCTGTAACCCATCTGTCTATCATCATACCCAATAAACACATACTTCTCTGCTTTGGGTTCTAGCTTATGTCTCAATTGTGAAGGAACATACGCATATGCTAAACATTCAAACACCTTACAATGATCAAGAGTAGGTTTCTTACCCCACCATGCTTCATAAGGAGTTCTTCCATCCAAAGCTTTACAAGGTAACCTATTCACAAGGTATGTTGCAATGTTGATAGCTTCTGCCCATAAGTAATTTGGACAATTCTTTTCCTTCATCATTGCTCTTGCAAATTCTACAAGAGTTCTATTTCTTCTTTCTACAATTCCATTCTGTTGAGGAGAGTACCTACAAGTTACTTCTCTCTTTATACCTTCATTCCACAAATAATCATCAAACTCTTTAAAGAAATACTCTCCCCCTCCATCTGATCTCAACCTCTTGAGCTTTTGTCCTGTAATCGTTTCAGCATAAGCATGATAATGCTTGAATGTCTTGAACACTTCTGATTTGTCCTTGATTACATATAAAGTAATCCATCTGGTTGCATCATCAACAAACAACACATAATATCTGGATCCATTTATGCTATAATCCCTTGAAGGACCCTACACATCTGTATGAACCAATTCAAGCATATTTGAATACTTATATCTTGATTTATTATATGAATTTTTGTGTGCTTTACCTAACTGAAAAGCTTCACACTTGTACACCATGTGTTGCCCTTCAATTTTTGGCAAACCAAGCACCACATCATTCCTTGACATTTCCTTTATAGCTCTCTCATTGAAATGACCTAATATTTTATGCCATAGGTCTAATTCAGACATCTTTTGACTTCCATAAGTAAATAAAGCATGTCCCACATTACCTTGGACCTTGAGAGTAAACAATCTTCCTTCCTTTTACCTGCAATTATGTTTCTATATCCTTGATTTGGATCTTGCACATAGACACCATCATTTGTGAATCTGACTTCATATCCTTTCTCCACAATTTGCCCTACACTTATCAGATTTTTAGGAATAGTAGGAACATAAAGTACCTTGCTCAAAAGTGTACTTCCACTTTTTGTCTTCACTGATCCAATGCTCTCCACTTTATGCTTGGTATTGTCACCTGTTTGAACTGTATGTCCATTCACCTTTGCTTCCATATTAGTCATCAAGGATATATTGCCACTCAGATGATTGCTACATCTTGAGTCAATATAAAACACCCTTTGATCTTCTCCTATTGATACATGAGTTGCATTCAAGATGAGAGTCATGTCATCCTTATGATCTGATGCATAATTATAATAATTGTTGTTGTAGGAATGAGGTTGAAAGCTTCTTCCACCTCCTCTAGCATATGATATCCTACCACCTCTTCCTCTGAAGTTGCCTCTTTGGTTTCTACCTCCTCTACCTCTTTGATTAAAACTCTGATTATTGCTTCCACCATTTTTATTATACCAACAATCATTTTCCAAATGATTGGTTCTACCACAAATCCAATAAGCTTTAGTATTATCTTTGTTATTACCTCCTCTTCCTTTACCTCTGAAGTTCATCTTTCCTTTTGTAAAGTTAGCTTGACTTGAGGTTCCTTCATCATCAGTTGATTGTGTTGATGTATGAAACACCACAAGAACTAAGCTAATATTGATATTAGAACACCTCTGTAATCATTATTAGCTTAGTAACACTCTCAATTTGAAAACTTTACCACCAAACTTAGTGAAATAAAAAATTTCACTTTTCAGAAATCTGAAAAATGACTTCATCGATTTGACATACCTTCACTGTTAGACTCATTTCTCTGAGTATGCATCTCGTTTTGTAAAGATCTTTTGACCAATTGTAGTTGAAGGTAGTAGCTTTAAAATGAGCTATCACTCATGAAAAACTTTACACTGTACTGTGAGATTTGACCTTAAGAAGATCAAGGAAAAGTGTGCCAGAAAACTCGTAACTGTCAACTTACACACTAATATGCAATCACTTAGAATTCAACACACAAGAGGAATTAGACCAAATCCTTCCACACAAACATGTGTTAACTATTAGAGAGGATGTGTACAAAATGGCTTGGCCTCATTCTGCTCCTAGCCATGGAAAACTCTCATACACTGAGTAGTTTCTCTTCAACATCTCTCTCAGAAAAAACCCGACTTTTTCTCTATTCACTTAAGGATTACACAATTGAGTTCTCTATATGTTTTTCAACTCAAATTAACTTATATACATATAGTTTACATACTCCTAGACTCAAACTAGTAAGTTTTTAAGTTCTATGTCAAGACTAGACTTTAATTTTTCACTAAATTACAAGAGTGAATTTATCCCTTCACTTAGGCTTTAAATTCATGTCTAATTAGTGAGTGAAGTCCCAACAGCTCCCCCTCAATCACTAATTAGCATGCTCTGACTTCTTCATGTAATCTTCTTCTCTTTTATTCCTGCCATCTCTTTGAATCTACTTATCTTCACTCCATCCAAGATCTTTGTCATAATATCTGCAATCTGATCTTTTGTGGAAGTGTATACCACTTCAAGCTCCTTCTCCATTACCTTTTCTCTCAGGAAATGATATTGAATCTCTATGTTCTTTTTTCTTGCATGAAATACAGGATTTGGTGCAAGTTACAATGAACTCATATTATCTCCATGTATGATAGGTATACCTTGATCAATATCCAAGCTTTTGAACAAGGTCTACATCCATATCACTTCTTTTGCTGCTTCCACAAGTCCTTTGTACTCAGCTTCAATTGATGATAAGGCCACTGTATGTTGCTTCTTTGAACACCAGCTCACAAGTTTATCTCCTATGTATATCATATATCCATGTGTTGACCTTCTATCATCTTGACTTCCTGCCCAATCTGAGTCACTATATGCTCTCAGCCTTGTATCTGATGTAAATGGATAATATAATCCTTCCTTCAAAGTTCTTTTAATGTATCTAAGAACTCTTTGACCTGCAATCCAATGTGGATCCTTTGGACAATGCATGAACTGAGAAAGAACTCCCACTGCATATCTAAGATCAGGTCTTGTTAGTGTAGCATAAATCAAGCTTCCCACTAAAGATTGATACTTCCTCATATCTTTGAACTCAGCACCATCATATTTGCCGAGTTTATGATTAACCTCTAGTGGTGTTGATGCCTCTCTGCAATTCTCCATATTAAACTTCTTTAGAAGATTCAAAAGATACCTTTCTTGTGATATATATATGCCATGTTCTGCATAAGTGATTTCCATTCCAAGAAAATATGACAATTTTCCTAGATCACTTATCTTAAATTCCTTCTCAAGTAATCTCTTCACCTCCTTGATTCCTTCATTTGAAGTACCTGTAATTATAATGTCATCTACATAAATACAAATGTAGATCATACCTTCGCCTGTTCTCTTCATAAGTAAACTTGCATCTGCCTTTGAACTTTGATATCCAAGTTCATTAAGATACACACAAGTCTATAATTCCAAGCTCTTGGAGCTTGCTTCAAACCATAAAGTGCTCTTCTCAATCTGCAAACATAATTTGGAAACTTGTAATCTGCAAACCCTTGAGGTTGCTCCATGTAGACCTCATCTGATATATATCCATTCAAAAATGCATTCTTTATATCCAATTGACTCAATGTCCATCCTTTTGATGCTTCAATAGCAATGCTTGTCCTTATGGTTGACATCTTTGCTACAGGATTGAATGTCTCATCATAATCTATGCCATGAGTTTGAGCATAGCCTTTAACCACCAATCTAGCTTTTTATATGGCTATCTTCAATCTGCATGCTTCTTTATTTTGTAAACCCATTCATTTCCAATCACTTTCTTACCATTAGGTTTTGGAACAAGTTCCCAAGTTTTATTTTCTTCAAGTGCATCAAACTCTTCCTTCATTGCTTCTTCCCATTGTCTCTTACCTTTTGCTTCATCATAGCTTTGAGGCTCTTCATCTTCCTTAATCAAGTAAGCATAGTTTTTCTGAGTCAAATAAGAAGTATCATAAGAATACCCTGTAGGTTGTTTCCTCATTCTGGTTGATCTCCTTGGTTCACACTCTTCATGTGTATCTGGATATACTTCTTCATCAAATCTTGGTTCATCTTCATTTCTTCTATATGATCCAACTCTGGATGTGCTTGCTTGCATATGATCTTCATCTCCATCTACCTGCATATGTGATTTACCTCTTTCACTTCTTCTTACCTCTTCTTCAAATGTTTCAAGGTTACAATCTTTATCTGCATACCAACTCTTCTGTTCATCAAATGTCACATCTCTAGAAACAATAAATTGTTTGGTTAGAGGACTCCATAGTCTATAACCCATCTGCTTTTCATCATACCCAATAAACACATATTTTTTAGCCTTTGGTTCAAGCTTATGTCTGAGTTGTGATGGTACATAAGCATAGGTAATTGATCCAAACACCTTACAATGATCAAGTGTTGGTTTCTTACCCCACCATGCTTCATAAGGGGTCATTCCACTTGGAGCTGCACATGGTAACCTATTCACAAGATATGTAGCTGTATTTATAGCCTCAGCCCGAATATAATTAGGGCAATTCTTTTCTTTTAACATTGCTCTTGCAAACTCAATCAATGTTCTCTTCCTCCTTTTTGCCACCCCATTGTGTTGAGGTGTATATCTACAAGTTATTTCTCTCTTGATACCTGCATTCAAAAGATAATCATTGAATTCTTGGGAGAAGTATTCTCCCCCTCCATCAGACCTCAACCTTTTGAGCTTTTGACCTGTAACTCTTTCTGCATATGCATGAAAATGTTTGAAAGCTCCAAATACTTCTGATCTTTCCTTTAAAACATAAATGGTTATCCACCTTGTAGCATCATCAATAAAAAGAACATAATTACCTGTGATGCATAGTTTGGATTCATCTGTTAGTTGGGTTGCTTAAGTGGTTTTGCTTCCGGCTTCAGCATGACCCTCTGTTGATAGATGCACGGGTCCAAACCCTTCATATCTTTGTAATCCCATGCAAATACATCAGAAAATTCTCGAAGTAGTTGGATTAGATTTGCTTGAAATAATTCCGGTAAGCTCTCCTTTATCTTAACAGGTCATGGATTTTCTTCATCACCTAAATTGTAAGTGGTCAGTTGATCTTCTGGAACATAAAATTGTCGAGGCTTCTCTGTATTCTCAGTTGGCTTAAAAAGTTGTTGTAGATCAGCGTCATCTATGGTAGCCTTATCTTCTTTCATATCTTGTTCTGTTACAGTCATCACCGTACAAACTAAAGGATTCCAATTATCTACAACAGATTGTAGATTAACAGTTCCTAGGGAGATCAAGTCAATGTTATTTTTCAGAAACTCTTCTTCTTCATCATCTGACAACCCATCTAGCATATGGACTGGTTCCGCAAAATACGGTCTAGCATGCAACTCGCAAGGTTGAATAGCATCTAATTTTACAACGTATTTACGATTATTATCTTTGAAAGTGAGTTCCTGTGCAGACCAATCTTGTATCACCTTAGCGTGCTTTAGCCAAGGTCGGCCGAAAAGGAGATTATAATCAAGGGTGGATTTTGATAATTCTAGTATGACAAAGGTCATTTTGAATGTTGTACCTTGTAAAGTTATTGGTACATTTCGTACAAGTCCTACGGGATGGACTCTTGACTGGTAGGCCATTCGGACAAAAAACTGAACTGGTTCGATTTCGGTCCACCCTAACTTTTTACACAGTGCAGCGGTAGCAATGTTGACACCAGATCCTCCATCAATTAGTACCTGCGTGATTTTATGATTTTTATACCATACCGTAATTAAAGGAATTGAATGATCGACCGTAGAATCAGGTTCCGGTTGCACTGTTGCTGTTGCTGGAATGCAAGAAGGCACAGGACTAAACTATTGTTGGAATTGTTTTCGAACTCCCGGTACTAGTGCAAGTAATTGGCCCAGAGGAAGAGTGATGGATGCTTTAGATAAAATTTCCCAGGCCTTTTGTGATTGGATTGTATTTTCCACAGATTCTGAAGATGATGCACCTGCTGAAGATGATGTGCCTACTGCTGAATTAGAATCCTGTTGTTGTGTTCCTTCCTCGGTTAACGGAGTCTGGGTCATCGGAATAGGATCTGGGAAGACTGGAGGTTCTACGGTGGTCCATTGACTAGCTTTATCATACATCCTTTGTTGTTCACGTATGCCTGGTTCAAATATTTCTGCTGTTGGTTGCAGTTGTTTACCGGATCGGGTACCTAGACCCATTGATTGATCCTTCTTTTGTTGGTCCCCATACATCTATATGTATGAGCTCTAGCAAACCATCATGCTTGAAACCTTTCTTCTGAAATGATAATCTATGTGCCTTTCCCATCTGACAAGCTTCAACTTGTAGATCATATGTTGGCTTTTTACATTTGGTAGCCCTATTACAGATTGATTCTCCACCATAGTTTTAATTCCTTTTTCATTGAAGTGTACTAACCTCTTATGCCAGAGGTCTAACTCTGTAAGTACTTCATCACCGTGTGTGATTAGGGCTTGACCAACATTCCCTTGCACTTTGAGAGTAAAAAGTCTACCTTCCTTTTTACCACAAACAATTTGATTGTATCCATCCTCTGGATCTTCAATAAATACCCCTTCATTTGTAAATCTAACTTGAAAACCTTTCTCCATTGTTTGTCCCACACTAATCAGATTCTTTGGTATTGTTGGGACATACAAAACATTTGTTAGCAAATCAACTCCACTCCTGCACTTCACTTTTCCTACTGAATGCACATTATGTTTTGTATTGTCACCTATTTGTACTGTATGACTTGAAATACCTTCTTCCAATTTTGATAACAATTCTATATTACCTGACAAATGATTTGAACAACCAGAGTCAATATAAAATACCTTGAGATCCTCCTTCTCTGGTGTACTTATTGAATTCATCATCAATGTTGTATGATTGTCATTCTGTGTATCATTTGCATAGTTGTAATAGGTAGTGTTATAAGACTGATTCTGATTCCAATTTCTTCCACCACCTCTACCAAAACTTCCTCTTGAATTTTGTCTTCCTATTTGAAATTGATTATGAAACCTTCCACCTCTTCCTCTGCCATTATTGCTTTGATTTTGATTTTATCCTTGTTGGTTATGCCAACAATCATAGGCTAGATGATTGCTCAATCCACAAATCCAGCATGTCTTCTTGTTATTGTTCTGATTTCCTCTACCTCTTCCATTTCCTCGACCTTTACCTCTGCCAATACCTCTTCCTCTTGCATAATTTGTTTGAGTAGTCAGCTCTTCTTCATCCTTTCCTTTACCTTTCTCACTTCTCTTCTTATTCTTTGCATACATAGCAGAACTATATCCTTTATCTCCATCTGACTTCAAGTCTTACTCAAATGTGAGCATCAGTCCAAGCAATTAATTTAATTCTGGCACATAATGATTTAATGAAAGTTCAGTTGAGAGTACAAAAGGTTTCCACCTCTCATCTCCTCTCAACCCTGCAAGCAATTGTGCTATCAACCTATGATCTTCAATATCCTCATCAATAGATCCAAGACTATCTGCTAAGTCCTTCATCTTAGTGACATAATCACTAATACTCTGGTTTTTTCTTAAATGTGGTGAACTCTGACCATAAGCTAGCCTTCCTAGCTTTAGTAGTATTTTGGAAGTGATCTTCCAAAGCATTCCTATGTCTTCAACTATTTCTAATCCTCTGATATGTGGTAGCAAATGATCTGTGATAGTGTTATATATATAAGCCCTTGCACTTGCATCTCTCTTCTGCCATAGCTTCAAAGCTTCTAGTTCTTTTTTCCTTGGTTGACTCTCATCTTCAAATTTAGGCTTTTCTTCGTCACCTGTCACATATATCATTAGATCCTTACTCATAAGTAAGGCTTCCATTCTCATTACCCAAGCAGGATAATTATCTCTGTCCAATTTGTCAATAGATACATGATCTACCATAGTCTTCTTGTTTCTGCTACAACCTGTGAGTATAAGGTTAAAGTATGGTACCTTTTGTAGATCTTTACCCTTGAGAATAACTTTGAAGCATTCCTCTGATGTCTTTTGTTGTTGAACACCTCAGCTTTCACCTCTTTAATGAAGAACTCTTCAATTCCTCTTGTATCTTCTCCTCCTTTCACTCTTGAGGATCTTTCTTCTATGGTACCACTTGTTGATGTATGAAACACCACAAGAACTAAGCTAATAGTGATATTAGAACACCTCTGTAATCATTATTAGCTTATTAACACTCTCAATTTGAAAAATTTACCACCAAACTTAGTGAAATAAAAAATTTCACTTCTTAGAAATCTGAAAAATGACTTCATTGATTTGACATACCTTCACTGTTAGACTCATTTCTCTAAGTATGCATCTCGTTTTGTAAAGATCTTTTGACCAATTGTAGTTGAAGTTAGTAGCTTTGAAATGAGCTATGACTCATGAAAAACTTTACACTGTACTGTGAGATCTGACCTTAAGAAGATCAGGGAAAAGTGCGCCAGAAAACTCGTAACTGTCAACTAACTTACACACTGATATGAAATCACTTAGAATTCAACACACAAGAGGAATTAGAACAAATCTTCTACACAAACATGTGTTAACTATTAGAGAGGATGTGTACAAAATGGCTTGGCCTCATTCTGCTCATAGCCATGGAAAACTCTCATACACTGAGTAGTTTCTCCTCAACATCTCTCTCAGAAAAAACTCGACTTTTTCTCTATTCACTTAAGGATTACAAAATTGAGTTCTCTATATGTTTTTCAACTCAAATTAACTTATATACATATAGTTTACATACTCCTAGACTCAAACTCGTAAGTTTTTAAGTTCTATGTCAAGACTAGACTTTAATTTTTCACTAAATTACAAGAGTGAATTTATCCCTTCACTTAGGCTTAGTTTTCTGAGTGCTGCCTTCACTTCTCTTTGTCTTTCTTCTTCCTTCATATCTCTTCATAAATTCATGTCTAATTAGTGAGTGAAGTCCCAATAGACTGCTTCCCTTTGCCATTCTTTTTCTTGTCCTTGGAGTACATAGCTTGACTTGCACTCCTATCATTGTCTCCCTTAATGTCCTGCTCAAAAGTTAGCATGTGTCCTAGCAATTGATTAAGATCAGGAGTAAAATGATCAAGTGACAATTCTATGGAAAATATGAAGGGCTTCCACTTCTCATCTCCCTTACCAACTTATCCTCTTCAATATCTTCATCTACAGCTCCCAAGCTATCTGCAATATCCTTCATGTTGGTGCAGGGAAATCAACAATTGAAGTTTAATGAAGGTTTGGAAGTCAAGGATTGAAGGAAAGTTCAAGTTATGAAGCATGGAGGAAGTGCATATTCAGAAGTTGGAAGAGATGTACACATATGTACATTAATTCAGAGATAGTTCATTTATACTTTTGTATAGTCATGAGCTTGTAAAAATTTGCTTATATATACTATGAAAAATGTCGAGGCAAAAGAGGAGATATTATGAACGAGCATGAGAATAGAGTAATCAGTAGTTGTATGAGTCATTAGACATCCTAAAAGTGAGTTGTCTCTCTCATCACTCAATTGTAAATTTCTTCAGGAATGGAAGAAAAATTGCACCCGATGTTTCTGAGCATTCTCCTTTTATGCTCGATCATTTCAAGAAATCTTTTGTAGATGTCTAAGTCCATAGTTAATGAGTCTATGGTTAAAGTTTGAGAGCCTAATTGTAAACAGGCTGTGAGAATTATGTGTAGGAACATTCATATGTGAAGAAGTGTTCACTAGTTCCTGAAACAGGCGCAAAATTTTATGTTAATGTTTTGGTCAGTTCTCCTTCCACAGTTTAAAGTTTTGAGCAAGCAAGCACTCAATCTTTAAGTTGAAAGGTAAGCTATATATGGCTAAAAGAATTTTCATAAACGGGTTCTAGATTGAGAGAACCAAGTGTTTAAAGTTATAGATGTCTAAATCGACTTCTCAGAAGAGCAGTTTTAGACATAGGTAACTTGTTGAGATCATTTCTCAAGATATACTGAATCTTTTGAAGTGATTCAACTTGGAGAAGGTGCACAAACTGTAGGCGACAACTTATGCAAAGTTTCATAAAAAACTTTACACAATTGACAAGTTAATGAGAAAGATATATGCCGTAGACTTTCTGTGTAATCATCTCCTTCACAGATTTTTCAAAATCTTCATAATTCATTATTGATCCTCTAAATTTGGTGAAGTTTTGAGTTACTCTTGTTATAGAGGTGCTCTAATTACAAGATTAGCTTGTTCTTTTGGAGATTAATACTCTTCATCAGTGGTATTAGAGCAGGAAGCATCAGAATTGAAGGAAGGAAGACCCCGACTGCTGCTGGTGCAAAGAATTCAACATCTGAAGGTTCAAAAGGTGAAAGCTTGAGGACAAAGCTTGAGAAGGAGGTCATACAACATCAAGGAAACAAAAGGAACATTATTCAAAGTAAACGTACATCTATTACTCATAAAGATTGAAGAATTCAATATACAGGTGAAGAAAGGATGGGAGACTCTCTTCAAATAGAGAAGTTGGATAGAGAGAACTATCCAACATGGTCAATGAGGATTGAAGCTCATCTTATGAGCAAAGACTTGATAGATTATATTAGAGGTGAAGAAGAAAAACCTCAATTTAGAGATCCTAGTGTTCCAACTAGGGAAGAATTATTAGATTTGAAGAATTCGATGAAGAGAGATGCTCAAGCTAGGAGCATTATCTATATGGCAGTCAATGATTACTTGCTACCTCACATTAGAGGTCTTGAAAGTGCAAGTGATATATAGAATGCTTTGGAGGAGCATTTTCAAAACACCACAAAGTCAAGGAAGGCATCTTTGTGGGCATAATTTACCTCTTTCAAGAAGAAGGCTTCTCAATCCATCTTAGACCATGTAACAAGGATGAAGAACATTGCAGATGCATTAGGAGCAATTGATGAAGACATTGAGGAGGATAAATTGGTAAGGCAAATTCTCACAGGGTTGAGAGGTGATGACAAATGGAAGCCATTCATTTTGTCTACTGAATTATCTCTTGATCATTTTACTCCTGACTTAAATTAGTTGCTAGGACATATGTTAACCTTTGAGCAGGATGTCAAAGGTGAAGGTGACAAGAGTACAGGTCATGCAATGTATTCAAAGGATAAGAAGAAAAATAGCAAAGGGAAGCAACAAGCAAATGAAGATGAAGGCACAACTAGTCAAGCTAACTTACTAGAGGAAGAGGAGGTGGCAAAGGTAGAGGAAGAGGAAGGAGTAATAAAGATGGAGTCAAAGCTTGCTGGATTTGTGGTAAGACAAATCACTTAGCTAATGATTGTTGGCATAATACTCAGAGTAATGGTGGATATAATCAGAATTTTAATTCAAGAGGAAGAGGTGGCAAAAATCAAAGAGGTAATTTCAGAGGGAGAGGTAGTAGAGGTTACTTTGGAAGAAATGCAGGTAGAGGATTCCAAAGTAAAAAATACAACAATACCTACTACAATTATGCTTCAGATCAGAAGGAGGATTCAACATTGATAATGAATGCAACTTGTGAAAGGCAAAGTGAAGATTAAAGAGTCTTCTACATTGTCTCAGGGTGTAGCAATCACCTGAGTGGTAACATAGCATTGATGGCTGATTTGGAGAATAAGATAACTAATCATGTAGTTCAAATAGGTGACAATACAAAGCACAATGTGAAGTCAATTGGATCAGTGAAGGCCAAGGATGGAAGTACCCTCTTGAGTAAGGTCTTGTATGTTCCTACAATTCCTAAGAATCTGATAAGTGTAGGACAAATTGTTGAAAAAGGTTATGAAGTTAGATTCACTAATGAAGGAGTGTTTGTGGAAGACCCTAGCAATGGGTATAAACAGATTGTTTTAGGTAAGAAAGAAGGAAGATTGTTCACATTGAAGATTCAAGGTAATGTTGGTCATGCCTTATTTACTTATGGAGGGCATAAGATCTCTGAGTTAGATCTTTGGCACAAGAGGCTTGGAAATTTCAATGAAAGAGGTATCAAAGATATGGTTAACAATGGTTCAGTGCTTGGATTGCCTAATGTTGTAGGTCAACATATGACATACAGATGTGAGGCATGTCAATTAGGTAAGGCTCATAAGCAATTTTATTCCAAGCATGGTTTTATGTATCCAGAGAAGCTTGAATTGGTACACACAGATGTGTGGGGACCATCAAAAGATTTTAGTATCAATGGTTCAAGGTATTATGTGATTTATGTTGATGATGCTACTAGATGGATCACTATCTATGTGATCAAAGATAAGTCAGAGGTATTCAATACATTTAAACACTATCATGTGTTTGCAGAGAGAATTAGAGGTCATAAGTTGAAGAGACTAAGGTCAGATGGAGGGGGAGAGTATTTCTCTAATGAGTTCAGTGATTACTTGTGGAATGCAGGTATAAAGAGAGAGGTTACTTGCAGGTACTCTCCTCAACAGAATGGTGTAGCAGAAAGGAGAAATAGAACTCTTGTTGAGTTTGCAAGATCTATGATGACGGAGAAAAATTGCCCTAATTATTTGTGGGATGAGGCTGTAAATATAGCTACTTATTTGGTTAATAGGTTACCATGCAAAGCTTTGCAGGGTATGACACCATATGAGGCATGGTGGCGTAAGAGACCTACATTAGACCATTGCAAAGTATTTGGATGTTTGGCATATGCATATGTGCCATCACAATTAAAGCACAAATTGGAACCTAAAGCTGAAAAGTATGTATTCATTGGTTATGATGATAAGCAGATGGGATATAGGTTGTGGAGTCCATCCACAAAACAGTTCCTTGTATCAAAGGATGTTACATTTGATGAGCAAGGTACTTGGTATGCAGGTACAATCAATATTAATGCAGGTGATGACGAAGTTGTGAATCGAAAGAAAGGTAAATCAAAGGTTCAGATATTTGATGAAGAGGAGAATAATGAAGTACAGGTTGAAGTTGAAGAAATGCCAAGATTTGATCGTGATTGTGATGAACTAGGAGCCTCAAGGAGTGGTGAACTTAGAAGGTCATCAAGGCACAAGTGGCAACCCACAAGGTATAGCTATGATACTTCTTTTTTGGCTACAAAAGATTATGCTTATATGATAAAGGCAGATGAAGACCCTTCTACATATGAAGAGGCAAAAGGTAAGGAAAATTGGGAGAAAGCTATGCAGGAAGAATATGATGCATTGATGGAGAATCAGACATGGGAGTTGGTTCCTAAACCAAATAGCCAGAAGAACATTGGATGCAAGTGGGTTTACAAGACAAAAAGGTATGCAGATGGAAGTGTGTCTAGGTATAAAGCTAGACTTGTTGTGAAGAGTTTTGCTTAGACTTATGGTATAGATTATGACGAGACCTATAGTCCTGTGTCAAAGATGAAAACCATCAGGACACTCATAGCTATTGCTGCATGTAAAGGTTGGAATTTATGTCAATTAGATGTGAAGAATGCTTTTTAAATGGTTATATTTCAGATGATGTTTTCATGGAGCAACCACAAGGATTCAGAGATGGAAGGTATCCAGATCATGTGTGCAAGCTCAAGAGAGCTTTGTATGGTTTGAAGCAGGCCCCAAGGGCATGGAATTATAGACTTGTGAAGTTCTTGAAAGAACTTGGTTTTCAAGTGTCAAAGGCAGATAGTAGCTTACTTGTTAAAGCAAGTGATGATGGGTTCATATACATGTGCATATATGTTGATGATATAATTCTTACAGGTATAGATGAGAAAGGCATACAAAACCTAAAGAAGCAAATGGAGAAGAGTTCAAAATTAGTGATTTGGTAGACTTGTCATATTTCTTGGGCATGGAGATTTCATACACTCAACATGGAGTGTATGTGACTCAAGAAAGGTATTTGAGAAACTTGTTGATCAAGTTTAAGATGAATGATTGCAGGGTAGCACCTACTCCAATGGAGGTGAATCATAAATTGAGCAGATATGGAAGTGAAGAGTTCAAGGACATGAAACTATATCAGAGTTTGATTGGTAGTCTGATCTATGCTACATTAACTAGGCCTGACTTGTCATATGCAGTTGGAGTTTTGTCTCAATTCATGCATTGTCCTAGGAAAGAACATTGGATTGCAGGTCAAAGAGTGTTGAGGTACATTACGGGTACACTCAAAGAAGGTTTGTATTATGGTTTTACATCAGATACAAACATCAAGATATATAGTGATGTAGATTAGGCAAGTAATCTTGATGATAGGAGATCAACTTATGGATACTTGTGTTATGTGGGAGATAAGTTAATTTCTTGGTGTTCAAAGAAGCAACACACAGTTGCTTTATCATCTACAGAAGCAGAGTACAAAGGGATGGTTGAAGTTGCAAAGGAAGTGATATGGCTTAAAACTCTGATGAAGAGTTTTGACATCATTCAGAGTACACCTACTATTCATGGAGATAACATGAGTTCATTGTATTTAGCTGCTAATCATGTTTTTCATGCTAGGACTAATCACATTGAGATTCAGTATCATTTCCTAAGAGAGAAGGTGATGGATAAAGAGATTGAAGTCATACATACTTCAACAAAAGATCAGATAGCTGATATGCTAACCAAAAGCTTGGATGGACCAAAGCTACAGAGATTCAAAGACATGGCAGGAATAAAGAAGATAGAGAAAACCTCAATTGATGATTGAGGGGGAGCTGTTGGTGCAGGGCAATCAACAATTGAAGTTTAATGAAGGTTTGGAAGTCAAGGACTGAAGGAAAGTTCAAGTTATGAAGCATGGAGGAAGTGCATATTCAGAAGTTGGAAGAGATGTACACATATGTACATTAATTTAGAGATAGTTCATTTATACTTTTGTATAGTCATGAGCTTGTAAATATTTGCTTATATATACTATGAAAAATGTCGAGGCAAAAGCGAAGAGATTATGAGAGAGCATGAGAATAGAGTAATCAGTAGTTGTATGAGAGTCATTAGACATCTTAGAAGTGAGTTGAGTCTCTCTCATCACTCAGTTGTAAATTTCTTCAGAAATGGAAGAAAAATTGCGCCCGATGTTTCTGAGCATTCTCCTTCTGTGCTTGATCTATTCAAGAAATCTTTTGTAGATGTCTAAGTCCATAGTTAATGAGTCTATGGTTAAACTTTGAGAGCCTAAAGTTTGAGAGCCTAATAAGTGTTTAAAGTTATAGATGTCTAAATCGACTTTCAGAAGAGCAGTTTTAGACATAGGTAACTTGTTGAGATCATTTCTCAAGATATACTGAATCTTTTGAAGTGATTCAACTTGGAGAAGGTGCACAAACTATAGGCGACACCTTATGCAAAGTTTCATAAAAAACTTTACACAATTGACAAGTTAATGAGAAAGATATATGCAGCAGACTTTCTGTGTAATCATCTCCTTCACAGATTTTTCAAAATCTTCATAATTGATTATTGATCCTCTAAATTTGGTGAAGTTTTGAGTTACTCTTGTTATAGAGGTGCTCTAATTACAAGAGTAGCTTGTTCTTTTGGAGATTAATACTCTCCATCACTTCATTCTTGCCACATAATAAAAAATTGATTGTGAGCTCTTCTTCTTGAAAGTTGTGAACTCAGACCAAAGTGAGGACTTCCTTGACTTGGTTGTGTTTTGGAAATGCTCTTCCAAAGCATTCCACACATCTGTTGCACTTTCTAGTCCTCTAATGCGAGGTAGAAGATAATCATTTACAACCATGTAAATGATGGTCCTTGCTTGAGCATTCTTTCTCATCCAAGTCTTCAAATCTGCAAGCTCTTCCCTAGTTGGAATACTAGGATCTACAAACTCAGGCTTCTCTTCTTCTCCTGTAATAAATGCCATCAAATCTTTGCTCATGAGGTGTGCCTCCATCCTCATGGACCAAGCTCGATAGTTCTCCCTATCTAGCTTATCAATCTGCAAGCTTTCTCCCATCTTTGATCTTCTGTGTCTGCAATTACTATGATTTATGATAGTAAAGTGTACCTTTGATATGAAGCTTCAATCCTTTTTCATCCTTTGAACTCGTACTTTATACTTCTCCAAGTTATCTTCAAGAATTTGTTCTTGGCCTCCTTCGATTAAAAAGAACTTCAATATCTGCAACAGTCGGTACTTCCAATGCCTTTACTTCACTTGTATTGCACCTTCAGCTTTGATACCATTGTTGGAGACCTCTTAATCTCCAAAGGCTTGATCTATACTGATCTAAGAGCACCTCTATATCAGTTATAGACCAAACTTTACACAAATGTTACTTTGATTTACCAAATCATTCATGAACAATTCTCTGAGAATTTTCCTTCTTCAAGAAGTCTGCTTGAAAGATTGACTTCATTACCTGCACATATCTTCAGATTTCTTCAATCTAATGATATATATACCTCCAAGCTACCTTTGTGCAATCATATCAATCATTAGTCCTTCAAAAGAATAATTAAAACTTCAATTTGATTCTTAAGCTCAAAAGTATGTCAGAAACTGTCTTCCTGAATAAGCGACTTTGACATATGTAACTTCTAAGGTTGATTTCTCACAACACAAATCCCATTTTACTAAATGCTTTTAGCCATAACTTCCTTGCCTTCTAACTTAGATTTTGAATGCTCATTCATTAAAAACTTTACATTGTGCATTGATATCTAAGCAAAACATTGACACAAAAAAATGTGCGACTCTGAGAGGTCTACCTGCAGACTTTACACACACATGTTTCTATTGATCATACTCATAGCTTGAAAGGAATTAGATGATGAAACTTTGAACATAGCTTCATTAGCTTCTAGATTAGATGTATACAAAAGGATTTCTGATCCAGATGATCAGACTGAGAGAACTCAGAGAAAAACACGTCGCTAATTTCCTGAGAAAGACTCTCTACACATCTATCTCTATGAAACTTGTCTTCAAATGACTCTCTCTATATAATTCTTTAATGACTTATATACATATGGTTTTAGACTTATCCCGCATCTATGACATTACTTCTTATCATCCTAAGGATTATCTCTACTCAGATTACAAGAATTTCCAACTGGAATGTACATATGTATACAAATTCACTTCTGAGATCTCTTCACTTTCTCAAGTATCTTCTTCCACTTTAATCTGGTCATAAGCTTGCTCCAAACTCTTTATAATTGCCAATTTGTGATTGGTTTGTTCCAACAGTTTTAGGAACCAAATCCCATGTCTCATTCTCCATCAATGCATCATACTCCTCCTATATAGCTTTCTCCAAATTTTCCTTACCTTTTGCCTCTTCATAGGTAGAAGGGTCTTCCTTTGCTTTCACCATATAAACATAATCTTTAGTGGTAAAAAATGAAGTATCATAGCTATACCTTGTAGGTTGCCATTTGTGCCTTGATGATCTTCTGAGTTCTCCACTTCTTGAAGTTTCTAGTTCATCACATTCTGGATCAAACCTTGGCATTTCTTCAATTTCAACTAATGCTTCATTGTTCTCTTCTTCATCAAATATTTGAACCTTTGATTTACCTTTGTTCTGGTTCAATGTTTCTTCATCACCTACATGAATATTAATTGTACCTGCATACCAAGTATCTTGCTCATCAAATGTAACATCCTTTGACACAAGGAATTGCTTTGTGGTTGGACTCCACAACCTATAACCCATCTGCTTATCATCATAACCAATGAACACATACTTTTCAGCTTTAGGTTCCAATTTATGCCTCAACTGAGATGGCATATATGCATAAGGCAAACATCCAAATACTTTGCAATGATCTAAGGTAGGTCTCTTACCCCACCATGCTTTATATGGTGTCATACCCTGCAAGTTTTACATGGTCGCCTATTAACCAAGTATGTGGTTGTATTTACAGCCTCAACCCACAAATAATAAGGGCAATTTTTCTCCTTCATCATTGACCTTGCAAACTCAACAAGAGTTCTATTCCTCCTTTTTGCTACACCATTTTGTTGAGTAGAGTACTTGCAAGCAACTTCCCTTTTTATACCTGCATTCCATAAGTAATCACTGAACTCATTAGAGAAATACTCACCCCCTCCATTTGACCTTAGTCTCTTCAATTTTTTCCATGTGGTTCTTTCTCCATACGCATGATAATGTGTAAATGTATTGATCACATACGCATGATTTATCTTTGATCACATATATGGTGATCCACCTGGTAGCATCATCAACATAAATCACATAATATCTTGAACCGTTAATGCTAAAGTCCTTTGGTGGTCCCCACACATCTATATGCACCAATTCAAGCTTCTCTGAATACATGAAACCATGCTTATTATATGATTGCTTATGATCCTTACCTAACCGACGTGCTTCACATCTATATGTCATGTGTTGACCTGCAACATTAGGTAATCCAACCACTGAACCATTGTTAACCATATCCTTAATGTCTCTTTCATTGAAATGTCCAAGCCTTTTATGCTAAAGATCTAAATCAGAGATCTTATGTCCTTCATAGGTGAACAAGGCATGAACAACATTGCCTTGAATCTTCAATGTGAATAGCCTTCTTTCCTGAAACAATTTGTTTATTCCCATTGCTAGGGTCTTCCACAAAAACTCCATCATTAGTGAACCTTACTTCATAACCTTTCTCTACAATTTGCCCTATACTTATCAGATTCTTTGGAATTGTAGGAACATACAGAACCTTACTCAAGAGAATGCTTCCATCTTTGGCCTTTATTGATCCAATGGACTTCACATTGTGCTTTGTGTTATCACCTATTTGAACTACATGATTAACCACCTTATTCTCCAAATCAGTTGCTATGTTGCCACTCAGGTGATTGCTACACCCTGAGTCGATGTAGAAAACTCTTTGATCTTCATTTTGTCTTTCACAAGTTTCATTCATAATTAAGGTTGAATCCTCTTTGTGATATGAAGCATAGTTATAGTAGGTATTATTGTAGGATTGACTTTGAAAGCCTGTACCTACATTTCTTCCAAAGAGTGCTTAGTATTACCACAAATCCAGCAAGCTTTGACACCATCTTTATTGCTTCTACCTCTTCCTCTTCCTTTGCCACCTCCTCTTCCTCTTAGGAAGTTAGCTTGGCTAGTAGTGCCTTCATCTTCATTCGCCTTTGACATCCTGCTCAAAGGTTAGCGTATGTCCTAGCAACTCATTCGAATCAGGAGTGAAATGATCTAGTGACGATTCAGTGGATAGAATGAATGGCTTCCACTTATCATCTCCTCTCAAACCTGTGAGAATTTGTCTTACCAATTTTTCCTCTTCAATATCTTCATCAACTTCTCCTAATGGATCTGCAAATCCTTCATCTTTGCTACATCATGAAAGATAGATTGAGAAGCGTTCTTTTTGAATGTGGTGAATTCTGCCCACAAAGATGCCTTCCTTGACTTTGTAGTGTTTTGGAAATGCTTCTCCAAAGCATTTCATATGTCACTTGCACTTTCAAGTTCTCTAATGTGAGGTAGCAAGTAATCATTAACTCCCATGTAGATAATGCTCCTTTCTTGAGCATCCTTCCTCATCCATGTCTTCAAATCTCAGAGCTCTTCCCTAGTTGGAACACTAGGATCTTTAAATTCTGGTGTTTCTTCTTCATCTGTGATGTAGCCTATCGAGTCTTTACTCATGAGATGAGCTTCCATCCTCATTGACCAAGCAGGATAGTTTTCTCTATCCAATTTCTCTATCTCAAGAGAATCTCCCATCCTTTCTTCACATGTGCAATAAATTCTTCAAGCTTTGTGAATAATGAATGTACCTTTACTTTGAATGTAGCTCCTTTTGATCTTCTTGATAGCTCCAAAAGAACAAGTTATCCTTGATGTTAGAGCACCTCTATATCAAGAACAACTCCAAAAGAACAAGTTATCCTTGATGTTAGAGCACCTCTATATCAAGAACAACTCAAAACCTCAACCAATTTTGGAAGACCAATGCCAAATTATCAAACTTTGAACTAACTGTGAAGAAACTAATTATTCAAAAAAGTTTGCTATACTTAATTCACTCATTGATTGATCAAATGTGTAAAGTTTTCAATGAAACTTTATACAAGTTTCTTATAAAGTTTTTGCACCTTTTTCAAGTTAAATCTCTCCAAAAGATTCAGTAGATCCTGAGATTTGCTTCAAACAATGTACCTATATGTGAAACTGCTCTTTTGTGTAGTCGAATTTGTTCGTGCAGGGCAATCAACAATTGAAGTTTTGGATGAAGAATTGAAGTCAAAGACTGAAGAAAAGACCAAGTCATGAAGCATGAAGGAAGTGCATATCCAGGAGATAAAGATGTGTATACGTATGTACATTATTTTAGAGTCAGTTCATCACATACTTTTGTATGGTCATGAGCTTGTAAATATTTGCCTATATATACAAAGAAAATGTCGGGGCAAAGTAGAGAGAATGTGTTAGAATAAGTTTTGAGGAGAATTAGATGTCATTAGACCTTTTAGAAGTGAATAGAATCTCTCATTACTCAGATGTAAAATTTCTTAGAAATGAAAAATATTGCACCCGATCTTTCTGTGCATTCTCCTTCTGTGCTTGATCATTTCAAGAATCCTTTTGTAGATTTCTAAGTCCATAGTTAACGAGTCTATGGTTAAAGTTTGAGAGCCTAATTGTAAACATGCTGTGAGAATTATGAGTAGGAACATTCATATGTGAAGAAGTGTTCACTGTTTCCTGAAACAAGTGCAAAATTTGATGCTAATGTTTTGGTCAGTTCTCCTTCCACAGTGTAAATTTCTGAGCAAGCAAGCACTCAATCTTTAAGTTGGAAGGTAATCTACCTGTGTGTAAAAGAAGTTGCATAAATGGGTTCTAGATTGAGAGAACCAAGTATTAGAAGTTATAGGTGTCTGAACCGACCTCTTAGAAGAACAGTTTTAGACATATCTGTCTTGTTAAGTTTATTTCTCAAGATCTACTTAATCTTTTTATGTGATTTAACTTGGAGGAGGTGCAGAAACTTTAGGCGACACCTTGTGCAAAGTTTTATAAAAAACTTTACACATTTGATAAGTCAATGAGAGAGATATGTGCAGCAGACTTTTTGTGTAGTCATCTTCTTCACAGTTTGATCAAAATTTTGACAATTAATCATTGATCCTTTAAATTGGTGAATGGTTTGAATTACTCTTGATATAGAGGTGTTCTAACTTCAAGAGTAGCTTGTTCTTTTGGAGATTAACACTCTCCATCAGTGGTATCAGAGCAGGATGCATCAGAATTGAAGAAAGGAGGATCCCGACTGCTGCAGTCATAAAGAATTCAACATCGGAAGGTTCAGAAGGTGAAAGATTGAGGGCGAAGCTTGAGAAGGAGGTAATACGACATCAAGGAAGACAAAAGGAACATTATTCCAAGTAAAGGTATATCTATTACTCATAAAATTTGAAGAATTCAATATACAGGTGAAGAAAGGATGGGAGATTCTCTTCAGATAGAGAAGTTGGATAGAGAGAACTTTCCAGCATGGTTAATGAGGATTGAAGCTCATCTTATGAGCAAAGACTTGATAGCTTATATTACAAGTGAAGAAGAAAAGCCTCAGTTCAGAGATCCTAGTGTTCCAACTAGGGAAGAATTATCAGAATTGAAGAATTGGATGAAGAAAGATGCTCAAGCTAGGAGCATTATCTATATGGCAGTCAATGACTACTTGCTACCTCACATTAGAGGTCTTGAAAGTGCAAGTGATATATGGAATGCTTTGGAGGAGCATTTTCAAAACACAACAAAGTCAAGGAAGGCATCCTTGTGGGCAGAATTTACCACTTTCAAGAAGAAGGCCTCTCAATCTATCTCATACTATGTAACAAGGATGAAGGACATTGCAGATGCATTAGGAGCAGTTGATGAAGACATTGAGGAGGATAAATTGGTAAGGCAAATCCTCACAGGTTTGAGAGGTGATGACAAATGGAAGCCATTTATTTTGTCTACTGAATTATCTCTTGATCATTTTACTCTTGACTTAAATCAGTTGCTAGGACATATGTTAACCTTTGAGCAGGATGTCAAAGGTGAAGGTGACAAGAGTACAGGTCATGCAATGTATTCAAAAGATAAGAAGAAGAATATCAAAGGAAAGCAACAAGCAAATGAGGATGAAGGTACAACTAGCCAAGCTAACTTCCTAAGAGGAAGAGGAGGTGGCAAAGGTAGAGGAAGAGGCAGGAGTAATAAAGATGGAGTCAAGGCTTGCTGGATTTGTGGTAAGACAAATCACTTAGCTAATGATTGTTGGCATAATACTCAGAATAATGGTGGATATAATCTGAACTTTAATTCAAGAGGAAGAGGTGGCAGAAATCAAAGAGGTAATTTCAGAGGTAGAGGTAGTAGGGGTTCCTTTGGAAAAAATGCAGGTAGAGGATTCCAAAGTCAACAATACAACAATACCTACTACAATTATGCTTCAGATCAGAAGGAGGATTCAACATTGATAATGAATGCAACTTGTGAAAGGCAAAGTGAAGACCAAAGAGTCATCTACATTGACTCAGGGTGTAGCAATCACCTGAGTGGTAACATAGCATTGATGACTGATTTGGAAAATAAGGTAACTAATCATGTAGTTCAAACAGGTGACAATACAAAGCACAATGTGAAGTCAATTGGATCAGTGAAGGCCAAGTATGGTAGTACTCTCTTGAGCAAGGTTTTGTATGTTCCTACAATTCCTAAGAATTTGATAAGTGTAGGACAAATTGTTGAAAAAGGTTATGAAGTTAGGTTCACTAATGAAGGAGTGTTTGTGGAAAATGGG
This sequence comes from Ceratopteris richardii, assembly GCA_020310875.1. Classification (NCBI taxonomy): domain Eukaryota; kingdom Viridiplantae; phylum Streptophyta; class Polypodiopsida; order Polypodiales; family Pteridaceae; genus Ceratopteris; species Ceratopteris richardii. The sequence continues at coordinate 52,811,094 of CM035410.1, forward strand.
TATAAACAAATTGTTTCAGGGAAGAAAGAAGGAAGATTGTTCACATTGAAGATCCAAAGTAATGTTGGTCATGCCTTGTTCACTTATGGAGGACATAAGATCTCTGAGCTAGATCTTTGGCACAAGAGGCTTGGACATTTCAATGAAAGAGGTATCAAAGATATGGTTAATAATGGTTTAGTGATTGGATTGCCTAATATTGCAGGTCAACATATGACATACAGATGTGAGGCATGTCAATTAGGTAAGGCTCACAAGCAATCTTTTTCCAAGCATGGGTTTATGTATTCAGAGAAGCTTGAATTGGTACACATTGATGTGTGGGGACCATCAAAGGATTTTAGTATCAATGGCTCAAGATATTATGTGATTTATGTTGATGATGCTACCAGATGGATCACTATCTATGTGATCAAAGATAAGTCAGAGGTATACAATACATTCAAACATTATCATGTGTATGTAGAGAGAATTACAGGTCATAAGTTGAAGAGACTAAGGTCAGATGGAGGGGGAGAGTATTTCTCTAATTAGTTGAGTGATTATTTTTGGAATGCAAGTATAAAGAGAGAGGTTACTTGCAGGTACTCTCCTCAACAAAATGGGGTAGTAGAGAGAAGAAATAGAACTCCTGTTGAGTTTGCAAGGTCAATGATGAAGGAGAAAATTTGCCCTAATTATTTGTGGGTTGAGGTTGTAAACACAACTACTTATTTGGTCAATAGGTTACCATGTAAAGCTTTGCAGGGTATGACACCATATGAGGCATGGTGGGGTAAGAGACCTACTCTAGATCATTGCAAAGTATTTGGATGTTTGGCATATGCATATGTGCCATCACAATTGAGGCATAAATTGGAGCCTAAAGCAGAAAAATATGTGTTTATTGGATATGAAGATAAGCAGATGGGATATAGGTTGTGGAGTCCATCCACAAAACAATTCCTTGTATCTAAGGATGTTACATTTGATGAGCAAGGTACTTGGTATGCAGGTACAATCAATATTTATGTAGGTGATGAAGAAATTGTGGATCAAAAGAAAGGTAAATCAAAGGTTCAGATATTTGATGAAGAGAAGAACAATGAAGTACAGGTTGAAGTTGAAGAAGTGCCAAGATTTGATCCAGAATGTGATGAACCGGAAACTTCAAGAAGTGGAGAACTCAGAAGGTCAACAAGGCACAAATGGCAACCTACAAGGTATAGCTATGACACTTATTTTTTGGCTACCAAAGAGTATGCTTATATGGTAAAGGTAAATGAAGACCCTTCTACATATGAAGAGGTAAAAGGTAAGAAAAATTGGGAGAAAGCTATGCAGGAAGAGTATGATGCATTGATGGAGAATGAGACTTGGGATTTGGTTCCTAAACCAAAGAGTCAGAAGATCATTGGATGTAAATGGGTCTACAAGACAAAGAGGTTTGCAGATGGAAGTGTGTCTAGGTATAAAGCTAGACTTGTTGCGAAGGGTTTTGCTCAGACATATGGTATAGATTATGATGAGACCTATAGTCCTGTGGCAAAGATGACAACTATTAGGACACTCATAGCTATTGCTGCATGTAAAGGTTGGAAGTTATGTCAATTAGATGTGAAGAATGATCTTCTAAATGGTTATATTTCAGATGATGTTTTCATGGAGCAACCACAAGGATTCAGAGATGGAAGGTATCCAGATCATGTGTGCAAGCTCAAGAGAGCTTTGTATGGTTTGAAGCAGGCCCCAAGGGCATGGAATTATAGACTTGTGAAGTTCTTAAAAGAACTTGGATTCCAAGTATCTAAAGCAGATAGTAGCTTGCTTGTTAAAGCAAGTGATGATGGGTTCATTTACATGTGCATATATGTTGATGATATAATTCTTACAGGTACAAATGAGAAAGGCATTCAAAGCCTAAAGAAGCAAATGGAGAAAGAATTCAAGATCAGTGATTTGGGAGACTTGTCATATTTCTTGGGCATGGAGATCTCATACACTCAACATGGAGTGTATGTAACTCAAGAAAGGTATTTGAAGAACTTGTTGATCAAGTTTAAGATGAATGATTGCAAGGTAGCACCTACTCCAATGGAGGTGAATCACAAATTGAGCAGATATGGAGGAGAAGAGTTTAAGGACATGAAGCTATATCAAAGTTTGGTTGGTAGTCTGATCTATCTTACACTAACTAGGCCTGACTTATCATATGCAGTGGGAGTATTGTCTCAATTCATGCATTGTCCTAGGAAAGAACATTGGATTGCAGGTCAAAGAGTGTTGAGGTACATTAAGGGTACACTCTAAGAGGGTTTGTATTATGGTTTTAGATCAGATACAAACATCAAGATATATAGTGATGCAGATTGGGCAGGTAATCCTAATGATACGAGATCAACTTATGGATACTTGTGTTATGTGGGAGATAAGTTAATTTCTTGGTGTTTAAAGAAGCAACACACAGTTGCTTTATCATCCACAGAGGCTGAGTATAAAGGTATGGTGGAAGCTGCAAAGGAAGTGATATGGCTTAAGACTCTGATGAAGAGTTTTGACATCATTCAGAGTTTAGACATAGGTGTCTTGTTAAGTTCATTTCTCAAGATCTACTGAATCTTTTGATGTGATTTAACTTGGAGGAGGTGCGAAAACTATAGGTGACACCTTGTGCAAAGCTTTATAAAAAATGTTACACATTTGATAAGTCAATGAGAGAGTTATGTGCAGCAGACTTTCTGTGTAGTCATCTTCTTCACAGTTTGATCAAAATTTTGACAATTAATCATTGATCCTTTAAATTGGTGAATGGTTTGAGTTACTCTTGATATAGAGGTGCTCTAACTTCAAGAGTAGCTTGTTCTTTTGGAGATTAACACTCTCCATTAGACTTTGACACCTCCAACTTCTAATGCATGGTTCTCCCAAAGTAGACCCCCTTTTTTCAAATGCTTTTACCCATACGTAGGTTACCTTGCAACTTAAAGAATGAGTGCTTACTTGCTCAAAATGTTACACTATGGAGGGAGATCTGATCAAAACATTGACCACTCGGATTGCACCTGTTTATGCATTCACTTCTTCACATTTACACATGTAAATGTTCCTACTTAATATTCTCTCAGCCTGATTACAATTAAAATATCAAAACTTGTGAAGAGGCCACTCAACTATAGAATTAGACTTGTACAAAAGCATTCGTCAATAGGATAAACATAGAAGGAGCAATAGAGAAAAGATAGCCACTAAGATTTCAGAAGTTTTCTTCTATTCTCATGAAAACAACTAATTTGATGAATCTCATCCATTCATCACATACATTCTTCTTCTACTAATCTATACTTGGTCTATATCTATCTCCTCATTTATGTCTTGACTCTATACTTGTATATATAGGAATATATGTATAAACTCGTCACCATTACAAAGGTATAAGTGAACTATTTTTAAGCTTAAAGTACATGTATATACAAGTCATCTTTTGACCATGCACCAATCTTCAAGCCTTAGAATTTGATCTTTGCTTTAATCTTTGAATTAAATTCTTGTCCAAATCATCAACTGTTGATTGTCCTGCACCAACATCTATCTATCTATCTACCTATCTACCTATCTATCTATCTATATATCCAACTATGTATCTATGTATCTGTCTATGTATATATCCAGCTATCTATCTATCTATCTATCTATCTATCTATCTATCTATCTATCTATCTACCTACCAATCAATCAATCTATCTATCTATATATCTATCTATCTATCTATCTATCTATCTATCTATCTATCTATCTATCTATCTATCTTCTATCTATCTATCTATCTATCTATCTATCTATCTATCTATCTATCTATCTATCTATCTATCTATCTATCTATCTATCTATCTATCTATCTATCTATCTATCTATCTATCTATCTATCTATCTATCTATCTATCTATCTATCTATCTATCTATCTATCTATCTAT
>CM035410.1:52826188-52831188 GCA_020310875.1 Ceratopteris richardii
TCTATCTATCTATCTATCTATCTATCTATCTATCTATCTAATCTATCATCTATCTATCTATCTATCTATCTATCTATCTATCTATCTATCTATCTATCTATCTATCTATCTATCTATCTATCTATCTATCTATCTATCTATCTATCTATCTATCTATCTATCTATCTATCTATCTATCTATCTATCTATCTATCTATCTCTATCTATCTATCTATCTATCTATCTATCTATCTATCTATCTATCTATAAATCTATCTTTCAATCTATCTATCCATCTATTTATCTATGTATCTATCTATCAATTTATCTATCTATGTATCTATCTATCAATCTATCTATCTTTCTATCTATCTATTTATCTACCTATCTATCTATCTATCTATCTATCTATCTATCTATCTATCTATCTATCTATCTATCTATCTATCTATCTATCTATCTATCTATCTATCTATCTATCTATCTATCTATCTATCTATCTATCTATCTATCTATCTATCTATCTATCTATCCATCCATCCATCCATCTATCTATTTATCTATCTATCTATCTATCTATCTATCTATCTATCTATCTATCTATCTATCTATCTATCTATCTATCTATCTATCTATCTATCTATCTATCTATCTATCTATCTATCTATCTATCTATCTTGTTGGAGAAACAATCACTAATTAGACATATATTTGAAGGTCAAATCTTAGAAAGAAAACCCCATGCCTATGTGAAGGGACAAATTCACAAGTGTATCATACTTGTAAAGTTAGTTCACTTTAGTTCTAGAAGTTTTTTAAAAATCACGGGAATGAGAAAATCTATATAAGTTAGTTAGTATTAACTGACGCGATGAGAAGAAGAAGGAGGAAGACAATGAGAAAGTGAGAAGAACTCATTTTTGTATGACTGTGTATAGTCGGGCTTCTCTGAGTGAGAAAGCATCTGTAAAACTTTTGAGTTTTTTATAGTTATGAGAAGAACTGAGTAAAGTTCTGTGTATGAGCCTCTCTCCATCATCTCCATGATTACCTACTGTGTGATGAGTTACAAAGATCAAGTTTTCCAAGCAACTCGATGCCTGGCATCGAATCTCTGTTGATAAGTCATATTTTCTTTTATATTTTTCATTCAGTACTGAAGTGTTTGAAAAACATGATGTTGTTGGAGCAACTCGATGCCTGGCATCGAATTCCAGTTGATAAGTCATGTTCTAAGTGTGCATGAAATCACCTATAGTTTTGGTGTCCAAAAGGTCAAGACTTTATGCGGGAAGTCGATGCACGGGATCGAATCCCTGCTGAAAAGTGGCCAAAAACATCCCAAGTCGATGCCCGGCATCGAATTCTCGTTGCAAGTCGATGCTAGGCATCGAATTCTAATTTTAAACAGGCGCTCTTACTAAAACACGCAAGTTTTCCAGTTTTGGAAGGTCATACATGGTCATCTTGTGAGGGCCATAACTTGAGTTCTAGAGCTCCGTTTGATGCATATGATAGCTTGTTGGAAAGCTCTACTCTTCTAGTTTCAGCCTATAAAGTTTCATCAAGAAATAATACTTGAGCTAGGAGAAATTAGCAAAATACTGAAGGTATGTCATTTCGGTGACTAGGAATTTCTGTAGAAGCAAAGTTCTCACTTTAAGCTATCATTTCTCAAAGTTTGGAGTGGCAATGAGTTAATGGTGACCATAGAGGTGTTCTAGTGTCACATTAATTCATTTCTTGTGGTGTTTTATACATCAACAAGTGGTATCAGAGAAGAAAGATTCTCGAGAGCAGAAGACGACAAAGGTACGAGAAGTTTTGTAAAGTTTTCCATTAAAGTTTGAAAGGTGAAGCATTTGAAGACACAAGGCATCAAAAGATTACTTTCGAAGTATCCTCATACACAAAGAACTTCAAAAGGTATTATCCTTTATCCTTTAAGCTCATAGGTTGCAGTAGAAGGAAAGAACTATGGCAGATCATATCTCCATTGACAAACTGGACAGAGATAATTACCCCGCATGGGTAATGAGAATGGAAGCCTTACTTATGAGTAAGGATCTCATGGTATATGTAACAGGTGAAGAAGAGAAGCCAGTATTTGAAGATGAAAGCCGACCAAAGAAAGAAGAACTTGATGCTTTAAAGCATTGGCAGAAGAAGGATGGAAGTGCAAAAGCCTACATCTACAATACAATCTCAGATCATTTGCTACCACACATCATAGGATTGGAATCATCAGAAGATATATGGAATGCATTGGAATATCATTTCCAAAGCACTACTAAAGCATGGAAAGCAAGTCTATGGTCAGAGTTTACAACATTCAAGAAGAAGCCAAGTCAAACCATTAGTGATTATGTCACTAAGATGAAGGATCTAGCAGATAGTCTTGGATCCATAGATGAAGATGTTGAAGATCACAGATTGATTGCTCAACTACTTGCAGGCTTGAGAGGGGATGAAAGGTGGAAACCTTTTGTCTTATCAACAGAACTTTCATTAAATCATTATGTTCCAGATTTGAACCAGTTGCTTGGTTTGATGCTCACATATGAGCAAGACTTGAAGGGAGATGGAGATAAAGGACAAAGTTCTGCAATGTACATGAAGAATAAGAAGAAAGGAGATAAAGGTAAAGCAAAGGATGAAGAGGAGTCTAGTTCTCAAGCTTATTATGCAAGAGGTAAATGCACAGGCAGAGGAAGAGCAAGAGGTTTTGGAAGAGGAAGAGGTAATCAAAATAACAACAAAAAGGCTTGCTGGATCTGTGGATTGAGTAATCATTTGGCTCATGACTGTTGGCACAACCAACAAGGATCAAACCAGAATCAAAACAACAATAGCAGAGGTCGAGGTGGAAGATATCAAAGTAATTTTCAAAGAGGTAGACAAAGTCAAAGAGGAGGCTATGGTAGAGGTGGAGGAAGAAGTTGGGGACAGAATCAATCCTACAACACCACCTACTACAACTATGCAAATGACACACAAAATGAAAGTCATACATCATTGATGATGAACTCAATCAACACATCAGATAAAGAAGATCTAAAGGTATTTTACATTGACTCTGGATGTTCTAATCATTTGTCAGGAAACATAGAATTGATGTCAGATTTGGAAAAAGGCATTTCTAGTCACACAGTTCAAACTGGTGATAATACAAGACATAGTGTACATTCAATTGGAAAAGTGAAATGCAAGAGTGGAGCAGATTTGCTAACCAATGTTTTGTATGTTCCTACAATACCTAAAAACTTGATTAGTGTGGGACAGATAGTTGAAAAAGGTTTTCAAGTCAGGTTTACAAATGAAGGAGTATTTGTGGAAGATCCAGAGAATGGATATAATCAGATTGTCTCTGGTAAGAAAGAAGGTAGACTCTTTACTTTAAGAGTGCAAGGGAACATTGGTCAAGCTTTGCTCACACATGGTGAAGGAGTGATTACAGAACTTGATCTCTGGCATAAGAGATTAGGTCATTTCAATGAAAGAGGAATTAAAGCTATGGTTGCTAATCAGTCTGTACTAGGATTACCAAATGTGCAAAGTCAGCATATGGTTTATAAATGTGAAGCATGTCAAATGGGTAAAGCACACAGGTTACCATTTCAAAAGAAAGGATTCAAACATGATGGAGTACTTGAGCTCATTCATACAGATGTATGGGGACCAACAAAAGAAGGATCTATCAGTGGCTCAAGGTATTATGTTCTTTTCATTGATGATGCTACAAGATGGATAACATTATATGTTTTGAAGGAAAGATCAGAAGTGTTTGGAGCTTTCAAGCATTTTCATGCATATGCAGAGAGAGTCACAGGTCAAAAGCTTAAGAGACTGAGGTCTGATGGAGGGGGAGAATACTTCTCCCAAGAGTTCAATGATTATCTTTGGAATGCAGGTATTAAGAGAGAAATAACTTGCAGGTATACACCACAACAAAATGGTGTAGCAGAAAGAAGGAACAGGACTTTGGTTGAGTTTGCTAGAGCTATGCTAAAGGAGAAGAACTGTCCAAATTATCTTTGGGCTGAGGCTGTAAATACAGCTACATATCTTGTGAATAGATTACCATGTGCAGCTCTGAATGGAATGACTCCATATGAAGCTTGGTGGGGTAAGAAACCAACACTAGATCATTGTAGAGTGTTTGGATCAATTGCATATGCTTATGTGCCATCACAACTTAGGCATAAACTTGAACCAAAGGCAGAAAAATATGTGTTCATTGGTTATGATGAAAAGCAGATGGGTTACAGGTTGTGGAATCCTCTAACAAAACAATTTATTGTTTCTAGAGATGTTACATTTGATGAACAGAAAAGTTGGTATGCAGATCAAAGTCATACAGCTGAAGAATTTGAAGAAGAGGTAAGAAGATGTGAGAAAGGAAAATCAATTGTGCAGGTGAATAGAGATGAAGACTATATGCAAGCAAGTACATCCAGAAGTGGATTAACAAGAATGAATGAAGAAGCTCCTATATTTGATGAAGAGGTGTATCCAGAAACTTATGAAGAATGTGAACCAAGAAGGTCAAGCAGGACTAGAAGACAACCAGAAAGGTATTCTTATGATACTTCTTACATAACTCAGAAGAACTATGCATATATGGTCAAAGATGATGAAGAACCCCAGAACTATGATGAAGCTAAAGGTAAGAAGCAATGGGAAGAAGCAATGAAGGAAGAGTTCAATGCACTGGAGGAGAACAAGACATGGGAACTTGTTCCTAAACCAAATGGTAAGAAAGTAATTGGAAATAAATGGGTTTATAAAGTGAAGAAGCTTGCAGATGGAAGTATAGCCAGATACAAAGCTAGATTGGTGGTGAAAGGCTATGCCCAGACCTATGGCATAGATTATGATGAGACATTCAGTCCTGTAGCTAAGATGTCAACTATAAGGACAATCATTGCTATTGCAGCTTCAAAAGGATGGACCCTAAGTCAATTGGATATAAAAAACGCATTCTTGAATGGATACATATCAGATGAGGTATACATGGAACA
>CM035410.1:52836188-52861188 GCA_020310875.1 Ceratopteris richardii
AAATTAGTCATCTTTTGGCGTCTATAAATAAACAAGGCATGCCCTACATTACCTTGGACTTTAAGAGTAAATAATCTTCCTTCTTTTTGACCTATAAAAATGCTTGTATATCCTTAATTTGGATCTTCCACATAAACTCCACCATTAGTGACTCTGACTTTCTATCCTTTCCCAACAATTTGTTCTACACTGATTAAATTCTTTGGAATTTTGGGAACATGAAGTATGTTGCTTCATAGTGTACTCCGATTCTTTGTCTTTACTAATCCAATGCTCTCCAATTTATTTTCTGTATAATTTTAACAGTGTGTCCATGCACCTTTTTTTCCATGTCAATCATCAAGGCAATGTTGCCACTAAGGTGATTGCTACACCTTGAATCAATACAGAAAAGTAATTGATCTTCACTTGTTACTTCATGTGTAGCATTCATTATCAGAGTTGAATCCTCCTTTTCATGTGATGCATAATTGTAATAGGTGTTGTTTTAGGATTGGGTTTGGAAGCTTCTTCCACCTCCTCTACCATATGTATTCCTAACACCTCTTCCTTTGGAATTACCTCTTTTGCTTCTACCTCCTCTACCTCTTTGATTGTAGTCTAATTATAATTACCATTTTTTTGAGTGTTGTGTCAACATTTATTGGCCAAGTGATTTGTTTTACCACAAATACAACAAGCTTTTTTCCATTGTATTTGTTTTCTCCACCTATTCCTCTACCTCTGATATTTCCTTTACCTTTGGTAAATTTAGTTTGATTTGAGGTGCCTTCTTCTTCATTTAGTTGTTGTTTACCTTCAACATTCTTCTTCTTGTCCTTTGAATACATAGCTTGACTTGTACTTTTCTCATTTTCACCTACAATATCATGGTAAAATGTTAGCATGTGCTCTAGAAATTGATTTGATCTAAAGTGAAATGATCTAATGATAATTCACTTGAAAATATGAAAGGTTTCCACCTTTCATCACCTCTTAACCCTGTAAGGATTTGCCTTACCAATTCATATGTTTCAATGTCTTCATCAACTCCTCCTTAGCAATCTGCAATATCTTTCATCTTTGTCACATAATCAAAAATTGATTGTGAAGTTTTCTTTTTGAAGGTTGTAAATTCAGACCATAGTGATGCCTTCATTGTGTTTTATAAATGCTCCTCTAGAGCATTGCATATATAAGTTGCACTCTTTATCCCTCTGATGTGTGGCAAAAGATAGTCATTAATAGCCATGTATATAATGCTCCTAGCTTTAGCATCTTTCTTCATCCAATTCTTCAGCTCTACAAGTTCTTCCCTAGTTGGAAGACTAGGATCTTTAAACTTTGGCTTCTCTTCTTCTCCTCTGATTTTAGAAACTAAATCTCTGCCCATAATGTGAGCTTCCATCATCATGGACCATGTTGGATAGTTCTCTCTATCAAGCTTGTCTATAGTTACAAAATGTAACTTTTGAAGAAATTCTATACCTCTTTTAATCGTTTTGAAATTCTTTTGTGTCCTTCTAAATTTCTTTTGAAAAAATTTAGCCTTCCAATACTCTCTTCAACTCCGGTTTGGAAATCTATAGCAATCAAGACCTTTTCTTCAATCCCTTGAATTGATCTACTTGTTCTAGCTCTGATATCACTATTGGAGACCTTTAAATTCTCACAAGTCAAGCCTAAATTGATCTTAGAACACCTATATATCAAGTATAGATAAGAATTTACACAAAGACTTCAATTATTTCCAATTCATAGATTGACCTCTTGATGGAGAGTGTTAATCTCCAAAAGAACAACCTACTCTTGAACTTAGAACACCTCTATATCAAGAGTAAGTCAAAACCTTCACCAATTTAAAAGATTAATGACCAAATACCAAATTCTTGAACAAACTGTGAAGAAGGAAATTACTCAGAAAGTCTGCTGCATATATCTTTCTCATTGACTGAGTAAATGTGTAAAGTCTTTTATGAAACTTTGCACAAGGTGTCGCCTAAAGATTGCGCACCTCCTCCAAGTCAAATCACTCCAAAATATTCAGTAGATCTTGAGAAATCTACTTCACAAGTTACCTATGTCTAAATCTGCACTTCTGAGAAGTCGATTTGGACACCCCTAACTTCTTAGCTTTATTTCTCACAATGTCGAAGCCGTTTGATCAAATCCTTTTAGCTATAGATAGCTTATCTCTGAACTTAGATTTTGAGCTATCATATGTGTAAAACTTTACACTGTGCACTGAGCACTACTCATTTCATTGAACTCAAAATATGCGCCTGTTTCAGGAGACTGTGAACATTCTTTACATATGAATGTTCCTACACACAATTCTCTTAACCTGATTACAATTGGAAGCTAAAACTTTGTATAGTAGTTGATCAACTCTAGACTTAGACTTGTATAAAAGCATTCCACAAAAGCTTTACCACAGAAGGAGAAGACACGAAAACTTTGGGCGCAAACTTTTCTTCTATTCCTCAGAAAATCAGAATTGAGTTGTGAGAGAGACTTCTTCTCATTCCTATGAACTCTAATGAGTCTTACAACTTACAAATGTACTATTCTCATACTCTCCTATTGTCTTCTCTCTATTGCCCCGACATTTTCCCAAGGTATTTATAAGCAAAAATATACAAGCTTATGACTAGACAAAAATATAAGTGATCTATGTCTTCACTAATGTACATATGTGTACATATCATTCATCCTGTGAATGTAGCCATCTTCTTTACTTCAAGACTTGATCTCATCTCCATCCTTTGTCCTTCAAATCTTCAATTGGTGATTGGTCTGCACCAACACCTCCCCCTCAATCATCAATTGAGGTTTCTCTTATCTTCTTTATGCCTGCCATGTCTTTAAACTTCTGTAACTTTGGTCCATCCAAGCTCTTTGTAAGCATATCAGCTATCTGATCTTTTGTTGAAGTATGTATAACTTCAATCTCCTTATCCATCACCTTCTCTCTTAGAAAGTGATACTGTATCTCAATGTGTTTAGTCCTGGCATGAAAAACAGGATTAGCAACTAGATATAATGAACTCATGTTATCACCATAAATGATAGGTATGCTCTGTATAATGTCAAAACTCTTCATGAGAGTCTTAAGCCAAATCACTTCTTTTGCAGCTTCAACCATGCCTTTGTACTCTGCTTCTGTAGATGACAAAGCAACTGTATGTTGCTTCTTTGAGCACCAAGAGATTAACTTATCTCCCACATAACACATGTATCCATAGGTTGACCTTCTATCATCTGGATTACCTGCCCAATCTGCATCACTATAGATCTTGATATTTGTATCTGATGTAAAACCATAATACAAACCTTCTTTGAGTGTACCCTTAATGTACCTCAACACTCTTTGACCTGCAATCCAATGCTCTTTCCTAGGACAATGCATAAATTGAGACAAAACCCCAACTGCATATGATAAATCAGGTCTAGTTAATGTAGCATAAATAAGACTACCAACCAAACTCTGATATTGCTTCATGTCCTTAAATTCTTCACCTCCAAATCTGCTTAATTTGTGATTCACCTCCATTGGAGTAGGTGCTACCCTGCAATCATCCATTTTAAACTTGATTAACAAGTTCCTCAAATTCCTTTCTTGAGTCACATACACTCCATGTTGAGTGTATGAAATCTCCATGCCCAAGAAGTATGACAAATCTCCCAAATCACTGATTTTGAACTCTTTCTCCATTTGCTTCTTTAGGCTTTGTATGCCTTTCTCATCTGTACCTGTAAGAATGATATCATCAACATATATGCACATGTAAATAAACCCATCATCACTTGCTTTGACAAGCAAGCTACTATCTGCTTTTGATACTTGAAATCCAAGTTCTTTTAGGAACTTTACAAGTCTATAGTTCCATGCCCTTGGGGCCTGCTTCAAGCCATATAAAGCTCTCTTGAGCTTACACACATGATCTGGATATCTTCCATCTTTGAATCCTTGAGGTTGCTCTATGAAAACTTGATCTGAAATGTAACCATTCAAAAAAGCATTCTTCACATCTAATTGACACAATTTCAAACCTTTGCATGCAGCAATTGCTATAAGTGTCCTGATGGTTGTCATTTTTGCCACTGGACTATAAGTCTCATCATAATCAACACCATATGTCTGAGCAAACCCTTTCACAACAAGTCTAGCTTTGTACCTAGACACACTTCCATCTGCAAATCTTTTTGTCTTATAAACCCACTTGCATCCAATGATCTTCTAACTATTTGGCTTTGGAACCAAATCCCATGTTTGATTCTCCATCAATGCATCATATTCTTCCTGCATAGCTTTTTCCCAAATCTCTTTACCTTTTGCCTCTTCATATGTAGAAGGGTCTTCATCTGCTTTAATCATGTAAGCATAATCCTTAGTAGTCAAGAATGAAGTATCATAGCTATACCTTGTAAGTTGCCATTTGTTCCTTGTAGACCTCCTAAGTTCTCCACTTCTTGAGGTTTCTGGTTCTTCACATTCAGGATCAAATCTTGGTGTCTCTTCCACTTCAACCTGCACTTCATTATTCTCTTGCTCATCAAATATCTAAACCTTTGATTTACCTTTCCTTTGGCTCACAATTTCTTCATCATCTGTATTAATATTGATAGTACCTGCATACCAAGTACCTTGCTCATCAAATGTAACATCTTTTGATACAAGAAAATGTTTTGTGGATGGATTCCACAACCTGTATCCCATCTGCTTATCATCATAACCAATAAACACATATTTTTCAGCTTTAGGTTCCAATTTGTACCTTAATTGTGATGGCACATATGCATAGGCCAAACATCCAAACACTTTGCAATGGTCTAGTGTAGGTCTCTTACCCCACCATGCCTCATAAGGTGTCATACCCTGCAAAGCTTTACAAGGTAGCCTATTGACCAAATAAGTAGCTGTATTTACAGCCTCAGCCCACAAATAATTTGGGCAATTTTTCTCCTTCATCATGGACCTTGCAAACTCAACAAGAGTCCTATTCCTCCTTTCTGCTACACCATTTTGTTGAGGAGAGTAACTGCAAGTAACCTCTCTTTTTATACCTGCATTCCACAAGTAATCACTGAATTCATTAGAGAAATACTCTCCCCCTCCATCTGACCTTAGTCTCTTCAACTTATGTCCTGTAATTCTTTCTGCATACATATGATAATGTTTGAAAGTATTGAATACTTCTGACTTATCTTTGATCACATAGATAGTGATCCATCTGGTAGCATCATCAACATAAATCACATAATACCTTGAGCCATTGATACTAAAGTCCTTTGATGGTCCCCACACATCTGTGTGTACCAACTCAAGTTTCTCTGAATACATAAACCCATGCTTAGAATAGGGTTGCTTATGAGCCTTACCTAATTGACATGCCTCACATCTGTATGTCATATGTTGACCTGCAACATTAGGCAATCCAAGCACTGAACCATTATTAATCATGTCTTTGATACCTCTTTCATTGAAATGTCCAAGTCTCTTGTGCCAAAGATCTAACTCAGAGATCTTATGTCCTCCATAAGTGAACAAGGCATGACCAACATTACCTTGAATCTTCAATGTGAACAATCTTCCTTCTTTCTTCCCTGAAACAATTTGTTTATACCCATTGCTAGGGTCTTCCACAAACACTCCTTCATTAGTGAACCTTACTTCATAACCTTTTTCCACAATTTGTCCTACACTTATCAAATTTTTAGGAATTGCAGGAACATACAAGACCTTACTCAATAAGGTGCTACCATCCTTGGCCTTCATTGATCCAATTGACTTCACATTGTGCTTTGTGTTGTCACCTGTTTGAACAACATGATTAGATACCTTATTTTCCAAATCAGTCATCAAGGCTATATTACCACTCAGGTGATTGCTACACCCTGAGTCAATGTAGAAGACTCTTTGATCTTCATTCTGCCTTTCACAAGTTGCATTCATTATCAATGTTGAATCTTCCTTTTGATCTGAAGCATAATTGTAGTAGGTATTGTTATATTGTTGACTTTGGAAACCTCTACCTGCATTTCTTCCAAAGTAACCCCTACTACCTCTACCTCTGAAATTACCTCTTTGATTTCTGCCACCTCTTCCTCTTGAATTATAGTTTTGATTATATCCACCATTACTCTGATTATTATGCCAACAATCATTAGCTAAATGATTTGTCTTACCACAAATCCAACATGCTTTGGCTCCATCTTTGTTGTTCCTGCCTCTTCCTCTACCTTTGCCACCTCCTCTTCCTCTTAGGAAGTTGGCTTGACTAGTTGTGCCTTCATCTTCACTTGATTGTTGCTTTCCTTTGTTAGTTTTCTTCTTGTCTTTAGAGTACATTGCATGACCTGTACTCTTGTCACTATCTCCTTTGACATCATTCTCAAAAGTTAGCATATGTCCTAACAATTGATTCAAATCAGGATTGAAATGAACCAATGAAAGTTCTATAGATAAAATAAAAGGCTTCCACTTCTCATCACCTCTTAGTCCTGTGAGAATTTTCCTTACCAATTTATCTTCTTCAATGTCTTCATCCACTGCTTCTAATGCATCTGCAATGTCCTTCATCTTTGTCACATAATCAGATATTGATTGTGAAGCCTTCTTCTTGAAAGTGGTAAACTCTACCCATAGGGATGCCTTCCTTGACTTTGTAGTGTTTTGGAAATGCTCCTCCAAAGCATTCCATATCTCACTTGCACTTTCAAGACCTCTAATGTGAGGTAGCAAGTAGTCATTGACTGCCATATAAATGATACTCCTAGCTTGAGCATCTTTCTTCATCCAATTCTTCAAATCTGATAATTCTTCCCTAGTTGGAACACTAGGATCTCTAAATTGTGGCTTTTCTTCTTCTCCTGTATGTAAGCTATCAAATCTTTGCTCATTAGATGAGCTTCCATCCTCATTGACCATGCAGGATAGTTTTCTCTATCCAACTTCTCTATTTGAAGAGAATCTCCCATCTTCCTTCACCTGTATTAACAGATCTTTAAACTTTATGAAGAATAAATGTACCTTGACTTTGAATATTACTTCTTCTGATCCTTTTGACACCTTCAATGTGTCTTCCTTCAAGCTTTCCTCAATCTTTGTCCTTTTGGTCCTTCAAGATGTAAAGTTTGTATTTCTGCAGTAGTCGGAGTCTCCCTTTCCTTGATTCTGATGCTTCCTGCTCTGATACCACTGATGGAGAGTGTTAATCTCCAAAAGAACAAACTACTCTTGAACTTAGAACACCTCTATATCAAGAGTAAGTCAAAACCTTCACCAATTTAAAAGATTAATGACCAAATACCAAATTCTTGAACAAACAGTGAAGAAGGAAATTACTCAGAAAGTCTACTGCATATATCTTTCTCATTGACTGAGTAAATGACTAATACATTGTTATTCACTTGAGTAAATCTTCTCATTCCTATGAACTCTAATGAGTCTTACAACTTACAAATGTACTATTCTCATACTCTCCTATTGTCTTCTCTCTATTGCCCCGACATTTTCCCAAGGTATTTATAAGCAAAAATATACAAGCTTATGACTAGACAAAAATATAAGTGATCTATGTCTTCACTAATGTACATATGTGTACATATCATTCATCCTGTGATTGTAGCCATCTTCTTTACTTCAAGACTTGATCTCATCTCCATCCTTTGTCCTTCAAATCTTCAATTGGTGATTGGTCTGCACCAACACCTCTATCTCCTTCTTCAATTTTGAACTCCAACTTCCTTCTAGAAATGTGCTTCAAGATCCAACTTCATTACCTACAAATCTCATGAGTTTTAATGCTTCAAGTTATACAAGAATATTTTTATGATTCTTGAACAACCTTATTATTCAGCGAACAATTGATTACACATCAAATCTCTCTATGATTACTAAGATCAGAATCTGCATGAAACTAATATTTAAAACTACCAACTTTGACATAATTGGCTTCTCACATGGATTTCTATGAGAATATAGCCCCTTTTATAAAATAATTTTAGCCATGGCTTCCTTATCTCTCAACTTAGATTTCTAATGCCTAAGCACAAAATACTTTATATGCATCACTGAGAACTAAGCACGCCATTGATCGATAAGATGCACCATTTCTGAGTCTTCACTTCAGAGAATTGACATGTGAATGTTCCTATGAATGATGCACACACTATGAAAGGAATTAGGACACAAAAATTTAACCACAACTTCTTTTACTATTGAATTCCATCTGTGTACAAGGATTTCTAATCCACATGATCATCCCTAGAGAAATGTGAATTAGACCAAGATCTAAAACTACTAATTTTCCTCCACACATCTATTTTTAGTTTGGCAATGAACTCTCTCTTTTTGTAATGTCTTGTTAACTCATATAGCCACGAATTCATAACTTGATCATGACTAATACATTGTTATTCACTTGTATTATTGATTACCTACTTATTTCTAACTATGGGACACTAATTAGGATCCTCTAAAGTGAATTGATGCACAATCATATCTCAAACTCTTTATTCATGATTATCTTCATTCTTCTTGTCATTTTTCTGCAACACACCTTCTCTTTATCTCCATTCAAATTTTAAGATACCACATTGATTTTCCAAAAACGATGATTTCACTTCTGATACTAGAATTAAAGTGTTTAGTGATGCAGATTGGGCAAGTAGTACAGATGCTAGAATACCTACTCATGGGTACTTATGTTACATTAGAGATAAGCTACTATCATGGTGTTCAAAGAAGCAACAGACAATTGCTTTATCATCCATAGAAGCTGAGTGTAAAAACATGGTAGAGGTGGAAAAACAAGTCATATGGATAAAGACTTTGATGGATACTATTGGAATTAAGTAGGGTGTTCCAATTACACATGGTGATAACATGAGTTCACTCTACTTGGAAGCTAATCCTATTTTCTGTTGAAAATCAATTCTCAATTATGGAAAAGGAATCAATCACGAGTTTTTCAAGTGGAACAATAAAAAGGGAGGACCCAAAGTCATGGAATCAAGTTAGAAACTCCACAAAACTCAATCAAATTCAAATCTCATCAATCAACCACCAAAAAGTGCACCTATACTTATTGGTGGGTGGTTAGCTAGATTATAGGAAAAGTAAAAATCTATATAATCACCATCCCGCCTTTGTTCCTTGAGTTGTATGAATTTCACAAGTTTCTCATCTAGTTTAGTGAATTCATAAACTCCAGCAAGTATCCCCCTTGCTTTCTTACCTCATTTTCTCATGATTTTGATCCTCTCTATCTAGAGGTGTAGTTAGGCTTCTCCAAATCTGATTATACCAGATTTTAGAGCATTTTTTGCTCTCTCATTATACTCATTTTCATTAATTTCAAGCTTCATTTGATCTCTCATACAGTTCCCTAACCTTTCCAAAGTTTCAAGTTATTTGACTCAGTGAGTTGTGAGAAATTACCAACTTTGTGAAGGTATATCTCTGCAACTAGGCAGAGAGTGTTGCAAACAAGTAGCCTTTTTTGCAGAGGATGGTTCTCCCAGTTAGGATATCCATTTTGGATGATGTACATCTTTTTGGGTAGCTCTTATAGTCTACTATAAGTGTGCAAAGCTTCATTTTATGTCTTTGTACAAGTTTAGATAAAAGTTTAGAATAGTGAGCATATATCACTGCTTGTGGACTTAAATGGAGGGCAGCCATCATCCATTGTTGCATTGGAGTATTAGAATCATCCCCCATCAATAGTATACCCCCATCAATGGTATCATAGCCATTTTGGAGGCTTGGAGACATTAGTGGGAATCATATTCAAGACTTGAAGAGATGAAGACAACTCATGGGAGCACAAGGAGGACTTATCAAAGCAAGAAGATATCAAAAGGGGGCTACATCAATTGAGATATCAACTAGTAGAAGGTTAGCAAGGGAGAAGCTATCAAGAGATAATATCTTCATCTTCTTAAGCATACAAACACTTGAGGAGAAGCTAGAAGAGCATCTTAGAGCTCATTATGGCTAAGTATAATGTACAAATAGAGAAGTTAGAGAAAAGAAAATTATCAACCATGGAAATTTAGAGTTAGCAACTACCTTATGGGCAAAGGAATGTGGGGATTAGTGAGCGGCACAGAACAATTGCCTCATGTACATGATCCACCACTTCAAGGGCAGGTGAAGGCACTTAATGAATGGATACAAAGGGATAGGTGAGTCATATTCATTCTATCTCAACACATAAGCAATAGAATGATAGGGCATATACAATACTTGGACACATCCAAGAAGGTTTGGGAGACCTTGAGAGATTGTACTCTTCATCAATGAAGGCAAGGAAGATTCAGCTCAAGAATGAGGTAAATAATCTTAGGAAAGCACCAAGTACTAACCTAAACGAGTACATTTTGAAGATTAAGGAGCTTGCAGATGCCCTAGGCTCAATTGGGAGCCCAATCAAAGATGATGATCTTGTCGCACACACTCAAGTGAGAGAGGATGAAAGGTGGAAAGCATTCACCACATCAGTTTATATGAGGGATTCCCTACCAGAATTTGATTAGTTAGTCACATTGATGGTGATCGGGGAGATGAACCAAGGAGGTTCACAATCAAAGGGCAGCCAAGCCCAAGTTTTTATGCAAGTAGAGGAAAAGGCAAAAGAGGTGCACAGAACTCCCAAGGCAAAGGGAGAGGAAGGTCAAACTCAACTTCAAGCAACCAAGAAGGCTCTAACCAAAGCTATGGATCAAGAGGAAGAGGAAGGAGTAGAGGAAGAGGAGGAAGATCACATGGAAGAGAAGCATCCAATGGAGAATGTTACAATTGTGGAAAATCGAGCCATTATGCAAGAGATTATTGTTCCAAAGGAGGAGGCAATCAAGGATACAAAAGGAACCAAGGTAATTATGCTAGTACTTCAACAAATTCAGAAAATGAGAACTCACTTATGATGTATGGGTCAAGCAAAAGAGTCAATTCATATTTTACATGGTACATTGATAGTGGTTGTAGCAACCATATGATTGCAATAAAGATGTTTTCTTTAACTTATACTCACCCATCACTCAAGTACATGTAGAGATAGGGGATGCCACTGAGCACAAGATTACGCATGTGGGAGATGTTGCATTGAATGCTCCAAGGTGTTGAAGGATGTGTTGCATGTGCCACCATCACAAAGAACTTGGTTTCGGTAGGTCAAATGTTTGAAAGAGGTTATGAGGTAAGGTTAAATGATCAAGGATGTTTTGTTGAAGACCCCATGCAGGACTACAACCTCATAGCAAAAGGAAAGAAGCAAGGAAGACTATTCACCATGGAGGTAAAGCCATCAACCACTCACACTCTCTACTTGTCAATTAAAAATAAATAGATTGTAGATATTGACTTATGGCATTAAAAAATTGAACACATAAAGTTACAAAGGATGAAGGACATGCAAAGGAAGGTCTGGTGAGTGGTCTACTGATCTTACATCTCAGAATATGCAACATTTGTGCCATGCTTGTCAATCACGGAAACAAAGCAGATTGACATTCAAGAAGGGAGCACATGTGAGCAATGAAGTGTTGAATCTCATACACACAGATGTATGGGGACCTACAAGGGAGCCATCCATTGGAGGTAATAGATATCTTGTCACATTTATAGACGATCATTCAAGGTTTTTTGAATGTATTGCATGAAGTCAAAGTCAGAAGTTTTTTATCACTTCAAGATGTTCAAAAACCTAGTGAAGGAAACAGGAAGTATATAAAGAATCTCAGATCAGATGGAGGGGGAAAGTATTTTTCAAATGATTTTTTAGTTTTTCTACATGAACATGGCATCAAAAGGCAATTCAATTGCAACTATAAACCTCAAAAAAATGGGGTGACAGAGAGGAAGAATAGATACATAGCAGAAGTGGCTAGAGCTTTGTTAAATGAAATGAATGTTCCTAACTCTTATTGTTCTGATGCAAAAAATATAGCCATATACATAATGAATAGGTGTTCAACCCTTAGAGTACATGGAGTTACACATTATGGCATAGAATTTTAGGAAACATTAATTCTAATAGCTAAGATGTCCACCATAAGAAGTTTGATTGCAATTTCAGCCTCAAAAGATTGGAAGATGTACCAGCTAGATGTGAAGAATGTTTTCCTAAATGGAGAGCTTGAAGAATTAGTCTTCATGGAGCAGCCCCAAGGCTTTGAAGATGAGAGTTTTCCACAAAATTTATGCAGGCTTAAGAAGGCTCTTTATGGACTAAAGAAAGCCCCAAGGTCTTGGAACCAAAGACTTGTGGAATACTTGGTAAAATGTGGATACAATTAGAGTCATGTAGACCCATCACTCTTTGTGAAGAAGGAAGGTAGCAAAATTTTTTTCATTTGTATATATGTTGATGATTTGATCATTATAGGGGATGATGAATGCAACATCAAGGATATAAAGAGGAAGCTTGGATGTGAATTTAAAATCTCTAATTTAGGGATTTTAAGGTACTTCCTTGGGGATTGAAGTACTATATAAAGAGGAAGGTATATACTTGATGCAAAGGAAATACATTCTAGATCTTTTGAAGAAGTTTGGCTTGTGTGATTGCAAGCCCATTTCAAATCCATTAGAAGTAAATGTTGAACTACATGCTCATGAAGGTGTAGAACTGAAGGATGTGACCCTGTATAGGTCAATAATTGGTTCTCTCTTGTATGCTACTATGATGATACCAGATATTGCACATGTAGTTGGAGTGTTATCTCAGTTTTTACAGGCACCAAGAGTACCTCATCTTGTTGTAGCCAAAAGGGTACTTAGATACCTCAAAGGATCAGTGAATGAAGGTCTATATTATCCATTTGAGGATGGATTAAATGTACAAGCTTATTGTGATACTGATTGGGCAGGTTCCAAAGATGAAAGGAGGAGCATTAGTGGTTATGTTATCATGCTAGGGAAGAACTCCATCTCATGGATGTCAAAGAAACAACCAATAGTGGCTCTCTCATGGGTCGAAGCTGAGTATAGAGTTAGCGCAAGTCTCATGTGAGCTTATGTGGCTCAAGAAGTTGTTTGTTGATCTTTATTTGCACGTTAAGCAAGTACCTATTTTTTGTGACAACATAAGTAGCATATGCTTGGCTCAAAATCTGGTGTTCCATGGAAGGTCGAAGCATGTAGAATTGCATTAACACTTTACTAGAGAGAAGACCATGTCAAAGGATGTTAAGCTGGAGCATGTCAATACAAAGGAACAATATGCAGATATGTTTACCAAAGCTTTGGATGGAGTAAACCTACAACATTTCAAGCCATGCATTGGGATGGAGGACCTAGGCATTGAGACTTGAGGGGGAGTGTTGAAAATCAAGACTCAATCATGCATAATGACTCAACCACGAGTTTTTCAAGTGGAAAAATCCAAAAGGAGGACCCAAAGTTATGGAATCAAGTTAGAAGCTCCACCAAACTCAATCAAATTCAAATCTCATCAATCAGCCACCAGAAAGTGCACCTACATTGATTGGTGGGTGGTTAGCTAGATTCTAGGAAATGTAAAGTACCATCCCACCTTCTTTTTCTTGCGTTGTATGAATTCCAAGAGTTTCCCACTTAGTTTAGTGAAGACCGGCGCCAAATTGTGCGCAACTATAGGGGGACATGGTGAGCCTCCGACCCAAGTGACCAAAGCGAACCAAGCGATCTCTGTGATCAACGTGCGGTAGCCTTCGTGCTAGTCCCCTCCGTACGCACCTCTCGAAAGCACCATTGTGCCATCGAGGGGCCGTTGTAACGCGTTTGCCCGTGATGCTTAACGCGGGCCGGCTCACTGTAAACGTTCACCCACGACGTTCAACGCGGGCCGGCTTAGGCCGTCTCTTTTGTAATCGTTCTCTTTCAATGCAAGTTGGTTTTTCGTTCAAACGGTGATCTTCCGCTTTCAAGTAAGCGAACAAAACACTCAAGTAAGTCACCCTACCAACGGGCCGGTGCGAGTCGCCGAGCGAGCCCGGGGTGCTTGCTTTCGTTTTATCACAGTTGGTATGAGAGCCTCGCTCGACCCAAGCGGCCTTGGAAGAGAGAACGGACCGGTTGTCACACCAGTGCTGGGGACCGAGTCTTAACGTTCTACTTAGTACACCGTGATGGAGGGTGAAGGCAACGACATCTTTCTCAGCGACGTGGAGCCACGCGGTGGTGGCCACAAAGAAACAGGAAGGGAAAAACGGAAGAATAAGGGGAGGCGTCAACAAACCCCGCCTCCCACCCGGAATTATGATTTTGGGACGTTGGAAAGAGATAAAGAGGAACCGCTAGCGATGGAATGGATGATGGCTCAGGACACTCGCATGGACCGTCTTGAGTCCACCATTGCTAGTTTAGCGCAGCTTCTAAAAGTGCCAGTCGAACCAAAGGAGGACCAAGATAAGGGGAAGCAACCTGAGTTACAGGAGGGCGAAACCTCGGGAAGAACGTCTAGGTAGGGCCGTCGGCCACAGACCCGAAGACGTCGACCCGTCTCCTCCTCTGACGATGGAAGCGACTCAGACTCCTATGGGAGATTCAAACCGTGTCCACCCGAGAAGTTCCGGGGTAAACGCAACTCTCTCGCAGTCTCCAAATGGCTTCGAGACATGGAGCAATACCTCGATCTTCAAAGAGTGGGCAAGCGACATTGGGTCAAGATAGCCGCTTCCTTCCTTGCCGACGATGCCGATGCTTGGTTCTTGGCGGAGTCCGCTCGGGAGGAATTCAAGTCATGGAAGGAGTTCAAGGCGGCATTTGAGGAGTATTTTATTCCTCAAAATGAATCCTTCAAACTCAGGGACAAGTGGAGGGGCTTGAAACAAGAAGGCCCGTTGTCCGAATACATTCGCAAGTATAGAAGACTCATGTTGCAGATAACGGAGATGCATGATCTCGATCGGCTGCATGGGTTCCTATACGGATGTAGCGTTTGGACGCGGCGCGAGATAGAAAAACAGTCGCCCCCCACTTGGGAAGAAGCCATTGTCATGGCTGAAAGATACCAGGATGCTGAGAGCAACCGTCGTGCTCAAAGCATGCGCAAGACCGAGAACATCTCACCACGAAGGAATCAGCAGGGTACGGGGAACACCAACACAAACACCCGTCCTGCAAACACCACTCAGAACACGGGTAATGTACCAGTTCAAAGGAACCAGAACAATTATGGAAATAACCAGCAGAGGGCATTGCCAGCGCCCCAATGGCAAAGGAATGATCCCCGGCCATTTTGTAGAACATGCCGTGGGAATCACTGGACACACCAGTGTACTCGCAATAATAATCAGACGCGGGTACAAACGGCTCAAGTAGAAGAGGAGCCTCAAAGACGAAACACGAATGTGGTCCTGACAGAACTAGATGACAATGATGAAGAAGTACAAACAGGGAATAATGCGCCGCACGTAGGTACCGTGGCCGCGATGCCAGGGTGCTTTCCAATGACATTACGAGTGATTCAGAATATGTACTTCTGGGGAACGTTTGGAAATAAGAGAAAAGCAGTGTTGGTCGATTCAGGCGCAACACATAACTTCATGTCGCCTCAGTGTGCAGCTAGTTTGCAGTTGGCCTTGAGTAAACTTCCTGAAATGTCAGTTACCTTCGCTCAAGGTCGGGACGATAATGTGAAGATCGCCCTCAACGTCCGTATGACAATGGGGGAGTGGTCGGCAAAGTTAGATTTTCTAGTTGTGCCACTGGAGGCATTTGATGTAATAGTGGGACTTTCATTCATGGACTGATACATGGTCAGCATGTTGGGTAAAGGAATTGATAAACTTTTGCTAGACATGCAAGGGAACATAGTGGTCGTAGACTGTTATAGAAGTCCGAGAAGAGCCCCAGAGGGAAAGTTAGAAGCTCAAGGCAAGTCAGGAAAGGTAGAGAACCCAGGATCGAGCTCACAGGAATCGAGTCACAAGACAGTCACTCCTCCCACAACAAAAGAGGAGGCGGACAGGCAAAGAAAAGGAAAGGCCCCAATGTATCAGGAGAGTATGCCCTCCAGCAGTCAGGGAAAAGGGAACAAGAAATTAAATTTAGAAGCAGGAAAGTTGAAATCGGTAGCCGCAACAGCAAGGGCAGAGCAAAGACAACAGACACAAGGGCCTTTGACGGCCAAGCAAGTGGAAAAAGCGATGAAGCAGGGAGCTCAAGCACATTTGTGCGTCATAAAGTGTAGCCCCATTGACATAGACGAAAAGGGAAGTGAAAAGATGAAGGTTGGCGATAAAAGAGTTCACGAAGTACTTAGAGATTTTGAAGATGTTTTGCCAAGTCAGTTACCAAGCGGGCTGCCACCACTCAGGCAAGTCCAACACAGAATTGAAGTCATGCCAGGCCATGCTCCTCCGGCCAAAGCACCTTACAGAATGAATGAGACAGACCTAAAGGAGTTAAAAAGGCAATTGGTGGAACTGGAACAACAAGGTTTCATTAGACCCAGTAGTTCACCCTACGGTGCTCCCGTTTTATTCGTTAAGAAGAAAGATGGTAGCATGCGGTTGTGTGTGGATTATCGGGCTTTGAATAAGATCACTGTCAAGACAAAGTATCCAGTACCAGTTATGGATGAGTTGATGGACCGATTGGGTTAGGCAAAATTCTTTACACGAATAGATCTCCGATCCGGATATCATCAAATTCGCATAGCAGAGCAGGATATTGAAAAGACGACGTTCAGGACGCGCTACGGCAGCTACGAGTGGTTGGTCATGGCTTTTGGGCTCACAGGTGCTCCAGGCACGTTTTGCCGAGAGATGAATGATGGATTCAGAGATATGTTAGATGAGTTCCTTATCATCTACATAGACGATCTCTTGATATACAGCCGCACACTTGAGGAACACCTAGAGCACGTAAGGGCCGTCCTTCAGCGCCTAAGAGAAAGACAGCTATATGCCAAGCCAGAAAAGTGCGAGTTTGCCATGAACTCAGTTGAATTTTTAGGTTTCATGGTTTCAGACAAAGGAGTGATGATAGACCCTCATAAGATCACAGCAGTTCGTCAATGGGCACCGCCTAGAACAGTCAGAGAAGTGAGAGAGTTCATAGGGTTCTACCAGTTTCCAAGAAAATTCATCAAAGATTTCAGTAAAGTGGCTGCCCCGCTCACAGAGTTAACTAAAGGAAAGGGTTGCTTTGTGTGGGGGCCTAAGGAACAAGATGCTTTCGAGCAACTCAAACAGGTGATGTGCGAAGCCCCTGTGTTGAAGTTGCCAGAGTTTGACAAAGAGTTCGAGATCCACACAGATGCGTCAGGATTGGCAATTGGAGGGGTCCTTATGCAGGAAGGACGCCCTGTGGCTTATGAGTCACACAAATTTTCAGGTACAGAGTTAAGATGGAGCACTCATGAGAAGGAGATGCTCGCGGTGATCCACTGTTTGCGAAAGTGGCGTCACTATGTGCAAGATAAACACACAAAGATTTACACCGATAATATTTCGCTCAAGTATTTTTGTACTCAGCCTAAGTTATCTCCCAAGCAAGCAAGGTGGCAAGATTTCTTGGCTGAATTTGACATAGACATAATTCACAAACCAGGCAAGCAAAACGTCATGCCAGACGCCCTGAGTAGAAGACCGACGCTGGCCGCAATTTCCATGGCCGAGAGTAAGACGAAAGATCAAATTCGGAAGTTGCAACAAACCGATCCGGATATACAGAGGATCATCAAAGATGTACACTCGGGCTTAGATCATAAAGGAAAATACACGATTATGAATAACATGCTATATAGAAAGGGAAGGATTTATATACCGGACAATGCAGAAATACAAAGGATGCTTTTATGGGAAGCACATGATTGTCAGCTCGCAGGACATGGAGGACAACGCAGAAGTTATGAACATCTAAAAGAGCATGTGTTCTGGCCGAAGATGAAAGACGACGTCATTGAATATGTTCAAACATGCCCAACCTGCCAATTAGTAAGACAGCAGAAGATAAAACCGGCAGGCCTACTCCAACCCATGCCCGTTCCGAACCGTCCTTGGGACATGGTCAGCATGGATTTCATAACAGATCTACCAACATCCGATGGGCATAATGCAATTATGGCAGTAGTGGATTATTTTTCTAAACAAGCACACTTCATACCGATGAAGCCACCTATGCCGGCAAAGGTGGTAGCACAGACCTTTTTCCAAAAGGTGTTTAAGTACCATGGCCTTCCCTTGGCTATTGTGTCAGATCGGGACACTAGATTCATGAGCGACTTATGGCGGGAACTTTTCTCAATCTTAGGTACTCAGCTTCGATTCTCATCGGCCTATCACCCCGAGACCGATGGGCAAACAGAAAGAGTCAATCAAACCATAGAAAATTACTTGAGGAGTTACATTCAAGCGGACCAGAAGGATTGGGCCAAGCATCTCGACATTTTAGAATTCCATTATAACAGCTCAATCCATTCCAGTACATCTATGTCACCGTTCGAGGTGGCCACAGGCAAAAGTGTAATCACACCTATGGCACTCATGTCAGATGAAGTGCTAGTGGCAGCAGACCGGGAATGTGGTAATTTTTTACGAGACTGGCAAGCCAAACTACGACAGGCAAAAGAAGCACTTATTAAGAGCAAAGAAAGGATGGTAAGAATTGCTAATCAGAACCGAACAGAGGCGCCAGATTACCAAGTGGGTGACCTAGTTCTAGTAAATGCCAAGAACATCATTTTACCCAGGAATTTCACTCCAAAGTTCAATCATAGGTACTATGGACCATACAGAATTAGTCACCGCTTCAACCAAGTGACATATCAGCTGGCTCTTCCACCTGAAATTCATATCCATAACTCGTTCCATGTGAGTTTGTTAAAACGCTTCCGCCCGGATACTCGCTTTGGACGTCAAGTCACATTGGTGGAAGATCCAATCAAACAACGACAGGCAGAGTTGATCCTCAAGGAGAATAGCTCACAATTCCTCGTCAAGTGGCGTGGCCGCCCCCTCAAGGAAGCCACATGGGTAAGTAAACAGAGTATGCCACCGACAGCCCAAAGCCTCATTGAGTCGTTCCAATCGACTCATCCTTCGACATCCCAGGCGCGAATTCCGTAGCTTTACGAGGACGCAAAGCTCTTCGAAGCGGGGGAGAATATGTGACAACCCGTGGACAAGAGCCCCCCCCCCCCTTGTATTTCTATCTAGGCCTTTTTGGTGCTTGTGTGGTTTGCCGACCGGCGCCAAATTGTGCGCAACTATAGGGGGACATGGTGAGCCTCCGACCCAAGTGACCAAAGCGAACCAAGCGATCTCTGCGATCAACGTGCGGTAGCCTTCGTGCTAGTCCCCTCCGTACGCACCTCTCGAAAGCGCCGTTGTGCCATCGAGGGGCCGTTGTAACGCGTTTGCCCGCGACGCTTAACGCGGGCCGGCTCACTGTAAACGTTCACCCGCGACGTTCAACGCAGGCCGGCTTAGGCCGTCTCTTTTGTAATCATTCTCTTTCAATGCAAGTTGGTTTTTCATTCAAACGGTGATCTTCCGCTTTCAAGTAAGCGAACAAAACACTCAAGTAAGTCACCCTACCAACGGGCCGGTGCGAGTCGCCGAGCGAGCCCGGGGTGCTTGCTTTCGTTTTATCACAGCTAGATTCTAGGAAATGTAAAGTACCATCCCACCTTCTTTTTCTTGCGTTGTATGAATTCCAAGAGTTTCCCACTTAGTTTAGTGAAATCATAAACTATAGCAAGCAGCCCCCTTGCTTGCTTACCTCATTTTCTCACTATTTTGCTCCTTTTTATATAGAGGTGTAATTAGGCTCTTCCAAACCTGATAATACTAGATTGTAGAGCATTGATTGCTCTCTCATTGTACTCATTTTCATTGATTTCAAGGTTCATTTGGTCTCTCATATAGTTCCCTAAAGTTTGCCAAAATTTCAAGTTATTTAATTGAGTGAGTTGTGAGAAATTGCCAATTTTGTGAAGGTATATCTTTGCACATAGGCAGAGTGTGTTGCAAACAAGTAGCCTATTTTTCAAAGGATGGTTCTCCCAGCTGGAATATCCACATTTGGGAGGATTAAAAATGTTTTTGGATAGCTTAGATAGTCCACTGTAAGTGTTAGGAAATCAATAATACAAGTGAATAACAATGTATTAGTCATGGTCTAATTATGAATTTGTGGCTATAAGTCAATCAAGACATTCAGTCTAATTCACATTTCTCTCAAGATGACCATGTGGATCATAAATCCTTGTACACATATCGAATTCAATACTAAACCAAGTTTTGGTTAAATTTTTCTATCTGAATTCCTTTCATAGTGTGTGTATGATTCATACGAACATTCACTTGTCAATTCTATGAAGTGAAGGCTCAAAAATGATGCATCTCATCGATCAATGATTTTCTTAGTTCTCATTGATGCGTGTAAAGATTTTTTTGCTTCAGAATTAGAAATCTAAGTTGAGAGATAAGGAGGCCAAAAGCATTTTGTAAAACGGTTTGTATTCTCAGATAAATATGTGTTAGAAGTTACCTATGTCAAAGTGGCCATTTCTAAATATCACTTTGATGTAGATTTTGATCTTAGTGATCATACAAAGATTTGATAAGTGTAATCAAGTGTTTATTGAATCTTAAGGATGTGCAAGGATCATGCAAAGGTTCTTGTATACCTTGAAGTATTAAAACTTGTGACATTTGTAGGTAATGAATTTGAATCCTTAAGCAAACTCCTAGAAGGAAGCTAGAGTTCAAAGTTGAAGGGGATCGAGGTCAATCTCATATGTAGAAATAATTGAAGTTTTTGTGTAAATTCTTGTCTATATTTGATATAGAGGTGTTCCAAGATCAAGGTAGGCTTGAAATTGGAGAATTTAAAGGTCTCCAATATTAATATGACATATATATGAATATATCATTTATTTCAAAGTGTCCAATGAAACTTTAAAATCTTTTAGAGTCACATCTTTGACATGTTCATTATAGCTTTGGATTTATCCTCGTCTATCAATATTTTATTTTTGGCTATAATATGCCCACATGATTTCCATTTTGGACCATAAGCACACTTTTATCTTGACTTATTAAGACTCTATATTATCCATACTTGGAAATGAACTTCTCTAGTGCAATGACATGATCAAGTCTATGTGCAAGGCGAACATAAAATTCATTTGTGTATAGTTCAATGCATATTTATCTTTAAAATGTTTTTTGGGCATTAATTAGTACGAATGGAATCATCTTAATCCAGATATTCTCCATTCTATAGAATAGTTACTCTTGTTTATCCTCTTTTAGGGCAATGTTTCATCTCTTGGAAGGTGATCCACATTGACTTTCTCCTAATTCTTCACTTTGGAGCTAATGCCATCTTGGTTAAGTCTCTTATTCTTTTCTTGTAAATTTTTATCCAAAAATTTACCCACAGTTGGATTGGAACCATAATTGTTTGAGACTTTTCTCATAACACAAAAGTCCCATCTAAGATGCTCTACGCTACATCTATGAGATGATTACTCATAAACAGTCTTTCCTTTTCTAGCTTTTACATCTAGGTAGCTACTATGATGAGCTTTTATTGCTATGTTATTCTATGTTCTAGCCTAAAAAGCCTCCAATTATATTTCTATATATTCTAGAATGGGGTTAGCTAGGATAGAGCCTACACTTGCTCTCATTTATTGGATCTAACTTTTTGCCAACAGTGAAATATTTTCTAAATGTATGGTTCTCAGCTCTCACAATTCTTTTTCTAGCATATTAATTTTGGTTATCCATTTCTTACTTATTTTCTCTTTTCTCCCTTTGCTTTATGTAGTCTTACATATTTTCTTGGCACTAAATGGACCACATTTAGTAGATTTTGGTTGTGGATCTATTGGATCTCTTCCATAATCCTTATATCTCTAAGTTTTTATCTTGAGCCATCAATCACTTTTACTTCTTATAGGTTTTTGGGACAACCTTTGATCATGTTTTCTCTCATCCTCTTCACAAAATCCCTCAAATTTCTAGGTGAATGTCTTCTCTCAAAATATGGTCCTCTCCACATATGTAGTGTGGAACCTCTAGAGATGGCACAACCTTGGTGGCCTAGCATTGAAACTTTGGTTGTAGTCTATATTACTTTTCTCAATTTAATTACATTATTGTTGTCTAAGTTTGGTTTCCATAATTCCAACTAGCGAATATACTCTCCTATGTACCATTTCCCTTCAATGTAGATTTCTTCTAGGTAGTCCATATTACTCAAGTAGTGCTCTTTATAACTTACAATAGTGTTAAATAATGAAGGCTTGATTGGCATTATTTTTGTTTCTACATTTTTTATGTATATATCAATGGAATTACATTTATAGGAGTTGGGGGCTATTGATCCAACATATCTACGTGGATACTACCACCAATAATCATACTTAGGAGAGTTAAGGGTGTTCCTCTATTTTAGAATTGTGGTGGTGTAAATTGTGAGATATTGTAATAAAAATCAGGTGTGAAATGATCCGTTCCCTTTTTTGTATGGAAAAATATACAGTTCATCTAGCATATTGTATGAGGTGACAAATCAATTACACGTTTACTATGTCTTCATCATGTGCACATCTTCTCATTAGTTTGTCTAGTAGGCAGAGCTTGACTCTTTCTTGAGTGCTCTAGACCTAGTCTTTTTTCTACCTGATCCACAACATCTTCTATGTATTGAGTATTGATTATGTTATTCCTCAATGTCGATCTCAAACCTTGTGCCAAATTTTCCTTTAAATTTATAGAATATTTCAAACAGTTGTTAAGGCCTATCAAACATTATATGTAACCAATGATCTCAACTCTAAACTAATAGATCCCTTAAGAAATAGAGATATGAGCTTCTCCTCAAATTTTAATTCTTTCGTAGGAAAAAATATATATTGCATGTATCTTCTTGTTGCCATTTGGATATTATCATGTTTGATATCACTTTCATAAAATTTGCATTAAAAATACCCTTTCCATTATAATGATTGAAACCATGAGATTTGTATACCCATTTATAAGTACAACCCAAAATCCTCAAATTCTGTGATTTATACCTTCACTCTTAGTACCTATCTAATTTTGCTCCATGAGCATAGGGATCAATAATGCCATAATTATAATTCTTAATGCTTTTGGCTACTTGATAAGTCTTATCATGGGTGGAAAATGTCTCTTTATGAATGGAAGCCTTATGCCTAGATCATCTTCCATTCTTCTCTCTTATCTTCCTATAACTGAAACTCTAGGAGCCATACATCTAATGTTCTCTTGATAGCTAGGAGGCTGGCCTTCATTTGTCTCATATTATTGATATCGTTTTCTTTGGGAAGATATGTCTCGTGTTTCTAACCTTCAAGCTTTTTCACATTGGCATAGGTTCTCCATGGCCTCTATCAAATCTCATTTTTAGCCTTCTATCATTAATGGAGGTCAAGAATTTCTAGAGTTTTCTTGCTCTGGATATCTCTAGACTCACTTGGTGCTCTAATCTATGATGGCGGTCTCTTTGAGTATCTTTAACTATCCCTGGTAGTTCGTCTCATTCCATAATCTTCTTCGAGGCCATCATTATAAGAGGTTTCTTACCTCTATCATTTGAGTGTTAGGGGCTCTCTAAATCCCTCGTCTCTAGCAATGAACTCCTTGCAACTCCTCTTACATCTATCAGTACAACCAAGAGGATCTTCAAAACGTGAAATATATCTATACTAAAACACCCTCACAAATTTTGGAGGGTATTCCATCATCCGACATGATTCAAACTTCCCACATATGGCTCTACACTCAAACATTTTTCTCTAATTGATAGTTTGTGTTAGATTTATCCAAAGCTATAAGTCATATAATGCTATAAGAGATAAGAGATCCCTTGCCATAAGGCATGGTTGAAGGATCCTCACCATTATCCACGTTTTCATTTTTCTTATTCTCCAAAATCACATTTCCTAAATAATTCATATACTCATATTGATCTAGGATCATGTAACTAGTGCCTTCTCTGTTGATGTACATATCTTCTTTGAATTTCACAATGGAAACTTGATTGATTTCTTTGGCCAAGATATTCTTAATGTACATATGTTCTTTGAATTTCAAAATGCAAACCTGATTGATTTCTTTGACCAAGCTATTCTTAAGTTGAACAACATATCTATTTAGGCCATCAATGAAGAGTAAAGCACCAACTACATTGTCTCTCAAATGCTCCCATATGGTTCCATATTCATGTATGGATGAACTAGATGTGATCGGGTGAATGTATATATAGAAACTAGACTATAATATATGATCGAAAATAGTAATTCAAAACCTTCCATGGATTGTCTCTATGGGTTACTAATGTATAAAAAAATATTAGTTTATACTTTTTTCAAATCATTTATCTAGTGGAAAGGATTTTATTGAGACTAACACTTGGAGAAATTTAAAGTATATGGGAACATAAATCAACTTTATTAAGCATACATACAAGAGAAAATATTGGTTTTCATTCAACTTACATTTATAAAAAAAATTTGTCTTCAATTATTCTTTGTCCAATCTAACATATGTTGTTGACACTTTTACACGATAAATATTCAATAATTAAAATAAAATGTTGAAAAAATCAATTCTTGTATGCAAAAGGTTAGTAACTAAAAGCTGGCCAAAGATGCAACATTTAAATTCATTGATGCAAGCTCAAGTGTATCAGAACAACACCAATATCATTTAAGACTCATTCAAGTTGGTTGACTACTTTTCTATAGTTTCTCTCCACCAAATTCTACTTGAATTATTAGAAACAAGTAAGAAACAATTTAGGTCTTATCTACCCATTAATTTAAACAACATTTGAAAAAACATATAAATAAGAATTTATAATGAAATTCATATGTGAAAACTCTATCCCATTTAACTTGATTTCAAGAAATTTATAGGTTCATTTGAACATCCCTCTTACTTAAGATTACCCTTGCTAGCATACATAGATATATGTATATGTATATGTATATGTATATGTATATGTATATGTATATGTATATGTATATGTATATGTATATGT
>CM035410.1:52863688-52961188 GCA_020310875.1 Ceratopteris richardii
AGATTTTGTAGAATGGACTTTTCTCCTATTTGAGACCCTCATAGATTGAAGAGGAGCTTGTATTAATTGGCTAATTCCACTAGGGTTTTTTTAAAAGTTTTGCATCACTTGTAGGATAAGGGATGACCTCCTTTAGATGTCATATTCTTTTTCTATTTAATTTTTTAAGAGACCCATATAGCTTTTACTAGGATCCTTATTTATTTTTTAAATTGTTAGGCTAGAACCCTTTAATTTCTATATTAATTTCTTTCTATGTCAATGCAAGTACGTTGCCCACCTAGTTGTAGGAATTTTTGATATTTTTTATGATGAACATTGTTTCCAATGAAATTAGGCCATAACAAAACCCTTAGTGTAGTATTGACACATACATACATACACACATAGACACACATAGATGGCACCCCTACTATTATTCGAGTAATAATCAGGGAGGTAGAGAGCATTGCTTCTAGCATGGATTCTTTAGTCATTATCCTACACATGGTAGCTTTGTGCCACTAGCTTTCAACCAAGTGCAATGACCAAGTATGTGAATCAATGATTCCTCTCATACTAAGCTGAATTACTTTTGTGACATGGCTCATCAGTAGGGTAAAACTAACTTGTCTCGTGATGGTCTAAACCTAACTCACATTCCCTATTGGTGGCTGAACAATCCAACACTTGGAAAATTCTTCTTTGCAATGATAGGAAGAGCCAACATTGAAGGATCAAAAAGCAATGTCGCTATGAATGCTTGGCTACCACAAGCCAGTTATTCATGTGGTAACTTTTCTAACACCTCTAGCTTCATATTCTAAAAGACTAAAGGATGGATAGGCCATTCTTTCATAGTTTGTATTTGTACTGAAAATCAAAATCAAATGAGCTTTTAACCTTTTTTGCACACAAGATTTTAGTTCTCGTTGAGCTCATCTTAAGAAAACTGCATTATCTTTTAACAAATTTGCCACCCCAACCAAACTCCACCACTTGACAATGTCTTCTGCTTTGATTGGCACGCAAGCGCACCTTAAGACCAGAATTAGGGGTAGAGCCCCACCTCCACCTCACGGGGTAAGTAAAATAACATTAAAAAGTAGTGGTATTTCACTTGTGCCAAAGGCTCACACTTATTTTTATGCCTCTCAAGACATTTCACAAAGTGAGACTTTCCGTGCTGATTTTTCCAAGCTTAATCCCTTGGATGTGGTTCCATATGTACATATGCACATACATACTTACATACATCTTGAGAGAAGTGAAGAATGACATACCTAGGACTCACCTATGAGCCTATTTATAGCCCTTGCGTAGTCACCATTTAGATTTCTCTCTAAGGTCCCTCTACTCATCTTGCCATGATGAGTAGGTACCTCATATGAACTCTCTGGCTTTTGGCCTTGGCTATCCCTCGAGTAGGAAACTTTTTGTTCCTCCAAGCATGTACACCTCTAGAATATAATATACTCTACCTTCTAAAGATCATTGTCCTCAATGATATAGAGGGAGCCATAAACATGGGAATCAGAATATCTAATTCTAAATAATAAGAGTAGAGTATGCTAGATGCCTGAAATACTAGATGCTCAAAATTAGAGAACTAGTCTCTCTGCTTGCTATCTAGCATTTCCACCAATAAATAGTAGTCATATTATACTTAAGGGAATAATGGAATGTTATATGGATTTTAATTTCTTGAGGTTTTTAATATGACTGTGTTTTGATTTAGCAGGTGAAGAATCATGAGGGCGTGAATGCACATAAGCTTATTCAGATATTTTTGAAGATAGTTGAAATATCACATTTTAGATATTCTTTGTAAAAATAATAGATCACTTAGAAAGCGATTTGTAAAAATAGTAGATCACTTAGAAAGTGATAACTTTGTAAATAAAGTAGATTTTTGTAAACACACACTTTTCGAAGCGTCATCCTCATGTATCTTCTATTCAAGACGTAATGAAAAATACCTATAAATACACATACCATGATAGACTTGTCCATCAAAGTATGTGGGGGGAGATTGTACCCAATATTGTGTTCAGTCTCTTGTCTCTCCTTATTCTATGTATGCTTTTGTAAGATTTCAGCTCTGTACTATCTTTGTGTATGTGCATCTACAAGATCCAGTCAGTAGTGGTATCAAAGCCTACGTGCATCTACGAAGGTAGTTTCTTGGTGTCCAGTTGTGATTCATGGCTCTGTTTGCGATTCAGCATCCATTCCGGTTCGTTAGTTTTCATCTGGTCTAGGTTTGCATTTGTCAATTCACTTTCTTTTTGGTTTTCCAATGTCTTTTTTGATTTTTTCGAATCTCCTACTATGCCCCTATGCATTATGCTCGGTACGATACTGTCACACTATGCTCACCATTCTCAGTATGCTCACTGTACTCACTGTGCTCAATGTGCTCACTGTGCTCACTATGCTCACTATACTCACTGTACTCACTATGCTCACTCTGCACACTATGCACTGTGCTCACTGTGGATGGTGCCTATTTTGCTTTGTTTATCAAGTTTTTTATCAATTTAGTTATCCATGCGATTATTCCAAGGCATTAACTAAGGCATAAAATTATGGCATAACTTTGGCATCTTTGGCTTCGATGGCACTCATGGTTCTCTTGGTTCACTTTGCTTCCCTTTGATTTTGTTGGCTATGCACGAATCTTCTCTAAATTATGAGTGGCAATAAGAGCTTCCTTATTTTCCTACGTAGCTTACTTATTTTCCTAGTTAGCTTACATATTTCCTTAGTTAGCATGAAGGGGATTTGAACCCATCACCTCTCAGTTACAAGAGATATGCTTTATCCACTAGTCTATTTCCACTTATTGATATCCCATTTCTTTTTAATTTATATTTAACATAACTTTTAACACTCTTTTCCCCTTATTTGTTTATTTATTTATTTAACACTCTCTTTTATTTATTTATTTATTTATTATACATTACCAAAACCAAAATGTTTCTTTTTATTCTAATTCCAATATTACTAAAAAAATTTTCACATGACATTTTGGTAATAGGTTTTGGTTCTATATAAGGCCATGGACCGTACCCATACTACAGAGGAGTTTAGTAAGTTATTTATTAAATGTTATTTATTAAATCTATTTTTTCTCGTCATGGTAAGTTATTAATTAAATGTATTTTTTCCATATCATGGTTTTCCAGAAGTTATTCTATGAGATTGAGATGTTCATTTGTTTTTAGGTTCCAAAATAAATTTAATTTTGCATATCATTCACAATCACATTAAGTTTAGTTTTCCATTTGCATGCATGTGTTATTACATGGAATATGATTATGATGATTTAGTGATCAGACATGTGATTGTCCAACCATGTCTATTTTATTCTTATCAACTGAGGTTAGTTGTTCCTCAATTGGCAAGCATGTTATACTTTATGGAATAATGGAATGTTATATGGATTTTAATGTCTTGAGGTTTTTAATGTGATCGTGTTTAGATTTAACAGGTGAAGAATCATGAGGGCATGAAAACATGTGAACTTATTCAAATATTTTTCAAGATATTCAAAAGATAGTATTTTAGATATTTTTTTTAAATAATAGATCGCTTAGAAAGCGACATTTTTGTAAAAATAGTAGATAACTTAGAAAGCAACAATTTTGTAAATAACGAAGATTTTCATAAATGCATCTTTTTTGAAGCACCACCCTCATGTATCTTCTATTCATGTCATAATGAAAAATACCTATAAATATGCATACTCTGATAGACTCCTCCATCAGAGTATGTGGGGGGAGATTGTACACAATCTTTTGTTCATTGTCTTGTCTCTCTCTATTCTATGTATGCTTTTTTGAGTTTTTGTTTTTTTACTATCTATGCATGTGTGCGTCTGCAAGACCCAGTCAACAAGTCCTTATCTTGGGCATACTCTGGGAATCCCTCTGAGGCCCAATGAGTCCATATATGTGCAGCATAAGTACTCAGAATACCCATAGACTTCCTTGCCTAATCAACATTTAGAGTTCTCTCTAAGGTCCCTCTACTCATACCCGAGCAAGGACCTTCTCATTCCTTCGAGTATGTACATCTCTAGGATATAACACATCTACACATGCATTGATGCATACATACATACATACATACATACTTACATACATACATACATACATACATACATACATACATACATACATACATACATAAGTAAATATGCACATATGTATATACATACTTACATACACCTACACATGCATACTTGCGTACATACATACATATATTTATATGCATGAATGTATTAATATATACAACTACACACGCACACATGCATATGTATGTATGTATGTATATGTATATGTATATGTATATGTATATATATATATATATATATATATATATATATATATATATATATATATATATATATATATATATATATATATATATATATATATATATATATATATATGTGTGTGTGTGTGTGTGTGTGTGTGTGTGTGTACATACATACAAATATACATAGGTGCATACATACATACATGCATACATAGTGCATATATGCATGCACTCATACCGTGTATACATACGTACATACACACATACATACATACATACATACATACATACATGCATACATACATACATGCATGCATACATACATACATGCACGCATACATACATACATACATGTATGCATACACATAGAATACATGCATTTTTGGTACAAATATGTAGCTTCTATTTCAACATTAAACTTTTATAAATTATCATCCTTGGAATGTTTGAATACAAAGAAACTTTTTAGATTTATGTAATTGCAAGAGTTATCGTTTTAAATAATGTTGTCTTGGATATATATACCTTCAATGTGTTAATATAGTAAAAGTTATTTGATTGGTGGAAAACTTATACTAAGTGTTTTATTTTATTAGTTGAAGGTTGATTTATTATGATTACTTATTTACATTACACAGATATTGAATCAAAGTTTCTTATTTTAAAGTTTTGTGTACAGGATTGTTAAATCGATTATTTACACATAACATCAGCTAAAATCAAATTACTATCATACTATTCGTCTTTTACTTGTACAAGACTCTTTGAGATATACTCATTGTGAATAGCTAACCACGTGTGACTTTAACAGTTTAGAAACAAGAGAAAAGACTTTCGATAACCTTAAACGTCTAAAAAAATCATGTTCATGGCACCTCGTATGACAGGTCGAAATTTGAAGACGGGACTATAATCATTTAGAAAGACAAAGGGCACTTCTTGAGACCTTCATGCTACTTGGCCACACATATTTGATCACATTTTATGTAAATTCCATATGTATATGTGTACATTACGCATTCCAAGAAAATGAGAACTAGATTTAGTGGATATTTTATATTCTTCGTTTACTATTCAATGGAATACTTTATATGTTATAAAGGCTCCACTTGTGCATCTCTCTAAGCCCAACATCATAGATACAAAAAACCCGTTGTTCATATTTTTATACCATGCGTCGACTACGAGGAATTTGTTAGAACAACACATCCTTTCTTAGAATGTAGTTTAGTTTTTGGATATGCGTATGGCTTTCATCTACTTGACTTCTGTGCAAATATTAATATTGCCTCCAAAATGTTCCAAACATCAGTGACATTTCTCTGATTGATCTTATCAAATGCGTACACTAAGTAGAGCCCAAAATAATGTTCTTTATGGTTGAGATACGAAAGTTTTGGAGTGGATGGATTCATAAAATATTATTAAATAAAGTACCCAAGCTAGAGATTTAAAATAAAGTAGCCAAGCTAGAGATTTGAACTAAATATACATATATAGTTACAAACATAAATGTGTAAATATATACATACATGCATCCATAATACATTCATACGTAAGTACCACATAAAATACACATACATACATTCACACATACATACATTCTCTTAGTCTCTTTAAGGAGGATCCAATCTATTTGATGGACTTAAATTGGAACTATCCAAAGCCATAGTGATAGGGAACACATCCCCATCTTCTAGCAAATGAGTTGTGGGAGTCTAATGGACGTTGACGATTGGAGGGGACACAAAGTATCTTGGATTTGGTTTCCTAGTAGGGATGCTAGATTGAGATCACAGCAG
Organism: Ceratopteris richardii; assembly: GCA_020310875.1. Classification (NCBI taxonomy): domain Eukaryota; kingdom Viridiplantae; phylum Streptophyta; class Polypodiopsida; order Polypodiales; family Pteridaceae; genus Ceratopteris; species Ceratopteris richardii. The sequence goes on from CM035410.1 coordinate 52,869,793, forward strand.
ATATCGAAATATTTTTGTTTGAAAAAAATACAACGCGGATAAGATCCCTTTGGCGGGATAAGATGAAGCCGTCGAGACACAGATTTATTTTATTTTATTACTATTATTCTTTTAAGATTGGGGTTGCGCAGCAGAACTTGCGCTAATGAAGCCAATCGTGTGGTTATTCAAAGGTCTTGCCACCACATTTGGATAAAATTTGACGTAGTTATTATTATAGACCTTCACAGAGAATTCAGAAAAAAAGCTGAAGCCGTCCAATTTGTTTGAATGGATCTTAATTATGAGATGTAATCATCCTACAAAAAAGCATTTGGACAAAGGATAGTATGGCCCCCTCCCCCTGCAGCAATAAATATATGATTGAATGGGTGGATGCCCACCATCTCTATGACGCAATGAATGTGTGGCCATGACACACCTACACAAAAGAAAGAGTGCTACATTTTTCTGTGCACATCAATCTTGAAACTTGAAGGATAATCAATAACTGCCGCTTCACAATATTAAATCTCAGATCACTTCTACTGCAAGATCTCTCTCTCTCTCTCTCTCTCTCTCTCTCTCTCTCTCTCTCACACACACACTCACACGATCACACGCGCGCGTGGTCATGCGCAAATTGTTTCGTCTGAGAATTTGTTTGTGCTCCAGCGTACAAAGTCAATGTTGTGATTGATTAAACGACGACGGACTTGTACATTTAGTTTCGTCGACTGTTCCCTTTGGTGAAGGAGATCTTGAAGCAAAAGAACCGGGAAAGCTATACGGACAGATGGAAACGACAGAAAGCAGACAAACTGTTAGGCAAGGCATTGACAAAACGGAGATGTTGAAACAGTCGCTAGCTGCGCAAATGGAGTGAGGCCTACTGCAGTACCGCGATGGCTTTGAGTTCCGCTGGGAAAATCAATGCTTTATTGCAAAACCAAAACAGCTTTCCTGCCTGATGGACTGAGAACTTCTAATCCAAAACTTTGAGGTAGAGAAGAACAGTGCATAGAAATAGGAATAATTGATTGTTTCCGAACCAATGCAATCCATCGCGGATTTCATTGGAAAGGCGCTTGAAATTTAGGGTTGTATCCAACGGCTTCTGATCTGTAAGAATTAGGGATCAGATGAAAGCGGCCATTGATTTGAAATGGTTAGGGTCATAAAGTTCGAGGCGAGTTTAATTTGCGCAGTTAAGTAGAGGAGACTCAGATTGTGTGTAGCCATGGCCAAATTGTATAAGGAATAGGGTTCGCGTGATGAAGCGTTTGGAACTGCTGCTTGAATTAGGGTTGGTAAAGCAATATGTAGTTAGTCCAAGCTGTTTAACGGGAGCTGCTCCATGCAGATACTGCAAAGAGGGGAACACCCTGCCACCCGAGGAGAAGGCTGTCGTCGCCTTCCTGAAGAGTATATCCTTCTGCAGGGTACCTGAGCCTGAGAAGCATCCTAGCCTGCGATAAGGCGAATGCACTGTGCTGTACTACATGGAAGCCATTCTCTCTAATCAGCTCCCTCCAACGAGGATATTGGTTCTCGATTATATTCCCCTCCCGCGCTGAAACCACATTGACAATCTCTCCCTTCAGCCACACCTCTTCCACTAGCCTTCTCTCCTGGTTCAAGGGTGGTAGTGTCGCCTCCAGTGACTCGAAGAGAGCCGCGTAATGGCGATATGCGTCCCTAAATCGTCTTTCTGTTGGAACTTGGCTGTAGTCTGCTGTCTGTTCAGCAAGTGTGATAATGGTAGGCTGAGTGCACCTCAATAACGATAATAGCCATCCCTGGCTTCCACTCCGGGTCATCATGTGCCGGAGCTGCGGCATGCAGTTCATCGCTAGTGCCTCACGAGGCCGGCGCTCAACAATCTGTGCCGTTAGATCCTGCGAGCTGTCGCAAAGGATACTGTGAAACTCGAACATCGGTAGCCCCAATGAGTCGGCGAACGTGGTAAGCCGTTGGCCCGTTTGCTCAAGCAGACTCGCGTTCAGGCCAACTCCCGAGATGCGAACCCTTGGTGGGCCACCGTCCCTCTCAGCCAACGCCTGGAGAAATGGAGGCCATTGAACGCCCTGCATAATATCGACGTCCACTATGTGAACTGCTTCCCACCCTTCAATAGCTTCCAAGATGGCCTGATTCGCTGTCAAATGGGAGAACCTGAGAAAGGGTGAGACCTGGTTGAAGGAAAGAAACGCTGCCTGGCTTTCCTCAGCAGAAATCGGGAGCATTACGTTATAGAGCGCACTGAGAGCGGTGTCGGAGAGTTGAGCGGAGACTCGGCTTTCTCCGAGTGCGGCGGCTATCCAGGCGACGAGGCCATCCCTGAAATAGGACGCCACCCTCTCTGATGCATCGCCATGAGCGGAAGCTCTTTCCGACAATGCGTTGATGAGCTGAATGGATCTTTGCCACTCGCCCTGCACAAGCGATTGTACGCAAGCGCACGCTAGATCGTGGAGTAAGCTACCGCTACTGCCACCGCCTGTGGCAGAGCTTCCATCTGAGGCTTGAGGAGCATCAGAATAACCGAGCATTTCATTGAGAAAAGGCAAGTGCAAACGGAGTGCTGGATAGGGCCACAAGGGGCTACCACTGCAGCTGCTACTATTGCTCTTACTATTACGGAGAGAGTCGTTGGGTACAATAACACTAATTGATCTGTAAATTGGTAACTGCAGCAAGGAGTGCATCTGAGAATTTCTCCCCACCTAACCTTCCTTGATTTTATTATTACGCCAAGGCCAAGTTAAAGAGTTTGGCTCCTGGCCGATGAGGTGAAACGGGCTGCCGAGGAAAGAAAAAAAAAAAAAAAAAAAAAAAGCAGATAAAAAGCAGGACAGCAAGATGTAACCATAAAAGAAGAGGGAACTCGAATAAGGAGAGAGGAAAAGGCGACATGATCTCATGATAGGTTACCACATAAGTTTTCCTTGTAATCTTAGCAACAGTATTGCACTAGAGGAGCTTTCCCAACCACAATACAGTCACCATAGCTCCCTTTTCATATCTCATCCTTCCTTCATCTTAAAGGGGGCAGGATGTGTCCGTGAAGGCGCGGACGCAGACAAGCACACAGCTTTTTATTACGTGTTGCAGAGAGAAATTGAAGTGCGAGCATTAGCATTTCTTTAGTTTGTTACCCAGACTGCATGCACTCTGTAACGCCTTCATGGAGTGATGCAGCACTACGCCCCAACAAACATGTTTTGTGAAGTTTATATGGTAGCAGCTTGCGTATTGCATACTACACATAAACAGATTCAGATACACGAAATCAAACATTGAGCGTCCAGAGAGACGTCGAGAGCGAGAGAACTGCAGCGCTGGAGAGAGAGAGAGAGAGAGAGAGAGAGAGAGAGAGAGAGAGAGAGAGAGCGGGAGAGAAGAGATTGAGAGAGGGAGAGATCATATTATCATATGTATGTGTATACTCATTCAACACCTGGTCGCAAGATTCTCACAAGATTCCTTCGACGTAACATCCCGCTTTGCATATGTTGCCAAAAGGACGTACCCCACCGCACGAACAGGCAGAAGCCCCTACACTCACACACATATAATCTCCAACTACACACAAGAACATCAGAGCACGAAGATGCACACACACAGAGGGGATTTAGAGAGAGAGAGAGAGAGAGAAGCTGAGCAATTTGATACATCCAAAGCGTGCATGCGTAAGGGTGACAGACATATGACCAGGCCAGCAGGTATAGACTGTGATTCTGCGTGCGTGTGGAGGAGAGACATATATAAGTGTGCAGTTTCAGACAATACTCTTGTGTATATCGTTATAGGGCAGTAAGGAAGCATCACTGCGCGTGTGGCAAGGAAGAATGCCTGTGAATATACTACTTAGTAGTACTAGAGCTAGAGAGAGAAAGCCTGGGTATCGAGATGCATGAGCGAAAGCGGAGCAGAGGGAGGGAGAGAGAAGGATGGTTGAGGAAGGAACGACTAGTAGGGAGTTATCAGTTACCGAAAAGTTGATGAGATTTTCTGTTTTTATTTCACCCACTGGTGGATCAAGACCTGTAAGTTGTAACTACGACAGAAGCAACGCGAGATCTACAGGGCAAGAAAGAGACGAACACGTGTGTCCGGAGGCCTCGCTTTGATCGGGACAGTCGCGTATCCAGGACAGCACCAATGGCCATGTCCCACGTCATCCATCGAGCGTGCACCTAAGAAAGCAGAAATGCGGGAAACCCTTCGTTCCTCTGAGATTCAGCCCTGCGCGTGATACTTTTTTTTGGGGGGAGGAGCGGATGCGTGTCTGAGAATCAATTACTGTGGGAGAGATGAGAAACGAAGGATGTCAGATCAATCAGCTACATGATTTTCGTTGAAGAAGCCAAAACAATGGTCGGCTAAGTAGGATTGAAATGGGGGGATGGTATAGAATATCTATCGTTAAAGAGAATGTGCATCACCATTCGGAACTCAAAAATGCTCAATACGGATAACATAGAAATATGTACGTTACTTTCTTTGTACAAACCTCAACAACTGACCCTAGAGAGAAACATGTTACAGTGAGCTGTGTTCATAAGCTTTAAAATAAAGAGGAACGGACTTCAATGAATATGGAGACCTCTGTAAGATCGCTCGCATCACTATATTTTTATTTGAGGAATGGCAATTGGTTGTAGATAATGTGCTTTCATGATCAGTAATTCAATCTATAAGCACAAACCATGCAAGCCTTATTTCGTTGCAATCAACATCTCTTTTAAAGATTACGTTTTATAATTGTACCATGCAATGTGTTATGTTGTTCTATGCCCAAGCTGCATTGAGGTGTTTTTTTTTAATTGTTGAAGGTGGGCTTTAAAGACTTTGATGTCTTAACTGACTATGAGTCATTGTTCCACATCCCGAAGATACTATCTACTGAATGTCAAACCTCTACCTTTGCGTTTCTTAATGCAGTCTCATGGTCTTTAACTACATTATGTAGCTTCCTTCAGTGATCATATTCTATCATGTTGATGTACATTGTTGCACATTTCTTAGTTTCACTGTTGATTTGTCTAGAGAGAAAGCCATTTGCCTTCATGCCACCTTTACAGACTTTCTTAGGGAGATCTTATGCATTAGTTAATAGCTCAACATTTCTCACAATTCAAACATGTCTTCCATGTAGCTACATGCTTGATAGTACGTTTTTCGTTGTTGCAATAGCATTGTAGCATTCAGATTGATTTTTTTATCTTTCATACGAACCCAACGTAGAGGTTGATGAGCTTCTCTATGACATGGCAAAGAGCATAGAAGATACATTTGTGGCCATTTATCAAGGATTTGTAAAAAATAACATGGAAGATCTTATCCAAAGAATTCCTATTAGGCACCCTAACCCCCCACCTCTGTTCAAGGGTTTTATTAGGCTCCATGTAGTAGAGGCATAGTAACATCATGGCTCCTCTATTGCAATTATGTACGCATTTGAATGGCTCCTCTATTGCAATTATGTACACATTTGAATGTCTTCAAATCAGAGGTCAAGTTCCAAATAAGCTTAATTTTTCAATATTTCTCAAGAGGAAGAGTCCCTTGTTGTTGTGTCTAAAGACTAATAATTTTAGGAAAAAAAAGTGTGATGAAGGGCCTATTCCAAGACTTTGTAGTCCTTTGTCAACACCTGCCAAAACATGCTAACCATGCTCAACATCATTAAATATTCTTCCAATAAAGCCTATACATTGACCACATTCATATACCTAAAAACATCCAAGCCACTAGAGATTCATCTGTGATTGTACTAAAAAGTGCAATGGATCATTCTTTGATATGTTAACCACTTGTACTAAAAAGTGCAATGGATCATTCTTTGATATGTTAACCACTGCCCTATCCATCAACTTTATCACTACTCTTTCCATGTTCCTATCATTGAGGATCTCACACATCCATCTTTAGAATGAAATTGAAAATATTTTTTTATTCTACATGGTTAATGTTATAGAAATCAACCATTCATCTCCACAAGAGTGCCAAATGCACGAAGATATTCATCATATTGGATAGCTTTTTGTTTGCCTTTGAGTTCCTTTGTTATATATAGTAGGGCAACCCAACATAATCATTTAGCTTGTAATTGAGTCTTTTTCGTAATCTCCAAACATCATTGACACTTGGAAAGGGTTTTGTAGTGGTTCCTCTAGCTTTCAGCTCAAATCACTACAACATATAAGGGTTATACTATGCCCTATACTAGTGCAAATACACAGGTGCATTTTTGCTCCAATGTTAGTATAAGTGCCAATATGCACGCCGGTACAAAACTACCGATATAAGTGTCAGTATAGGCATCGGTATAAGTATCGATACTTGACTATTAGCATTTGTATCAAGCTCAATATATGCGTCGATCAACGACCGCCGGTATAGATGACGGTATCTCTCTACAAACCAACAGTATAATTGATTGTATGCATGTCGATATTAAAATCACTGAGATAAGCATGGGTACGTCCCTAGGAAAAAGCACCGGTATAAGTGTTGGTAAGTCACGGACATATCGACGCGCATATCGTCACCTATACTGACGACCAAAGCTGCAAACTTTTTTTTTGGCAGAGTGTGTTGTCTCTTGTTGTAGCAACATAACCATGTTGTTGTGTAGCAAAAAACAATACACTCTACCCAAAAAAAAAACCGAATACATGTGACATGTAGTCTAGTGGTTGCCGATTTAGGGTTTACATGATCGGCAACCAAAACATGATTTGACACAGCAAAACACATTGTTGAACATCAAAGAGATGAGCAGAATGAACCATGAGCCACCTTCAAAAGAGATATTCCACAACTAAACCATATATAAAAGAGATATATATTCCATAAATGAACCATGTATTTATAGGTAATTCATATTGCATCCTGAATAGAAGATACATAAGGGCCATGCTTTAAATAACGTGCTTTTCCTTTAAATAACTAAAAATACTATCTTCTAAAAATAAGCCATGCTTTAAATAACGTGCTTTTGCTTTATTTACAAAAATAACTAAAAATACTATCTTCTAAAAGTAACTATTTTCTAAAAAAATATTCTTCTAAATATCTCCCATAATATTTGAATAAGTTCACGCGTGTTCATGCGCTCATGGATCTTCACTTACTAAATCAAAACACAAAACACATTAAAACCCTCAAGACATTAAAATCCCTTTAACATTCAAATATTCCATAAAGTATATCATGCCTCCTAGTTGACTAGCAACTCACCTCAGTTGATAAGAATAAAATAGACATGGATCTGAACAATCATAAGCATGTTCCATGTAAAAAACACATGCATGGAACTGGAAAACTGGAATTTAATGTGAATGTCAATGATAAGCAGGACTAAAGTCTATTTTGGAACCTAAATGCAGTCCAAAAGTGATTACAAAAATGAATATCTCAATGTGATAAAATAACTTTTGGAAAACCATGAATGATTAGTAGCAATCTATTTACTAACCATGAATGATTAGTAGCAATTTAAAACAAATTACAAGCCTTTGCTCAATGGAGTAAGAAACTTTTAGTATGTCTTGCGTGCTTGAATGCATATGCAAACTAATTTTTTAAAAATTTGGATAGCATAATGGTGCAATTTTGATAACCGAAAAAAATACGACATGCAATTTCTGTCATATTAGTGTCAACATGCATAATCTATCTACATATAGACCAAAAGGGGATCACACACCCTCACAATTTTATATTTTTCTCCTTGAAAACTTGCAAGAATATACTTACCTATCCCTGCAAGAAAAATACATGCACCCACAAGACGAATCCACGTCGAAACTACGTGTCTAGTTTAGGTACTATGCAAAATTGCATGTCCTATATGTAATTTGATGCAAAAAGAGAGCAACCATGCATATAAATTGACAAGAGACTTATCTAAAGGTTCAGAAAATAATTTGCAGGTGTGGGAAAGTGTTAAAGATGGTCCATACTCCATCGGAATAGCTTTTTAAGTCTCTTCCAATAGGTTGTGCTTTAAAACACTACTCGAAAGAGGGGTGTTGAAGGTGAAGGAGCAAACTCCATGTTCTCCAAATAACTGAGATTGAAGCCAAGATATGGCTTATAGCTCTCTAGAAAGAGCTCTATGAGAGCTTGCTATAGCAACAAAGATTGCCAAAATTGGATATCAAATGCTCTAGATATGCCCAATTAAGTGATGCTATAGTAAAAACAACACTCAATTTTTCTTTCTCTTGGTTATAGCCTCTCAAAAAAACACAACTTGAAGCTGTCATCTAAAAAACTGTCTCAATAGCAACACACGCATAAGAATCCCACATAAGTCTATAAAATCTACAAAAACTATATATGGACCCCGAAAGTCTTCTTCAATTTCAAATAAGACTGTAGTGAGCGCTGCCTCTATAGCCTCCTCGACAGCTGAAAGGCTGCATCTAGAGAGGCGAAGGGGTATTATCCCACATATTTCATTTGATTAGCATTGAGCTACATATGCATGCTTGCCTTCTCACTTTCCTCAAACTGAAAACAAAGCATAGAGCTCGTGCTGTGGAATTGGCTGACTTGTTAGGCAGCCAATAAGTCGTTGAAGAGTAAATACTGCTCTTCTATGCACTAAAGCACAAATAGATGTGTGCAAAAAAACAGTCTTGTTTTGGGACCGCCTAAAAAACTACCCATGCACACGGCTAAGACCTGGGCTTGTTTGTGTAGGGAATCAGGGAGAAGCCCGGCGTGGGGATGCTTCAGAAGTGGGGCCCTACACGCATGTTTCTTAGAGGCTTTGGTTGCACACAGAAGCATGTGTCAAGCGGGTGGGAAACTCCAATAGAGACAGTTGCCCGTGGGTGACACAGGAAGCGTTCCCATGGACTTCCCAATTGGCTATTCGATAGCTTCCCAAGGGGGGTTCCTATGGAGCTTCCAAAAAGCTCCTAAAACTTTTGCTCCAATGTCTGCTCTGAACATGACGAGCAAACTGGACTAAAGATGACGATGAAACAAAACACAGATGCACGCAAACAAAATTTCAAAAAGCTCCTAAGCTCTGATACCACTGTTAACCTTTGGATCTCGCAGATGCACGAACGCAAAGGATAGTACAGAAACAAAATCAATTATTAGTACCACAATTGGACATATTTAATCAACGAAGATAGCTAAGGACATATGGGATTAGTTTGAGAGGATGTTTACAATTAACACCAAATGTAGGAATGTGTAGCTGAAGAATAAGCTTAAGAACCTCAAGAATCCAGGTAATTTACTAGTCTATGAGTACATTATGAAAGACAAAAGCATTCCCTTGCAGCAATAGGTACCCAAGTGGATGATGATGAAATGGTGGACTATTGTTTGAATCATCTCAAGGATGATGAAAAATGTAGGCTATTCACTTCTTCTTTATATGCCAGAGAGAACATGTCTGGCCTTGATCAACTTACCACACTCATGATCAATGAGGAGATGCTTCAAGGAGGAAACAAAGGCAAAGGTTTTCAATCTATGCTATATGTAAGAAATAGAGGGAAAGGTAGAGGCAAGGGAAGAGGCCTATGAAGGAAAGAACCAAAGAGGTAGGTGTAGGCGTGGTTACAACAATCAAGGCAAGAGAGGTGAGTACTATTCATGTGGAAAGCAAGCACATTTGGAAAATGAATGCATTTCAAAGAAGAATCAAGGTAACTATGCATTTAACAAAGGTAATGACCAAGTGTTAGCCATGAGCCATGCCTATAGGGATCATTTGCAAGAAAACGATGAAAAGAAGGTACATAGATAGTGGTTGTAGCAACCGCATGTCATATATGACATATATGTTCAGGAATTCACAGGTTCCCAAGGGCAAAGGGTATGTTGAGATAGGGGATAATAATAAGCATGTTATTTGACATATTTGAGACATCAGATTTCAAAATGGAAATAAGATCACTACACTTAAAGAGGTATTACATGTTCCCAGTACTAATAAGAATCTGATTTCAATTGGCTAATTAGTTCGCAATCCGATTCCTATCTAGTAATTGTGGAGCATTTTCTTCTCTCCTTCAATGTACTTCCAGTAGCCTTTTCCCATCGGGAAATACTTCATTCTGAATCTCCACGCATGGAGGTTGTTCTTGTCCAGTTCATCGCTCATAGGCTAACTCATTCCATCTACACTTGCCATTTCTACAACAATTTGCAACATGACAAAAACACTAGAAGCCATACTTGTGCTTGAATACGATCACACTATGATGTGATAGTTCGATCTCAAAAAACCACAGTCTTTGTGCATCAACAATACATGGAATCACTTGAAATTCTCGAACTAGAATATTTGAGTGTTGCCAAACAGAACACAAGTTACAATTTTGCAAAAGGATTTGATTTTTTTTATGGGCCCCACCTTGCACGCTCAAAATGTAGGTCGAGATTGCTCCAAAATAGAAATCTAAGCAAAACAAGTGATCCTAAAGGGAAAAAAATTTAAAATATTTTGATGCCTTCTACCTTTATGCAAATTTTTATAGCAATCTAAGGTCATCTACGAATCACTCTTTCTTCACTCATAGTTTTCACTATCGGCATTCTCTATGAGCTCTCTTCAGCCACACTGGCTCTAATACCATGTCATGAGGAAGGAGATAAGGAAGAGAGCTCACTCACACACTCTCACACTCAATGAGGAGCACACATATAGATTGAGGCAAGGAAGGATGATCCTCTTCTCCTTCTTCTTCTTCTTCTATTACATAAAAAGGAATATACAAGAATGGCCTAATACAATAATATATCTAATGCAATATATAAAGAGCAATACATAAGGAAAATCTTATATGTCCATGAATGAGTGAGCAAGCAAGAAGTGATATGTTTCATCCTCAATCATCACATGTTGAGCTTGATATCTCAATAGTTTAGATGCATACACTAGACATTAATTGCTTTCCAATGAGCTATTAATCCATTGGAATTGGAAACCTATAGAGTAGTCAAATAAGTCACACAAGAGAGAGTAATTTCCCTTATAGGATTCAAGATAGACCAGTAGAGAAACAAACAGCTATAACTCACATTACAAAAATATTTTGCCAAAACCCTTTTGGATATCGAATTCTTGGTATATAAACTTTATGGAAAGTATAAGAACTCTAAAAATGGAGCTTCTTATAGAGAGAAAATGAAGTCCTAACAAGATTCTATAGAAATTTAGTAGCCTTTGGAAAGGGTAGGAGAGATATACAAGAGAATATGAACTTCTATGATAGACAATGACTAAGTAGCACATGTACAAGCCTCTTCCCGACTTCTTGCCATCCACACACACACTTATAATGAGATTGGATGGTGCTTAAATAGCCATTGGATCCTTCCATGACTCTTCATATGTCCTCCTTGTCTCTTCACATGCCCTCCTTGTCTCTTCAACTATCTTGTGACTTTGTCTCTTCATTGGAGTGTCTTTTGGTGGTTCAATGCCTCTTTTTGGATAAGGTTGCACCTTCAAACATGTGCTTTGACTTTCTCAAGGCTCAAAAGACTTCAAATGAAGTTACTTAGTGAAAACATATGCTTGAGCTTGCCCTAAAAACACATAACTTTTAACACTTCCCCTCAAACTCAATCTTCTATTCTTTAAAGTGTGGGGGTTGGTTCCTTCATATTTATCATGCCTTTGAGGTTTTCCATCCTTTTTGCATCCAAGAACTTTGTAAGAAGGTATGCAATTTTATCATTGGTGTTGACATGCTGAATATCCACATGCTTATCCAAAACCTTTTCTCTTATGAAATGATAATGTACTTCTATATGCTTGCCCCTAGCATGGAACATTGGATTCTTTGAAAGGTGGATACTTGACATTTTATCTCCAAGTAATGGAACAATGCAAACCTAAATATCCAAACCTTTTGAGAGATTTTTAAACGACATTATCACACATTGAGTTGAGCAAGAGCCCTCTATTCTACCTCTATGGAAGACAATGCAATTGTGGGTTGTTTCTTTGACATCCATGATACACAACTCTTTCCAAGCATCACTATGTATCTTGAGGTACTCCTTCTATCATCCTTGAAGCTAGCCCAATCAGCATCCACATAACCTTTTAGTTGCAAATCACAATCATATGCATAATAGAGGCCTTCATGGATTCTACCTTTAATGTAGTTGAGTATCCTTCTACTTGCACTAAAGTGATCAAGTGTGGGTGCATGTATTAATTGTGGGAGGAAACATGGAAGTACTTCCATTGCCACAAGGAAAGAAGCTCATAGGCTACAAGTGGGTTTACAAGGTAAATCATAATGTTGATGGTAGCATAAATAGGTATAAAGCACGATTGTTAGCAAAAGGATATGCACAGACATATGGCATTTATTGTCAAAGAACTTGTTGCATCAACTACAACAAAAGGATGGACTTTGCATCATATGGATGTGAAGAATGCTTTCTTACATGGTGAGCTACAAGAAGAAGTATACATGGACCAACCACAAGGATATGAGGATTCAAAGCACCTAGAATATGTTTTCAACTTGCAAAAGGCTTTGTATGGGCTTAAACAAGCCCCTTGTGCTTGGCATGCAAGGAGTGTTGACTACTTAACCACCATTGGATTTTCTATGTGTGATGTAGATAATTCATTATATGCAAGGAAGGGTGATGATGGCATCATGATTGTTGCTATTTATGTCGATGAATTGATTATAGGAGGTGACAATGAAGCAAGCATTAAAGAGGTAAAACAATTCCTTATGCACGAATCATATGGATGTCGCAAAGACAATATGCCTTGAGTATGCTACAAATGTATGGTATGGATGATTGTACGTTTTGATATATCTCACAATTACAAGGCCTAATCTAAGCTACACTATTGGACTTGCAACTCAATTCATGCAGGTTCCATGGAAACCACATTTAGATGCTTTGAGACACACTCTATGATATGTGAGTGCTACTTGGGATTATGCATTGTTTTATGAAGGTGGTGTAGATTTGCAGGTTCATGGATACACTCATGCAGATTGGGCTAGTAGTATTCTAGATAGAAGATCTACTTGTTGGAGCTTGAGGTCCACAGAAGCACGTGAATAGCACAAGGAAGAAGAAGAAGCTTGGAGCACAACACACAATACTGAATGTATTACCAATTGAATGTACAAAGATAAGTGATCCATTAGGGTTATCGGCATATATACAAGCTGAGGGAAAAAACCTCTTACAGAGGAAAAAAAAAAATGCCCGGATGGTCCTAATGTGTTCACACACATCACTACCTAAATATATCAACAAATCCCCCTTGGGAGTGATGCAGTGAACAAGGAGCTGGCACTCATGTATAAGGAAGTGACAAGCTATGTGGAATCAATGCTTAGTGCAAGCATGGAACACAGGGTTCCTCATAACTGCCAATGCATTGACTGTGAGTGAAGATGGTGGCGGCAGAAGACTGACCAACACCCAAATCAACCATAAGGCATTTGAGCCACACACACTCAACAATCGCTGTGAAATCTGCCCTATAGTCAACCTCACAATTGGAAGTGGCCATAGTAGGCAACTTCTTGCTCAACCAAGATATACATGAGCTACCAAGCATGAAGCAAAAGCCATTGGTGGACACATGATTGTCATAGCAACCAACCCAATTAGAGTCAAAAAACACATCTAAATTTGGTGATAGTGATCCCCCCCTTGGGATAAAACAATCCAAGTATCTGAGTACCACTCAAGTAGTGAAAGATGCGCTTAACATCCAATTCTTGACACTTGGGCAATGCATAAACCTGCTCATATATGAGATAGTAAATTGAATATCTAGCTGAGTAATGCATAAGTAAATCAAGCATCCAACAACTTGTTGATAGAGAACATCATCAAATGCATCTCCAAAATCACAAAGACTCAATCATAAACCTTTCTCCATAGGAGTGGTAATAGGTTTATAGTTTTCAAGGCCAAAGCACTACAATAATGTGTCAATATATTTTGTTTGACACAAATCTATTCTACCATCAACTTGCATAAATTGAATGCCCAAATAATGATGCAAGTGCCCCAAATCTGACATCTCATATGAGGCATGCAAATTAGTCTTAAAATTAACAATATTCTTCTCAATAGGACTAGTGCGCAACATGTCATCAACATAGACAACAATGATTAGAAGCACATCATTTTCACGCTTAACGTATAAGCTACTCTTAGTTGAACTATTCTCGAAACCATGTGCAATCAGGTAGGCATGTATCTTTTCATACCAAGCACATGGTGCTTGCTTCAAACCATATAATGCATTTTTCAACCTGCACACTTGGTTTTCATGCCCTTTTTGCACAAAGCCATGGGGCTGAAAAATATACACTTCTTCATGCAAGTCACCATTAAGAAATGTAGTTTTAATATGCATTTGATATACATTCCAACCATGATGAGCTAAAAGTGCACAGATGCTACGAATAGTAGTCATTCGACATGTAGGAGCAAAGGTCTCATCAAAATCAATGCCTCTTTCTTGAGCATACGCCTTTGCAACAAGCCTAGCCTTACACCTATCAATTGTTCCATCAAGCTTATGCTTCAACTTGTATACCCACTTAGTGCTAGTGGCCTTCTTGCCGTGAGGCAAGTCACATAAAGACCAGATACTATTTTTCATGATAACATCATATTATGATTGCATAGTGGCCATCCAATTTTCAAAATTTTGTGCTTCATCAAACGAAGCAAGCTCATTCTCATAAGAAAGACTAGAAGTAGCCATAGCATAACAATCTAATATAAAAGAAATCACTATGAGATCCTAATGAGTACGATATGACAAAGCTCCATCTAATTTTGTAGAATCAATCTTTTGCTTCCGACCCTAGCGAACTCACACACACAGAGGTTTAGTCGTTCTTCTCCTCCCAGCCATCACCCGAGCTATCTCTCTTCTCCTCTTGCTACCAAGGTGGAGTTATTTAATTTGGAATGCCATGTGGCATTCTCAAACAAACTCCCATATAAATATCATGTGATATTTCCTTCCCCTTGAAAACATTTTCGTCCTCAAAAATGCAGATGAAATGTCCCTAATGGTAGAAGAAAGTGCTCAGACTCCCCTGAACCCCATGTACTCTATGTACATGGTCATCTCTGTGTGTTGTTTCCCCATATCCTTCCCCTTAAGAAGTCTCATATGAGATCATCTCAAAGGTGGGAAACCGTCTGAGTGGTGCCTACTATCTCCCATGTACACTGCACCTCCAAACTATCACTCCCATAACATACAACATCATCCAAATGACCTAAGTCCATATGATGTATCCTCCTTGGTGCAATAGTATGAGAAGCAAGTGTAAAGTGCCAAACTTATAAGTTTGACTGTACCATAATCGAGATAATAAACCATATAATCCTCTAAAATATAGAACAAAGTCCCATAACAAGTGATTCCAAACCCATCTAATACTAAATGATAGATTGCCCTCATACCACTCTAGGTCTTCCTAACCTTGAGTGTAATCACAAGTAATAGTTTAATCTAAACTACCCTGTGACTATGCAATTCCATCATCTAGCTCATATATAAGAATTTCTTGGTAGTGGAATGAAATCTCTACATTCCACCAACCAAGAAGTCTGTGGTTTATCATCCTTTACCATTGGACTAAGTTCTATTGGAAGAGCATCTATTGGCACTTGTGCAGACTCTAATGTTTCTCTTCCCTATAGTTTGCCATATGAATGCAGAAAGCATTCCCTTTTGAGATTCAGATAATCCCTAAGTACCCATCCTCCTAACTGAGTGTTTACTCATCATACTCATGATGTAACACCAACTAAGAGTTTGATACCCTAACAGGTTAGATATATCCCTATCTCTTGGAAACTCAAAAGAGAAGTATCATAAACCTACTCCCAGTCTAACTAATGTCAATAACTAGATTATCTCATCTAGTCAAGGACCATCACTGAAAATAGCATAACTACTTCTCTCTAGAGTCTCCATGCCATGATACTCAATCTAACGATCATGATTAACTGATCTCCCTCTTGTCTTTGATAGAAGAGTGCCACTTCTATCTAGACAACATGAAGGTGAGAAAGTAAAACTCTCTCTCTCTCTCTCTCTCTCTATTCAATCTCTTCTAAGGAAAAGAGCTCTAGCAGTGGAACCTATTCCACTTTCCCTTTCTCTTTGAAAGAGATCTTGTTGAATCCATTTACTCTGCTCATAAATGAGAACATGTACATAAGTTCTCCATGTTTTCCTTCAAAACTGAGACTCCCATGTGAAGGAAAATTATACTAAAAAGTAGAGTAAATGAACCCTTAGCAATCCTATGGTCTAAATCCATAAGGATTATGTGTAGGGATCATGTTACTACTGAAGTTGCCTTATGTATACTACTATGATGGTTATAGGTCCATCAAATACATGCTTACAAGCATGCTTAGGTCTTATTGATGTTTGCAGACAGGCATGTTCCCATGCCATAACATTCTTACCTAAAGGGAAGTGCGTATATAATGCCATGCGGTAAGAAAAATTTCGACAGCATTTCCGCAGGAAATGGAATCCCCAAAAAAATTAACCATAAGCTCAATGGCAAACAGGCCACCCAACAACATAGGGCTTGACAGGCCCATGGCACGCACGTCATAAACTCATATGGATTCCATGACCTGCAAAAACATAAAAGCAATTGCTAGCAACCATTCCATGTGTTGCATAGCCATATGGTTTCTGTAATCCTCTTTCCTGCAAACAATCAAAAAGTATACTTCTTTCCTGTCAATGCATACTTTAAGAATTTAAACAATGATCAACATTTGATTTATGCAATCCAATTTATGCATGTACATACAGAACATGTCATAACATAAATAAAATGCCTGAAAGCATAAAGCATACGTCCCTGAATGGTATTGGTTTTGGAATTGCATGCATCCATTGCTTCTCAACGAGCTTTGAGGTCTCTGCACCTTCCTCCTCAGATCCTAATACAAACTTTGAAGTGTCCGAAAACATCGTATCACTTCCCAAAACATAAAGCATGGTCAGGTGATTACAAAAATAATGCAAATTCAGTCAAAAAAGTGCATTAGTAATCCTTCTTTAGACCTGCAAAAACCACTTTAGGACCTGCAAATGTTCATAAACTGAAATATAGCATGTGCAAAGATCTCAAAGTGAAATTACTCAAATCGCCTTCCTGGTTTGAAAGATATGGCTCCCGGAAGGTAGTTGCCAAAAACTGTTCAGACTTTGTAGAGCTGTACAGACCTGAAAAAATACTTATTTTCCAAAAAAAAAATTCACAACTGAAAGTAGACCTTGTGCTCTTCAAAATGAGCCATAGCACTTCCAATTTGGAGTTTTCTAGCCCAAGATATGGCCATTCCAAGTGGGACATGCCAAACTAGTGGACTGTTGGAGGAGCTGGAAAAAGTGTAAAAATGTGATTTTTGGGTTGCCCAAAAGCATTTTTCCATCAAGAAAATGCTAAAAGTCTCTCCACAACCTCAGAGAGTGGTATATGAAGATGCTTGGGCCTATTTTTGCCTGTCCAAATCCTCCCTTAGTGCATGCTAATTCGCTCCCCAAAAGAGGCCTAAATCAAGATTTTTGCTTCATGCAAAAACTTAAATGGGAGCTCTTAGCAAGCTTCAAATCCACTCTAAATGTGGATTTCTCTTGGATTTTTTTTTCTCCATGGTAATTCGTACACCATACTTCATATACGTGTGCACTAATCCATGGGAAGTCTCATAAATGGTCTGTTTTCTTACTCCCAAAAGTGGAGTTTGGCAAAATTTTATCTAATTTTTTTCCAAAAAGTAGGGGAAGGAGTCTTTGAGGAAGTAGAATTTCTCCTTATCTTATCTTTTGATGAATCTAATGATTTGCCTAAGAAGTCCATACACCATACTCTCAGTATATATACTTTTTCCCATCCATCCATAATTAGTGCACCTCTTTTTCCCTCTTCCAAACTGGGAATTTATAAGATTTAGGTGCTGAAATTTTTGTCAAACTGTGATGGAAGGGGGTTTTGTGGAGCTTCAAACTCCCATCAACCTGAGGTATCTTTTGGATTTCTTAATATTACATGAAAGTCAATACACTCGGCTATGTGTGTGCATGATTTTTCCTACCAAATTAAGAAAAATCCCGCTTCATTTCCCCTTCTCGAAATGGCTACTAGTTTAAAATAGTACCTAAAAATGATGTGAAAATCATAAATAGGGCTACTTTAGAGATACCCTGCACTTGGCCTTCTTGTATTTGGAGGGAATCCTTGACCCTAGATGAGAGTATATACCTCACACTCTCCGTACATGTGATTTCCCTCCAAGATCTTGGCTCCCTAATGCTTCGTTATCATTCTCAAAAATGAAAATTCTTATAGAAATTCCCAAAAACTCAAACCTGGAAGTTGAAGATATAACTTCTTCTAACTGAAGCTTCAAGGACGTGAGCAAAGACCAATCCTTTTACGTGTCTGATTACTTCTTCCAATGGCTTTGGGTCCACGAACCTTCCTCTCTGGTGCCACCTTCACCACTGTCTTTCATAAGAGCTGAGGATTTTTTTCCTCCTCTTTTGTGGTACTTAATGATGTTGATGGGGTTCAATCTCCACACAATGGAGTAAGCTTCATTTTCTCTTGAAAGTAGTCAAATGACACTTCCAAATGATATTTCCCTCGTCCTTCATGCATAGCTCCTGATTCCTCTCGAAAGGGATGGTCACATGGCTCTCTGGAGGAAATCCCAGCTCGGGCTACTTTGCCAAAGCTTCTGTTCACACTTCGTATGCTCACGATCAAATCTGAACTATGTTGGCTGTTGGACACTCCCATCCTCATGCCCAACACAACTCCTATCTTACTGCTACTACAGGCAGCGCTCATTTATAAGTAAAGACGTCTGTACTATAGGCATCGAAAGCCTTCATTAGGGGAAAAAAGGAGCCTTGCATGGGCCTTGTAAGAATCCCTAATTTTTAGGGATTAAAAATAATAAATCAAGGGATTAAGGCCACGAAAAAACCACTAGTGGTTTTTGGAATAAAATAATATATCTAAAATGTGTGCTCAGTCTGAATGGATTCGTAGGCATTCACATCCCTTCGATCAAATATCATGGACGGCCAGGATGAAGGACGGTGTGCCTGTCAAAAGAGGACAAAAATTCTTCTAAAAGATGTGCAATCGTGGGTAATTGTGTCCATTGGATCATATCAAACAAACGGCCAAGATTAGGTAGGGTGTGACTGTCACAAGATGACAAAATAGTATGCATTGAATGAGCCATTTGAGTCTATTGACTGGCACAAAAGGACAAACACATAGGCGCAGTTCCATGGCGGGCTATATTTCTCACCGTCAGATGGCGTTTAGATCGTTCAATATCTAACGGACAGGCGCAAGTGGGGTTGAGCATGTTTTTTGGATGCATATTGTCCATTCGATATGAGGTTCATCCAATGGCTTCCTTCAAAAGGTGCCATTTTCAAGCATGGGCTCAATCACAGCCATCAAATCTTCCATAGATCCAATGGACACAAATGCAAGCGCTCAAATTCAATGGAGTTTAGACGCTTTCCCCAAAAGATTCTTTTTGCAATGATTGCATTGATCTAATCCATTCGATCTCAAGCTAATCCAAGGGTGGAAATTCATAGATGCCTTCGCTTTTGGCGTTTAACCTTGGCCCTGAGATGTATGCTCAATCCAATGGATCTAAATGAATTTGGAGGTTTTCAAAACCATCCTCCAAAAAAACCACCAAGTCTAAATGGTTTTTGGTTCTTTGACCACACAAAAACAAGGGAAGCCTATGCCTAGCCTATGTGATTAAGGGCCTAGACTGTGTCCACCACCCTCTTCTCATTGGTCCATTTTCCTAATGTTGGCGCCTTGGTTATGATGGGTGCCTCCCTCCACAGCGACCTGGGTTTGATCCCTGCAGCGCGCAAGAGCGCGGACGTCGTTCCTTGTTCTGATACCAATGTAGAATCAATCTTTTGCTGTCGACCCTAGCGAACTCACACACATAGAGGTTTAGTCGTTCTTCTCCTCCCAGCCATCGCCCGAGCTATCTCTCTTCTCCTCTCGCTACCAAGGTGGAGTTCTTTACTTTGGAATGCCATGTGGCATTCTCAAACAAACTCCCATATAAATATCATGTGACAAATTTGCTATCACACAAAGTCTACACTAGCCATCTTGGCAAAGTTTTTGCCTTCTCAATATCATCTTTCTCATCAATAAGTGCTTCATGTAAATTTGCATCAGAAATGGAATGATCTACATCATCACATGAAACTTGTAAAGGTTGAGAAATTGCCTCATTTGGACTAGCACTAGACTATCCACCTATAAAAAGAGGCAAGAGAGTATCATACATATCTTTGGAGCTAACTAATGTCTCCTTAGTACATGAAACTAATGGCTGAATAGCATCTTCCACAAAAACAACATCACAGCTAACCAATGTGTTTAGTCTATGGATGATACAGATTATAGCCTTTGCTTTCAGAATTGTACCAACAAAAGTACATTTCACTGCTTTATCATCAAATTTCTTGTGTTGTTCATGCACTAATGCATATGCAAGATAACCAAAAACATGTAGATGAGCAATGGATGGCTTACAACCATTCCAAACCTCATATGGAGTGATAAAATATGGTGCTTTAGTGACCTATTAAGTACATATGTTGCACACATAACAACCTTAAACTAGAAACTATGTGGTAAAGCTTGACTCTTGACCTTACACCTTGCCATCTCCATGAAGGACCTATTCTTCCTTTTAGCAACTCCATTTTGTTGAGGTGTATACGGCACTATACATTGATGTTTTATCCCATGTTCAACCAAAAATGCATTAAAATTAGAAGACATATATTCCCCCCCTCGATCAAAACGGAGGGTGCCTATTTTACATGTTGATAGATTTTCAACAAAAACCAAAAATTGTTTGAAGCACATAAACACTTCAGACTTTGATTTCAATGGATACACCCATGCATGCCTAGAAAAATCCTCAATGAAAGTCATGAGGTAAAGATAGTTCCCAAAGGAGGGTGTCTGCATAAGACCATAGACATCACTATGAACAAGCTACAATTTCTTAGTAGCTCAAACTAAGTTTGGGCAGAGAGGACACCATTTAAGATTGCTATAGGCATAGCAAACTAGCAAAATTCAGATGAACAAAGCATTTATGCCAAAGCTTTGCATCTCAGATAGCTTGTGAATCATGTACTACACATGCTGAATCATTCATAGTTTTTTCATAGTCTATGAGCTTATACATCGCACAACATAAAATGCTAGAAACAATAACATTGTCATTTGATAGATCATGAACTATAAATCTGTCATCAATAAATTTCACAACCAAGCGGATCTTGGCTAATGCTAAAACTAATAACAAATTTTTATTTATCTTTGGCACAAATAAAGCATCCGACAATGTAAAAGAACTACCATGAGTAGTAGTCAGAATGATCTTACCAACTCCCATAACAGGATAACAGGGGTTGTTGGCACATGTGATAGTATTCCTTGTAGGGGCAGGGTCTAGTGAAGTGAAAAAACTACCCTACGAGTAATATTTTTTATTGCCCCACTATCAAAGTACCAAACATCTGAGCCTACTAAAGACATACATTGCTCATGAGAGGATGGGTCATAACTACAAATAGTGGTAAATGCCCATTCCTCATTTTGCACAAGATTACCAAACTATTTTGGGTGTAGAGGCCTTTGCAACAACCATTCCAACCTCTTTCTTCTTTGCCTCTTTTGCACCTAGTTTTGGACAGCTCTTTATGACATGATCATTTTAAATCCTTTATAGTATTTGCAAAACATTTCTTCTTTTCTATTTTATTCTCATCTCTATCATCTTTCTTTGATTGTGTAGAAAGCAGATTTCTGCTTACTAGTAGATGAGCTCCATTTACCTTTGCCCTTCTGTCTAGCCATGAAAGCTTGATTTGCAGCACGCATAATGGACATGTTCTACCTGGGCTAGTCTTCTTGCAATAGAACAGAGACTAACTCCTGAAATGTTAAGACATTTGGATTGCCTTTCATCATCAATCAAAGAGTCGGCGCAAAAATCTCATATGAATCTCGAAGACCATTCAGAACAGTCTACACAAGTGAACAGTGAGGCAAGATTTCATGAGTATAAATCAACTACTCCTTCAAATATTTGATCTTTGTCAAAAAACTATCCATGGATTCTTCTACATTCATGTGCTCACTCCCCAACCATTTTTAGAGGTAAGCAACACGAGCCTCATTCCTTGCTTGGTATAAAGTAATTAGTGTATCTCAAGCATCCTTTGTTGTTTTGAAAGAGCAAATGTTGGGAATAATGGCACGTTTGACAGACAAGGCTATCAATGCATGTGATTGAGCATCTTTGTCATCCCATGGAGGTTGCTCTGTAGTGGATGCAACGAGAACTGTAGCACGAACAGAAACCTGAAGTATATCACCATCTTCAATGCCATCTGCATCACCTTCAGCAACTATGTTTGCACGTGAAATAGGACGTTTTTCGACACACTCCACAATATTCCACAATGCTTTTGAAACCAATACATGATGCATCATATAAGCCCATAATGGGTAATTGGTACCATCGAACTTATCCTCAACAACATACATACAAAATACAACACTGCTTTCAGCCATGGCCACTAGCTAAAATACCTTGATGTAAAAAGAAATGGGATAAAACTACCTTGTATCTCAAAAGGTTGAACAGAACTACCCTCTCGAGTTTTTCTAAACCTGTAGCAGACTTCGAGGTGCTTATACTAGGAAACTAAAACTTGTATATATCTTTTGGCACAAAAAGATAAAATTGCATGCACAAACACTATAACAGTGCATTCGAAGGCCGAAACGAGCTTAGCTCGTGATTTGGACACCACAAAGCAAAGATTTTTTGAACTCCTAATAGCCTTGAGTGTGCTCACCAAATTTCGTGCGATTCTAAGACTGTGATTGGAGGGGTGTTGACAATATCCTAGATGAAGCAATAACTTGCTCTGATCCCAATTGTTGAAGTTTGAGGTCTATGGAAGCATGCAAACAACACAAGGAAGAAGAAGAAGCCTAGAGCACAACACACAATACTGAATGTATTACCAAGAGAATGTACAAAGATAAGTGACTTGTTAGGGTTATAGGCATGTATAGAAGCCAGTGAAAAAGACCTCCTAAAGAGGGAAAAAGCACCCTGGCAGTCCTAGTGTGTTCATACACATCAATACCTAAATATATCAACACTACTATTGTCTTTCTATTCTCACTTGAGAGTTCACCTATTACATGGAGCAACAAGAAGCAACCCACTATTGCTTTGTCAAACATAGAGGCTGAGTATAGAGGTGCTCCAATGGAAGCATGTGAAGCATCCATGGTTAGAGATGCTACTTGCAAATTTAGATATGGAGATGCAAAATCCGATCATCATTTATTGTGCTAATCTTAGCAACATTCAGTTATCATGAAATCCTATTTTTCCTACTAGAACAAAGCTATCGAGGTACATTATCACTTCATCAGATAGAAGGTATTAGTAGGTGATATTGATCTTGTTTATATGAGGATAGATGAGCAGGTGGCTAATATTTTTACTAAAGCACTTGGAGGGAGCTGAAGAAGTTTTGAAAGATGCTTGGATTAGAGGACATGACATTGAGCTTGAGGGGGAGTGTTAAGATATCAAGCTCAACATGTGATGATCGAGGATGACACGTGTCACTTTTTCATTTCTCTAACATGTATAGTGGTCATGAAAATATATGCCACGGATTTTTAATTGAGCTTTACTAGATTTACCTATTGAGAGTGATGGAACATTTGTTTCTTGCCAGCTCACTCATTTGTGGACATTAGGATTTTCCTTATGTACTATTCTTTATATATTGCACTAGATGTATTGTTGTATTAGGTCATTCTTGTATATTCCTTTTTATGTAATAGAAGAAGAAGAAGATCATTCTTCCTTGCCTCAATCTATGTGTGTGTCCTCTTTGAGTGTGAAAATGTGTGAGTGAGTTCGCTTCCTTATCTCCTTCATCATGACATAAAAGGGTTCATTAATTGAATTTGGGAATTAAGAGCTATATCAGTTTTAGTGAGTACTAGTTTGAGAGTAGCTAAGTCTTGGGTAGGGTCCAAGCTTCTTGTTGTGCATCGGAGTGGGATTTGCTATTGCATCTTCATGTGGATGCTTTGAACTCTGGATTAGGATGTGTTTTGGCACAACCTATAGAAGGAAGCAAAATAGAATTTCATATAGCCTATGCAAGTAGACAACTAAATCAGGCTGAGAAAAACTACACCACAATTGAAAGAGAAGGGTTAGGTATGGTGTATGCATTAAAGAAATTTAGACATTATTTACTTGCTAGAAGCTTAAATTCCTTGTGGATCATCAAGATTTACTATCTTTGGTGAATAAGCCTTGTCAAAATAGAAGAGTAAGATAGTTCTTACTATTGACGAAATTTGATTTTGAAGTAGTAGAAAGAAAAGGGAAATTACACATGAGAGAAAATCATTTATCTAGAATCTTGACTAGAGATAAACCACAAAGTATAGATGATGATCTACCTAATGCTTATCTATTCAAGATAGAGAGTATACCAGGTTGGGATAAATCTTTGGTACCAATATTTTCATTTGGACCTAAGAAAAAAAGTATGGTTTCAAAGCATGTGATCTTGCAAAGTAGACTATCAGGGTATTTGTATCGTTTGAAACTCATAGGATGATTGGAATATTATGTAGCTAAAGAAGAGCAATAGAATTATCTAGAGAAATCACATCTTTGGAATCCATGTTTACATGCTTGCTAGAGGCTTTAGCAAATAGGGGATTGGACTTTATAGTGAAGTATTTCGATCCCGATGCACCACAGTGCGCTCTCCTTCTCGAGAGCTCCACGACGATATGCTTGGAGTAGAAAACCGAGCTCCTGAGGCCACACACGGTACTATGCACAGATGTTGCAGAATACACAAAAAACACAGTACACAAGGAGCACGAAGACAGACTTCTTAGGTCTTACAAATGCGGTCGAACTTATATTCTGTGACTGACCAGGCCACTATATGTTTTATTAAAGAACATATACAAAGAAGTGTCCAGTGGCCATTTGGCCTTTCACATGGCCACTAACGGTAACAATCTCCCACTAAAGGCCAATATGGCAAAAGTAACTATGGGAAAAAAAATAAAGAATGATAAAGAATACCTGAGTGTAAGTATACAAACTATATCTCCATCCAGATGGGCATGTTACACAGTATACAAGTGAGTGTGTAAGATCAGGAATCAAGTAACCCCCATCAAGTGACAATAGTGTTGAAAGCTATCCTATGGTAGAGCTTTAGTCAAAACATCTGCAGTGTCATCTCGAGTGTGAACCTTCTCAAGAAAAATGCGCTCAGTGGCTAAGCAATCTCGAATGAAGTGATACCTCACCTCAATGTGCTTGGTCTTTGCATGATAGACTGGATTCTTAGCCAAAGCGATGACACTCTGACTATCACTAAGCAAATGAGGTACATGCTGAGGTAAACCCATATCACAAGCAAGAAGAGAAAGCCACAACACTTCCTTACATGCCTCACTTGCTGCAACATACTCTGCTTCTGTGGTGGAAACAACTGTACATTCTTGAAGACGAGATCTCCAAGAGATAGCACCTCCAACAAAATGAAAAATGTACCCTGATGTAGACTTACGATTGTCTACACAACCAGCATAGTCAGAATCTGTGTAACCAATAATGGATGTGTTTCCTCTACCTAAGCATAGACACTTGTCCTTAATGCCACTCAGATATCTTAAACTCATCTTGACCGCTTCCCAATGTTTCTTGCCAAGATTAGACATATATGTGCTCACAACTCCCACTGCAAATGCAATGTATGGTCTCATAGATACCATAGCATACATGAGACTACCAACATGAGACTGATAGGGAATTTTGGTCATGAATTCCTTTTCCTCATTTGATTTGGGGCAATCATCCTTGCTCAATTTCACATAGGTGGGTAAAGGTGTACGCAATGCCCTTCCACCCTACATATTGAACCTATGAAGTACTTTGGATATGTACTCACTTGGAGACAAGTATATGCATCTTGTACTCCTATCACGAGTAATGTGCATGCCAAGAATATGTTTGGCATCCCCCAAATCCTTCATATGAAATGTCTGACTCAACTTCTTTTTGAGAATTGACAAATCATAAGAGGAATTCCCAGCAATTAACATATCATCAACACAAAGTATCAAGCATATCAAGCTGCCAGCTGAGCATCTCTTTGTGTAGAGACAATGATCCTCATTACTTTGAGAATAGCCTTGAGGCTTCATAAAAGTATCAAACTTTTGGTACCATTGTCTAGGGGACTGTTTAAGTCCATACAAGCTCTTCTTAAGCTTACAAACTAGGCTTTCCTTTCCAGGAACTACATAACACTCTGGTTGTTCCATATAGATCTCATTTGTAAGATCTCCATGCAAGAAAGCAGTTTTCACATCCATTTGGACTAGCTCTAAGTCCTCCATTGCAACGAATCCAAGCAACATGTGCAGGGTAGTCATCTTGACCAGTGGAGAGAAGATTTCCTCGAAATCAACACCATGTTGTTGCTTAAAACCCTTTGCAACAAGTCATGCTTTATACTTTGGAGAAACACTCTCTGATGTGAATTTCAGCTTATATACCCCTTTACATGGTAAAGCTTTCCTACCCTTTGGCAAAGGTACTAAATCCCAAGTACCATTCTTGTGAATAGAATCCAACTCGTTCTTCATAGCATGCTCCCACTTGACATGATCCTCTGTCAGCATAGCCTCTTTGTAGCAAGAAGGCTCACCGGCATCTGTTAGCATAACAAAATCTAAACTTGGAACATATCTATGAGGTGGATGTGAGACACGTGCAAAACGTCTCAAATGGTTGCTGAACAGGAACATGTGCAGACTAATATGAATGGACATTCTCTTGAACATCCCTATGTGCAACATTTTTATGCATGCTAATTAGAGGACTAGTATCCTCAAACACCACTCTTCTCACTTCAACCTCCTTAATGGGTTGTTTATGCATCTTAGACTCATTGAAAATGACACCACTACTTTTGACCATTGATCGTGTTTCAGGATCCCATAAGCGATATCCAAATTGTCCTTCTCCACCATATCCAAGAAAAATGCATTTCTTTGACTTATGGTCCAACTTTTGTCTAAGATTCTTGGGTATATGAACATATGATTCACACCCAAAAACTCGAAGATGATTATAATATGGTGGCTTCCTTGTCCATAACTCTTGTGCCACTTTCAGACCTTTGGCAGTACTAGGTGAAAGGTTAATCACATGAACTGCAGTCAATACTACTTTTGCCCAAAAGCCTTGTGAGAGGTTTGCATGATGCAACATAGAGACGACTCAATCTTGAATAGTTCTATTCATTCTCTCAGCTACACCATTTTGTACTAGGGTATAAGGAGCTATAAACTCTCTACGAATCCCTCTAGATTGACAGAAAAGGCTGAATTCATGTGAGGTATACTCACCCATGTTATCTGAACGTAAAGCCTTAAACTTAGTTCCTTTCTCCGTCTCAACTGAAGCAATCCATTTTCTAAAAGTAGAGAATACCTCATCCTTCGATTTGATAGGATATACCCAAACTTCTCTAATAGCATCATCTATGAAAGTGACAAAGTAGAGAGAACCACCTAAGGACCTAGTGGCATGGGACCACACACATCTATACGAACAAGATCTAAAGGCTGAATTGAAGAGTCAATGTGTGTTCTATGCACATTTGTGTTCTGGTTTGCTTTCCATATTGACAATGCTCACAAAATGAAAAACCGGAGAAAGATAACACAGGTAAGTAGCCAGAATGAGAAAGATTTTCCATTCCACTACGAGATATATGGCCCAAACGACCATGCCAAATACGAGCCATAGGCTGTTCAATAACAGCTAACAAGTGTTCTTTTTGTGATACAAATAAAGGATAAAGTGAGCCAACTTTACTTCCTTTTGCAATAACCATATTGCCCTTTGATATGCGAAAGGACTGAGCATAGAAGAACACCTTGTAACCAAGGTCATCAAGTTGAACAACTGACATTAAACTGCATGATAACTGAGGTACATGGTGTACATTATGCATAGTAAATTTTGAACCATCAATGAATTGCACAACCACATCTCCAATCCCCACAATATCACACTGATAAGAGTCACCAAGTCTCACGGTACCAAGAGACTTTGTTGCATAATTAGAGAACCATTCTCTGTGTGGTGTCACATGGAAAGAAGCACCAAAATCTAGCAGCCATGTGTGGGAAAGAGAATCAGCCATAAGCACCTCAGATGGCACAATACTATCAAGTGTCAACACATAAGCATAATTAGAAATAACATTAATTTCTTCAATCTTCACAGTCGAAGTAGATGATGTAGGTAACTGTTTAACATGCCTATCAACGTTCTGTCCTTTACCTTTAGCATTCTTTAATGCATAGCAGTCTTTCTTCATATGTCCTTTCTTATGACAATAATGACATTCGATATCCTTCTTCCTTGATTTACTTCTACTCTTATTTTGTTGACCATTCTTTTCCTTGTTCTTGCTCCTGCTACATTGTTGATTCTTTCCTTGGTAAGAATCACAAACATTATGTGCATCTCCACTCTAATTTCCAACCATAGATTTTCTACGAATCTCCTCACTGAAGAGTGCTCCACATATGTCATCATAGACAAGTTTACCACCAGGTGCACTATTGCTAATAGCTATGCAAAATGTATCCCATGATGATGGCATGGTGCATAACAGAAATACTGCTTTCATTTCGTTATCCATATCCATTTTTTGAGCCTATAACTGGGAGAATATAGCATCAAACTCATTTAGATGAGCACGAACACTATCTGTGTCCTTTATACGAAGGCCATATAATTTTCTCATCAAATACACTTTATTTGATGCCGTCTCTTTTTCATATGTATTGCATAACTTCTTCCAAAGATCCTATGCACTTTCATAGTCTAATACTATAAATTAAACATTATCTGCCAAGTGCAAGCGAATGGTAGACCTAGCCATTTCATCTAACTCATCCCAATCATCTTCATCCATGTCAGCAGGCTTCTTTGAAATCCCATTTACTTGCTTCCATTGCCTCCTTTGAATCGGCACATCTTTAATATGATTCTTTCATAGAGCAAAGTTTGTGCCATCAAATTTTCGGATCTCAAAATGGTCTTTGCCCCGCAAGTTATAGCTCCTCCTCAGAACACTAGCACTAGACCCTGATCCACTGGATGTGCCTGAGACCTCTGATGCCATGATGGTACAGAACTGAATGGAATGATTATGGAGCTAGAAGAGTCCGAACACCAACGTTTAAGTGTATCAAGGAGTAAATCGACCACTGTATAGTTGACAAAACCAAAAATTTGGAAAATTTTTACCAAAGTATCCTCTGCAAAATGAGCGCATGAACAGTGTGAAAATATCATAAAACTGCGAGTACTGACATGTTTGCCTGCATAGTGAATCACTCACTCCACTACATAAAATCAGTTACCCAATAGAAGCCAACTAGGCTTATCGAGCACCTATGAACAACTATCATACATCTCCTATGGCGAGGTTGGGTAAGTCTTCCACCTACATCACCGAAGACACCCCAACATCTAGGTGTCTCCCAGTTAAGAAAACCTCACCACAACCCTCTTTATCAAGCGTAAAAGGCTTTATGCAAAGAACGTAACCGCTATATCAATGACCACATGGACGTACATAAGTGGTATCCACAGAAGCGTACATGATGTGTATGTGCTCAATATATGCAATAGAATGACACTAAAAGGCTGAATGCAGAGCCCAAAAACTAGCCAATAATGCCGGTAAGTGTCTGTCAACTCTGATGTTTTTGGCTCAAAAACCTACATAAATTTGCAGTGGCTACTCCCACCAAAACTGAAAACCTTTCCAGAAACCTGTAGTTTTGCGAGTGTGGCTGAAAACACAACCCCAAAGGTTGATATTTATTATTGGAGAAGTAGAAAGAACACTCACTCTTCTTGATGTTCGCGGACCTGTGTAAAGAGAACTATGTGCAAAAGTACTTCAAAATGGCTCCAAAAGACATCCAAAAATGCTTCAAAAATAGGCTTTGAAAGCAAAGAATGAAGCTTTGAGGGACCAAAACATGTTCAAGGTAATGTCAACCTTAGTCTTTCCCCTTCTTCAGACACCACAAGAGTGTATCTTAGTGGCAAGAGATTGCCACGGTTAAGCAAGCTCTAGGGAGAACAGTATTGGGATGGGTGATCTCCCAGGAAGTATCGGCAACCTCTATCTTCCTTGATCGTTGAGGTCCTCCCTGGCATGCAGCCAACAGTGCCAATGGTGACTTTGGTGACTCGGATGACAAGGTCTATGCCTTGGTCGCCGCCTTAATCGTAAGTCTTGGAGAAAGCCTTGGGGAGTGCTTGCTTCGCTCGCACAAAAGGAACAAAGCTTTTTGCGTCGAACTGCTCTGATACCAGTGAAGTATTTCGATGCCGATGCACCACAGTGTGCTCTCCTTCTTGAGAGCTCCACAACGATATGCTCGGAGTAGTAAACCGAGCTCCTGAGGCCGCATAGAGTACTATGCATAGATGCTACAGAATACACAAAAAACACAGTACACAAGGAGCATGAACACAAACTTCATAGGTCTTACAAATGCGGTCGAACTTACAGTCTGTGACTAACCAAGCCAGTGTATATTTTATTAAAGAACATATACAAAGAAGTGTCCAGCGGCCATTAGGCCTTTCACATGAACATCAACGGTAACATATAGGACCTATATATCCACTTGGTGTTTGCTAGAGGCTTTAGCAAATGGGTGATTGGACGTTATAGGACTTGTATATCCACTAGGTAAAGGCTCTCAAGTAGAATATGCATTTTCACATACTCTTCTTCTAGAAAACATAATCTTAGGTACCCATCTTTACCTCTCTTATACATCTGACCTGCTATCAAAGAGTAGTCCTTGCACTCCAGATTCATTACCTTCTCATGAAAAGTATTTTTCACTTGACTTTCTTGTTTATTCAACTATTTTACTATCTCTTCTCCTCATGTTGGATTCTCTTTCATAAAAAACAAGGTTGCATTTTCAGTTGTTCTTCTTTCTTTGCAGTATTCACACTATTGCACAAAATAATGTATATCTTTCTTTTGATCTGGCCAATATACTCCTAGTCTATGGAGATTCACTAGGGTTTGAGCCTTTGAAGCATGGACTAGGTTATGAGGGTTATGTGCCCTTTTTAGGTAACTCCTTTGTTCCTCATCTAGGATGTAGCTTAGCAATAAGCTTGAGTCATGAAGATAATACAAGCTTCATGATAGCAATATGTAATTCCTTGTTTGACCTAGGACTTGAATCATGTCTTTTTTTGTGAATTGAGGTCCAAAACTCAACAATGGTATAAGGTTCTCTGCCTAAGTAGGTATAGCTTCTTACCCTAAACAGATAAGTATCTAGCAGTTCATCGTCCCCTCCTTGGAGTTCTTCTCCATTGCATATTCTAGATAGATGATCTGCTCTGAAGTGCGTCTTACCACGTTTTCCAACAACTTCAAAATCAAACCATCTGACAATCCTCCGTGTGTTAGAAGGCTTGTTTACTAGATACAATAGGGCTTGATGATCCACAAAGAACTTGAACTTGTTTGCTAGGAGATAATGTCTGAACTTCTTGACTGCATACACCATGCAAATCCCTCTCTCTCTCTCTTTGTGGTGGTGTAGTTTCTCTCAGCTTGATTCATTTGTCTACTTGCATAGGCAATTGGGAAATCCAACTTTGAATTTTCCACTAGCTGTGCTAGAATGCATCCTAAATCAAAATCGGAAGCATCTACATGGACATGGAAAGTTTTCTCCCAATTTGGTGGTTTGAGAATGGGTGTTGAGCTCAACCAATATTTCAATTTCTTGAAAGCTTCTTCACATTCTTCTATCCATTCAAATTTGGTGATTAAGGCATATAAAGGTTTAGCAATCATAGCATAATTGTGTACAAATCTCCTGTAGTACCCACAATGTCCCATAAATGCTTGTAGATCCTTCACTGTTGTGGGTCTAGGCATCTCAGCTATTACTTTGGTCTTTTCTTCATCTATAGATATGCCATTCTTTGAAACAATGTGACCAAGTATCTTTCCCTATCTAACAAAGAAAACATAATTTTGAGGGTTTAGACAGACTCTATAAATTTTACACTTTTCAAAGATTTGTCTAAGTTCCCCAAGATGAGTTGATCTTTTGCAAGAGAAAGCACATAAGTCATCTACATATACCTCCATAGTTGTTCTCAAGAGTTCTTTGAAGACATGACACATAAGTTTTCGAAAGGTAGCTCGTGCATTTGTCATGCCAAATTGCACGGATCGTAATGCAAATACTCTCCACTCAGCTTCAAAAGCAGTTTTATGTTGATCTTCTAGAGATATAACCACTTGATTATATCCAAAGAAACCATCAAGAAAGCTGTACACCTCTTTTCCAGCTACTCTCAATAGCAAATGGTCAGTTATAGGAAGTGGATAATTGTCCCTAATGATAGCAGCATTAAGCTTCTTGAGTTTGATGGAAACCCTAAGTTTGTCATTCTTCTTGGGTACTACCACTATGGGAGATATGCATTTTGTGTGTTCTATGATAAACCCTACTGGTAACAATTTATCAATTTCTTCCTTGATTTTGGAAGCATAAACATCATTGTATGTGTAATGCCTTTGCTTGGAGGGTTTAGAATCTAGGGCAATGGGTATTCTATGAAAGCAAATACTTGGGTCCACTCCCTTGAGATCCTTATAACTCTAGGCAAACAATTCCCTAAATTCCCTAACTAAGGCTACCAATTGTTCTCATTCTTCCTTGTGTATATCATTGGCCATGAGTATCTTTCTCTCTTCCCCTTCCTCAATTGTGACTACTTTTTTTTTCTCTTCCTTATTATCATAGGCTTGATCTATTTTGCATTCTCTTTGAGGTTTTTGGAATATTACTTTTCTTTCTTCAACTTCATACCTCTTGAACTGTTCTAGGACATCCATTTGTGTCTCAGCTTTTTCTTCTCTTTTTTCTTCCTTTGATATCCTAGAGCTAGCCTTGGTCTTGTGGTTCCTTCCTATGTCTGGCACTGTCTGAATCATGTTGAATGGTATCAGGTCATATCCCTCTGAATCATAGACCTAAGACAGGCTCTGTTCATTGACAACTACTTCTAGGGTTGACAAGACTTGATTTCAACCATAGGGCTCAAAGTCCTTCTCATCAAAAAACTTTGGCATGTAGCTAGAGTTGTTGTCAGGATCTTGCTCACGCGCATACAGAGATTACGGATACTGAAAACACACAGAGAATAGACGCAACAAGAGACGAGACTGAACGCAAGATTGGGTGCAATCTCCCCCCATGCACTCTGTTTCGACAGTCCACAGAGTGCATGTATTTATAGGACTTTTGATTACGTCAAAAATAGTGGTTACATGAGGGCGGCTTCGAAAAGCAGGCATGAAACTAAAAGTTGGTAACTTTTACAGAAAGCCATTGCTTTGAATAACAGAAACTGCGGTCTACAACGACCCTTATTCAAACCATTACTTTTCTAACAATAGAACCTTCTACGCAAGTTTATTTACAAGCTAAATAATAATTATTCGGATTATTGATATCCGCCCTTTCACGCCTTGCACGCTCCTCACGAACCTTCAGCTGCTATATCAGAAACATCATAAACATATTAATACATTTATAATATAACACTTTAACAATGCATTGTTCAATAATATACAACATGCCTCTTAGTTGACAAGCAACTAACCTCAGTTGATAAAATAATTTAACACTCTAACAATAACAATGCATTGTTCAACATATTCCATGTTACATTCCAGCAATAACAATGCATTGTTCAACATATTCCATGTTATTGTTACAATCCAACAATAACAATGCATTGTTCAACATATTCCATGTTTCACTCCAACAATGCATTGTTCAACATATTCCATAAGTTATAGCATGCCCCTCAGTTGAACAAGCAACTGACCTCAGTTGATAAAATAATAAACATGGATGGCCAGTCACATGTTTCATCACTGAATAAAAAAAATAGGCATGTTCCATGTAAAAACACATGCATGGAAATGTTCATGGAGCTGGTACATTAATGTGTTTGTGTATCTGTGCGTGTAGTAGTGACATCAGGATCAATGATTTTCTCAGGAATTAGAAACGTGATCTTGAGCAATAAAATCAGGCATCGGAATGTCATTTCGGGTGAGGGACATGGGAGTGGGAAGCTTTTTACCCAAAACAATTTACAAAGGTGCACGACCAATAGTGGTCTGTGCAGTGTTATTGTAAATTGAAGCAATGGCAACTTTTCATTCCAGTTTTTTAGGATTATCTAATGAATAATAACACAATAAATCAAAAAGAGTATTGTTTGTAGCCTCACTTTGTCCATTACTTTCAGGATGAAATGCAGAGCTAAAATCTATTTTAGAACCAAAATGTTAAAATAAGGAAACTCAAAAATGATTACAAAATCTAACATCACGATAAGATAACATTACGTGAGTGTTGGGGATTCATGGACAAGAAGGAGTTTGAGGATTTGTAGGAGAAAAAGGAGATGATGAAAATGGAATAACAGTGAGAACTTCTGCAAAGGAATACTCTCGGAAACCTTGAATATTGATTATCTTGCAACAATTACAATGACTGCACACAGTCTAATCAATGACTAAATACAACTTCAGAGAATATCAATTACTGAAGACCATTTATCTCAAGTCCTCTGGCGGCGGCCTCTCCTACACCAATCCTTCACTTGCTTCACGCTTCCCTTGTGCACACCTTGCACTAAGCTTCCACCAAGCTAAGGAATTGGTATCTCGGCGCACACACACAATGGACCTTGGGACTCTTGGAATCCAATCCGCCTTCTCTGCACACCTTCCTCTTGACACCTCTTGCACTCTTGAGTGTCGTCGCACACTGGTGGCTCTTCTTGCTTCCTTTCTTGCTTCCTCTGGGCTCTCCCTTGCCATTAGCTCTCAATGTGTTCAAGAACAGCCTTTGTCCTCCTCTTGAACCCACCGGTCCCGTGACTTCTAACTGCCATGGACTCTTGGGCTTCCTTTGATGTCCCAAGATTCTCTTGTTAGTTGGCGGCCAACGAATTGCCCTTTGTCCTGTAGTGAGTTTAGTGTAAAACCAAAAAATTTTAATGGGGATCATACTTCCACTTGTGCGTACACTTTTCCGCTTCACCTGCCTTCACATTCCCTTTTAATTCTTCCTTTGTGTACTAAAGGGGGTTCACCTAAACCTTCCCAATTACTTTAAAACACATCCTGATCCTTAGGACAATTAATTTACCCTTTGCGGGACAATTAATTGTCACTTAGGCACTTTGACTTTGCACCTGTTGGCTTGACCTTTCCCTTGTTGACTTTGACCGGTTTGCTTTGACCATCATGACTTTTATGGGCTCAACAGATGCCCACCACCTAAAGGACTCTCCGACCCGGAGAGACAACATACTGGATACAAGAATAGCTTAAGAACCAAAATGAACATTCATATGAACAGAGAGAAATTAAAGACGAAAAAGAGAGAAAAAGTACTTTTATTGATTACTAAAGAAAAGAAGACAATATCCGATGATTATTGAAGTCGGATTGGCATAAGCAGAAGGATGATACAATTATTGGGAAGCTTAGAACTATGGCTGAAGCCATGTAATATATTGAAAAGTGGCCAGCGCATTATTAAAACTCGATTGAGATTATTGAGGAGTTGGCTGTGGTGAAGATGGGAGGGGAACGGAAGCTTGCTCTATAAGGTGTTGGATAGAACTCAGGCAAGTGCGAAGATGGTCCCGTTCGCGCTTGATACGCCGACACGCTGCATTATCACATAAACCTAACTGAAAACGATTTTGAAGATCCTCTAAAGTTTGGAGCGTAGAATCCGCAATGTCTCGATACCTATCTCGCTCCTCCTTGAGCAAGCGGGCGGATTCAGTGAGAGATTGCCACTGGGAGGTGGCCATGCGATTTATGTTGTCTATAGTCGAGATATATTGTTGATGAATGCTGGCTGCAGCTGAGATGGAATCCATGGACAACTTGGAAGCGTCAGCACTTCCCTGAGCAATGTTACTGGCTTCGCGGAGTAATAGGAAAAATGAGGGTTCAGACTGGTTATCAGATGGAGGAACAGGTGCTATGGGTGGAGTTTGAGAATTGGTTGGAATGGAAGAGGGACCGGTTGTGGAATGAAGATTGGAATGGTGGGGTTGGGTGGGTGGGTCATTACTTGGAGTATGAAATTGGGAAACAGGGGGACATGGGGGAGTATTGGTAGGGTTGAGTGGGTTCAGATGGGTTTGAATGAGTGGGCGGAATGAAGAGGAGCCATGTGGGGGAACAGGAGTATGAGGATGCATGGGGGCCCTGGCAGGAGATGTGATAATGATAGGAGAAGGAGACCGTGGATTAAGTGGATGGAGATCCGGGGGTGCAGAGGGTTGGGTGGAAGCGGATGTTGAGTCAGTGGAGAGTGAAGGGGAGTGGGGAGGCCGGGATATGGAAGGGATAATGGGATCGTTTTGCGGGTTGCTAACAGGGAATGGAGGGGATGGGGAAATAGTGGAAGGGTTAGCCAATTGTGCAGGGATTTGATAGACCCAAGCTAGAAGGGGAGCAGAATATATGTTAAAGGTACGAGAGCGGCGAGGGATAGCCTCACGGAGTCTACGAGAGCGCACGCTCAAGGAACTATAGAGGAGGGCGGCGTAAGGGTAGGGGCGGCTCGTTAGGAAGCAGTACAGGGGATCCGCAATACGAATGTCGGAAAGGGGAAGCGCAGCGGTGGGGCTTCTAAGTAAAAAGAAGAAGATAAAGGAAGTCAGGATTGCTTGCATGCGGATGGAAAAACGGGCTTGGTTCTCAAAACGCTCTTTACAAAAAGCAATTGTTTCCGCGGGTGACACTCCCGAATATAAGAGTGGGGGACTTATGAAGTCGATGAGGGAGGATCCTATACGGTTGGCGATGTCCGGGATGGTAAGAGTGCCGGTACGAAATTGGGGGAATAGCCGAAGAGTTTCGTAGACGTCATTAAGGTTGGAAGGGTCCTGCAACAGAACGTCTGCCAAGCCTAAAAGACCTGCATACCTAAGATTTTCGGTGGAGAAGAGATTGCGGAGGTCAATTGGAGGTGGAGATAAATGAATATTGATCTGGATAGGTAGATCAGTTGGGAGAAAAACGGTCATATAATCGCCTGTAGGGATTGAATTATGGGAAGCAGAAGGAGAGGGAGAGGGGGAGGGGGGGCGAGGGAGGGATGGGGGAGAGTAATCGGTAGAATCAGAGCGAATGGAATAAGTAGGAATATTGATAGGTGGAGGAGGAATGGCAGAAGTTGAGGCATCGGCTACGGGAAAAGGGGAGAGGGTGGATGGAGGAAACGTTGGGGAAAGAGAGGCGGGCACTGACGGGACCGGGTGGACGAGGGTGGGAAGGGTATGCATCGGATGAGTAGACTCTGCAGGAGGGTGCGGGGGAGGATCAGCCATAGATGAACACGATGAAGTGGACACGAGGAATTGGAGGTCCTGAACTGGGAAGAAGTCCGAAGAATCTGATGGGCTGGTTCACGGCGGAGGCGGGGATGGAGAGGTAGTGGTGGCGGACTGTCGGCGGAGGCCTCGGATGGGGTGTCTGTTGGCGGCGGAGAGCGGGAGGTTGGAGAGCGGGGTTTGGGGGGGGCGCGGATGGGGTGCCTGCGGGCGGATGGGATGGGGTGCCTGCGGGCGGATGGGGTGGGGGAGAGCGGGGGGTTGGGGGGGGCGTGGGAGGGCTGCGGTAGAATGGATAAGGGGGTGCCGCGGTCGCAGGGAGCAAGGGGGGCCTCGGGAGCAACGGCAAGGGCGTCGGTGGAGGTTGCAAGAGGGCGAGGGGGGAATGGCTGTACGCGGAGGGGGGGGGGGTCGGTGGCTATGGCGGGCGGAGGCGGAAATGGGCGGCGGAAGGCGATGGAGGGTTGTGTTGCGGACGGCGGAGGATGGGTGGAAAAGGGAGGCGGAGGAGGGAGGAGTTGGTGAGGCGGAGGCGGAGGATAGAGGAAGCGGACAGTCTGGGCGATTGGTGGAGGGTTGAGGAAGCGGACAGGCGGGTTGGAGATGGGTGGAAAAGGGAGGCCGCTGGGTGGAGATGGTTGTGGGAAGGCGGGTGGTTGATTGTGAGGAGCTGCGGCGGAGGCGGACCGGCGGAGGAGGGCCGGCTGCGGGTCGGAGGCCGGCGGAGCGGCGGCTGGGTCGGCGGAGCGACGCAGCGGAGGGAGGCAGCGGAGAGTCGTCGGCGGCGTGGCGGAGTTGGGGCGGGCGGCGGAGGTGCGGCGGATGGCGGAGTTGTGGCGGGCGGACGGCGGATGGCGGAGTGGTGGCGGGCGGACGGCGGATGGCGGCGCGGAGCGGCGGAGTGGCGGGCGGACGGCGGGTGGCGGCGGAGCGGCGGAGCTGCGGAGTCGGGCGGAGCGGGCGGGTGTTTGGCGGCGGCGCGGGGTCGGAGGAGCGGAAGGAAGGCGCGGCTGCGGAGAAGGCTGCGGGCGCGGCGGGGCGAGGGGAGATGGCTTGCGAAGGAGTCGGCGGCGGCTCTGCGGAAGAGGGTGTATGCGGGAGGGATTCTGGGCGGGGAGGGGCCACCGGCGGATGAGGGCAGAGGCGGGGAGGGATTCTGGGCGGGGAGTGGCCACCGGCGGATGAGGGCAGAGGCGGGGAGGGATTCTGGGCGGTGAGGGGCTACCGGCGGATGAGGGCGGGGGCTGTGGAGGCGTGGGGAAAGGAGGAGCGGGTGGGGGGAGGACGGTGGTGCGGAGGGGTAGGGGTCGACTGTGGGGTTGGGAGGGAAGTTGATAGAGGAGGGGAGGGGCCACCGGCGGATGAGGGCAGAGAATGGGCGGTGGCTGGGCGGGGGCTGTGGAGGCGTGGGGAGAGGAGGGGCGGGAGGGAAGTTGGTAGAGGAGGGGGGGGTTGGGCGGAGGTTAGGGGTGGAGCAGGGGTTTTGGGGTCGCCGGCGGGGTGGAAGGGGATTTGGTAGAGGAGGGGGTGTTGAGTGGAGCGAGGGGTGGAGTAGGGGGTGGCGGAGAGGTTGGAGGAGGGAGGGGGCGAGTGTGGAAGCGAAGGGTGGAGTAGTGGGGCGAGGGTGGAGGCGAGGGGTGGAGTAGGGGTTGGCGGAGAGGTTGGAGGAGGGATGGGGGGCGAGGGGGGATGGGGGGCGAGGGGGGATGGGGGGCGAGGGGGGATGGGGGGCGAGGGAGGGAGCGAAGGGTGGAGTAGCGGGGCGAGGGTGGAGGCGAGGGGGAGAGGGAGAGGAAGGCGGGAAGGTTGATGGTAGAGGGGAGGGTGCTTCGTTTCTTTTCCACAGTGGCCGCATACACCTCAATGATTTGGTGGTTGCACGATCATCAGGACTTGATCAGTATGATGATGTGAGCAATAAGAAGAAGAATGCCGAGTATATATAGTTAGTTGGGATGAGGGATCACCTCACAGGAAGGGTTGGTTCATCTTAAAAGAGGACTCAAAAGAGAGGAGAAGCAATTGCCAATCTCATCCATTCAAAAAGAGAAACAAAAGAAAGGAAAATATTGAAAGTTGGAATGGGAAGCAAGGGCCATCCAAAATAAGGCGCTCATTTTTATTGAAATTCATTTAGTGGGTGAAAAAGCAGAAAAATATCGATGCAAAAAAAATGCGTGAACATTTTGATTATTGTTGAATCTATTAAAGCATTTCAAAAACACTGAGGAACAAAATAGGAAAAAAGCCATGTTTATGATTTTTGGTGGTAACCCTTGAGTCTGGAGATGTTTACCAAGGGTAGGGTGTCGCCATCCAGTGTTTCCAATTGCACAACACCCCATTGCAGCATCTTTGTAATGCGAAAAGGGCCTTCCCAGTGAGGGATCCATTTCCCTTTGGTTTGGTTAGACAATTGTGGTCTGTGTAATAGGGCTAAATCACCGGGCTTCAAGGTGTTCTGCCATAAATTTCGGTCATGAGCCTCCTTCCTTTTTTTCTGAGTCTCTATCAATTGTTTGGTCGCAAGTAGACGAATCTCCTCCACTTTATGTAGTGCTCCTAGCCTCTGAGAGATATCACAATCCTTCTTTCCATGCATAAATGCTATCTTAGGTGATCCATGTAAAAATTCAAAGGGCTCGATAGGTAAGATGCCGTAGACCAGTTGGAATGGGGAATAGCCAGTGGCCTCTTTGTAGGCTAGCCTGTATGCCCAAAGTGTACCTAGGTACGCAATGCTCCATGAAGTGGGTTGCAACATACACTCCTTTCTTAACATTGCAATTAAAACCTTATTCGTGGACTCGGCCTGTCCATTTGCTCATGGATAGTAAGCACAAGAGGTCCTATGAAGAATTCTATACCTGTTGAAGATTTCTTGCAGGACTTTATTGACAAAATGGGTACCTTGATCAGTACAAATTTCAAGTGGACAACCAAACCTGCAAATGATGTGACTATAAATGAAATCAGCAACAGTTGGGGCAGTGCAATCGGAGGAGGCCATAGCTTCAGCCCACTTTGTGGCATAATCAGTAGCTATCAGGAGATATTTTTCTCTTTTTGGAAACGCTGGAGGGTAGATTGGCCCTACAAAATCTAATCCCCACTTCTCAAATGGTTGCCAGGAGGTGGAAATAACCAAGGGGTTATGTCTCTACTTTGTTGGCTTAGGTCCACACCTTTGGCAAATGTCACATGCTTTTCCCCATTCATCTGCATCCCTAAATAGTGTAGGCCACCATAGACCCGCATCCAGTATCCTCTGACTCATAATGTGTCCTGGGAGGTGCCCACCACATGTACCTTCATGTGCAGAGTGAA
Organism: Ceratopteris richardii; assembly: GCA_020310875.1. NCBI lineage: Eukaryota > Viridiplantae > Streptophyta > Polypodiopsida > Polypodiales > Pteridaceae > Ceratopteris > Ceratopteris richardii. Next base: position 52,910,833 of record CM035410.1, read on the forward strand.
GGACTTTCCTCACTTCTTCTTCTTCCAAACACTTCCTGAACCGGTCATCTTTGCCCTGTCTGTACAATTTATCTTCGATGAAGGTATATGGTCTACTCTTGATTAGTAGGCTCTTCTTTTGTACCGCACTAGCCTTTTCTGGATACAATCCAATTTTAATGAAATTTTTAATGTCGTAATACCAGCCTTGAGCTTTTACAGCAAACAGATGAGCATCTAGAAAGTCATCATTGATTCCACTAGATTGATTCCTCATATTTATTCTGGATAAGTGATCCGCCATAACATTGTCTTTTCCTGGTTTATGTACTACAGAAAAATCAAACTCTTGAAACAACAATAGCCACCTCCATATTCTGCCGGTGGCCTGGTGTTTGTTGAGGAGGTATTTTAGTGGTTGGTGATCTGATATAATAATAAATTTTACCCCCAGTAAGTAATGACGGAATTTTTGAACGGCAAAGACCATTGCTAGTGCTTCCCTTTCAGTAGTACTGTAATTCCTTTCGGCCTTGGTCAAGATTCTACTAGCATATTGAATTGGCCTGTCCATTTTAAATTCTTCACTTGGTTGGGTCAAAACTGCCCCCACTGCATATGCACTGGCATCGACATGTATATGAAAGATTTTTGACCACTCCGGTGTGACCAGGATAGGAGCACACACCAACCTTGACCGTAATGTCTGATATGCCTTTTCCTCCTCTTCTTCCCATTTAAAAGGAACTTCCTTACCTGTAAGTCTAGTCAGAGGTCTAGCTATTTCTGCATACATTTTTATGAACCTTCTATGATAACCAGTATGCCCCAAGAAACTCTGGATCTCTTTAGGGGATTTAGGTTTAGGCAACTTTAATATAGAAATGATTTTGTCAGGATCTGGGGCCATACCTTTAGCCGACACCACATGTCCTAAAAGGGTTCCTTCTGTCACAAGGAAATGACATTTGTTTGGATTGAGCTTTAACTTAGTCTCCCTGCATCTTTTGAAAACATTCTGCAGCTGCCTCAAGTGGTGGTCCAAACAATCTAGAGGAGTTTCCTTGTGAGATCCTGAAAACGAAGAGAAGTCATCCATGAAGATTCTAAGTGATTCCAGCAGTAGGGGGCCAAAAATGAGATTGACCGTTCTGTTAAAGGTGGCTGGAGCATTTCTGAGCCCAAATGGCATTTTTACATACACATATGTTCCCCAAGGTGTGATAAAAGCAGTCTTTTCCCGATCCTCTGGATGTATTGATATTTGATTATAGCCACTGAATCCATCCATAAAACTATATAAGGCATGCCCAACCACTTCTTCAATGACCTGTTCTGCAAAGGGCATAGGGAACCCATCTGGAATGGTCACCTTGTTGAGAGCTCTAAAGTCAACACAAATTCTGATTTTATTAGTATTCTTCTTCGGTACTATAACCATAGGTGAGAGCCACTCTGAGTGTTCCACAGGAATGATGATTCCTGCATCCTCCATCTTTTGGATTTCCACATAGACGGCTTCGGCATACTTTGGATTAAGTCTATAACTCCTTCCTCTGATGGGTTTGGCTCCATCAACCAGAGGGATTCTGTGCTCTCCATAAGATGCAGGCACTCCTTCTAAGTCTTTATAATGCCAGGCAAAAACATCTGCATACTGGGTCAAGAATGATTTTACCTTTTCTAGGAGCTCTGGGTGGCTCCACAACCAAGTGGCCACCAGAACTGGTTGATTATTGTTTTGAGTGCCTAAGTATATTTCTTGAACCGGATTTCTTGTTACCATGTTATCTCTTTGTGCATCTGCTTCCTTGTCTTCTTCTACTAGCTTTTCGTGCATTGCTTCATAAGCAGGTGTATTTTGGACTACGATGTGTTCCTCCTTGTCCTGCATCCATCCTGCAGGGATTTCTTGAATTGGGAAAGAACATTCAACCTCAGAAATATTTACCTTGTTTTTAGCTTTAGAAACTTCGTTATCCGTTGTTGACACATCCTCCTCCAATTTGTATTTGAGGGGTATCTTCCTGCCCCTTCTGTGGTCAGTGATGGGCTCTCCTAATCCATCAACCTGGACCTTTTCTTTGTCTTCATCATAATCTTCAGTTGTGCCAGGATTATCAAGAAAAATTCCAAAACAAGAAGAAGAGTTGCCTGCATGGAGCCAACTTAGAATATCCTCTTCTTCCTCAAAATCTATTTGGGGTTGATCCTCTGCTTCTGTTTCCATGCAAATGCTCACTGTTTGCATCATACTAGTGTTTCCTTGATTGTCTGGGCCTTCTTCTAAATGAATTTGTGTCAGCTCCTGCCCTTTCTTTTGTACCCACATAGTGTCCTTACCCCAATCATGAATGACACTGGCATGCCTCAGCCAAGGTCTTCCAATTAAGAGAGGAAATCCTCCTTCAACCTGGGGCAATCTTAAAACCACAAAATCCAGAATGAATAGATTACCTTGTACTTCAAGTGGAACTTTTGGGATTACCCCCAAGGGCCTTACTTTGCTCTGATCTGCCAAAGTAACCGTGAAGTTTGCAGGTCTTGAAGGGTGGAGTCCAATCCTTTTCATGGTATATTCAGGCATCAAGTTAATGCCAGAACCACCATCTACAATAACACCTTGAAATTCATGACCCTTGATTGATATTGTAAGCCGAGGACTTTTATAATCTGTAAGGGGTGCTTCCCCCTTAATTATCCCTTTATGTAAGATAGCAGTCTTGGCCACTAAGCTTGTAGTAGAAGCCTCATCAATTATCTGCAATAATTCTGACCTGAATTTCCCATCCATCTTTATTAAGTCAAAAATACTAACCTCCTTCTTCATTGACTTGAGTAGTTTTGAAGCCTCTGACTCTTTAAGAGAGTGAGCTTCATTCGCTTTGCCAAACTCTTCTTGAGCCCTGTTGAAGGCATGCCCAATGGCATCACTGGTGCCTATGAGACACATTCATTGTGGTTTGTGTCTGCACTTGTAGTATCTTTGTCTTCAATTGCAACTCTGTCTTTGTTCAATTCCTTAATTATCAATTCTTGATTTTCTACCACCTTTGCCGTTCCCTTGCTTCTTGTCTGTACTGCAAAAGATTCCAGTTCTTCTAATTGTACCACTCTAGTAGATGGTGAAGGTTCATTCACCTCAGGGAGTGTTTCCTCCTTGAATACAGAGATCATTTGGAGATGGGGTCTGGAAGTAGAGGCTTGATTCTTAGGACAACAGTTTGTATAGTGATCCCTGGCCTCTGGACAGTTCCTACAAGGAGGTGCATTTTCTGGGAGGGTGCACCTAGATTGGTAGTGCCCACATTCTCCACACCTGAAGCAAATAATTGGCCTTCTAGGCCCATTTGCAAAGTTAGATCTCGGTCTAGGATTATAGTTATTACCTTGGTTTGCTGCTGCTGTCATTACATTTGCTGGTGGCAAAAGTCCTCCTTGTGTCCAATATGTCGTTGTCGGTATTCCCCTTACTTGGCATTCATGGGCCTCATGCCCAATCTTCCTGCATAATTGACAAGTCACATTTAGCAAAGGACATTCACTTACTATGTGTCCTTGCTTGCTGCACATGGAGCACCAGAGTCCGTTCTTAATGCCGCCTCCTTTTAGTTCTTGCAACTCTTGCCTCAGCTGAGCTAGTTCCTCTGCTTGGGCTTCCTCTTCCTTTTGGAGCTTGAGGGCTTCAATCTCTCTTCTCAGCTGAGCTACAGTAGTCTCCTCCTCTGTGTAGGGCTTATTCCTTTTCAAGCCCTCCAGTTCCCTTCTTAACTGGCTCACTGGGTCCTCCAATTCTGCACCATATGATGGTTGGGAAGAAGTTGCACCATACTGGTGCCTTATCTGTTCCAAGCGGGTGGCCGTATTGATGAACTCCTCAATAGAGGCAGTAGGTAGCACTAACTCTTTTATTTTGCATTGGGTGACCACAGGTAGAGGTTTGGCTAACCACTTCTTGACAAAGAAGTCGTGTGGTGGATCCGGTAGTTTAGCGATTAGTGCTTTGGCCCTGGTCACGAACTCGGGGAACTTTTCTCCTGGACCCAACTTCAAGTTTTCCAATTCTTCTATAATGATCTCAGCCGTGTTTCCATGCTGAAATTGATTTTTAAAAGCCTCTTTCATCAAATCCCAAGAGGTAAAGTGATTTTCAGCAAACTGGCTAAACCACTTGTCTGCCAGACCTTCCAATGTGGCGGGGAAGAGTATCAAGAAAGCATCTTCCCTACCCATTAGCCCTCTAGTCTTACATAATGCAAGAAATCTTCGAATGTGCTCATCTGGGTCCTCATGGGCTAAACCTCTGAAGGAGGGAAATTTTATGTTTAACCTGGAGAGCAAGATTTCTAGGTCCACCTGTCCCGCCATGCTTCCTACCGATGAAGTCGATGAAAGTGGACTCGATGATCTTCTGTTCGTCTTTCTTCTTGTCTGCTTGCACTTGATCCTCAAGGTTTGTGACCGGGTCGCGGTCATGAGCTATTCATAGTCCACTTAAAATGAGACACTTGATAAAAATATGTACCTTTTGGCCCACTGGAGTAGTGTTGTCGACACTGGAATATTGCTCTCCAATAGCAATATATAGTCTCCTATGCTCAAATCTCCTTGGAAGTCCCACCGGGCGTGCCAAATTTGTTGGGGATTCGTGGACAAGAAGGAGTTTGAGGATTTGTAGGAGAAAAAGGAGATGATGAAAATGGAATAACAGTGAGAACTTCTGCAAAGGAATACTCTCGGAAACCTTGAATATTGATTATCTTGCAACAATTACAATGACTGCACACAGTCTAATCAATGACTAAATACAACTTCAGAGAATATCAATTACTGAAGACCATTTATCTCAAGTCCTCTGGCGGCGGCCTCTCCTGCACCAATCCTTCACTTGCTTTACGCTTCCCTTGTGCACACCTTGCACTAAGCTTCCACCAAGCTAAGGAATTGGTATCTCGGCGCACACACACAATGGACCTTGGGACTCTTGGAATCCAATCCGCCTTCTCTGCACACCTTCCTCTTGACACCTCTTGCACTCTTGAGTGTCGTCGCACACTGGTGGCTCTTCTTGCTTCCTTTCTTGCTTCCTCTGGGCTCTCCCTTGCCCTTAGCTCTCAATGTGTTCAAGAATAGCCTTTGTCCTCCTCTTGAACACGCCGGTCCCGTGACTTCTAACTGCCATGGACTCTTGGGCTTCCTTTGATGTCCCAAGATTCTCTTGTTAGTTGGCGGCCAACGAATTGCCCTTTGTCCTGTAGTGAGTTTAGTGTAAAACCAAAAAATTTTAATGGGGATCATACTTCCACTTGTGCGTACACTTTTCCGCTTCACCTGCCTTCACATTCCCTTTTAATTCTTCCTTTGTGTACTAAAGGGGGTTCACCTAAACCTTCCCAATTACTTTAAAACACATCCTGATCCTTAGGACAATTAATTTACCCTTTGCGGGACAATTAATTGTCACTTAGGCACTTTGACTTTGCACCTGTTGGCTTGACCTTTCCCTTGTTGACTTTGATCGGTTTGCTTTGACCATCATGACTTTTATGGGCTCAACAGTGAGGAAATGCATGATGTGGAAAAATGCATGTAATGAATAATTTAGCAGCTTGAGGTGCAGTCAAAGTTTTTCTACATGGAATGAAATATGCATATTTACTAAACCGATCAACTATTGTCCAAATTATATCATTATGTGATGAAGTGATAGGAAGACCTGTGATAAAATCCATAGAGATTTGTTCCCATGGTTCATTTGGAATGGGAAGTGGCATTAATAATCCAAATGGTTTACCATGATGACGTTTGACACGCTGACATAAATGCATTGAGAAACATAATGTGCAATATCTTTTTCCATGTGTGGCCAAAAGAAGAAATCCTTGCAAGTAGAAATGGTGCTTTGTATGCCTCTATGACCCATGTAAGATGGTTCATGCATTTCTTTAATGAAAAAATCTTTAAAAGTATGGGTTATGCACAATCTATGTTGAAAATAGAGAAAACCATTATGAAATGTATAATGTTCATCAGATAAAGATGCACCATTATTGAAGTCATGCCATGCACGTGAAAAATACAAATCAGATGCATAAGTGGAAACCATTTCTTGAAAAGAATGAATTTGGATGGCAAAAATATTATTCAAAACAACAGAAATCGAAGGAAAACGGCTAAGAGCATCAGCTACAACATTAGCTTTACCAGGCTAATATTGTATCATGGGTTGGAAATTTTGAATGAATGATGCCCATTTAAGATGCCTATCAGAGATTAAAGGTTGACTTAATAAATGCTTAATAGCCTGTTGATAGGTTTTGATTAAGACCTCAGATCCCATAAGATAGTGTTTCCAAATTCGTAAAGCATGCACAACGGCTAATAATTCTTTATCATACATACTATAATTCTGTTCTGATGGCGTAAGCTTCCTAATCTCAAATGCAATGGGATGATCATTTTGCATTAAAACAGCACCTATTCCTGAACCACTAGCATCAGTAACGACATGAAATGGTTGTGAAAAGTCAAGTAACTGTAAAACAGGTGCATGTGAAAGTGTTTGTTTCAGTTTGTCAAAGGACTGTTGTTGGGTAAGTCCCCATGCAAATTTTATTTTCTTTTTTCAACAACAAGGTAAGAGGCAATGCTAAATAAGAAAAATTTCGAACAAACTTCCTATAGAAACTAGCCAAGCCAAGAAAAGAACGAACATCATTGACTGATTGTGGTGTAGGCCATTCTACGATAACTCTAATCTTTTTCGGATCCACATGCACACCTTCATTTGAAATAATATGGCCTAAATATTCTAGCTTACGCTGAAAGAAATAACTCTTTTCAGGATTAGCATAAAGTGTGTTCTCTCGTAACAAATGAAAAACTGTTTCAAGATGCTTTTCATGTTCACTGTCATTCTTACTGTAAACAAGTATATCATCAAAGAATACAAGAACAAAAGCTTGGTAATCAAGAAAAATATTGTTCATGATTCGTGCAAATGTTGCAGGGGCATTAGTAAGTCCAAAGGGACCATAAATTCATAATGGCCAGTTTGTGTTCTAAATGCAGTCTTAAAAATATCACTTTGTGTCATACAAATCTGATGGTAACCCGATTTAAGATCAATTTTACTAAAGACACGAGCTCCTCGTAACTTATCTAAAAGAACATCTATTCGAGGAATAGGATATCTATTCTTTATTGTGATCTTGTTAAGGGCTCTATAATCAATGCACATGCGATAAGTTTTATTCTTCTTCTCTACTAAGAGAACTGGTGCTCCAAATGGGGAAGATCTGGGCCTTATAAGTCCTTTTTGTAGCAAGTCTTTTACTTGGTTTTCTATTTCCTTTTGATGTAGTGGGCCATGTCTATAAGGTGCTTTATGAGGAGGAGAACTACCAGGGACTAAATCTATGCTATGGTCAAAGGATCCTCGAGATGGTGGTAGTTCAGAGGGATACTCAGACATAAAACAAATCCTTATAAGTACTCATGAAAGGTTTATATGCATCAGGAAGTGTATGATTAGAATCATTGATGACATTTACATAAACAATGCATGAGTTGAATCCTTTCCTAAATGCACATTTTACTTGAGTGTGACTAATCAGTGGAAACGATTGGAAATCATGCCGTGTAGACAAACTAATGACTTGACCTTTGAATTCAAAGTTAAAAGTATACGTATGGTAGTCAATACGTGGGTTATAATGGTGACGAAAAGGCATACTTAGTATAACATCGTAAGATTGCAAGGTGCAATTAAAAATGTTCGTGAATCAACATATGGGCCTATGCTAATCATAACATCTTGCACTTCTCGTGTTACATTATAACGACTACCCTGAAATGCAGCTTTCACTTTATACAAGGAAGGAAACGTTTGTAATTTAAGTTCTTGCACTAATAAATGTGAAATGAAGTCATGTGAACTACCATCGTCATGTAGAATTTTAACTAGTTTATTATTTATTGTACCCTGCATGCAAAGGAGAGAGTGAAGAGAGATACCGTTACCCAAGGTACTTAAGTCCTTCTCCAATGATTCCTCTGTCCAAACAGGAGGAATTTCTTCATTATGGACCTCCATGTATGCAATTGAGCTGTAGCTAGTTTCATGTGAAGAGGTCGCAATCTGCACCTTATTTTGTCTGTCTAGGTTTATCACAATTCTAGCAGGTGATTCGTGGTCGCTTCTGTTGGGCATCCACCAATGAAGTTTGAAGGGTAGGTGGTTTGGTTGGTTGGAGAGATGAAGCAACAGGTGGAGTTGAGTACTTGGATTGTGGAGGACGAGAAAAACTATGGTAAGATGGGGCATTAAAAGTACGCTTCATAGGAAATGTAGGTTTAACATAAAGTGGTCGTAGGGTGTGAAGCTTAGCTTGGATTCCCACCTCCAAACCAACTAGCATCATAAGGTTGTTTGCCTCAGTTTGTATCTTCTGGAGGACTTCATCACGTTGCTGGATTTTGTTCTGAGCTCCTCGAAGCTCATGGCGCAAGAGCTCTAGTTGTTGTTCAAGTGTTGCCTCAGGTAGAGGTGAACTATTGTAATCCTCCATGGTGCTCTTGGACCCTTAAGCTAGTGCTTTCCTCTCGGGATGTACCCTCAAGAAATGTACCTTAGCAGAGTGTACCCTATCTGGATGTACCCTGATGTACCCTAACAATATGTACCCTGTCTGGATGTACCCTAGTGTACCATGAGAAGTGTACCCTCAGAAGTGTATCCTGAGAAGTGTACCCTGAGAAGATGTACCCTGAGACGCGCCGCATCGCGTCGCACCGTGCCGCCTTGAAAAGTGAGAAAAACTGCAAGTTATGTTAAATTTAAGGAGAGAGAACTTGAGTGACAACTCCAAGAGAGAGTGTAGTGGTAAAGCACTTCCCTTGAAAGTAGGAGGTTGTGGGTTCAAATCCTCCTACCTTAGGGAATCTAAACCACTCTATTGCCACTCAAAAATTAAAATTGCCTCGTGTGTAGCCAACGGATGCCAACGGTCGCCAAGGGAGCCTTGGGTGCCAATGTTGCCAATGTATTGCCTAAGTTATTGCCTAAGTTCTTTGCCTTAGTCGACGCCTAAGTTATTGCCTAAGTTCTTTGCCTTAGTCGACGCCTTGGAGTAAGCCGAAGGAGTAAACGTAGGTGTAAACGTAGGAGCAAACGTAGGAGCAAACGTACGTGAAAACATAGGTTCTGGTTCTGGAACTGGAACTGGAACAGGAACCGGAACCGGAGACGGAGACGGAAATGGAGATGGAGATGGAGATGGAATCGGAATTGCGAACAGAGAACAGAACCCTCTGTATTGACGCGTGCAGAGCTCTGATACCACTGTTGTCAGGATCTTGCTCACGTGCATACAGAGATTACGGATACTGAAAACACACAGAGAATAGATGCAACAAGAGACAAGACTGAACGCAAGATTGGGTGCAATCTCCCCCCATGCACTCTGTTTCGACAGTCCACAGAGTGCATGTATTTATAGGACTTTTGATTACGTCAAAAATAGTGGTTACATGAGGGCAGCTTCGAAAAGCAGGCGTGAAACTAAAAGTTGGTAACTTTTACAGGAAGCCATTGCTTTGAATAACAGAAACTGCGGTCTACAACGACCCTTATTCAAACCATTACTTTTCTAACAATAGAACCTTCTACGCAAGTTTATTTACAAGCTAAATAATAATTATTCGTATTATTGATATCCGCCCTTTCACGCCTTGCACGCTCCTCACGAACCTTCAGCTGCTATATCAAAAACATCAGAAACATATTAATACATTAATAATATAACACTTTAACAATGCATTGTTCAATAATATACAACAAGAGTCCTCTATAGTTCTATCTAGAATGCATTCTTCTTTGTTTAATTTGTACATGTCCCCCCTTTTAGGCTTGCACATCCATAGTTGGACAGACTCCTTAGAATCTAGTTCTCCTAGTGAATTGGAGTCCACTGAGGTGTTCTTCTGAGATGCACCTTTCTCCAGTCTCTAGCACATATATCATTGTAAGTGCCATTCTTTAGGTTCACTTTGGTTACATTGTTCTCATGTTATAAATAGATATGGTTAGTCCCCTAGTCTTGTACTACCTTGAGTTGCCTACGAAATGGTCTTCCTAAGATGACATCATATGTGGTTAACTCAAGGAAGCCCACTACTAGGGTGTGTTGGAATTTAATTCCAAAAGTCCTTAAATCCATCCGATCTAGTAATCCTATGGGGTGCTCCATATGCCAATCAACTAACTGAAGTTTTGGCTTGGAGGGTTTCATCTTTGGCTTTCCCCATTTCTCTCATATCTCTTTGGTCACAATGGCCACTCCAGATCCATTGTCTAGTATGGCTTGCACTTTGTGTCCTTGGAAGTCCAACATTAGGGTGGAGTTCCCTTCCTCACCCTCATAATATCCTCCTATCTTGTCCAAGGGTACTTGCATTATTCTCTCCTCCTCCTCACATGAGTTCTTATGTCTTTTAACTAAATCTTTGCACATCCTTTCTAGATTAGGGTTTTGTTTCACAAGTTGGTCCCATGAGATTTTGCATGTCACTTCTATGTCCTGAAATCCTCTTACTTTTGCTCTGGAATTTTGTGCATCTAATCTCAAGCTTGTGCACTTCACACTCTATTCCTCCTCATCTTGTTGTGTCTTGTTTTCTCCCACTTCCCCTATGGGAGGCTTTTCCTCATTATATTCTTTGGCCTTTTTTTTCCTCAACTCTTCCCAAATAACTTGATTCATACACTTCTGCATTTGCTCATCTATTATTCTAGTCTCTTTCAAGTCTTGATCTTTTCTCGATAATTGTTGGGCAGTTTCTATAAGTTGCATACACAAAGAAAATCTCCTCTTTTCTACCTTAGGAAAATGGGTATCCTTGTTTTTGTTGTGGGATTTCTTTGAGAGCTCCTTGGTATTGCTTCAACAAAGTTCTCATTTGTTTAGACCAAGGTTTTGGCAAAACAGATCCTCGCTTCCTTCATTTTCTCTCATTCCCTTCTAGATCCTATTTTTGCTATTTTGCTTTAGCTCTCTCCTTTATCTTTTTCCAAGATTTCTTTTTTTCTAATGACCTCTCTTCCATAATTTCTTCATCTACAATTTTTTCAGGGTTTCTTTTAGCCTCAGTCCTAGTTATCACCTAATGTAGCACTCTCCCTTCTGATTCATTGTTGCTTGGTATTGTAGACTCACTAATGGTTTGGCCATTTGATTCTACCACCTTCACAACTTTTAATGGGGTTGTACTTGTGCTAGGTTTGTTAGGGTTATTTGGGAAATCCTTTATGAGATGATCTTTTCGACAATCCTTATAATACACTTCCATTTTCAATATAGGAGGTTGAGGGCAATCTCTTATAAAGTGATCTCCCCCACACTTGTAGCAAGGGCTCCTTTGAAAATTTCTAGGGTTTTGGTTACCCAATATCCTTTGTTGGGGCATGAGCTTATTTTCTACAAACATGAAAGTGGTGGGATCAAATTCATAGTTCCCATTACTGTTTTGATAGGCAATATATTGATTTTCCTTGTTTGCTATCCTATACTCTTCAAGGTATTCCTCTGGGTAGGATATGGAACATCTCTCCTCTTAGTCCTCATAGTATAAGGGTGTTGAAGGTGTTATAGCCCTTTCCAAATTTTCTTCTAGAGGCATATACTTAATTGGCACCACATTGGTAGGAAAGGGTGGTTGCTAACCTAAGACAGGTTGTCCTCCCTCTTGGTTAGCTTTGCCTCTTATGGGGTAGTGATTTTAGTACATCCTTCCCCTCCCCATTGGTTCGTGTGACTGTCCTATTGTATTATTCCAATGTCAATATGATGGGTAAAATTGGATGAGAGATTGGTGTGGTGATCTTCTCCACAGTTGCTACATCTAGGGTTCTAGTTTCTTTGGATGTTTGACTGTTGTATGCCTATGCCTAAGTGTTTTGCTAAGGCTAGAGCTAACTCCTCAATATGAGCTATCTTGAAAATTACAGAGTTCTTGATCCTTTTCCTTCCACTAGATCTTCTCCCCTATTATCATCAATGTCTATGGCTTCCCTTATGCACTCATCCAAGGTTGTACACATTCTACAATAGACTAGAGTTCTAAATTATGCATTGTAAAAGCCCTCAACAAATAAAGATATCCTTTTTTGCATAGAAGCTTTTTCTTGTGGTGTGCATCTATCTATGTATTGTTTGGACCTTCTAGTAGCTAACCTAACCAACTTGTTTGGATTCTATTTGAATGTGTGTATCAAGGTGGAAATGTCTGTTAGACTCAAGAAATGATAGGAAGGAGATGGTTGAACCGCACCCTAGGAGGGAGGATTAGGAAGTAATCCTCAACCGTGGCTTTTGGGGCAAATAGTTAGCCCATCATACTCCTAGCCGGGTAGGTCATGAGTTCAAATCCCACAATTGGTATCAGAGCTTAGGAAGTAGACTTGGGCAAGGCAGATGGAAGGCACACGCGTCGATTTCAAAGGTGAGTTTAACAAAGATTTGAGTGTATCTCCCAATCCGTAGGTCGGATTTAGACATGTAATATAACGTTGGAAAGCTCTCGGAATGAACTTTATAATGGAAGCATGAGGATCCAAGATACCTAGCATGGGTGAGAACCTAGTTCAAGATACTGAGGTTGAGAACAAGGGCTCAAGAGACCAAGGTTGCGAACAAGGCAAGTCCGTAAGCAAGTGGCCAAGAAACGGAAAGGCAAGGTTCAAGAGACCAAGGTTGAGAGCAAGGGTTCAAGGGACCAAGGTTGAGAACAAGAAGGTTCAAGAGACTGTGTTGTTGGAACAAAACAATCACAAATTGATGATTACAAAGAGCTTGAAGCAAGTCTATGATCAGATTGAAGTTCAAGAAGTCATCTCAGGAAGTGAAGAGATCTCATAAGTGAAGCTTGTATACATATGTACATTATAGTTGGAAATTCTTGAAATTTGAGTATAGATAATCCTTAGGATGATAAGGAGTAATGTAATAGACGAGGGATAAGTCTAGAACCATATGTATATAAGTCAATGATGTAAAGAAATACATGAGAGAGTCATTAGAAGACAAGTTTCATAGAGATAGATGTGAAGAGAGTTATCTTCAGGAAATAGCGATGAGTATTTCGTAGATTTCTCTCAGTCTGGTTACGTGAATCAGAAATCCTTTTGTACACATCTAATGTAGAAGATAATGAAGCTATGTTCAAAGTTTCATGGTCTAATTCCTTTCATGCTATGAGTATGATCAATAGGAACATGTGTTTGTAAAGTCTGTAGGTAGATCTCTTAGAGTCGCGCACTTTTTCATGTCAATGTTTTGCTTAGATCTCAGTGCACAGTGTAAAGTTTTTTATGAATGATCATTCAAAATCTAAGTTAGAAGGTAAGGAAGCTATTGCTAAAAGCATTTAGCAAAACAGGATCTGTGCGGTGAGAAATCAACCTTAGAAGTTACCTATGTCAAAGTCGCTTGTTCAGGAAGATGGTTTCTGACATACTTTTGATCTTAAGGATCAAATCAAAGTTTTAATGATTCTTTTGAAAAATTGATGGTTGATATGCTTGCGCAAAGGTAGTATGAAGATATGTGCATCATTAGTTTGAAGAAATCTGAAGATATGTGCAGGTAATGAATTCAATTTCTGAAGCAGACTTTTTGAAGAAGGAATTTCTTCACTCAGAGAAGTGATAGTGAGATTTTTGATAAATAAAGATAACATTTGTGTAAAGTTTGGTCCATAACTGATATAGAGGTGTTCTTAGATCAGTATAGATAAAACCTTTGGAGATTAAGAGGTCTCCAACAGTGGTATCAGAGTTGAAGGTGCAATACAAGTGAAGTAAAGGCATTGGAAGTCCCGACTGTTGTAGCTATTGAAGTTCCTTCTAATTGAAGGTGGACAAGGACAAATCCTTGCAGATAACCTGTAGAAGTACAAGGTACGAGTTCAAAGGAGCAAGAAGGATTAAAGATTCATATCAAAGGTACACTCTATTATCATAAATCATAGTAATTGCAGACACAGAAGATCAAAGATGGGAGAAAGCTTGCAGATTGATAAGTTAGATAGGGAGAACTATCCAGCTTGGTCCATGAGGATGGAGGCACACCTCATGAGCAAAGATTTGATGGCATTCATTACAGGAGAAGAAGAAAATCCTGATTTTGAAGATCCTAGTGTTCCAACTAGGGAGGAACTTGCAGGTTTGAAGAATTGGATGAGAAAGGATGCTCAAGCTAGGAGCATCATTTACATGGCTGTAAATGATTATCTTCTACCTCACATCAGAGGATTAGAAAGTGCAACAGATGTGTGGAATGCTTTGGAAGAGCATTTCCAAAACACAACCAAGTCTAGGAAGTCCTCATTATGGGCAGAGTTCACAACCTTTAAGAAGAAGAGTTCACAATCAATTTCTGATTATGTGACAAGAATGAAGGATATTGCAGATAGCTTGGGAGCAGTAGATGAAGACATTGAAGAGGATAAGTTGGTAAGGAAAATACTTACAGGTCTGAGAGGAGATGAGAAGTGGAAGCCTTTCATATTGTCCATAGAATTGTCACTAGATGATTTTACTCCTGATCTTAATAAATTGTTAGGACACATGCTAACTTCTGAGCAAGACATTAAGGGAGAAAATGATAGGAGTGCAAGTCAAGCTATGTACTCCAAGGACAAGAAAACGAATGGCAAAGGGAAGCAGTCAACTGATGATGAAAGAACTTCAAGTCAAGCTAACTTTACAAAAGGAAAGATGAACTTCAGAGGTAAAGGAAGAGGAGGTAAGAACAAAGACAATACTAAGGCCTGTTGGATTTGTGGCAGAACTAATCATTTGACAAATGATTGTTGGTATAACAATAAAAATGGTGGAAGCAATAACCAAAGCTTCAATCAAAGAGGTAGAGGAGGCAGAAACCAACGAGGCAACTTTAGAAGGAAGAGGTGGTAGGACATCATATGCTAGAGGAGGTGGAAGAAGTTTTCAACCTTAGTCCTTCAACAACAATTATTATAATTATGCATCAGATCAGAAGGATGACATGACTCTTATCTTGAATGCAACTCATGAAGCAGTAGGAGAAGATCAAAGGGTGTTTTATATTGACTCAGGATGTAGCAATCATCTGAGGCAATATATCATTGATGACTGATATGGAAGCAAAGGTGAATGGACATACAGTTCAAACAGGTGACGACACCAAGCATAAGGTGGAAAGCATTGGATCAGTGAAGACAAAGAATGGAAGTACACTCTTGAGCAAGGTACTTTATGTTCCTATTATTCCTAAAAACTTGATAAGTGTAGGGCAAATTGTGGAGAAGGGATATGAAGTCAGATTCACAAATGATGGTGTTTATGTGCAAGATCCAAATCAGGGATATAGAAACATCATTGCAGGTAAAAAGGAAGGAAGGTTGTTTACTCTCAAAGTCCAAGGTAATGTGGGACATGCTTTAGTTACTTATGGAAGTCAAAAGATGTCTGAGTTAGACCTATGGCATAAAAGGCTAGGTCATTTCAATGAGAGAGCCATAAAGGAAATGTCAAGGAATGATGTGGTGCTTGGTTTTCCAAATGTTGAAGGGCAACACATGGTGTACAAGTGTGAAGCTTGTCAATTAGGTAAAGCACACAAAAGTTCATACAATAAATCAGGATTTAAGTGTTCAAATATGCTTGAATTGATTCATACAGATGTGTGGGGTCCTTCAAGGGACTATAGCATAAATGAATCTAGATATTATGTGTTGTTTGTTGATGATGCAACTAGATGGATTACTTTATATGTAATCAAGGACAAATCAGAAGTGTTCAAGACATTCAAGCATTATCATGCTTATGCAGAAAGGATTACAGGACAAAAGCTCAAGAGGCTGAGATCAGATGGAGGGGGAGAGTATTTTTCTAAAGAGTTTGATGATTATTTGTGGAATGCAGGTATAAAAAGAGAAGTAACTTGCAGGTACTCTCCTCAACAAAATGGAATTGCAGAAAGAAGAAATAGAACTCTTGTAGAGTTTGCAAGAGCAATGATGAAAGAAAAGAATTGCCCAAATTACTTATGGGCATAAGCTATCAACACTGCAACATACCTTGTGAATAGGTTACCTTGTAAAGCTTTGGATGGAAGAACTCCTCATGAAGCATGGTGGGGTAAGAAACCTACTCTTGATCATTGTAAGGTATTTGGATATTTAGCATATGCTTATGTTCCTTCACAATTGAGACATAAGCTAGAACCCAAAGCAGAGAAGTATGTGTTTATTGGGTATGATGATAGACAGATGGGTTACAGATTATGGAGTCCATCCACAAAGCAATTTCTTGTTACCAAAGATGTTACATTTGATGAGCAAAGCACATGGTATACATGGTCAACAAATGAGTATGCATATGTTAAAGAAATACAAAGGAAAGGGAAGACAAAAGTAAGTGTGTATGAAGAAGATATTGATGATGTTGATTATAAAAGTAAATTGCAGGATAATGTTGAAGTTGGGCCAAGATTTGATCCAGAATCAAATGTGGCTGAGACTTCAAGAAGTGCAGAGGTCAGAAGATCCTTGAGAGAAAGAAAAGAACCTATCAGGTATAGTTATAATACATCTTTTCTAACAACAAAAGATTATGCTTACATTGTGAAGACAGAAGAGGATCCAATCACATATAAAGAAGCTAAAGGTAAAAAAAATTGGGAGAAGGCAATGCAAGAAGAGTATGATGCTCTACTTGAAAATGAAACATGGGAGTTGGTGCCAAGACCAAAGAATCAGAAGGTCATTGGATGTAAGTGGGTGTATAAAACAAAAAGGTTTGCAGATGGTAAAGTGTCTAGATACAAGGCTAGACTTGTGGTCAAAGGTTATGCCCAAACTTATGGGGTAGATTATGATGAAACCTTTCGTTTTGTTGCTAAGATGTCTACAATTAGATCATTGATTGCTATTCCTGCTTGTAAAGGATGGAAGTTATCACAATTAGATGTGAAGAATGCATTCCTGAATGGATACATTGCAGATGAAGTGTACATGGAGCAACCAGAAGGCTTCATGGATTCAATTGGATCAGATTATGTGTGTAAGCTCAAGAGAGCTTTGTATGGGTTGAAGCAGGCCCTAAGAGCATGGAATTACAGGCTTGTTAAGTTCTTGAATGAATGTGGATTTCAAGCATCAAAGGGAGATAGTAGTTTGCTAGTGAAGGCAAGTGAAAATGGATACATATACATGTGTATTTATGTTGATGATATTATTGTCGCAGGTACAGATGCTTAAGGAATCAATGAGCTTAAGAAACAAATAGAGAAGGAGTTTAAGATAAGTGATTTGGGAAACTTATCTTATTTCTTAGGAATGTAGATTGTATATACTCAACATGGAGTATATGTTACACAAGAGAGATACTTGAAGAATCTTCTGGTCAAGTTCAACATGGAGGATTGCAAGTCTTCAACCACACCATTGGAAGTAAATAATAAGTTGAGCAGGTATGGAGGTGAAGAGTTTAATGACATGAAGAAATATCAGAGTTTGGTAGGTAGTTTAATCTATGCTACTGTTGTATATTATTGAACAATGCATTGTTAAAGTATTATATTATTAATGTATTAATATGTTTTTGATGTTTTTGATATAGCAGCTGAAGGTTCGTGAGGAGCGTGCAAGGCGTGAAAGGGCGAACATCAATAATCGGAATAATTATTATTTAGCTTGTAAATAAACCCGCATAGAAGGTTCTATTGTTAGAAAAGTAATGGTCAGAATAAGGGTCATTGAAGATCGTAGTTTCTGTTATTGAAAGCAATGGCTTTCCGTAAAAGTTATCAACTTTTAGTTTCACGCCTGCTTTTCGAAGGCTTTCGAAGCCGCCCTCTTGTAACCACTCTTTTCGACGTAATCAAAATTCCTATAAATACATGCGCTCTGTGGACTCTCGAAACAGAGTGCATGGGGGGAGATAGCACCCAATACTGCGTTCTGTCTCGTCTCTTGTTGCGTCTATTCTCTGTGTGTTTTTTGTGCCCGTAATCTCTGTATGCGCGTGAGCAAGATCCTGACAATAGTGGTATCAGAGCTCTGCACGCGTCAATACAGAGGGTTCTGCTCTCTGTTCGCGAATCTGAATTCCATCTCCATCTCCATCTCCGTCTCCGGTTTCGGTTTTCGTCTTCGGTTTCTGTTTTAGTTTCAGTTTCTGTTTCAGTTCCGGTTCCGGTTTCTGTTTCTATTTCTGTTCCTGTTCCAGAACCAGACGCAGACCAAGGCGTCGACTAAGGCAAAGAACTTAGGCAATACATTGGCAACATTGGCACCCAAGGCTCCCTTGGCGACCATTGGCAGTCGTTGGCTACGCGCGAGGCAATTTTAATTTTTGAGTGGTAATAGAGAGGTTTAGAGTCCCTAAGGTAGGAGGATTTGAACCCACAACCTCCTACTTTCAAGGGAAGTACTTTGACCACTCCACCATCTTTTGGAGTTGTTATTCAAGTTCTCTTTCTTTGGTACTTGTGCAAGGCGCTCGCGGCAACTTCAAGGATGGACCCAACAAAGAATTAAGTGTAACTTTCAATCCGTAGGTCGGATTGAGGCGTGTAATATACCGTTGGAAAGCTCTCGGAACGAACTTTCCAATGAGCTAGCTTGGAAGTGTGAATTCCTTCAAAATCATTGGGTGGCACTTGAGTGAGTGTTCAAGATACCAAGCAAGGTTGAGAGCAAGGATCCAAGAGCACCATGGCGGATTATAGTAATTCACCTTTACCTGGAGTTTCATTCGAACAAGAGTTAGAGATTATGAACCAAGAACTTCAAGCACTTCAACAAGCCATACACGGACGTTATGCTATGCTTCAATTCGACGGACGAAAAGATGGCCGCTTTGTCTTATCATGGCTATCCCTATTCAACGATTTCTTTTCCGATGGGTTATATTCAGAAAATAAGAAAATTGAGTTTGCCACCAATTATTTGGTAGGACGAGTGCAGTTATGGTGGAATGATCTTTCTCGTCGTGCAGATTGTCCACGGACCTGGAAGGCTTTTCAAGAAGAGTTTAAAGATTCATTCTTACCTTTACAGTTTACCTTACATGTTTGATAATTGTGATGTATTTACATATTGAATTTAGTCTATAGGAGCATATTACCTTTAATTTTTGAGATTTTGTTTTACTGCTATGGAAAGATATCTCCGATCTCTTTATAGAGTGGCTATAACATATCTTTTGAGCTTCTCTTCCAAGATCAAAAGAATTTGGACTTTACCGATTCATCATCAAACAAACTTTTTTTTTAATCATCTTTTCGAAGCCTCGATTCCTGAAGGCATATTGTGATGCTATTATGATAAAGGGGTGGATCATCTTCAGCACCTGCACACATCGGCAAATTACTTTATAACCATCCAGATACGTTTCTTGTCAATTTATATGCATAGTTGTCTTCTTTTTGCATCCACTTACATTTTGGACATGCATGTTTTGCATCGTACATGAAATATACACATCGTTTAAACATGGTTTGTCTTGTATGGTACATGAATTCTTATTGCAGGGACATGTATGTATTTTATTGCAGGTTAGCGAGGAGAAAAAAATACATATGTCAGGGTGTGTAATCCCCTTTTGGTCTCTTTATGTATCATGGAAATTGTTTGTCGGAAATTTTCCGGTTTTCAAAATCACGCCGTTATGCTGCTGAAATTTTTACAAAATTCATATGCACATGCATTCAAGTATAAATTCATGATTAGAAAATTAATTATTATTTTATCATATCCAGATATTCATTTTTGTCATCACTTTTGGATTACATTTTGACTTAAATCCTGTATATCATACCCCAACACATTAATGTACCAGCTCCATGAACATTTCCATGCATGTATTTTTACATGGCACATGCCTATTTTCTTTATTCAGTGATGAAACATGTGACTGGCCATCCATGTTTATTATTTTATCACCTGAGTTCAGTTGCTTGTTCAACTGAGGGGCATGTTATACCTTATGGAATATGTTGAACAATGCATTGTTGGATTGTAACATGGAATATGTTAGCCAATGCATTGTTGGATTGAAATATGGAATAGCCGATGCATTGTTGGATTGTAACATGGAATATGTTAGCCAATGCATTGTTGGATTGAAATATGGAATAGCCAATGCATTGTTGGATTGTAACATAGAATATGTTAGCCAATGCATTGTTGGATTGTAACAGTAACATGGAATATGTTGAACAATGTATTGTAATTGTTAGAGTGTTAAATTATTTTATCAACTGAGGTCAGTTGCTTGTCAACTGAGAGGCATGTTGTATATATTGAACAATGCATTGTTAAAGTATTATATTAGTAATGTATTAATATGTTTTTGATGTTTTTGATATAGCAGCTGAAGGTTCGTGAGGAGCGTGCAAGGCGTGAAAGGGCGAACATCAATAATCGGAATAATTATTATTTAGCTTGTAAATAAACCCGCGTAGAAGGTTCTATTGTTAGAAAAGTAATGGTCAGAATAAGGGTCATTGAAGACCGTAGTTTCTGTTATTGAAAGCAATGGCTTTCCGTAAAAGTTATCAACTTTTAGTTTCACGCCTGCTTTTCGAAGCCGCCCTCTTGTAACCACTCTTTTCGACGTAATCAAAATTCCTATAAATACATGCGCTCTGTGGACTGTCGAAACAGAGTGCATGGGGGGAGATTGCACCCAATACTACGTTCTATCTCGTCTCTTGTTGCGTCTATTCTCTGTGTGTTTTCTATGTCTGTAATCTCTGTATGCACGTGAGCAAGATCCTGACAACAGCTACCTTGACAAGGCCAGATCTATCATATGCAGTAGGTGTGTTATCACAATTTATGCATTGTCCAAAGAAGACTCATTGGATTGCAGCTCAAAGGGTACTCAGATATATCAAAGGAACCCTAAGTGAAGGTCTGTATTATGGATTTACTTCTGATACAAGAGTTAACGTGTTTAGTGATGTAGATTGGGCAGGTGATTCAGATGATAGAAGGTCCACTCATGGGTATCTCTGTTATATTGGAGATAAATTAGTTTCTTGGTGCTCAAAGAAGCAACATACAATTGCTTTGTCATCCACAGAAGTTGAGTATAAAGGAATGGTAGAGGATGCAAAGGAAGTGATATGGTTAAAGACCTTGTTGAAGAGTTTTGGAACTGATCAGAGTACTCCAATTATTTTTGGAGACAATATGAGTTCATTATATTTGGCAACTAACCCTGTTTTTCATGCCAGGACTAAGCATATAGAGATTCAGTATCATTTCTTGAGGGAAAAGGTACTAGATAAAGAGATTGAAGTGTTGTATACTACAACAAAAGAACAAGTTGCAGATATGTTAACAAAAAGCTTGGATGGACCTAAGCTACAGAGATTCAAAGAGATGGCAGGAGTGAAGAAGAATGGAATAATCACAATAAGTGATTGAGGGGGAGCTGTTGGAAAAAAAAATCACAAATTGATGATTACAAAGACCTTGAAGCAAGTCTATGATCAGATTGAAGTTCAAGAAGTCATTTGAGAAAGTGAAGAGATCTCATAAGTGAAGCTTCTATACATATGTACATTACAGTTGGAAATTCTTGAAATTTGAGTATAGATAATCCTTAGGATGATAAGGAGTAATCTAGTAGACAGGGGATAAGTCTAGAACCATGTGTATATAAGTCAATGATGTAAAGAAATACATGAGACAGTCATTAGAAGACAAGTGTCATAGAGATAGATGTGAAGAGAGTTATTCTCAGGAAATAGCGAAGAGTATTTTGTAGATTTCTCTCAGTCTGGTTATGTGAATCAGAAATCCTTTTGTTTACATCTAATCTAGAAGCTCATGAAGCTATGTTCAAAGTTTCATGGTCTAATTTCTTTCATGCTATGAGTATGATCAATAGGAACATGTGTATGTAAAGTCTATAGGTAGATCTCTCAGAGTCGCACACTTTTTTGTGTCAATGTTTTGTTTAGATCTTAGTGCACAATGTAAAGTTTTTTATGAATGAGCATTCAAAATCTAAGTTAGAAGGTAAGGAATCTATGGCTAAAAGCATTTAGCAAAACAGGATCTTTGCTGTGAGAAGTCAACCTTAGAAGTTACCTATGTCAAAGTCGCTTGTTCAGGAAAATAGTTTCTGACATACTTTTGATCTTAAGGATGAAATTAAAGTTTTAATGATTCTTTTGAAGAATTGATGGTTGATATGATTGCACAAAGGTAGTATGGAGATATGTGCATCATTAGTTTGAAGATATCTGAAGATATGTGTAGGTAATGAAGTCAATTTCTGAAGCAGACTTTCTGAAGAAGGAATTTCTTCACTCAGAGAAGTGCTAGTGAAAGTTTTGATAAATAAAGATAACATTTGTGTAAAGTTTGGTCCATAACTGATATAGAGGTGTTCGTAGATCAGTATATATCAGACCTTTGGAGATTAAGAGGTCTCCAACATGTGCAAGGGTGAGAACATCAATTCAAGGGGAGATCAAGGATTGATCATTGAGGACAATGATCTGTAGAAGGGAAAGAGAGTGTTAGATTCAAGAAATGATGGGCAAGAGATGGTTGAACCACACCCTAAGAGGGAGGATTAGGAAGTAATACTCAATCATGGCTTTTGGGGCAAGTGGTTAGCCCATCATACTCCTAGCCGGTAGGTCATGAGTTCAAATCCCACAATATCATGTTTAATTCCTCTCTTGGAGAATTATACAATAAATTCCAAGAAGAAGGCTTCAATGTTATTGAAGGTTTCCATGGAAAGTGGTTGAAACCATTTGCTAGCTAAATCCTTCAATGTTAACCCAAAAGCTTGGTACTGAGTGAAGAAGTCTTCTACCTCTTTGCTTTGAGCACTTGCTTAAATTCTACCACATGATCATAAGGATCAGTGGAACCATCATATTGATTTCTCATGCTCTTCACCACTTGAGTAGGTCTTAGCATTCTATATTGTCTGCCATTCCTCTCTCTATTGTTCCTCCCTGGTATATCAAGATTGTGTCTGTGGGATATGATATTCCCATGGTCCCTAGGCTATGGTCGTTGATTCCTATTCACTCTGATAGGTGATATGGGTGGAGATTCTTGATGTCCTCCCCCTCGCATACCCCTTGCCTAGTTAGTTGTCTCAACAACTCCAAATCTATGTCCTCTTTGAGTGTCAAAATGATATGAGTTAGCATGTCCTTGCTCCTCTCCTACCTCTTGATTGGTGACATTCCTTGTAGGGAAAATTGGTTGATTCAGGTATGTGTATGAGCTTTTCAACTCATCTGCCAAATTCCAAAATCTTTTTCCTTCCCCATTCATGAAAGTAGGTGACTCTAGTTTCATTGTAATTTTTGAGAATTTTCATGTTCATGTGTGATGGTGCATGGTATGTGTCTATGTTGACTACCCAATAGACATTTCTTATTTTTGGGTTCATGTGGAGCAAAGTATCAGTTTGATCACATGGGAGTCTAATGACTTGCTCTTGGTGTGTACATATAGAATATCCTTTGGGATTTAGGGCTTTTTCCAGATCTTCCCTCACTACTCTCTTGTTAGGCATTTCTCCTTGTTCATTTACATTTTCTAGATCTGTGATCACCATATAAGTAGTCCCATCCCTCTCTATGGAATGTCCATTTTCAAATTGGGTGATAGGTGTCATGTTGAGCAAAGAGTTTGACCTAAGCCTCACCACATATCTTTGAATCCCATCCTTATCTGTGTATGCTCCAAACCTGTTAGTGGTTCCAAATCTGAGTATGTTTCTCAAGTCCCCCTCACTCCCTTACTCTTGCTGCATTCGGTTGGTAGTTGCTTCTTGGTCCCCTAAGTCTTGAGTCTGGTCCAAATTAGGGGTAGGGTTGGGTTCAGGGATAACTTTCCCCCTCCCAATTGCATGGAGAAATCTGTACAATTCTTCATGATTTGATTCTAGGGTGAATGTTTTCCAAGTGTTCTCCCCATGCTAAAAAAAATACTCTCCTTAAATGGTAAGTTTAGAGAAACACAATTTTCTGGTAGGGATTCGTGATTTTTTGAAGCTCCAAATTCTAGAAGTTATAGCTTCTCTTTGTTCCTCCTTTTCCTCTAGTTGCTACAATTTCTTTCTTGTTCTCCTCCCTTCAAGTATACCTTGGACAGTTCCTTAAGAAATTCCTTCTAAGAAAAAGGTCAAAGAATTGGGATTTTCCGGCAAAGAATCATGATTTCCTGCCTTCTTGTTATGATCTTGAATGAAGGTTCTCCAAATTCCCTCTTTATTCTATAAGGTTGAACAATTTATCTTGCAAGAAGTTTTCCTTTGAAAATGTTTGGCTACAAATTATTTTTTTTCACACTTGGAGAGAGTCCTGATTCTCTTGAAGGGATTCACGATTTTGTCAAAATGAATTCCCGATAGTTTTCTAAGTATCCAAGCATAAATTTGTGATCTTCTCCAAAAGGATTTGTCAAAGAGTCACGATTTTCTTCAAGAGATCCCCAATTTTTTTCTAAGTACTGAGATAGAGATTCACGAATTTTTAGAAGAGATCTTGACAGAGATTTGTGATTCCCTCCCCTCACTCTAGACAAGGATTTGTGATTCTCTTCCTTGAGTAAGGTAGAGATTCGCAACTTTCTCAAAAATTGAGAATGCGCACAATTCTTTGGAGTTAGATTTTTTTTGGTATATATTTTTCCCACAAGAAAGCGCGATTTCCTAGAAAGCTCAACCCTGAATCAATAATTTTCCCCATAATTTTCTACCTTGAAGACAACTCAGAGAATCACGATTCTCTCAAGATGACTGGTACCAAGCTTTTGGCTTTGCAAATCACTTCAAAAGAGGCATCTTTTAATATTATTTAAGATATTCAAACTCAAATCAACATGCAAGTACCTTAAGGCCCCCAAAACTTGAAAATAGAAAGTCATGATTTTCTTAACTTATGGAAAATGCAACTTCTACATTTGTAATGCTTGCCAAATAATTAGAAAAAAATAGAGGGCCATTAGTTGAAGCTTTTTGGATTCTTTGAATGCTTGAAAACCTAGTTGAGAAGGTGCACACCAAGTTCTCAGAAAGTCATGCTTTTCTACTGATCTCTCACTCTCACACTCACTCAAAGTGACTAAGTCCTGGAATGCTCTTGGTTTTATATCTTTGAGAAATTTGTGATTCTCTCCTTTCCACAAAGTCATGATTCTCTCAAAGTTTTCAAACCACAAAGTCGTGATTTTCTCCCAACTTCACTTCAACTCCAGATTATCGAGAGAGTCACCCTTTTCCCTTCACATCAAGCAAAGAATTGCGATGTTCACAAGGATCCTCAAAAAATTACGATTTTCTGTCTCATCCCCCTAAAATCTTCTAAGTGCAAAGAGTCGCCTATCTGTTCCCCCAAATTAGAAGAAAGTCGTGATTTTCTCTAATTCTTTCCAAAAATCATCTAAGTATAGGGAATCACCTTTTTTTCTTTCTCCACCAAATCTCAAGGATCCTCAAAATCTGAAGAAAGTCATGATTTCCTCCCAATTTCCAAAGCAGAGAGACGTGATTTTCTGGTAGAAAGTCACGATTTTCTACAATAACTTTAATTTTTCTCCTTTCAAAAAATTAAACCCCTTCCACTTGCTCTCTTGCACTTCCATTCAAGGCCATTTGACCCTTGCACACTAAGAAGCTTATTAGTGGCCATGATTATGAATTTCTTCCTTGATTAGCATTAGTGACAAAACACAGTTTATTGAGTGGCCACTAACACAAAAAGTTGCGATTTTGTGAAATTTCATGCAATACACAAAAATTCTAAGCTTTCATTGCCTACCTCAACCCATCTACGTTATCTTTCCCATTGCTCTCTTCTTTGTTGTTTTTTATTTTCTAGTTTATATGGTATTTTGGTTTTTTCCTAAGTGGCAGAAAGTAGAGAGTCGTGATCTTTTGACAGAAATTCATGATTTTTTGAGCTTTCAAATCAACTCAGCTTCAAAAAAGAGTAGAAGTTTGTGCTTCAAAAGGTTGGTTCCACACTCCCTACTCAACGTTTCCCCTAATTCTATCTTAAAGGTCCTCATAACAGAGGTAAAGTTTTAGCAGAAAAATGCAAAGTTGCAAACCATTGAGCAAAAGTCAGCCATTTTGAGTGTGCAAAACTCCCACATGGCTAACCTTCCACCTCAATTGATTGAAAACTTCACAAGGGCCACACACACTTGATCTCCTATGCATCAAATGTGCATACCTGGCTTGACCTTCCATCAATCTTGCAGCTTCCATAGTCTAGCTTGTCCAAATGTAATGAGGAAAGTGATATTTACTGTGGTTTTGACACCTCCAATGTAGGTAACTCGTCCCTAGAAATGGCACAAAAAAAGAGCTATGTTGACATCCTTATCTTCACCTTCCAACAAGTCTTTGTCCCATTGTAGCAATAGGTACTTGATGACAAAAAAGTGGGAAAGGGAATCCCTTTTTAATTTGTCAATCCAAGAACAAGCTAACCCGATTGGTGCTTAGAGACCACTGCTTCACAAACCACACATCAATCATGCACAAAGGATGGAAGCAAGCACACCTGCAAGACGATCCATGAGGAGTGGAGGATGTAGAATGAAAGAGATAGATAAAAACGTGACTTTCTGGAAAACATAACTCTTTGTAGACATGAAAGCTAGAAACTTCAAATGATCTAACTCCCTCATACAAGCACCAAATTGAGTGATTCAAGTGCCTATTCCATGCCATTTTTCATCTAGATTCCAAATATTGCAATGGAATTGGGAGATGTAGAGTATAAAAGCAGGCGAGAGAGATTCGTGCTCATATGACTTCATAAAAGTGATGATAGAAGATAGAAATAGTAGAGATTACTCCTCAAAGACTTTATAAACAAGTAGAACACACATCCATAACTAATCATCAACCAAATAACACAACAAAAATTCCATAGGACACAAAGAAGATAAGAGAAACAAGAGAATGAAGTAGGTATCACACCAAAAGGAGTTTCTCTTCTCATATTGCAATAGATACAAGAGGAAAATGGCCTATAATCCTTCAGTTTGTGCCTTTTATATGCTTTTTGAGAGAATAGCGATTCTCTGCCCAACAGGGAATCGTGTGTTCCTGCAAGGCTCTTCCTAATGCAAATTTGAAGGTTCTTTTCATGTGTGGTTGGGGTTGGATGCTGCTGGGTCACTACAGGAAGACTCTTCCTTAGTTTTACAAAATTGGAGCTTCTATTTACAAGAAAGAGAGATGAAATACATGGCTTGAAGTGCTTTCTCAATAGTATCTATATAGATAAGAGAAAATAGAAGGCATATTATTATATGCATATAAAATAGAAAGATTTTTAGGAAAGAGACTTAGTTCTAGTTTACACATTGAAGGAACATAGTAAGAAGCTAGAGAAAAGAGGACAAGTTCCATATATCCTTCATACAATTAGTCCTAGTGGAACACATCCATTGGAAAATATGGATGGAGAAGTTATGCCAAATTATGTGAGTGGATGTTGAATCAACAGATATATGGAACCCCTAAGAGTCAAAGCTTGGAGAACATTGCAACAATCTCAAAAAGGAAATAAAAAGAGAGAAAAATAAGATAAGAAGCTCAAGAAGAGGCTAATGAGAGAATTAGAAAGAATAAAAATGTGAGAGATTTGATGATATGTGAGATTGAACGGGAAAAAAATAAGGAATCCCTTACCAATAGCTAAAATGCATTTTCAAGGAGCAAAAATTAGGATTTTACTAGATACTGGATCTCAAGTAAACCTAATTAGTTCTAATCTATTGAATCAACTTGAGGAAAGAAAACAAAGTAAGAATATAACAACTAGAGCAATCAATGGACAAACTCTTTATTCATTGTCAACAATAAAGATTGATTTGGAAATAGGACAAGAGGAGACCTCAATTGAGTGTGAGGAATAGCCTTATAAATTGATGCCTAAAAACTTAATCTTAGGTCAAGAGTGGATGAAGCAATATAAAGTGTCTTTGGACTTTGATAAGAAATTGATAAAATTAGAAGTGAGAGATAAACTTATGAGAATATTGTTTGTAAATGATGATGTGCAAGAAATAGAAACAAAGATGTACAAAGTGAATATGGAGACATTCAAATTTTGAGCAGAAGAAAATTCATAGATGTGCGAAAGAGTTAAAGAGGAGACTAAAGACAAACACATCACAATAATACTCTAGAGTACAACACAACTAGAGAACAAACTCAAAGAAAATAGAAACATGAAAAAATAGCCAAAATATAAAACACATATGGAAACTTAAAACACAAAACACTTTATAGAACCAAAAAAATGACAAAAAGATCAAACAAGTATGGAGAACATAACAAAAAACAATACAAGATTTTACAAGACTTTTAGAGATGAAGAGACAAGAAGACAAAGAAGAAGCATTAGACATAAAGCAAAACAAAAAAAGATGGCACTACAAGAAGAAACGAGAGGAGAAAATTCAAATGAAATCCAACTACAAAAAAGAAGCAATAAAAAATATGAGAGATGCCTCATCATGAGAAAACCACTTATGTAAACCATAGAGATTACTCTGTATCCAAAGTAAGCATAAATAGGGCTACATTACAAAGCCGTACATTCAATAGGCACAAGATTCTTCTTAACCTAGACACTCAAGAAGGCTCTTTCAACATGAATAAAAGAGCAAGGAGGGGGAGAAAGACAATAAATTATCCTCAAAAAATCCTCCTTATTTTTTATTAAACAAAGATCTAAAAAATTGAAAATAAGAGAAAAACAAAAAAATTATTAAAAAATATGAATCAAAAGAAAAAGAAAAGGATAAAATTTATATGTATATAAGTGTTTGTTTTTTTAATAGCAAGGCAAGATCTAGGAAGACTGTGTGAGTTACTTCTATTTTATTTCATTTTATTTTTCCTTTTCCTAGTTATTATTTTTTCCAATCTTTTTCAAATTGCACTTACAAAAGAGGAACCTTGCTTGATTGTGATGAGCACATGAAGTGATATTGTGGAATAGAGTGATGAGTATAATAAAATTATTGCTTCTTCTTGTGATGAAAATAATTATTATATGTTAGAGTCTTATTAATTGGTGTGGAGTACTTGTGATTTGACTTTATAGGAAAATGAATTAAAGACTTCCAATACAAAATTTGGAAGTGCACTCATTGACTTTATCCAAGGGGAATTTTTTCTTAGATATTCAAGCTGTAGAAGATTTGGTAGAAGTTGAATCTAATGAGAAGAGCTTCTGAAACAGGAACAAACTGAAAAAGAGCTCAAGCACTATATTTAAATTGTGGGGAAACCTATCTTTACAGCAAAGAAAGGCAAATTCAAATATACAATGCTTTGTCAAGAATTCTACAAGTTCTAGAGATCACATTAAGAGATGGAAAGCAGTAGGGCTGCACAAACTCTAGGATGAGCTTATGTTCTTCATAGAATTTGAAAGATGTGAACAAGTCATGGGATCACTCCAAGAGGTGAAAAGAACCAATCTTGATCCATACTTCATCTACAAAGTCAATAATTGGGATAAAGAACAAGTGGAGATAGCAATCAAACTTGAGCATGCCAAAGCAGCCTTGAACTTCTATCCAATGGGCACAAAGGTTGATGTAAGTTTTGTCAAGAAGAATTCAACTTCATATGCAGGTTATGCTAAATTCCTAGATTTCAAGGAGAATCCTAATGAAGAATTATATATGAGGACTTTCTTGCAACTCTTATGTTTTTTGGTACCAAGATGCACTATGCCTCATAAACTAGTGACAATGGTACTGATGAACAATAAGAACAAGACAAAGCCATTCGGAGTAGTGGATATGTCATTATATATCCATGAGTAGTTGAAGGAGGCAACAAAGCATTGGGACTCCAAGAAATTCATGAATGGAGCCAAATTTCTTACAAAAATTATCTATCATGTATTGGAAATAGAGGATAAGCATCAAGTGGCTCTAGAGGCACATATATTCAAAGAGGCAATGGTTGGAGTAAAGAGCCCTAGAGAGAAGACAAGAGTGAAGGAAGTTAGGAAAAAGAGAAACAAAATTGTTTTTGAGGTTCAACAACCAATCAAGAAAAGAAAAATGGACCTAATGAAGTTAGAGTTGGAAGTTGAAGAATCGACTAAGGAGCAAGCAAAGTTAGAACAAAAGAAAGTACAAGTAGATAAAGAACCTCACCCACCTCAAATATGAAAGCTTACATGAGTAGATGATGAATGTCAAGATCGAAGTGGTCTTCATTAAAAAAGAAGCAACTTTATTAGATTATTTTTAAGAGCTCTAGGGACGTCTAGAGAAAATGACTATTGTGGTAGTAGTAGTAGTGGAGAAGAAAAAGAAACAACCAAAACTTAAAAGGAAAACAAGAGCGACCAAGCTGAAGATAGAAGTAGGTGAATAGACACCTATGGAAGATATGGAAAGAAAATCTACTTTGATCCATAAATTGGAATTCAATATTGAAGAGGAGGAGATAGTAGAACAAATGGCAGTGGTGGACAATAAAGAAAGCTATGAAATAGAGACATATAGTGATATGGAGGGATTTTTATTGAGAACTTTAAATTTGTCGAAACCAAATACTCCTCGTAAAAACTAGTACAAAAGTACACAAGGAATGGTCAAAGTACAGGAATCACAAAACGAAGAAGAAGAAGAAGATCGGAATGATATTATGCACAACAAAATTTTATAAGGATTGAACAATCCCAAGAGGGGAACGTGGCCATCAAAGACTTATATGCTTGTAACCTGCAAGGTAGTGATGGAATTCAAAGGATATCAATGATCGTCCTTGTATACTAATAGTTGGGGTTTATAAGCTGATTATAGCATGTATTGAAACATTTATAGATATAGATATTAGGACCCTAAACTACATAGGATTCAATGCACCTTTGGATGCACGTATTTTTTATTTAAGTGAAACTCTAGATAGAATCTATCTAATGGCCTATTACAACATAATCATATTCATTGGTAGTCACTATCTACAAATTTTTGAAGAAAACTTTGATTATGGATTCTTTGAAAGAGATTCAAAAATTTTTGGAAGATTATCCCTAATGATGAAACCCACACTTACAACATAAAAAGAAACATATACAAAATACCTAACGAAAGATGTAATAGATAGACATGTGAAAAAGCTCTTTTTGAGATGGTAAATTATCTCAATGTCACTAGGAGAAAGAGCCATTATCTTGTGGCCCAAGTATATCAAAGAAAAAGAAAGCATTAATCAAACCCATCACCAAGTTTTGTTAAGGGTGATAAAATCCAAGGAGAGGGAGAAATGTTAGGAAGAAACCTTTTGCAAGGGAAAGATGGAAAACATTGTATTATAATAGAGTGGAATATCCCAATTTTTGTAAAAGTGGGGAAGATTCTTCCTCATAAGAAGTTGTAACGTATGTATTTTTTGTAGAATTTTTAGATCTCTTGAGATAGTAGATTTTTAGAATGGAAACTTTGGAGGACCTTTTTTAAGTGTGAACTTGGACACTTAAAAAGTATAAAAGTCAATTTATGACTCATTTTTTAGAGAATCTTGTATTTTGAAGGTAATGATGAATTGAAAGCTCTTTCCTCTTCCAATTCTTGTAATCAAGATTAATGGCAATTTCTAGTGAATTTTGTAAGTGCTTTTCATGGATTTATCTTTGTGATCAATAATTCTTTCAGTGTCTCATGCTTCTATGAGTGAAATCCCATCTTCTACGCTCCATTAGTCAAGGAAAGCATTGTTTCTTGATAATTGTGTTACTATGTCAGAATCATGATTCTCTCATCATGGGGGTACATGTACTCAAAACTAGAGTTTTATTCACGAATGTCTTTAGTATACAACATAGTACACTTTAGGCACAAGAAACATTGAAAAAATTTATTTTTAGTTAAATCTATGTGTAAAAGGAGAAATATCAAGAAATTTTGCAAAATCTTTGATTTTAATGATCTTTTGATGATGAGTCTTGGATGCCATTGAATAAAAAGGGGCTAGGATCTTAGCATGCTCTCTGGATTGACAATTTAAGTGTTTGGGGGTGTTGGTCATTTATGTTATGATGGTTGGAGAGGGAAACTCCAAAGCAATAACAAACACAGACCAATTGATTTTGCAAGTAAGAAAATTTTTCTCTCTCTCAAAGAAAATAACCGATCCATGAACAAGAAAGTTATGCAATAGTTCATGCCTTGAAGACATGGAGACATTATTTATATAGAGAAAGTTTTAAAGTTAACACAGATCATCACACATTGAAGTATTTCTATTCCATGCTTGATCCTTGAGGGAGACAGGCTAGATGGGCTCTATTGATGCAAGAATTTCATATGGAAATTCTTTATAGAAAAGGTGTTGTAGGATCTTATGGACATGCACACACACACATATTTTAAAATCTAAAAACACACAAAAAAAGAGTTGCAAAATATACGAGTTAGTAAAGAGTATTGGATGCAATCTCCCTGCAAACAATCTGTTCAACGAGTCTACAAAATATGTGTATTTGTAGGTTTTTTACTATGTCGTAAATAAAGATTATAATGAGGGCAATGCTTTTAAAATCAAGCATGAAATTTAAATGTTGCTCTCTTTTATAAAGAGCCATACTTTTTATTTACAAAAATCATGATCTACAATGATCCTTATCTTAATCGCTATTTTTATGACTTTCTAAAAAGAACCCTCTACATGTGGGTCCTTTTATACAAAGTATTTATGAAATATAATTTCTCATATTTTTGTCTTGACACATCAAAAATGCCCACACCCTCACCAAGCTTCAGGTGCTATATCGAAACACAAAGCACATTAATAGCATAAGCGATAACATGCCCCCTAGTTGGAAGAACAACTAGCCTCAGTTGATATAAATAAAATAGACATGGATGGCTTGTCACATTTCCCATCACTAAACAAAAACAAGCATGTTCCATGTAAAAACAATTCATAGAAATGTATCTTGGAGGAGTTGAACTATTATGATTATAAATGATATGTGGATAAGTGATAATAATGAGGTGTTAATGAATTCTTTATGGATCTATTGTGATTATTTAATAATAGAATGAGGAGAAGTGCTAAATAGGAAAAAGATTTAACAACTACTTATAGAAACTAGCTGACCCAAGAAAAGAATGCACATCATTAACGGATTGAGGTACATATCATTCTACAATGACTTTGATTTTCATTGGGTCTACATGAACTTCCTGAGTAGAAATGAGATGCCCTAAATATTCTGGTTTACCTTGGAAAAAGTAACTAAAGTTTGTTTTTACATACTAAAACCTATTTCTAAATGCTTGTCATGCTCGATTTTATCCCTACAATAAAAAAGTATATGATAAAAAAAAACAAGAATAAAACCTTGATAATCAAGGAAAATTAGGGTTGTCAAAAGGTTGTTATTGATGTGGTTTTTACAAATGGATCGACTTGGTAATCGATTGAATCTCCTTCTTTGAATTATGAGTGAAAGAAATAGCTTTGTAAAGCATGTTAGGTCAAAGTGTGTAAAGCTTGGCTTTGATTCCCATCTCCAAACCTTCTTCATACTTTTTTTGCAAGGTATCTTTAGGAACATCTTCAAGCATGCAAACAACTAGTAGAATTTGTGAGAACCACTCATTGTCATTTGTAAAAATATCACCCTCCTTCCATGTGAACGTGCCCCACAAACATCGAACATGTAGATGGAGCTGAGGGGGAAGAAAATACTCCTTAAGCTTCTCTTGAAAGGCCTTCCATGTCATCAGATGATATGCCTTATGTCATAAAACATTCCACCATAGTTGGGCCTTTCCTACTAAATAATTAGTAGAAAACTTGACTTTATCATTTTCAAAGTAGGATTCATAAGAATAAAAATCATCAAACTATGATAAACATGATAAAAGGGGTTGGCCATCCTTTTGGCCATCAAATAGTGAAAATTGGAAGTTCTTGACATCCATCTTGGAATGTGTGCCATCAAATTGAGCAATAACAATGGCCTTCAC
This sequence comes from Ceratopteris richardii, assembly GCA_020310875.1. Taxonomy (NCBI): domain Eukaryota; kingdom Viridiplantae; phylum Streptophyta; class Polypodiopsida; order Polypodiales; family Pteridaceae; genus Ceratopteris; species Ceratopteris richardii. The sequence continues at coordinate 52,944,874 of CM035410.1, forward strand.
CACCCATGCAAGGTTTTCCTCCTCATAATGCATCTTTTGAAGTATTTCATTATGTTCTTGGATCTTGTTTTGGACACCTCAAAGTTCATGCCACAAGATCTCTAATTGTTGTTTGAACACAACTCTAGGTAGATGTGATTCAACAAAGTCCTCCATGGTGTGCATAGGGTCCATGGGTGTATAGAAGAAGCAAACCCCTTGCTAAAGATAAGAAAACACTTTTAAGAATTCTTGAATTCAAATGGAAAAGGGAATGGTGCTTCTCGGAAATTGAAAAAACAAGAGACATGAAACTTATGTTAAGAAAAAAAGGAGTAGAGTGGCAACAACAATCAATAGTGTAGTGGTAAAACACTTGACTTGTGAATGTGAGCTTGTGGGCTCAAATCCCCTCCTTGGTAGACAAGAGAATTGTTATTGTCACTCCTTACTTAAAGAGTGTTTGCATGTAGCCGATAACTACCAATGGTCGCCAAGGGAGCCATGGGTTTGAGGGATGCGGAAGATGCCAAAGTTATGTCAAAGTTCTATGCTTTACCCGATGCCTTGGAGTAAATGTAGGTATAACTGTAGGTGTAAAGCATAGGCATAAAATTTAGCTAAAGGAGTAAATGTAGGTGTAAACTGTAGGCATAAAATATAGGCATAAAACATAGGCATAAAGTGTAGGCATAAAATCTAGGTGTAAACTATAGGTTTAGGTTCAAAGAACTGGAATAAAAACAAAAATAGAAATCGAAACCTGAAAATGAAAATGAAAATGAAAATGGAAGAGAAATAAGGATTAGGATGAGAATCAAAATCGTAGTCGGATAGTATTTAGATGCAAAAATGCAGAGCACCAAAACACCTCTCTAGTGAGTGATGCATGTAGACTTTGATACCACTGGTGTAGGATCTTATGGACATGTATATAGACAAAGTATAAAATTTGAAAACACAAAAAAAAGTAGAGTTGCATAGTAGATGAGATAGTACATAGTATTTGGTGCAATCTCCCTGCTCTTGCTCTATTCAATGAGCCTACTAAGTACTTGCATTTATAAGTTTTTTATTACATCAAAAATAAAGATTACAATGAGGGTCCCACTTTGAAAAGTAGGCACGAAAGTAAAAAGCTGCTCTCTTTTATGGAGAGCCCCATCTTTTATTTAGAAAAATCACGATCTATATCCATCCTTCTCTTAACCACTATTTTTATGAATTTCTAGAAAGAACCCTCTATGTGGTTCTTTATTTTCAAAATATAAAGAAAAGATAATTTCTCGTATTTTATTGCTGACATATTTGAAATGTCATGCCCATCCACACCCATCCATGACCTCACAAACTCTCAGCTCTTATATCAAAATAGAAGACACATTAATAACTCAATAAATTAAACTCTGAAATTCAACATTCCATAAGTGATAGCAAAAATGCAAGAGCAATACAGTTGTAGATACATTATCACATATTTTGCATTAGATTAGCTTCACTATTCTAGATAGTGATTTAATTCAAGAGATCAAAGATTCATAGATTGATTATGACTACTGTTAGTCCATAATCAAGAAGTTACCAAAAAAATAATGAAGATAAGGCATTCTCTAACTTGTTCAAGTTGAGCAAGGTTTCCTCAAAAGAAAAGGAAAGATCTGTGCAACTGATTCCAAAGAAGGAAAGTTTAAAAAAGAAATTATTTTTGAGAACCAGGATGTACCTTATGCAATAAATCCTAGTATTAAGAGAACTTTAGAGTTGATTAGATGCATTTTTTGGTGGGCAAAGATGTAAACAATTATGTAAGTCAATGTTTTAAATGTCAAGTGATTAAGGAAGAGAGGATAAGTCCTCCAAGTTTGCTAGAACCACTAGAAATATAGCAATAGTATTGGGACAATATTTCCATGGGCTGCAGAATGGGTTTATCTAGGAAACTATGACAAAAGAATGCTATTCTTGTGGTGGTGAATCATTTGAGCAAAATGGTGCACTTTATTCCAAAGCAGGAATCATTGGAAGATTTCCAAGTTGTGGAACTATTCATTTAGAACATTTTAGACTACATGTCTACCTAAATCCATTGTTTCAAATAGGGATCCTAGGTTTATAGGAAATTTATGGAAATAAGTGTTTAATAAAATTCAAGTTCAACTCAAGATTAGTAGAGAGTGTCCATCGATAGACGATAAGACCAAAAGAGTTAATCAAATACTGGAAGATATGCTAGAGTCATATGTTTCAAACAAGAAAATAGATTGGGATAGTTTCCTCCCACTAGTTGCATTTTTGTATAATAGTTGGAAGCACAAAACTACTAAGGTGAAACCTTTTGAGGTGATTTACCAGTTGTTTTTCGAAAGAGTCCAACTACCATAGGGTTACCCAAGAAATCTTTTAGTGCTTCACAATTTATATTGTACATAATTGTGGCCCATTTACAATACTAAAGAGACTAGGAGAGATTGATCTAGTTCTTTTGTGAGCATGCGAAAGGGAGAATTGGCTGAATACAAAAAACTCATTCTAGATAGTGAAGTTGGCATCAAAGAATTGATAAAAAAAATAAGCAGCTCATCAAGATCTTATCATATCTAAATATGACAAGTTATCAATTTCGCTATTTCTCTTTAGTAGGCTCTCAAACTAGATTTAGGAAACCATTGGAAATCGAGAATATCAATTCTCAAGGTCGTGAAGGAACTCAAAATATTTGCACCATTCATAGTTCAAGGATTTTGATAGTAAATTATGGAACTTATACTTGTAATATAGATGTAGGCTCTAGGAATCAATTTTTGGATGTCAATTGTATCTTGGATTTGAATCTAGCTAAGGAAGATCCCTACTATGTATGAGTTTTGTAGAGAAGCAATTATACATTTATAGTGCAGAACCACATTTATGCGGCAAATGCAAAGAAGCTGAGGCTTCTTCTTATGTAAATAGAATATATTGAGATTCAATATCACTAAGTACATGATTTGATGAGTGATGAGATCCTATGAATGTCCTATTATCAAAAAGATCAAAATGTTGTAGACACTTTCAATATTTGATTACAAAGTAGTTCTATTTAAAATGAAAGATAAGAGGAACTAAATTAAGTATAGGTGAGTTTTAAAAGGATGAAAAAGAAAACCGATATTGTGATGATGAAAATAATGATCAAAATATGCAAGCCCATAAATAAGGCAAAGAACCCTCAAATGAGCAAATGATTATCCATTCGAAGCAAAGGAATCACCAAAAAAATGGAGCATGAAAGGTTACTAAGAAGTTGAAGACTTTACACACATGGAACTTCTCACCAATTAATTCAAGGAATCAATCTGAAGTTCTTAAAATAAAGGACGAGTTACTTCAAATTTACTACCTACTCACGATTATTTGATTACTTTGAGCAAGAGCCAAAATCCCGATTCTCTCTCTCACACTCTTTCTCTATCCTTATCAAGTATGGTCTTATTCTATGCATGCTTCCAACTAAGAGCTTGGCAGAATTAACATCTTGCAATCTCGTGACTCATTGCCCACATTATCTTGTGTTGAAATTTTAACATGATGGAAGTGCTCTTTGATAGGTGGGAGAAGAAAGGCTGTGCAATTGAAGGTTAAAAAAAAACGATCGAGACCTTCTCAAGCTCCATCATGATCTTAATGAAGTTAAGAACTCTAATGGTTTCTCTTTGTTGAAACTTCACTCTAGTATTTACCTTGACAAAGTGAGAGTTGAAAAATGCTACATCTCCTAGAACATCGTGGATTAGATGGGTCTCCGCTCCCTTTCTTAGACCAGAACCACTACTTGATTGTTTTTTCCTGTGAAGCCCCTCGTTGCTAGTAGGAAGGCTCCATTGGTTCCATGTAGATCAATCGATCTTCCTTCTCCCCTTGATTAGATAGAAATTTTTTCTCACCCCTCCCATACAAGAAGTTGGATTAAGGAGGTCAACCAAGCCTAGACCACCTTATGCAAAACAGAAAAGGAGATCCAAAGAAGTTGTAGAGAAAGAAGGGAGAAACTTTAAAGAAGGATGTTCCAACTTGAGACTAAAGTTAGAGAAGTTAAATCCTAGCTAAGGCATTCTAAAGATAAAAATCCTTATTAGATATGAAAAGGAAGTTAGAATTAAGAGACTTCTTTTTTATTTAAAGATTGGTAGGTTAGCAAAGTTGACAAACTATATAAAGAAATACACACTTCTCAATAGGAAGCAAAATAATAGAATTTAATTTTTTTGTGTAAAGTAGAATAATGACCTTTGCAGGGTTCATTTTTGCTACATAATGAAAGCCATAAATCTTTCTTCATTGGTATCAAATCTTTAGAAGGAATCTACAAAATAATAAAGAATTTGATAAAAAAAATCGAAAAGAGATAAAACCTTGAAATAAGAAGAGAGGCCTACGTCATAAATCAAGGACAAGAAAAAAAATTGTTCACATTTGGAGTATAAGAAAGCAATCACAGAGGTATTCTTACACGAAAATATTTAATTCAGTTAAAAGGAAAGTGTATCAAGATTGGAGGAGGTCAAATTGAAAACTTGGAGGAGGTAATTATCACCTTTTAAAATTCAAAATTAGTTTTTATGGAGACCAATGGACCCAAATTTATAAAAACTCCATATATGCTTAAGGCAGGTTACCTAAAGAATGTTAAGAGAGGAATATAAATTCATTTTTGTATTGTCACAACACACGAAAAATTCAATGGTAGAGAACATATAGAAAATTGAGACAACTAAGGGTATATGGGAGTGTTTGGAAGTAATATACTCTCAAACAACCAAAACTAGGAAGTTATAATAACAAAATGATATTAAGAACCTTAAAAGTAAAAATAATATTTTAGAATAAAAGAAATAATCAATGATTACATTCTCAAAGTCAAGGAGATTTCATATTCTTGAGAATGATGATTTGATGACTCATAATCTCAATAGATTGGGAGACAATGAAAAATAGATCATTTTCCACCTATGTGTTTATCAGAGATAACATGCTGTTGCGGATGACATATCACAATTCTCTTTCTTGTTGTATAGTAAGCACTATGATACAAAAATGACTTGGACCTTTCACACACAAAACTCAAGAAAAACACAAAAAATTAGTGTACCCAAACAATCAACACAAAGAAAAAGATCTATAACTCAGAGTAAGAATTTCAAGTACTTCAAATAAAGAACACCCCTTGCAACAAGTTATGTAAGAAGGAGAATCAAGAACAAGAACTACACCAAGAGGAAAGAGACAAAGTGTAATTCTATGCAAGGGTAGGATTACAGAGATATAACTAGAATGTTAAATGAAGCTAAGATACTACACATTGTGCATAATCAACACATCCTTGACTTATCATGGAAAAATTGTTGAGTAGAGATGCTCTTTGTTATGCATCAAAATTGAATGAAGAAACTAAATGATCATCTCTATCTTTACTACATCTATCTTCATGATTGCTTATTTATTTAAAGTATTTTAGAATCCAATCAATGAGATTTATGCATATCAAATTTATTTAATACTCTCCACTCCAAGTTTCCTAGTGACTAAGAGCACTACTAGGTCCCAAAAATCAACCAAGGGTCCATATCTTATGATATATGAAGAGTTTAAGAAATTTAACAACATCATAGAAAACATAAATGGGTGAATACATTAAGAAAAAAGGTTAAAATGCAAATCAAACACCTGGACCCAAGTTATGAACTCTTGATCTTTGTGAAAAAGTCAATTTCATTTGCACTACTTACAAGAACCCATATGATGAGTTTGGAAATGTTCATTGGATGGGAAGAGAGAGAGTGTTTGAAATAGAGAGAAAGTTCCACATTCTCCATACCTTACAAGAAATAGCCATAGAGAAGCCACTACACCACGAAGAAGATAGTATTTTGGCAAGTAGAAACACTTGATCTGAGATCCTAGAAAGTTTTAGGAAGATTAGGAACAATATTATAGGAGCACAATGATACCTTCAAAATGGAATTTCGAGTAGAGATGGGTGCTCAAGTAGAGAGGGCCTTTGGGAACTTTTTGGTTTTTCTTTCTTCTTTTGCTACTCTTGTGTGTGAGAGAGAGAGGGGGGGGATGAGTGTGAGAGTGCTAGGAGAGGTTGGAAAAGTGCACATAGAAGTGAGGAGCTAAGAGAGGGAGATTTGAGAGATAACATAGACAGAGAGAGAGACAAAGAGAATAAAAGATACAATGGGAAAGAGGGGAAGGGAAAAAGGGAGTGCTCATGTGAGAGTGATATTGGGCACAGGGGGCAAGGAGGGCATGTACTTAAGAGAGGGAGAGAGACTTTTTTTTGTTGTGCTATATTATTTGTGAGAGAGATCTATGGGGTGTGCATGGAGGGAAGAGGTGAAGCCCGATTGGTGCCTTCAAACCAAAATCTTCACCCTAGGTTAAAGTTTAGAATATAAATAGTACAATATAATCCATTGGGGCAAGTAAAGGGTCCTACACCACAGGTCAAAATTGGGCTAGAATCTAAGGGAAAAATCCTAATTTGCTAGAAAAGTGGAAGATTGCATGCCTATAGATAGTATAAGATGAGATGTCATAGGAATAAATTACAAATAGGGAGAGGTCTATAATGTGAAACTCCATTATACACCATTTTTTGGAAGTCTATATGCAAGAGAAATCTCTACAAATATGATGAGATTCCATTTTGCAGCTTTCCTTGGAAGGATGTATGGTTTTTTACCAAAAAAACCTCCAGAATGGGGTGGAAGGATATATGAGTGGCCAACTATGAAAATAAAAAAAGTTTTACAAAGGGGTACCATTTGAGACATTACAATCCAATGCATCAAAAAGATATGCAACAACTTAGTGCACCAAACTTCCTTAAGACCTAATAAAAAACCCATCAAGAATGAGTGCAAGGAGGAAAAGATGAGTGCAAGGGGATGCATTGAATGAAGAGTTGAACGCAAGGAGGATAAATGGGGTCTTCTAACCATGGCCTCCCCATAGATTAAGTTTTACAAGAGAAATATTAAAATTTAGTCTTTTTGCATAAGTTAAGGGTCCATAGAGGTAAAAGAGGAACTAACATCTAAGGAAGAATGCTTAAAGCTTTCTACAAAAGTGGAAAGTCACAAAACTATGGATAGTAGAAGATGGGTTCGGAATGGATAAGAGAGATAAAAAAAGATCATATAAGCTTGGTGTTTATACCAAAAATGCTCTATAAACTACGTGAAACTTAATCAAGAACCCTTGAAAGAATTCATTAAGCACCCTTCCTTGAAAGAATCCATTAAGCACCCATCTCTCAAATGTTCTCATCTAGTCACAATTCCAAGTTGCACAAGTAGAGTGATTGGATCAATAAATTTAGTTCTCTATCATTTGATCACAGTTCCAAGTGTATGGAAATCCAATTTGGATGGTTTTGATGCACATCATTGATAGGGAATCACATGTCCTGGTCTCTTTGTTGTGGATCAAGATTTGGTTGTGGAAAAGAAAGGTGCACAAGAGGAAGCAAAGTTATCCAAAGGACTTACATACATTTTTAATCTCCATATTTTCTTTCTAATATTCCCACTTAGTTAGAATCCTTAATTAGAATCACTAATGAAAATATCTCACCTATGATAGGTTACATACCTGAATAAACTAGTTGAAATAGATTTGCAAGTAGTGTAAGACTATTTTTAACTAGGGTGGCCACTTTTGGGTGTGGACAAGGCAACTCATTTTTGTATAAATCTCAAAGAGAAGTAAATTTTGTAGAGTTTTTTCATTTAGATAATCAAGAGCTCCTGGGAACATCATAATTCTCTCATCTCCTCCACTTTTCTGTCTTCTTCATGCTTCATGGGGGAAGATATGATGGGAAAGGAGTCTCCAACTCCATATGCACATGGTGAGCTTTGGTGTGTGGTATGATAAATTTTATCAAAGTTTCAAATATTGTTTTCTCCTTGTTTGTTATTTGTTTTGTAGATCTACATGTATTAATGGGTAGAATGTTCAATTCCTGTGATAACAGATAATGGCACATAAGGAGATATCACTTCCAAAATTTTTGCACTATTTTAAACTTTCAATTCTTTTTGTCTCCTCTCATTTCTTTCTCCTCCATAGCCTTCTATCTTGGTTTACATGTCTCTGACTGGGTAAGCTACTCAATTTGATAATTTAAAGGTGTTTGGATCACCCACTAGACCAACCATGGAAACAACTTTTTTCATGCTATTGTAGGGGATCCTTCACCTAAGTTGGTATAGAGAGATTTTGGAGGTGAAGAGGGAAGCTTCAATGCTTGTAAATGTTTGAAAAGCAAGGGTTTTTCAAGAGGTCACTATTTTCCAAGGTAAGTTTTTATTTTATGCACAAAAATCATCATCTCTAGCATTCTTCAAGCTCCCTTCATCTTGAGGAGTAGACAGTAGAAGGTTTCCAACAAGTTAGAGATGTTTTGGAAGCAATCAAATATGTTCTAATGCTTCAAACTTAAAAAAAGTAAGTCCACTTTCATTTACATTCATTTAGTTGGACATGGCTCTCATTTGAAATGAATAATGAGAGAGAACTACAGAAGGGTCAACCAAATCACCTGAAATTTCATATATGGCTTCCTTGAGGTAGTAACTAACATTTATGAAAGTTTCATAGCTAAAGGAGGTTTGTGGAGTGAGTAGCAAGCCTCAAAAATTTGAAGTAGGTCCCTTTCCCAAAAAAACAAAAAAAATTTGTGAAGTTTTTGCATTTGGAATCTAGAACCTTGAAAATCTAGGAACGCACTCATCAAATGCTAGAAAGAAGAAAAAATTCACGTTTATCAAGGACCATCATCATAATTGTAGGGAATGGTTTGACAAGAGCCACCGCCATTTCTAGGGGCATCATGATTGCCTAGAGAAATCCTAATAGTTTGGGACATCGAGATTGTTGGGATGTATATTGAGGGGTCTAGCCATTGAGAAAACTTAAACATTTTCAAGCATCCCAATTGCCTTGTGGCATCAAGATTGGCCATATACAACATGCTCATGGGACATTGTAATCATTGAGTGGTGTTGGAGTTTGAGGTCTGCGGAACCATGCAAACAGTGCAAGGAATAAGAAGAAGCTTGGAGCACAACACACAATATTGAATGTATTACCAATGACATGTACAAAGATAAGTGACTCGTTAGGGTTATAGGCATATATACAAGCCAGGGGTAAAAACCTCCTAAAGAGGGGAAAAAGTGCCCAAATGGTCACAGTGTGTTCACACACATCGCCACCAAAATATATCAACAAAACCCCCCTAGGAGTGTTGCAGTGAACAAGGAGCTAGCACTCATGTATAAGGAAGTGCCAATCTATGTGGAATCAATCCAAAAAAGGAAGTAAGCCCAAAGCTTTGCAGAAAGCTTCAAAATTCTCCCTAGGTAGAGCCTTTGTGAAAAGGTCTGCAATGTTCTCCTATGTGGGCACATATGCCAAAATGATATTTCCATTATAGAGCCTCTCCCTGACATAATGATAGTGCACCTCCATGTGCTTAGTGCGAGCATGGAACATAGGGTTCCTCACAATTGCCAATGTGCTTAGTGCAAATCAACTAAGCAAAATTGCTTAGTTGATGGTGGTGGTAGAAGATTGACCAACACCCAAATCAACTAGAAGGCGTTTGAGCCACACACACTCAATGGTCGTTGTGAAAGCTTCCCTATACTCAAACTCACAAATAGAAGTGGCCATAGTAGGTTGCTTCTTACTCAACCAAGATATGCATGAGCTACCAAGCATGAAGCACAAACCACTCTAGTGGACACACAAGTCTCATAGCAACCAGCCTAGTCAGACTCAAAAAAAGCATGTAAACGTGGTGGTAGTGATCCCCCTTTGGGATAAAACAATGCAAGTAGCTGGTTATCACTCAATTAGCAAAATATGCACTTAACTTCTTGCCAATGCTTGACACCTGGGCAATGCATAAACCTGCTCATCTGTGAGATAAAAAATTGAATATCTGGCCGAGTAATGCATAAGTAAATCAAGCATCCAATAGCTTGTTGATAGAGAATAGCATGAAATGCATCTCCAACATCATGAAGACTCAATTGTAAACTTGTTTCCATAGGAGATGGCAATAGGTTTGTAGTCTTCAAGGCCAAAATACTGCAATAATGTTTCAATATATTTGGTTTGACACAAACCTATTTTTCCATCAACTTGCATAAATTGAATGCCCAAATACTAATGCAAATGCCCCAAATCCGAGATCTCAAATGAGGCATGCAAATCAGCCTTAAAATCAGTAATATGCTTCTCATGCTGACCAGTGGGAAGGAAGTCATCAACATAGACAACAATGATTAGAAGCACATCATTTTCATGCTTAACATATAAGGTTTTCTCAGTTGGACTATTCTCAAAACCATGTGCAATCAGATAGGCATGAACCTTTTCATACCAAGCATGTGGTGCTTTTTTCAAAACATATAATGCCTTTTTCAACATGCACGCATTGTTTTTTGTGCCCTTTCTACACAAAGCTATAGGGTTGAAAAAGATACACTTCTTCATGCAAGTCACCATTCAGAAATGCAATTTTAATTTCCAACTAATGTACATTCCAACCGTCATGAGCTACAAGTACATAGATGCTATGAAAAGTAGTCATTCGGCAAGCAAGAGCAAATCAATGCCTCTTTCCTAAGAATAACCCTTTGCAACAAGCCTAGCCTTATACCTATTAACTATTCCATTAGGCTTATGCTTCAGCTTGAATACCCACTTAGGGCCAATGGCCTTCTTGCTAGGAGGCAAGTCACATAAACACTAGGTACATTTTTTCATGATAGCATCATATTTTGATTGTATAGTAGCAATCCAATTTTTTGAATTTTGTGCTTCATCAAATGAAACTTGCTCATTCTCATCACAGAGGCTCGAGGCAGCCATAGCATAGCAATCTGATGCAAAAGAAGCACTATGAGAGCCTAAATGAGTACAATATGAAAGAGGTGCATCTAATTTGCTATCACACAAAGTCTACACCAGCCATTTTGGCATAATTTTTGCCTCCTCAATATCAGGTCTCTCATCAACAAGTGCATCATGTAAATCTACATAAAAACTGGAATGATCTGCATCATCACATGAAACCTATAAAGGCTGAGAAGTTGCCTCATCAGAACCAGCACTAGAGTGTCCACCTATAAAAAGAGGCAACGAAGTGTCATACATGTCTTTGGAGCTAATTGAAGTCTCCTTATTACATGAAAGTAAAGGCTGAATAAGATCTTCCCTAAAAACAACATCACGACTTATCGAAATTTGTTTTTTCTATGCACGATATAGAAGATAGACTTTGCTTTCATAACTGTACCCAACAAAAATACATTTCATAGCTTTTATCACCCAATTTTGTGCATTGTTGTTTTGGCACTAATGCATATGCCAGACAACCAAGAACACATAGGTGAACAAAAAATCGCTTACAATCATGTTAGGAGTCATATGGAGTGACATGCTACTGTGCTCTAGTGGGACACCTGTTAAGTACATATGTTGCACACATAGCAACCTCAAGAAAAAACTATGTGGTAAAGTCTGATTCTTGACCATACACCTCACCATCTCCATGAGTGGCCTATTCTTCCTTTGAGCAACTTCATTCTATTGAGTTGTATATGGCATTGTACACTTCTGTTTTATCCCACGTTCAGCGAAAAATGCATTAAAATTATAAGACATATATCCCCCCCGATCAGAATGGAGGGTGCCCATTTTACATGCGAACAGATTTTCAACCAAAATCAGAGAGTGTTTGAAGCACATAAACACTTTGGACTTTGCTTTCAATGGATATACGCATGCATGGCTTGAAAAATCATCACTGAAAATCACAAAGCAAAGATAGTTCCTAAAGGAGGGTGCCTGCATAGGACCACAGACGTCACTATGAACAAGTTGCAATTTCTAAGTAGCTTGAACTGAACCATGTTTTGGGAACGAGAAACGTTGCACTTTGCCCAAAATACAGCCTTCAGAAACATGTTTACCAGGTGCCTCAAGTTTGGCAAAGAGGACTCCATTTCAGATTTCTGGAGGAGTAGCAAACGAGCAAAATTTTGATGACCAACACATGCATGCCAAAGCTTTGCATCTGACATACCGTGAGAATCTTGAATTGCACATGCTGAATCGTTCAAAGATTTTGCATAATCTATGAGCTTATATAGCCCATGACATTAATTGCTAGAAGAAATAATGACATCAGCATTTGAAAGATCATGAACGATACATCTATCATCAAAAAATTTCACAAATAAGCCAATGTTGGCTAATGTTGAAACTAATAACAAATTTTTCTTGATCCTTGGCACAAACAAAGCATATGACAATGTAAAAGAACTACCATCAGTAGTAGTGAGAATGATCTTACCAATTCCCATAGCAGGATAAGAGGAGTTATTGGCACACGTGATAGTATTCCTTGTAGGGGTAGGCTCAAGTGAAGTGAAGAAACTACATTGCAAGGTAATATGTTTGGTTGCCTCACTATCAAAGTACCAAACATCTAAGTCTAATACAAACATACATTGCTCATGAGAAGATGGGTCAAAACCATTCAGTAGTAAACACCCATTCTTCATTCTGCAAAAGATTAGGAGACTCTATTTTCGGTGTATAGGCCTCTACAACAACCATTCCAACCTCTTTCTTCCTTGCCTCTTTAGCAACCACTCTTGGACAACTCTTTATGACATTATCATTTTCTTTACAGTATTTGAAAAGTAATTTTTGCTCTTCTATTTTCTTCTCATCTCTGTCATCCTTCTTAGACTTTGCAAAATTAGCAGAATTCTGCTTACTAGTAGCAGAGCACCATTTACCTTTGCCCTTGTGACCAGCCAAGTAATCTTGATCTTTACATGCATAATGGACTGTTTTTCCTAGATTGATCTTCATGCAACAGAATAGAGACTAACTCCTCAAATGTTAAGGAATTTGGATTGCCTTTCATCATCAATCAAAGAGTAGAAGCAAAATTCGGATATAAATATGGAAGACCATTCAGAACACTCTGCACAAGTGAACTATCATGCAAGACTTCATTAGCAAAGATCAAGTGCTTCTTCAAATCTTTGATCTTTGTCAAAAAACTGTCCATGGAATCTCCTTCATTCATGTGCTCAATCTCCAATTTTTTTTTATGGTAAGCAATACAAGCCTCATTCCTTGCCTGATATAAAGTGGTAGGTGTATCCCAAGCATCCTTTGTTGTTCTACAAGACCAAATATGAGGAATAATGGCATGTTTGACAGACAAGGTTATCAACGCATATGCCTGAGCATCTCTACCATCCCAACAAATTTGCTCTACAATAGGTGTAGCAAGAACCGTGACACAAATAGGAACCTGAAGAATATCACCATCTTCAACGCCATCTGCATCACCTTCAACAATTGTGTTTGCAGGTGAAATGGGACATTTTTCAACACTCTGCACAATATTCCATAGTCCTTTTGCAACCAATATATGACGCATCATATAAGCCCATAATGGATAATTGGTACCATCCAACTTACTCAACAAGCAACATACAAAATAAATCACTGCCTTCATCCATGGCCACTGATTAAAATACCCTGATGCAAAAAATCATTGTATCTCAAAAATTTGAATAGATCTAGCCTATTGAGTTCTCCTAAATTTGTAGCAGACTTTGAGGTGCTTATATTGGTGAACCGAAACCTATATATATCTTTGGCACAAAAAGGAAAAATTTCCCACACAAGCACTATTGGTGCAATTACTTCAAGACCAAATGCTTGGTCACATACCCTAAGGCTCACATGTGTATTCATGTATTAACACATGGATCATCTCTTAGAAACTCATGATTTTTATCCTTGTAAAAGTGCATAGGTGGAATCACTTTTCAATTACGAGTTACTAGAAGAATCTTTCCATGAGTTATTTGGTGAGGAATTATGGAAAATCAAGTCCTAAAACTTTGGATTACTTTTAGGTGAAGCTTCAAATTCAAATTTGAAACTTGGCTCCAACAAAGATGCTATAAGAGAAGCTCATCTATTTGCATGATTTAGAGCCCGATTTAGAGAGATATTAGGAGGGACTTCATGTGGGTATTGATCTCTCATCATAGCTCTACCATTGCCCTCACATTGTGAAATCATTCATTGCCAATGTCATTTTAATCTTTGTGCATTAATATATACATGTTGATTATATCTCAATCTCTCTTCTCTACTATGTACCACTTATTGCAATGAACTTCATTGACCTATTTCTCACTATATACTTGCTCATTTTTAGTGATTTAAGTTGTTATAGATTCAGCATACTATCTAGTTTATTATTAAAAGGTTTCACTTTGATTGCATTATCCAATCTGGAGATATGTGCAAAACACTACTCATTGGTGTGCATACTATTAGCACCCAAAAATATCAAGATTTACCTCTAACTTGCTAAGCATCATTATCTGAGCATGGTCCATCATTTCCAGTGAAATAACTTGCAAAAGTTAGCCATCCAAGTTACTTAGATACAATCAAAAGCATTTTGTTCAATTTTCAATAGCGAGGGAGTACTATTCATTTCTTTGGGTAGGTGTAGTAACCCAAATAGCAAGTTCTGGTTCATAGTTGAAACTCCTACTCATGTGTTTTGATCCAATGATTTGAGGATCATCCTCCAAAGTACTTAGCTAATTATTTGTGCTTCTTGGGAACCTCAAGGTGTCTATTTTGCAATACTTACTTCAATTTTGGTTAATTGAAGCAGGAACTTGCAACACCAACTCATCTCTAGAAGGTTTCCACCATGTCCCCCAACAGTGGTATCAAAGCAACATTAAGGTAAAATGGGAGATAGGCGATGTGCTCTAATACCAATTGTTGGAGTTTGAGGTCTGCGGAAGCATGCAAACAACACAAGGAAGAAGAAGAATCTTGGAGCAGAGCACACAACACTGAATGTATTACCACTAGAATGTACAAAGATAAGTGACCTATTAGGGTTATAGGCATATATACAAGGCCGGGGAAAAAGATCTCCTAAAGAGGGAAAAAAGTTCCCTCATCAGTCCTAGTGTGTTCACACACATCACTACCTAAATATATCAATAAGTGGCATCATGATTGAGAAAACTAGGAGAAGCTTGTAGGAGGTAGAAAACTGAGTTGCAAAGTGACAAAGTTTGGTCTAGCCAACCAACACAGGACTAGCCCTTGAACTTATTGAGAGTCAAATATCCCTTACATGCATGTTATTAGAGCAATAAGATCCATTATGTACTTTGGAGCATCAAGGAGAAAGAGTTCATACAAAACATATAGGTTTAAGCATTGACTAGCTCAAAAAACTTGCTATCTTTGGATGAAATGATCAACTTCAAATGCTCAGAGTAGCTAGCATGATTACAATAAAAAAATTTCCCTTTGGATGAATGACAGACATTTAGGGTTGTGTAGAGATAGACCCCAACATAACACAAATAATATTTCTCCAAATGTATTGAACAAAATGCTTTGAAATGTCGTATGTATTATATTTCAATTCTTGTACATTCCTTTTTATGTAATAGAAGAAGAAGAAGAAGATCATTCTTCCTTACCTGAATCTGTGTGTGTGCTTCTCCTTGAGAGTGAGAGTGTGTGTGTGAGCTCTCTTCCTTATCATCTTCCTTGTGACATGGTATTAGAGCCAGCATGGCTGTAGAGAGCTCATGGAGAAGGTGACAGTGAAGAGTACGCAAAAAGGCATGGAGAAAATGCGATTCACAAACGACCTCCGTTTTCTATGAAGATTGGTGTGAAGACAGAAGACCTCTGTTTGTCAGATCAAAGTTTTGGAGCCATCTCAATCTCCATTTCGAGCCTGCAAGGTGAGGCCCACAAAAAAACCAGGTCAGTTTCAAAAACTATAACTTGGGTTGTGCTAGAAAACACTCATGTATTCCAGATCCAGAATTTCAAGAGATTCCATGTACTGTTGATACACGAAAACTGTGTTTTTTTGAGATCGAACTGTCACGTCATAGTGCGAGAGTGTTCAAGCATAACTGCTTGTAGTGTTTTGCAGTGTTGTCAATTGTTGCAAAAATGGCAAACACAGATGGAATGAGTCAGCTTATGAGCGATAAGCTGGACAAGAACAACTTCCATACTTGGAGATAGAATGACGAATTTCTTGATGTGAAAAGGCTACTAGAAGGACATCGAAGGAGAGAATGAAAATGCTCCATAGTTACCAGAAAGGAATCAGAGTGCAGATCAGTTAAGAGCATATGAGGAATGGAATCAAGGAGCACGAAAGGTAATGTACTCGCTA